>CM058041.1:63506492-64725242 GCA_030169165.1 Centaurea solstitialis
AATATATATATATATATATATATATATATATATAAATATAGAGGAACTTTCATTTGTGAACTAATATTTTTGTGTGAATTTGTGAACCATATCTTAACCATACAAATTCAAAATCAATGGTCAAGATTAATCATGGAAAATTCCTAAAATCATGGGTGGTTAATAAAGATAAATCATGGAATTAATCTTAACCATCAAAAAATGATTTGGATGGCTAGGATTAAGTTCACACCAAAATATTGGTTCACAAATGAAAATCCCTCTATAAATATAGAGAGGAAGGGGTGGGTTCAAATGTGAACCACTTTTTGGTTGTGAACGTGAGGACCGCCGAGAGCGCGACACGTGGCGGATGACTAGGCGCCACGTCAGGTCCACGGCGGATGACTAGGCGCGATTCATGGGAGGGCATTGAATTAAAGAGGGGGACCACACTCACAGCCGCCACGTGTCGCGCTCTCGGCTGTCCTCACGTAGTCACGTTCACAACCAAAAAGTGGTTCACATTTGAACTTTCCTTGAACCACTTTTTGGTTGTGAACGTGACTACGTGAGGACAGCCGAGAGCGCGACACGTGGCGGCTTTGAGTGTGGTCCCCCTCTTTAATTCAATGCCCTCCCATGAATCGCGCCTAGTCATCCGCCGTGGACCTGACGTGGCGCCTAGTCATCCGCCACGTGTCGCGCTCTCGGTTGTCCTCACGTTCACAACCAAAAAGTGGTTCACATTTGAACCCACCCCTATATATATATATAGAGGGAGGTTCATTTGTAAACCACAAAAAACGTGTAAACCGTGTAAACCAATCCACACCCTTGATTTTCAAAAACATTTCTTTATTTCACATTTTCATCTTTCAATAATCAATGACTTACCATATATTTCACATTTCCATGTTTTCTATGAATTCATATCCTCCTTTGATTTTTTTGATCAACGGGTATGATTGGTTTACACGGTTTACACATTTTTTGTGGTTTACAAATGAACCTCCCTCTATATATATATATATATATATATATAGGGGTGGGTTCAAATGTGAACCACTTTTTGGTTGTGAACGTGAGGACAACCGAGAGCGCGACACGTGGCGGATGACTAAGCGCCACGTAAGGTCCACGTCGGATGACTAGGCGCGATTCATGGGAGGGCATTGAATTAAAAGGGGGGGGCCACACTCAAAGCCGACGTGGCGCCTAGTCATCCGCCACTTGTCGCGCTCTCGGTTGTCCTCACGTTCACAACCAAAAAGTGGTTCACATTTGAACTTTCCTCTATATATATATATATATATATATATACAGGGAGGTTCATACAAGAACAACCCAATTTGCAAGAACAAAGGAACCAAGGAAATCACATGTGATTTTGTGCCGCGATGGAAAAAGCGTGTAGGCCACGCTCCGACAAGGCGAGTGGGTGAGCCGCGAGTGGGCGTCCATGCACAAAATCACGTGTTATTTTGTTGGTTCCTTCATTCTTGCAATTTAGTTTTGTTCTTGTTTGAACCTAATTCTATATATATACATATATATATATATATATAGAGAGAGAGAGAGATAGGGATTTTCGTTTGTGAACCATTATTTTGGTGTGAACTTGTGAACTACATCACAACCGTGCATATTCAAGATCTATGGCTATGATTAAATATGTGGCAGTTACGATAAATACCTTTTTTTTGTTTTTTTTAATAAAAATTAACTTCTAAAATCTCTGATTGATAGTTTTGGTTCACAAAGTTCACAAGTTTAAATTGGTTCACAAAAGAAAATCCCTCTATATATATGTATAATTGTTTGATCTTCAGGTATGTTCTGTCTTGAAGGATAAAAGCTGCTATATTGACTGCTAAAAACCATACAAAAAATATTATAAATCTCTAGTTTCCAACCAGATGTATAACGGCCCATGTAAAAACAGAGACACCACATATCATATGCTGCAATTTTACCTCTTTCGTTGTAGAGACATGTGGCCGGTAAGTGACTACTTCCTGATACTTCAAATCATCTGCTATATTATACTGCTCAACAAGTTTGCCCCTCAGAAAAATTTTAAAGTTTTTAAACTTTCTGAGGTACAATATAGAAGCATATGCCTGTCAAAAGAAGCACTCTACATCATGATGATGCCAAATTAACAAAATCAAACGCACCAAATAGAATTTTTATGATTAAAATTATCACCCTCAACGAATGAAGAATCCGGTATGAAATATGTGCTTGTGTTTCAGCCGCTTTCTTGCTCACTTTGGACAAACGAGAAGCTTCATCCCTCAATTTTATATCCTATATCAGCAGGCAAATAGAAACTTTAGCGCTTGTATGATAATAATATTATCATTGAAATTTGAAAGCCACTATTTGCAAATGATGGAACATTTTATTGAGCATAGTTCAATGAAAATATTGCGATTGTCAACTAACTACCTAGAAAGACCCCCTACACGATGAAAAAATAGGAAAACTTCAATGACCTAAATCATATCTATATTTTATAATGATTACCAACAGGCAAAAGAGGTTAACTGTTAGAAGTTAGAACATAAACAAAAAGGGGAAATGTTACATTCATCAGGCAAGCCGAAAAAAAAATCATTAATTCATCTATTTATTTTGGGAGTAGGGAGTACATTATTATAATATAACCTCACCATACCTCGTCATCTTCGTCGCAATTCAATTCATAGATGCCTTCATCATCGAGCCATAAGTTGTATATGATTATCTTTGTCCCATGTGACCCAATATCTTCAAACTGGCAAAGATTATGTTGTAAGGAAGATGATATGTGGAACACAACACAACAAGAAGTCAACACTGGCATGCTTGTAAGAATGCTTATGCAATATGAAAATTGCAACAAAGAAGATAGAGCAATTAATTTGCATGATGAGTAGATACATAAAACTAAGTATAAAATTGAAATGTTACAGTTTCCATAGCTTCAATAAACAACTTTTAAAAATTTTAATTTTTTATAGAAGACAAAAAATGCTTAAATAGAGAAAGAGAGGGAACATATTGAACTATCTTAACAAGCATATGTTTAATGAATGTGGATGCAATCTATCAAGCTTATTTGGTAGAAATCAAACCTTATATTACACTGTTGCTATGCTGAGTAGAAACACATTGTTACAATCAAAGGTCATCAAACAAATCACCATAGAACATAAACAAACCTGTTGCATTAGGTCATCTTTGGAAGCAAACGGAGACCATTCAAGAATTGTCTTCAAGTTGGTAGACCAGTCATCAAGAGAGGTATATACTATAGGTTCTGCCCAATGCTTCGAGGCATCAAAATCAATCTGCAACCAGCTACATAAGAATAAGAGAACAAAAGAAGCAAAGATCGATTTAAATAGAATGTAAGGAATTCACATGTCTACCATTGGGACAATCACGTCATCCTGTCCGGTTTTGCGTAGAAACGTATAGGATAAAAGACCAACACTTCGGGTTTCTCGGCTACAAGATATAGTAACAAATAGTAGTTTTAGAAAAACTTAAGTAAAATTATAACAAGCCCATATCGACTTATAAATTAAAATTATAATATAATAATTAATAAGTAACTAATAAGTTTATATAGAATCTGAAACCTATTCATGGATAACCAAATATCCCAGATGAAAAGGTCTGGTAAGGAGGGGATGGGGTGGAAAGATTACCCATTCCGAGAAGCACAACTGAAAACAATCACATCAGCTCCTAACCGCATGGTGCTTGTCTTGAACCCATTGCCATCTGAAAAAAAAAAATTCAATTGTCAAGATACATGGACATTGAATTCAAACTCGGCAACTTTATAGAGCAAACAGGAACTTTACTAAGGCAAAGGATGTAGATGCATAATGAGGTATTAATGGCTCGTAGTCAAAAAATTCTTGGCCTAGGCTGGTAGATGATCATAAACCCTGACATGTTACTTAATTACTTTATCTTGTTACCTCATACACTTTTTTGAAGTTAGTACAAATATAACATTTGGTGCTCAAAGCCTTCACCAATTTCACTTGATACTCATTGTTCAAAGTCCATCACATCTGACAGTTGATGGGCTATTGTTCACCACTGGTTATTAGGTGTTTCCGTATTTTATTTTTTTGTTGTGCTTTATCAAAAAATTCCAAACTGCAAAATCATCCACAGTAATTTCCTTTTTGTTAGTATTGTGGTTATATTGTTTCTTTCATCACTTGGGACATTTCGAAATAGAGGTTGGTTTATTCTTCAATAAATCAAAACAGTTCTTAATAGTTACATTGTCCAATTGTGCTGTTTGTCTTCTTAGTTGAGTATCCCAAACTCATGCACTTCCGAATGCCCTCTGGATCCATTCCACCTCCATCATCTGCAACAACATTTCAAATTAATGAATCAACATGGGCACATCATACCTTCCTAAGAAACGTTATAACCATCAATTTGGAAGTGAAATACATCAAGAATGGTACCAAGAAATAGTAAAGCAGGAGAATTATCCCTCTTGCTGTAAATTCTGTCAACCTTCACAAAAGTTGCCCCATTGTTGATCTGGTGCACAGTGTCAACAACAATAACATCATACAAACTGAATATTTCAATAAACAATTAAATATTTCACCCATAAAGTTTTACATATAAACTTGCAATCCATCTATATAAAGTTACAGGAAAACAGAAAGGCAACCCACTGACATAGTTTACAACAAGAAAAACATGTAAATAGTGCAACCAGGCTCTTATCAGACAGGTGTGAAAAAAAAATTGAAAATAAAACGCATTAACAACAAAATATCAAAACGTTCTTCCCTGCACAAGAAAATAACAATACAATTGGCCAACATGATTTTTGCTATCTATCCAATAATAATATAAAAAAAACTTGATATATGATAATCCAGAACTAAGTAAATTTTTGATGCTTTTATTACATAAATTCAACTCATAAACCATATAACGTGGCAGCGATTTCAAAAAATATAATATATCTTGTTTTAATGAAATTCTTGTGATGACTAAAGCTAAAGGTTACCTCATCAACAGCATTATCCAACAGCTCCGCGATAGCTGCAATAAGATGTAACTCATTGTGAGCATTGGCTCTTGAAAGTACCATTAATAACATTTCACAATTGTATACAATAGCTTGAGTATTGACGAATTAGAAGGACCCACTAAAGTATCCCTCTTCGCCCTTTATAGCCATCAAGTGTAAAAAACACCTTCATATGAAACAATATCATCAAAAAATTTAGGTTATGAAACATTTTTATCATATTAAATAACTCCACACAAAAAATTTCATTGATTTACGTGTGCAACTATGAGTTAACACGGTTAACACAAATTCAGTGGTTAACAAAATAACTTTCCCCTAATATAATATAATATAATATAATATAATTCTCTTTTCCTTTTCAGTTTGAGAGTTTTCTGTCACCTGTATTTTGACCAGTTTTTTATTTTCAGTTGGTGTGGATGGTTAATTAAGATGGATGTAACTCACGTGAGCATGCTAGTGTGCATATGCATACAGATACCAGAATTAAATATCCATGACAGACCAATTGTGAAGAACAATAAACTGGAAGTCTGGAGGATAGTAGGACAGTCAGGATGCCATGTCTGAAGTCACTAATCAACAACTTTGGGTTTTTTTTTCTTTCACTTATATTCTGTTGAATATAAACTCCATCACAGGCGAATTCATGTTGTCCCCCACGCCTAGAAGAAGATCAACAGTAAACTTAGCATGTATGCAGCTTGTGTATTCCTCGGTATATAAATAGATATTCAGGCCTGACTAAATATAGGATCACAAAATAGAGCCACCTCATAGTCACTTGGCATTCGTCTATGCATCCAACGTATCACATTGTTGACTACACAAGCGACTGAAACTTCAATCACTCAACTTGATAACTGGGCAAAGCTATTATGCCAATCTCAAACCAGTTGGTGGTATAAGATATCATAAAAGGAAATGAAAGATGATCCAAATCAAATGATTAATCTAATTTAATTTCAGTTTGCTCCTTGCCTATATCCCATAAAGTTAAGTTCTTCTCTACTTCTAACCGAGGTATTATCACCTAGCTTTCTCAGTTTCCTAGTTAAAGATTCATGTTATAATGTCCCAGCATTAGGAATAGACTAAAACTGGCACCTTGAGTACTTTAAATTTTGCTGTTGAGAGATTATAATGAAGCATGAGCAAATTTTGTAAAAGACTGCACTACCAAATTATCTTTATTTTTAATTTTTTTTAACCCCCAAAAGGGAGACAATCAAATTGTAAGACGTACCTCCAAACGCCCATTTGTGTGAAGTGGCATTGGAATGAAGAAACTTTGGGTGCACACGAGCATGTTCCAGATCACCTGAAATTAACCGAAACTCCATTCAGTGATCAACAAGACAAGTGTGCATGTGTCTTCCAATCACCTATATGGTGTGTAATCTATTTTACCTAATATATATGTGTGTGTGTGTATGTATATATTCCAAGTCCTAATAATACGTAATCTCCAACATCTAGGGGACCAAAAGGGGCACCCTGGAAATTGAACCATTTCCTTTGTGACAGAATTTCAAAATGTTTATCTATTTATCCATTAAAATCACTGCAAACAATTTTTATGCTATTATGTCCATTTACCTATTTGGTATTTAGACATTTAGCTAGTAGTGGTTCAAAGTTTACATCGAACATAGGCAACAACATGTAAGTCTGTAACACCCTAGTTTCTTTATTTTGTTAAATTACAAAGTTTGAGCCTTAATACAAACTTTTATGAATAATTTTAAGTACTCTAAATTAGAGTCTAGCAGTTGTAGATTTATTAAACTGTCATATTTATAAGGAAAGTAGCTACAAAGCAACAACATGAGAAATAAAACCTAGAGTGATGTGTTGCTAAGGCTAGAAGTGTGTTGGCAAGCTAAGTGATGGCTAAACAAGTCTAGTAAGCATGACTAAGCAAGTCTAAATAAGAGATAACTAAACAAGTCTAGTGATGAGTTGTAAGGGCTAAAAGTATAAGTTGGCAAGACTATTTGATTGCAAGGCAAGTCTAAGAAGCATGACAAGGAACTGGAAGCATGAAGTATCAAGATTCTCTTAGCTTTAAAGATGAGGTGTTAAACTCTCATAAGAGTACAATCTTGTGAGCAAAAAGAACAGGTAGCTAATGCAACGAATATAACTATAAAGAGGTGAGTAGTTTGTGTGATTTTTATGAGATACATACATGCTATAAAATAGTTTTTTATGCATTACAATATCTGGCATGTTGCTTTATATCAAAAGATTTAAACGTTTAGGTATTTAGTATATGCATGATGACATGTTATGACATAAGTATGTGTTTCTACACAAGGCTGAATATGTTTACATATTATGATACAAATATGTATTTTATATACAAGGCATGTTTTACACAAGGCATGTAAGTTTTTACATGTCATGTATGACCATAATATCCAACGTACGGGATATTACAAAAAAGGACGTCCTGCCAACGAACCTTGTAGGGAAGCCTTTATGAACCCGGAGGTTAGCAAACCTCAAGACAAGTATGCCATACTTACATGTGGCAAGTGAGATCCTAAAAGAATGTTCTTACATGACAAAAGAGTATTTCTATACATGAGCCTTTTATGCAAGATAAAAAAGCTTTAATTCACAAAGTGTTACATATCATGAAAATTGTTTATTCACGAAACCACGATTACTCACTAAGCTTTTAGCTTATACCTCATGTATGTATCTCACGGAAGGAGTAAAGAGGATTTGCATAAAGTGGTATGGTTCTAATAAATAGCTAGTTCCGTTGTATTATAAGCTACTGTCATATCCGCTAGTATCAAATGTAATTATAGGCTAAGCTTTAAATAAAGTGAAAATGGAAGTTTATTTTCAACACATGTTAGTTCGAGACTCGCCTGGGCTCTCATCGAGACTAAGTCACTTCTCTCTCCTTAACGTCCGGTGGAAGTCATTAGTTCGAGCCTGATTATCCCTAAACCCAATGTTTATAAAGTAACTGCACCCGATATAGGAAATGGGGCTTTACAAGTACTACCACTACAGAACCTCTAGATGAATGGAGGTACGAGGTGTTTGTGAGCCAGATTAAGGTCTCTCTGTTAGCGGCTTAGTAAGCTTAATGGGTCGCAACTTATTTCGTTGGCTATACATTATTGTTTGTGTACTTGGTAGTGGCTTAATGACATAAGAAATCCCTTTTCCATCTACAAAAAAAATCCTCCCAAGCAAAAACATTCCCAATCCCAATCTACACTAAAACAGATTAATCCAAATAGACAGCGTTATTTATACAGAGCTTAATGAAAATTCCAACCAAACAGCCCCTAACACTTGCTTAACTGAAGCCAGTCAGCCACAATATTTAACTTTGCTTAATCTAAATATTTAACTTTTCCTGAATCCCTAATCTCCTTGAACTGAGATAATAGTTAATACAAAAGAATGCATATATATATATATATATATATTATACATTACCTTGGGAAGGATCCCATTTTGTTGGACCAATTTCGAATGCTCCTGCTTTCCAGAAACTACGAGTCTCCAATCTCCGATCATCCGACTCCATTGTTGCGCTATTCTGAACTTCAATTTCATCATCACTGTCCGGAATCTCTACAACGTTCGCCATTACAACGATCAATTCACTTGAAATCAAATCAAAGATGGAATTCGATGGAGAATAAATTGAAGAATTTAAGTAGTAAATTTGTAATTAGGGTTTTTGAAAGGGGGACATGGATATTGTACCGTTGTAAGTGATATATAGTTCTCTTTTTATTTATTTGTTTCATCTAACACCCTACAACTTACGAATGTTGTCGTTTTTTAGTCCCTAGTCAAGGTGGTAAGCAAATCAAATGTTCAATAAATCTATATCTATATCTATACTACTATACTAGTTGAGTACCCGCGCAATGCGGCGGGATGCGAATATTCTCCCAAAAGACATTTCATTTCTAAATATCAAATTATCACAAAATATCTTTGAAATACTTCAGGGTTAACATGATATAATCGGTTGTGGTTAACATGGATCCATGATCTTTTACCGAACACTTACATAAGTGCTTAGCAACTGAGCATACAAAAATCATACATATTGTTTACCAGTTATGGAATATTTACCAACAATTCACAGAATAAAAAGTTAAACAAAAAAAATAAATAAGATGGCGACAAAATTATGAAAATTTACTCGGATACCCACTGGATGAAGTAAATTGTAATCCCATCTTTCTATCTATCTTCAATTCAAATGATTTAGTAACATCGATACAAATTCAAACCACAACCATGCCATGCTTCCATTGCCTCAAACTCAATAATTGGGTTATTGGATTAAACTTCAAATTTCTCTTATAAAAGAAAAACCCACCACTCATGTCAATGATATGAAAAAATTCCAAGCAAAGAGCCACTTAACAACACTTGCAACCAAAACACAAATTCATAACTTCCAAAATAGATCCCTTCCAAAATAGATTCTTTTGATACATGAAGAGACAAAATAAAAACACAAGCTTAAGAACAACCAACAATTATCTCCTCAATAAAAACTTTATAATTAGTAAAAAAAATGAAGAAATCCAGGTGTAGTTTTCTTCTTAAGCTTACCTACCTCTTGCCTTACATCTCCAACTTTATATCAAAATCAAGGGACCAAATTGAAAAGTTAATAATGAAAATTCAGCTATTTTACAATACTCCTTGGAACTCATTGCATTATAACGTATTCATATTACAACACCAATTCCATTATATATCACTTTCTTTGTACATGTCTTCATCCAAAGATTGTTGTTTTTTAGACTGCAAATACATGTCCCATCTGCAAACATAGAAAACTTAATAAAGAACCCTTATAAACCAACTTGGCAACATTCATTTTTAGTCTAATTAAACAACAGTGAGTAAATCCAAAACATACTTGTATATATATATATAGATACAAATTAGATAGTTTAGGGCTTCTAAAAGTGTGCCATATGCATCAACTTCAATAAACCCATAGCCATTTTTGCCTACATATTCCTTAATCAACATACATGTATGATCATGGGTTGAAATCAAAGACTTACCAGAAGGGTGGGACAGTTGAGCATGTAAGTCACAAGAATAACAAATAACCAGTCAACAAACACCCATGTATCGCTTAACGAATAAGTCATTCAGGCCATTAAGCCCATTAAGATATAAACAAACCTCACCAAACAGCTTGCCTCAGATTTGACTACAATATATAACAGCTATTAGTCAACATCATAAGCATTTAAGAAAAGGATACACCTTCAATAAAAAAAAAAGTAGACCAAATAACCAAAATGTAAGCTTGGCGGGCACGGCCGGCGGTTTCGAGCCGGCTCAAGCGGGCTGGGGTACGAAAAGGGGGCTCGGCAAGCTCGGTCGGTGTCGGTTTTCACAAACCACTTGAAGCCGCTCTATCTCCCTCTCTGACACTTCTTTTTTTTAATAGAAATATATAGTGGGTATTCAGTTTTGTGGGTTATGGTACTTGATAGAGTGGGGCTTATGTGGGCTTTTTGTGGGTTTGTGGGAAAAGTTGATCTGGCAGAGTGGCCTTGTGGGTTGCGCTACCGATAACCTAATTACAAGGTTTATGCTCCCTTTCTCAATTAAATCAAAGTATTTTATATTATCTTTAGATCTTTATCATGTCAAACTTATTACTTCCAATAAAACAGATCCGTGAAAAGTCAGCACCTTGTAATCACCCGCATTTTATGTTTAAAGTCTCTTTAAAAAGACATCAAGAAATAGCGTTAAACACATCCCTTGATCTCCATGGATGATGAAGCCATGTCGAGAAACTGAAGCAACAAAAACAGTAGAAAGAAACAGAAAAAACAAAAACTGGGATGACTGGTTATTGAAGAGAAGAAAGAAAACCAAACCAAACCCAAATGTTTGATTCCATAAATGCAAAAGGCGTGAATTGTGGGTGAGTAATAAAAAGACCACTAAAAACAAACCCTTCCACAGATACTCTTTTAACTCTAAAAATCTATTATTGTAATATCGAATGCTTTCCCATGCTTCAACATCTTAGATCTACCATTTCAAACAACAAAACTACTATAAAAGATAATAATTCAAAATGACAAAGATGCAACCGAATATACATCCAAGTCTAGAGTGGGACGAAAACATAGCAGTACTAAGCTGTATATAGTTGATGCATGGCCATCTTAGATAATTTTACTCTTTTAAAAGCAATAAAAGGGCTTAAAGAAAAATAACAGAAACATTGATTATTTAACAATTTTACCTCAGTACAATACCTCCAGAATCGATGTGCCCAAAATGCTGCTATTTCTCCTCACTCACAGCTCATAGAACCCCTGATTAACGACTTACGATAATATTTTTGTTCTCCTATTTCTGCCCTTTATTCCTGCTTCTCTCCAATAAAAACAGCCAATCGAGACTGCTGCTCTTCACTTTGCAAATGTCTGAGTACAGAAATGGTCCTAATAAGCAAGACAAAAGTAGTTTCTCAAATTTGAAGACATAAACAGCAATTTAGTGGTAGTTTCTAAGAAAAATATAAACATTCACATATTAAAAGCAAACAAATCCCTTTGAGAAAGCTACTAAGCTGTAACCACTTAATTAGTAGATACATCAAACAAATCCCTCTAAGACATTTCCTCAAACATCTTCTATGCAGCCAATGTGAAAAACAAAAGGACAGAGTTTGAATAGCAATAAAATTGCATTAAACTGAGAAATAAAGACCTTATTTTACCTTTGGGAGTATATTTGTTTCAGGTTAGGGGTGAAGAATGGCGTACGATGGAGAAGGAGCGGTAACCACCGGAAATAAGCATGGATGGAGAGTGAATCGTCATGTGAAGAACCACTATTTTGGGATGAAGGTTGAGAGTGTAGGCAAGAATAATGGTCTGAGAGAAATTTTCAAAGAAACGTAGCAATCAAGCCCAAGCGAGTACAAACTAGAGCAAGGTGTTACGCAAACAAAAAAACATAATGTGCTTCAGATCTGCAAATGTACCTGGGGTGAATAATTCTTAGAACCCTAATTCCAACCCTGAAAAAAATATGAGAAGAGAAATATAAACATGATAAAAATTGATGAGATATTCAATCGAAACAAATCGGTTCAACAGAATCGATTCAAATATGATTTTGTTGTTCAAAATCGAAATACAAAGGAAACGCGATACAAAGGTGAAGGAGTTCTGACTATCAACATAATTGAGGGGATGTCTGAGAGGAGGTCGAAAAGTCATTTTGGGAAAAGGAACAGGCATGTTGGGGAAAGGAAGAGACACATGGTTAAATGTTGAAATGTTGAAATTTTAAGCAATTGTGCTTAAAAAGTTGTACTATATGCTTTATATGGTTGTATTTAAGAGTTAGGTAGTTAAATGTATTATAAAGTAGTATAGATAAAGCAAATTTCAATAAACTCTTAAAACTCTTAAATACAAGTAATTTATGCATATAGTACAAATGCTTTAAGCGTAATGTCTTAAACCTCTGCTTAGAGCTTGAAAAGACCGACGTTTCCCGCTCTTTGTCTCTCTCAGAAGTTTCGAACTGCATAACCCTTTATTAAGGAACGCACCTTTTACTTCCCCAACATGCCGATTACTATTCCCAAGACATCATCAATTGCTTTTCTTCAACTTTCAATCCTTTATACTGATCGAAGGTTTTGTTCTACATTTCCAGTGGTAAGCTTCTTAAACCCTAAATCGATTCATGTTTCTGCTTCTTCTAATTTGTTCCCTTTATTTTCAGCTTACACAATTCTTTACGACAACAGCTTCCTTTTATGGGTTTAGGTTTATCGATTCAAAATTTTAAAATTTTTCATCTCATTTTTTGGTTCTGCTCTCCTCCCCTGGTCTGTTATAAATTTGGTTCTCACACCCCTTTTCCTTCCATGATTTTCCTTCAAGCTGTTGGATCTCAGTTCAAACATGGACAAACTCCAAGAAATTCACAAAACTAACTCGAAATCAAAGTCTGAGGCTGCTAGCATATGGTATAAAAGAACTTGTTTTTACGATTTTGGATTTATATTCTTTTGTTTAAGATCTCTTATTAATCACTTCCTCCTAACATGTTGTTTTATTGTTTGTGGAGCCAATTGCTTATGCAATCGCTCAAATCTAACATGCCTGAAATGCATATCATCATCTTCTTGAGGTAAAAAAAATTGTTTTTAAGAGCTCACAAAAAATCTATCGTAACCCAAACTAAAGTACTGAAAATGGCTTTTGGCCAGTCCCATAAAAAGATCCAGAAGGCATGTTGAGATTATTAGGATTTCAGTAAGCTTGAATAGTTCTTGTGTTCCATCTACATAAATAGATTGGGTCTCTTTTCTTATATATATTTGATGTAAAAATCCATTGTGGTGATGGATTCGTAATTAATCAAATAGGATAGCTCAGGTTGTAGGAAAAATATTGCATATTGTCATTTTGATTCGGTCATGTGATTAATAATTGTGATCTTGATATTTATGTAAATTTTGTTTGAAGTTTTATTTCAATGACTATGTACCCCTAAGTCTCTTTTAGTATTATTTATTTTTATATTAACGTTGTTTATTCGGCATAAATCTATTTAAACATGGGTAATATAGTACTTTTTGTCATTAACGTTGTTTATTAGGCCATAAGTACCACTAAGTGGGTAAAGGGGACGATAGGTGGAGGGTTCAGTGGGTAGGGGAGCTTGGTGGTATGTGAGAGGCGGGTAGGGGTGAGGTTTCGAAACCCGTCGAACCCACCTCTCTCTTCCCTCTTTCTCTCTTAAAATAATAACAAAAAATCATAGGGTATGAAATGTTGGTGCTATTTCACCTGAGGGTTCAGAAGAATAGGATGAGAAAAGCGGATGTGGTGCTGAGGTGGCATTCAGGTATGAGGCATGAAATGTTGGTGGTACACATGGCCTTACTAAGCTTGATATATAGACATTAGACGAGTCATTTCCCACATTTGCAAGAGTAAGAGTCTTGGTCCTTGGTTTCTTGCATTGTCTCTTACCGGGTAAGTTTCTTGGTAAGTACTTACCTCGGTAAGCGTTCAGTAAACGGCCCCTTAGTGCATTTTTAACATAATCTGTTAAAACAGGACTGGTGATTGTCTTCATATATGGTCATTCAAACTTTCAATTCATGGATATATGTTTACTCCATGTGTTTACCAACTTCGCAGTATCTTACACTCTACTTTGTGGAAAAACTACTAAATTTATTTAACTATTGTGTCGGTTTACCTTGATGGCCAACAGGGTTCTACTGTTTTAAGAAGGAAAGTACCACTTCTCACAGAAGAAAAGACAAGATTCTTTCAAATGTTCATAGAAGCTCAAAATAAGTTTGTCAATCTTGAAAAATCTTCAAAACAGAAGCTAATCAAGGTTGAAAAGGACTTACAAGATAAGGTGAATGAATTAAGAAAGATCAAACATGAAATGAGTAATGTTGTCTCTGTGAAGGATTTTTTTCAAAAATAAAGGGAATTCTTACATCAAGATATTCTTGACAGAGAACTAAAAATTAAGAAGTTTCAAGATGCTCAAAATGTCTACAAAAAGATCAGAGTTAACATGGGAAGAAGGGGTCTAGGTTTTTCAGAGTTTGATAGTAAACCTGGTTTCAAAACAAATAAATCCTTAAAGATATTTTCAAGTCCGCAAACAATCTCAGAAGTAACATAATTGATTCCAAATCAATTTTTAAGAAAAAAAGACTTACGAATGTTCAAAACTCAAGAACTCCATTGGTCTTCACAAATGTTGCTTTTGAAGATTATATTGACTCTTTCTCACCTTCTGAAGAGAAGGATTCCATTCCAAGGAAATTTATGAGTCAGAGTCAAATAGGAATCTTTAGATTTGGACATTCAGAGACACAAGAAAATTGTGCTTTTGTTTGTACAGTAAAACCTCTAGAAAGAAAACTATCCTCTGAGGCTCCTGAATTTATCCCAAGACATATGTTTGAATACTCCTCTAATAACTCAAATCTTCCTGAAACACCTAACTTTGAATGTCTCTGCTGGGAACGATCTTTGAATGAACCAAGTTTTTCTCAGAACTTAAATGGACCTGTTTTAATTGACAGAGATCTTCTTACCTTAGATTCTGAAGATGAGAATCTCTCAGACTCGGAATCTGAAGCATGTTCAGAGGTATCCATGCCTAAATCTTTATCAAATGATTCACTCTCTGAATCTTCAACTTCAAGTACCTCTGAACATGATTCTCTGTCAGATTCTGAAGAAAGTCCCTCTCAAGTTATAGAAACTGATATTTATGTTCATACTTCAATAAGACAAGAGTTGAGTAACACTCCTATTGTTTTGTCAAATCCAAGGATATATATGCCAATCTGTTCGTATTTCAAAAACATGAACATAACTATCATGTCCTCTGTGGATCTTGAAAGAAGGGAAAAAGAAGAGAGACAACATCACTTATTGAATGACCAATCTTCCTTGAAACTAAAACCTAAGTTTACAAGAGAGCAAAACGAAAAATGGCCACAAACTAACTTTGACTCTATGACAGTGAATGCAGGAAGATCAAAGAAGGGGATTAAACAACAGAGGCATAAAAACAATTTCAATAAAGAGCCTAGAATAGGACAGAATTCTTGTAATGAGAAGCCTAATCCTAGAAAAGGCTCAAACAATCATTTATTTGTACCCTTCTTTGAAGTTTTTAATGAGGAATTTAAGAAACAATGTTTGCAAAGTTAACTTCTGTAATTGTTTTCATATCATGCATATGTTATCTAAGCATTTACATCATTCTTCCTGTCTGGTCACTCGTTCCAAAACAAATGGCTATGGGATGCATAATGGACATTTTGGCAATTCACAGCCAAAAAAGTAAGACCAAACCAAAGAGTGCCTTGGCATACTTTAAACAAGCTAATCAGAATTCAAATAGGTACCTAAATCCTCTGTCACCTGATTGTAGAAAAAACCTCGTGTGTCTACCTGGGTAGTTGACTCAGGATGCTCGAGACACATGATAGGCAATCTAGAGCTTCTACCATCCTATATAAAACAAGAAGGCAGTTTAGTTGCCTTTGGAGGAAATCAAAAAGGAAAGATAAAGGGGTATGGGATGATTGTGAAAGGTGAAGTGAGAATGAATCAAGTGTCCTATGTGGATGGACTGAAACACAACTTGATTAGTGTAAGCCAGCTCTGTGACAATGGATTGGATGTTATGTTCAAGATCAAGTACTGCATAATGTACAAGGCTGACACCTTGATTGAAGTAATGAGGGCAAATAGAAGAAGGGATCTATATCTTATTTTTTTGAGGCATTAGAGGCTAGAGAAGAAATATGTCTCGTTTCCTCTGTAAAAAAATGAAGAAGCTTGGCTCTGGTACACCAGGTTCTACCACTTAAACTTTCATACTCTGGACAAACTGGTAAGGCATAAATTAGTAAAAGGACTACCTAATATAAAATTTGAGAAAGACCATCTTTGTTCTGCTTGTGGAATGGGTAAACTGAGAAGATCTTCCCATAGTTCTTCATGGTTTACAAGTTAGGGTTCTGAGAAGTGACAATGGAACTGAGTTCAAGAACTCCATCATAGAAGAGTATCTAGCTTCTGTTGGAATTACACATAACTTCTCAGCTCCCAGGACTCCTCAGCAAAATGGTATGGTTGAGAGGAAGAACAAAACTCTAGTAGAAGCTGCCAGAACAATGTTGAATGCCTCTGGACTTCCACTCACCTTCTGGGCTGAAGCTGTCTCTGCAGCTTGTTACACTCAAAACAGATCATTAGTAGTCAAGAAATTTGAAAAGACACCCTACCAACTTCTGCATAACAAGAGACCTAATATTAAATTTTTTCATGTCTTTGGGTGTAAATGTTATGTACTCAATAATCGAGAACCAATTGGCAAATTTGATCCTACAGGAGATTATGCCATTTTCATTGATTATTCTTTGGACTCTGTTGCTTACAGAGTATATATTCCAAGATCTCGAATTATTGTGGTAAGCACTAATGTAAAGTTTGATGAAAACTTTTAGGTAACTCAAGATAAGTTCAAAGAGGAACTCAAGATCCAAGCTGAGAAATCTCCAAATGCCACTATCACAAATGATCTAGAGCAGCTATTTCATGAATGGTACAAAGATGAACCTGATCCAAACAGAGCCTCTGCAGATGACCATAGCCTCTGTGGATGCTACCAGAGCTTTTGCCGAAGTTCATCCTGTCACAGATGCAAGTCCTCAATCCACAATCATTTCAGGACCATCTATATCCAACACCCCTCCATCTATCTCTCTTCAACCTGAAAACTCTCAATCCTCAATCATACCAGAAGCATCTCTCACTCAAGATCCAACCATCTCTGAAAAACCATCAGATGATCCCATTCCAAATGTCTCTGAATCAATTTCCACCTCTGAATATCTTGAAGGAATCAACTCTACAATTAACCTGCCTCATGCCGCAAAATGGACCAAAGATCACCCACTTTCTCAAATCATTGGTGATCCCTCTGAAGGTGTCAAGACCAGAGCAGTTGCGAATTACTATTTATTCACATGCTTTGTCAACAAATTAGAGCCTAAGAAGGTTTCCGAAGCCTTAGCCGATCCATTTTGGGTGGAAGCTATGCAGGATGAGCTGATTCAGTTTGACAAAAATCATGTATGGACTTTGGTACCTCTGCCAAATGGGAAATTGGCGATTGGCACTAAGTGGGTGTTTAGAAACAAAAAGGATGAGCAAGGTGTTGTTGTAAGAAACAAAGCAAGACTTGTTGCTCAAGGGTATTATCAAGAGGAAGGAATAGATTATGAGGAAACCTTTCCCTCTGTGGCCAGACTAGAGGCTATAAGAATATTCCTAGCTTTTGCAGCCCATAAAGGATTCAAAGTGTTTTAGATGGATGTCAAATTAGCCTTCCTGAATGGTAAGTTGAAAGAAGAGGTATATGTCAAGCAACCCCCTGGTTTGGAAAGTGCCAAGTATCCCAACCATGTCTACTTTCTAAACAAGGCTCTGTTGTTTGAAACAAGCCCCTAGAGCCTGGTATGAATGCTTGTCCACTTTTCTTACCTCAAATGAATTTTACAGAGGTACAACAGATATCACTCTTTTCTATAAGAAATATGATGATGACATTCTGCTTGTTCAAATTTATGTTGATGATATTATCTTTGGCTCAACTGACATTTCTATGTGCAAGGATTTTGAGTCTCTGATGCAGGAGGAATTTGAAATGAGTATGATGGGAAAGCTTACTTTCTTCCTTGGTCTACAAGTGAAGTAATCTTCAGAAGGAATCTTCATAAATCAATCAAAATATGTCTATGACCTTCTGAAGAAGTACCAATTGCATGATGCATCTCCAATGAGAACCCCCATGGCCCCTGGTCTTAAACTTCATAAAGACTTGAGTGGTCAATATGTAGAGTGTAAACTCTACAAAGGTATGATTGGCTCACTTCTATACCTCACTGCAAGCAGGCCTGACATAATGTTCTCAACATGTATTTGTGCTAGGTACCAAGCCAATCCAAAGGAGTCTCATCTCAGTGCTGTGAAAAGAATATTAAGATACTTGAAGAATACACCATCTCTTGGCCTCTGGTACCCTCTGCACTCATCTTTTGACTTGGTGTCCTACACAGACTCTGACTATGGAGGATGTCAAGTGGATCGAAAGAGCACCTCTGGGAGTTGTCAATTCCTTGGAGGCAAATTAGTCATTTGGTCTTCCAAGAAACAGAACTGTATATCAACTTCAACTACAAAAGTTGAATATGTGGTTGCTGCAAGCTGTTGCTCACAGGCTCTCTGGATGCAGACTCAACTTCGAGATTATGGGTACTCACTTGACAAAATCCCCATTTTGTGTGACTCCAAGAGTGCCATTGCCATCTCTGCTAATCATGTACAACACTCAAAGACAAAGCACATTGACATAAGGTACCACTTTCTTAAGCATCATGTAGAAGAGGGTAATGTGGAAATGTACTTTGTTACTACAAAATATCAGTTGGCAGATCTCATCACTAAAGCACTTGATGAGAAAAGATTTAAATTTTTTAGTTGAAAAGATTGGCATGGCATATCCTGATTCTTAAAGATCATTTTCGTTTCTGTAAATATTTTCTCTTTTCTAGATTAACCTTTACTTGTTCTTTTGCTTTAAATGGAAATCATGCAAAAAGTATGCTTGATTCAAGGGGGAGTATATTCTTTTAAAGTTAAAACCTGCAGCTAAACTCAAAATCTTTTCACAGAGTATTTATCTCTCAGAGCCTCTACGATTTGTCCCAGAGCCTCTGCCCGATAACTCTCTGTGACCTCGTTTACTCAGGATTTTCAAATACATATTTGTTTAAGGGGGAGCTATAAAAGCTAGCTTCTAGGGGGAGTCTTCCTAACTTGTTTTCTTCATTTAAAACCATTAGATCATGCAAAAGCTTTTAATGACTCAATTTAGATCTTGTTCAATCCTACAGTTCTTTGTTTGCTTTTACCAGAGATTCTATTAAACTTGAACTAAATTCTCATTCATGTTTCTAGTGGATTTTCAAATGTTTAGGTAATAAGGTGCAACATTTATACCCTGCATGGTTCTTAGAGGCTTTGTGAAACCTTTAGGCCTCTACAAAATCTCACTTTACTGGATTCTGAATATGAACCAATGCGAGTGGTTGTGGATAAGGGTAATTAAAGCACCACGCACGTGTCATACAATTGGGGGCGCATGCCATCAATCGTGCGTCTCTCAGACCATGTGGCACATTTTGATTGGTCATAGCCCCACCGATGCCGTTATAGACCTTCATCACGATCAATCAACCGTTTTTTCCCACCTTCGTTTTCGAAACCTTCCTATATATATCCATCTCTTTCCTTCGATAAACCCTTCCAAAACCTTTATTTTCCTTCAGCGATTCCCCAGCAAACCTGCAACTTTTTCCTGAGTTTTATTTACTCCTCACTTCTTCAAGAATCATGTCTTCCTCTGGATCTGTTTCTGGAAACAAACACCCCAATGATGAAGAGGTTGATCAAACCCACGTTTCAACCCTTGCTGCACAGTTCTTAAGTAGTGGATTTGAGAACGTAACTCTTCTGAAGAAATCCAACAATCACTACCTCGCACCAAAGGTAAATAGGTTTTCTGATTACACTGATCTTCTGATACAAGTTCTTAGAAATCACCCAATAAGTTTTGCCCTATCTGCTACCACACCTATCCCTGAAACCTATGTTAGCCAATTCCTTCTTAGTTCATATGTCTGCAACCATGAGGAATACGGCGTGTGTATCATTGGGTACATCCTCCATCCCAAGAAGAAAACCTATGCCACCATGCACTTAAATGTTGATCTTCTACAGACTAGCCTTCAAATTCCAGATCTCAAGGCTCTGGCACTGGATGAATTCGATCCAACTCCCTCTGATAAAGAAATATTGGGTTTTCTTTGTTTTCTGAACTACAGAAAACGATGCTAAGCATCCTTTGGTCAAAAGAGGGGACTTCAGAAGAATAGGACTTCCACCTCTGTGGAACACGTTATTTAGCATTCTCAACTTCTGTCTCACTTGTAAAGTTGGAGGACATGATCAGTCCTCTAAGTATTCTAGCCATCATGTATGGGATCTATTTCGATTTGAACTTGGACTTTGTTGATCTCATCTTTGACAACATGGTGAACCTGATTAGAAAGAAGTATGCCACACAAAATTTGGCCTCTAACAAAAGAAAGGATCCCTCCAACTTGATTCTGCAGAGATTCTTTGGTCTATGTTTTGCTGCACAACTAACCAGTGAACTTGGTCCTACAAGTGTCCCTCTGGTAAAGTACTTTCCCTTGGAGAAATTCAAGCCAACCATCCACCCTCTAGGCTATGAAAACCCCAGGCCTATGTCGAAGGCCATGCTGAACCATCTTGAGAAAGGAAGTAGGAAGGCATATAAACGTGGATACAGGAGGCCAGAGCTGGTCCCTGAAACCCCTCCACACATAGGAAGCCCCTTAGGTTTGAGTGAATCTCCTAGGTTTGAGGGTGATACGGAAGAGCCAGAGGTGGCTAGTGAGCGAGTGATAGAAGGTGAGGAAAATATGCCATCTAGAGTAGATAGCGGTGAGAATCCCACACCCAAAAAGAAAAAGAAAAGTTCCAAGAGAAAAATCACAGAAGTTGAGCTCCCAGAGATACAAACAACAGAGGCACATGTTACAGAGACACCACTCACAGAGGATCACCCTCCAAAGAAGAAACATAAGCATTCTAAGTCCAAGAAACCAGAACGTGCTTTAGAGTCGTCTCCCTCTAAGAAAAAGAAATCCCAGAAGTCAAAGAAATTGAAACGCTCCAAGGAGAAATCTCTAGAGGTTGTAATCTCTGCAGAGGATGTTGCTGCAAAAGTTGATCCTCCCTCTCCCGTTCGCAGAATTGGGCCTCCTTCAAGAAACCTATCTCCCATTCAAGAGAATGCTCCACCTTCCTCTCCTGCACATAAGCTGAAACGTATCCAGAAGGCTCTGGAAATAGAATCTGTTTCAGAAGCTGCTCTATTTGACTTTCCTTCCAAACGCACAGTCAAATCAACAGAGGTTCTGTCAATAGATCAAACTCTTGAAGATCTGTTTGAAAAGAGTACCACAGATATCCTAGATGTTCCCCATGCTTCGTATCCTGAATGGCCTATTCCTCAGAGAACATCTTCCAGACTGCAAGCACAATCCTCTAGCATGAGCATCTTTGATACTGCAGAGTCACACTCATGGTCTCTGCCTTAACATAACATTGATATCCAAGATGATCCTCTGAGTAAGGAGGTTCTGATAAACGAAGAGGAAGAAGATGTAGACAGGGTGTAGGTGTAGATATAGGTTCTAAGGGCGAAAAAGATGCCTCTGGCACACACCTAATCCAAACCCCCAATGCTACCCACATTACTAAGGGCCCTGTTCAAGAGGGACCCCTTATTGAAAATGGAGTGCACACTCCGAACCTAATCTCACCAAACTCTGCCAAGGACATTTCTTCGTCCTCTGGCATAAAAGAAGCTAGAAAAACCATTGTTCCGCCCTCTCCCTCTCAAAAGGGTCTGGGTGAAGAAATAAGAGCCCCTTCTCCCAAGGGCTCGACAGAACTGAGCACAGACGCATTAGTTGCATCTCAATCACTATTAGAATTAATCCAAGGTGTTTCAGAGACACCTCTTAAGAACACAGAGGCTTTGGATCTTGAACAGCCCAAGTCTCCACTCGATCACTCTGCACATGCTGGCTCTAAACCACTCCCCATGCCAGATTTGTAACGATTCCAGAACACGATGATTGGATTATGCATTTAGTTAGATTACTCAGAAGTCTGACGCTCTGCAACCATTATTCTAGAGTTTTTCTTAGATGGAATTATTTCTCTTAGGAGTGAGAGTTGAATTTTTTCTTTGGATGCCAGCTTCGGTGAATGATACCATTGTTATGTGCTCAATTCCTAACCATTTCACCGTCGTGGAGACTCAGTTGTGAGAATTTTGAGTGACGATCGTCATCTATATCTGACTAAGAAGACTAGATCTGGATTTGATTACTTGATATTTTGGAAGAATTTCGGAAATCGGCTAATCAACTGAACATTTGAGGGTCAAAGAAGCAGAGCTTATCATGAAATATCTTCTCCCAGACTTTCATTCCATGTGATGTCTCGGTAATCCAAGCTCAGCTCTTATGCTGTATTCCTACTCAACACGCGGTTAAAGACAGATTTGTATCTTTCTTGCTGATATGCACTGTAACTCACACATGCGTCTATCCATTTGTTTTTCTTTGTGATCTACATAGTTGGATGAATCAACATGCTCTGGTGCAAGCTATTGCATTCTGCGGTTATAAGATGTGTCGAGTTATTTACAGGGTGGGTTGTATTTTGTGCGATCAGTCGCGATTATTGTACATCAGATGTGGTATTTCAGTTGAAACTAAAGACAAAGAGCTTCATCAAGGGGGAGCTTGGAGGTCAAAGTGTTGCCGAACGTCACTAAGGTTTTCTAAAGAAATTAAGGGGGAGAAGACCAAAAGATGCTTTATTTATAAAACTTAGGGGAGATTGTTAGAACAAATATTGTTCTTATAATATAGAAGTTTTATAAAGAAAGTTTTTTTACTTTGTAATTGTTTTTTACAATGTATTTGGGCTTTGTAATGCTCATGTAATGGGCTTGGGCTTAGTGTAGCTCAAATCTCTAGTATAAATAGGGAATGCCTTGTATTTTTCTACGTGTGATTTTTGAATGGGAATTTAATGAGAGTCGACTTCCTTCTTTGAGTGTTCTTCTTTGTTCTTTAATTTTTTGCATTTCCATTCAATAAAAGTCACTTCATTGCTATCATCCTCAAGAATTGTTGGTTTCTTAAAGCTAACAGTTCCACTTAATATTGTGTCATTATATATATGAGGCTTTTATTTGCACCCCCATCAAAATGTTACACACCTTACACCCCCAATCTTTACCATTCATCAAGAAATCTACGGTTAGGACTAAACATTATTTATTCATTAATTTTGCATTTATTTTTATTCCAGAAATCCTTGAATAATTGGACACGGAGGGGTAAAATGGGAAGTTTGCCAATTAATTTGAATTTGAATTACAATGAAAGTTACCATCATTAAATTTGCATTTATTTTAATTCCAAAAACCATTGAATAATTGGACAAGATTAACTTTGCATTTATTTTGAATTATTTTGAATTTGAATTACAGTGAAAGTTACCATTGTCTTCATTGTATATTCATCGTTTTCATCGAATATGCATCGTCTTCATCGTAAGTTCATTGTATAAAACCGAATATTCATCGTTTTCATCAGATATGCATCATCTTACATTCAATATTCATCGTAAAAATTTGGATATTCATCTTATATTCATCATAAAAATTTGGATATTCATCTTATATTCATCATAAAAATTTGGATATTCATCGTTTTTATCGGATATGCATCGTCTTCATCGTCATCGTATAAAACCAGATATTCATCTTATATTCATCGTTTTCATCGGATATGCATCGTCTTCATCGGATATTCATCGGAGAATTTATACATTCATGGATACTTAAATATTCATCGAAAAACTTATATACATACATTCATCTGAAATGTATCGGATATGTATCGTATGTTCATCATATATTCATCGGATATTTATCGTAATAATTTCGGATATTCATTGTATATTCATCGGATATGCATCGAATATTCATCATAATAATTTAGGATATTCATCAGATATACATCGTCTTCATCGTATATTCATCGGATGAATCAAGGGAAAACATGTCATGGATTGCATAATCACCGCGTATGAAAATCAAGGAAAAAAACTTATATGGATGACTCCATCACCGCCGATGAATCACCGAACAAGGATAACAAAGAAGAATAACAAACACAGAATAAAAAAATTACATTAAATACAGAATAACAAACACAAAAAAACTAGTGATTATTTCAAATATGAATCGGATGCAATCTTTTCACATTCATCCAAAATAAAATAATCTATACAGTAAAACCCTAAACCATTAACTTCAAAATAGGAAGATGGTCTTTATTGCATCTGGGTTGCATCTTCATCTTATCCCTTGTCTTCACCAAACAGAATCCGCATTATAAAAAATGAAGAAAAAAAATTATAATGGTTATCATTAAAAAACTACCATCAATAACCATCCTAAAATTATGGAAATTGCCATATAATGTTACCGTTTCATCAAATAAATATCCTGATTTATTTTCATTTAAAAGAAATATAAATGTAAAAATGACAAAACAACCCTTACTAATTAAACTCAAGAAAAATCAAAAATAAATTAATTAATTTAAGATCTTGATAGATGAAGGGCTAAGATGTAGGGTGCAAGGTGTGCAACCTTTTGATGGGGTGTATAATAACCTTCCCCTCTCTCTCTCTCTCTCTCTCTATATATATATATATATATATATATACACACAAAACCAACTCCTCTATTACTTATATATAATATTTTGGAGTGTTACATATATACTAGGTAGGTTTCAAACCGTGATAAAGCATGACAAGGAATATAGTTATGTAATACATAGTATATCTATACTACTATATAAAGCAGATTTTACAAATCTCTTAAGTACAATCTCTTAAAGCTTAAAAATCTTAGTCTTAAAAAAGTACAACCCTATTAATGCATGATTTCCAAATCAAACGGCTCCCTCAACTAAGCCGTCCATTCACTCTCCTAAACGACCATTCGCTCTCCCGAGCGATGATTTGCTCTCTAAGAAGCAGGTTATTTTTCATCTAGGTTTCCTGCAAATCTAAATATTCACTCCTTTGACCTCTAGGCTTTTGCTCTCAGTTTCCCATCCTCTTGTTGCTTGATTTCTTCATTGTGTTATTGATTAGGTAAGGCCGATTGCTTTTACTATCTCAATGTCATGTCTACTTGAAGATTTGGTATCGTTTTTGTCTACATTCTGGCTACTAAAATCGATTTTGATTTCTTATCATGGCTACTAAAATTGATTTCGATTTTTCTATCCATGCCTACTAAAATCGATTTTGATTTTTCTATCCATGGCTACTAAAATCAATTTTGAATTTTGTTTGTTTTCTATCCATGGGTACTAAAATCGAATTCTTACAATTTCATTTTGTTTGTGTTCTATCCATGGGTACTAAAATCGAATTCTTACAATTTCATGTTTTCTGGCAATCAAAAAAACTGTTTAACAACATCCAAATATGAGTATTTCATAATTGTTTCAATTGATGAAGTCTGTATCATAAACCTTAAGATTCATCGTTGAATCTTCTTTATCTTGTGCTAGTGCAGGAATTTGTCAATTTTTGAAACTGTAATCTGTCATTGAGGATGAAGTTTTTGTTCATGGCAGAACCAAATAGAAGTCAACAAATGATATTTTTTAGGTTGTATCAAAAACCTGGATGAGAAAATGGCCTAAAATGAAATTGCAATAATGTGTTTTTATCGTCTTGTTTAATGTTTGGTTTGGTATATTGAAATGACTTCGTTTGTGCAAGCCTACTACCTTCAATTATTTGAGAATTTTTTTAAATTTGAATTTTGTTTTTAGGTTTTTGTTGTGTTTGGTTTTAAACTAACAAGACTATCATCATTAGATGCTTTGTTTCTACATCCATCATTTGCTCTAACCTATTTCTTGCAAGTTTTGTTTTTTGTTCTAGCTTAAGCTTTCAAATTTACCTGGCCATAATCGATTGCCGACTTTTCATGTTATTCACCATGGTAGGAACATTTCTCATGTTATTCACCATAGCAGATTCTTATTGATACCATATTCAATTCGAGGCTGCGCATGATCAATTTCAATCAAGTAATTCAATCCCTGCTATTCTTATTGATTTGAACCTGCTCTCGATCGATAGTAGATTCAAATCAAGGTAATTCAGTCTCTACTATCAACTTTATCCCTACTATTCGTTTCCACCAATGCTACTTGGAGTATCACCTGAATATATATTGAATGACATGTCCAATTCGGTAAGAAGTACATTAGAGCTTCCCATACTTGATGGTACCCATTAAAAGATTTGAGTATTTGTTTAGGATAGGGTTAAGTACACCAAAATATATCCAAGTTGTCACCTTTTATCATTGTATGTACTCAACTTAAAAACTTACTATTGTAGGTACTGAACCTGCTAAAATTGTCATTCTATGTACTAAACTACCATTTAATGTATCTATTTAATGTACTTAAAAACTTACCATTTAATGTACTGAACCTGCAAAAATGACAATTTTTTTAAGTTGAATACATACAATGGTAAGTTTTTAAGTTGAGTACATACAATGATAAAAAGTGACAACTTCGATACATTTTGTTGTAGTTAACCTTTTAGGATAACATGCTAGATAACATTGTCGATAGAATGGTGGATGTAGACATATTTGAGTCTAAGTATAACCATGTCGGATTGTAAAATTCAAGCTCATGCGTCCCACGAAATGAAGCTCACCCTCAGTCCCCATTTCGGCACCACTCTTCTTCTTCTACACCGAACCTCAGTTTCTGCCTTATCTATGCATCTTCACCTTCAGGTTGGGGTTTAACACAACTCCTTGGGTTTGTTTTTTTTTTTGTTGATTTTGAATCACCGATCACAACTTACTACGTACTAAGTTTTACTTTGGTTTACTCATCATTGTGTGGATGATTTACATGGGCATAATATTGTAGTATCACTTTCTATGTTATGTATAGACCAACTAATTAGAGTATCCCAATCATCAATTTAAGGAAGTATGCATTGTCTAGATTAAAATTAAAGTGTGACTATATGTAAGAGGAAAAACTATTATCAATCGGTATTAACATTTGAGCTCATCATAACAAGAAGAAGATAATATGCAATGAAACATAAGTCACAAAGGTCTTTCCTAATTCTATAGGCATTGCCCCATTTATGTACCATATGTAAAAAGTTACCATATACTATTTTGACCGAAAATCGAAACAGTAAATTCTATGTTCATCAGACACTCGAACCACCAGTTAACAACTCATATCCAGTCGTTGTCTTTAGCACGTCATCATCTTCTTTCACCAACTCCTTGTCTTCGTCATCCATACCCGAGTCTTTCACGACTTCAGTTGCTTTCGACATCTCATCATGCCCGTCTCGAGAACACTCTATGATCACAGCCTCTGATTTCATCATCTTGTCATTCGCTTTCACAGTCTCAACTTCATCTTCCAATTTTAGATTCTCGTCCCCATCTCCAGAACTCTGTTTCTCAAACTCGATTTCATCTTTTGATTTCGACATTTCATCTGCATCCCAAAACTATCTTATACAAATTCAACCTATTTGAAGTCGTTACCACCGTCGGTTGCACCCTCGTAAGAATCGTTCACGATATGATCATCGTCGTCATCTGATTTAGTCATCTGAACCTCCTCGTAGGATTCCGGCACAGATTCGTAATCATAAGTCATCTTTACCATTTTATCATCAGTAGCAGTAGACTCAACACTATTATCAGGCCTTTTCACATGATTATCACCATCATCAACATGGGTTTTTTTTTCATATTCTTACCATCATCAACATTTGTTTCTTTCACATTCTTACCATCATCAGTTATATCTTTCACCCCAGAATCTTTTACATTTTCACCATCATCGGTTCCTCCTTTCATCTCAGAATCATAGTTGTCTACAACACACTCTTCTTCCAAGATATTTGATGAAAACTTAAAGATTTCACAATCATTCGCAAAATCTTCATAGCCTTCTGTCCGATTCAGATTAATCAAGAATATCTCATACAATTCCTCTATATTATTGGACAACAAATTGTGGGTGCAGTAAACCCCACTTTCGATCATATCTTTGTAAAACGCTATCATTTTTTCATAATTATTCACCGGACTTAATCCAATGCATTTCTTGAATTCCAAGACGCATTTCAATAGGATAATCTCTTTTTTGAAGTAGTAATGGCATCATCATAGTTGGTGCCACTATCGTAAGGTAAAGGTTTGAATCCGCTATAACCAAGATTTTACGATCAGCAAGAATCTACGATGGGTTTCTTGAAAGAAAAAATGGGAGTAGATTAATTTCTACTAGAGGAGAAGTTAGGAAGGTTTTTCATGAAAAAGAAAATGGGTTTTAAAGAATGAAAAATGGGTTTCTTGAAGAAAAAAATGGGTTTCAGAGAGTATGTACGAGAGAGAGATTATCAATCCGTTATATGTTTTTATTTACTTAAAATACGTTTATCCCTTTGGAAGAGTGTTGGACAGAGAAGGATCATGAATATGTCTTGTTTGTAAGAAGTAAACTACATTTTCTTTTACATATGGATTATTGAAATCGGTATTTTTATCACTTAGTTAATTTTTAAAAATGACCAAATAACTTATTCTTCTTCTTTTTTCATTTTTGTAAATATAAAGTTAAACTAAAATCCAACTATTGTAGCCTTGGTTTAAAAATGTGCACCTGATGTGGCATAGCGTGATGCAACCAATGCGTTTGAAAAAATGCATCAGAAGCTGTGATGCGGTAGATATTCGTGATGCGCACCTGATGCGGTGGTTGATGTGTGATGCGGCCGCTTTAGTTATTAATGTGTTTTATGCCCTTTTGGGCTATTTTAAAAAAATGATTTTGCTGCTCTTTTTGGGCTTTTTTAATCTATTTGCTTTGGGCCTTTATTACCTAATAAGAAGCAGCTTCTTTCATTTCTCATTTGTTTAGTGCAAAATCGGATTGTATCCGAGATCACAAGATCATGCTAAAAGCAAAGTCAACGGCAAGGTCAAAGTAGTCAATGTCAAGGTCAAAGTAGTTGTTAATTGTTTGTTTGTAATAGTTTTGTTTAGTTAGGGTAGTTTGTGTAATTGTTGAATAGTTTGAGGGTTAAATATGTTTGGGTATAAATGCCCTTTGAGAGTTCAATTACTAGTTACGCGCTTCATTGTAAACAGAGATTGAGTTGAGAGCTAGAGAGATGAACTGTGTGTATTCTTGGTGCGATTAGTACATGTAATCAATTCCATCGAGATCTAATCAAAGTAGTTTTTCAATTCATTCTCTAATTGATTTCATCATGTTTGGAACTTGAATCTGGAACAACATCATCGATACGACATCAGATGCATAGGCTATTGGAGTAGAGAAGAGATCTGCTGGAGAACACAACACTGACTTCGATCAAGGTAAAGTCCGATTTCTCACTTCTCACTCCATCTAACTTCGATTTCTCACATTGATTTTCTTACTGACTTTGATTTATCACTTATATGAGTCTGTCTCTCACTCAATTTTTCTACTGAGTACTAAGTTACTGAGTACTGACTATAAAATTTTCATCAATCACTTTGTTTAAGCTTTTATTTTGTTTAAGCTTGTATTTGTTTCTTATTTTAGTCAATTGTTTTTAGAATGGAACCAAGTCAACAACAAAATCCCAATGCTACCGAAATGGGTTCGAATACAAACGTACCTAAGCCTAGCAAATCAAGTGATCCGGCTAGGAAATATTCTACACCAGACCCAAGAAATAGAAACAATTTTGTATGTTATTTATGTGGTAAATTATGCACGGGTGGTTTGTATCGAATGAAATGACATTTCATTGGTGATTTGGTGGATGTCACTAAATGCCCAAAGTACCCAGATCATGTGAAGGAAGAGATGAGGTCCTACGTACAAAAAAGAAAAGAAATGGATAGCTTAGAAAAAAATGCACTTAAGAGGATTCGAATCTAGTACCTTTGATCTAGGACATGATGGTTCTATCGAAGTGGAAGGGGAAGGGGTAGTTCTCAAAGAAAAAAGCCAAGACAAAAGGTCCCTTACATAGGTACTTTACTCCTAGTCCCGAAGATGTTGTCAAATGAGGGAAGCAACAAGCTATCAATGCCGTAGTTCAAAAAGAATTGAGGGATAAAGCTTGTCAATACATAGCAAGGTGGTTCTATGATGCACGAATTCCTTTTCATGTTGCAAATTATGATAGCTTTAAGATTATTATTGAAGCTATAGGACAGTTTGGGCTAGGAATGAAACCATCAAGTATGTATAAGCTTAGAGTAAAAAATGTGGAAGAGCAAGTCAACAACCACAAGAAAGAATGGGCCGAGAAAGGTTGCTCAATTCTATCAGATGGTTGGAGAGATTCGGCTGACAAAAGAACATCATTAACTTTATGGTGAACTTTCCAAAGGGTTCGATATTTGTTAAGTCGATAGATGTTTCGAATGTCTCCAAGGATGTCAACTTGTTTTTAGGGATTCTTGACAAGATGGTAGATGAAGTTGGTGAATCAAATGTTGTGCAAGTGATCACCGACAACACATCCGCCTATGTGAAAACGGGTAACATACTAAACATTTACTAATTTAGTCTTATATAAAATATGAGAAAGGTTCAAACAAGAACAAAACCATTTTATAGGAACAAAGGAACAATTCTAAATCACATGTGATGTGGGACCCACCATTAAATAAATCATATATGATTCAGGTGGGTCCCACCACTAAATCATATATGATTATTTAATGATGGGTCACACATAACATGTGGCTCAAAATGCATTCTTTTGTTCTTACAAATGAGGTTGTTCTTGTATGAACCTCCCTCTATAATATATATATATATATATATTATAATTCCTAATTGTTTATTTTAAAATTTAAACTTTGAAGGAAAGATGTTAGAAGCTATTAGAAAACAACTCTATTGGACTCCATGTGCGGCACATTGCATAGATCTCATGTTAGAAGATATTAGAAAGCAAATTCCAAGGGTGAAAAGTTGTTTGAAAAAGGAAATGTCGGCAAACGGATATATCTACAATTATGTTGGTCTAGTAAACTTGATGAGGAAATTCACAAATCAAAGGAATTTGCATAGGCCCGCAATTACTCGATTTGCAACATCCTTTGTCAAGATCAAATTCTTAACAAGAATTAAACACACTCAGATATATTGCTAAAGAAGTTGCGAAAAAAACACTTTAACAATCAATATGAAAAACACAATGAATTTGCAAATCACACTTGTTATTTAGTCAATAGTCGAATGATCACAAACCAAAACCCCAATCTATTGAACAAACTCAATAGACGTGCAACACTTCTCCATTGCAGGGATGGAGAAATCTTGAGGCTAAAATTTTCTATCAAATGAAAAAAACTATTAATCGTGTGTTATAAAACAAAGACTAAATCTATATATACAGATTACAAGATAATTATGAAAAAGGAAACAAATCTTCTTACGAAATCAGCTTCATAATTATCTTCAAAATCTTTTCCATTATCTTCAACAACATCCTATCCATATCGTAACCGAAAAGCGGTAGTAAAACATAAGAAGTACTAACTCCACTAGAAGTACTAACCAGCAGTATTAATGAAAAGTGCTAACTGACAGTAGTATCTATAGGTAACAGTAGTAACTCCTTTGTTCTAACAGTAGTATCTCCAACTATAGGTTGGCACAAGAAATATTGAATGACATGGTTTATGTTAAATTCAATCGTTCATTACAACACCGAAAGGGAACCCATGATCCTATTTTTTGGAAGATATTGATGAAACTAATGAATGGTTGATGGGTAGAATGGAAAATGATGAAGATGAGTTGGTGTTTCTTGATGATGATCTTACATGGGATGCGGTGGGTGGAGCTTCCGGGGCTAATGAGGTAAGTTATTTCACTAGAAGATCAACAAGAGGAGATAATGATGGGGCCAGCTCATCAAGAATTGATAAAGGAAGACATTGGAGTTGGAGGGATCGATGATGATGAGGAAGATGGAGACATGCTCGGGTTTGATGATGTAGATATTGAAGACATTTAGTTTGGAGAAAGTTTCGAGACATTTAGTTTGTGCTATTGTTGAATGTTGATTACTTGTCTTTTGGTTGTTTTTGATTTTGCTATACGCAGGCGTACTTGTCTTTTGGTTGTTTTGATTTTCCTATGCATAAACGTACTTGTCTATTATGTTATTGATACAGATCGGTTTCGACCTGTATCGGAGGTTCTTAACTATTTTTGGAAACTCGGAAGATACGCTCGGAAAAGAGGAAAAGTCAAATGCCGAAGCAAAGCCGACCTGGCGGCGCGAGGGTATAGCTCGAGGGGCGAGCCCGTCACTGATAGTTTTGAAGATCAAAATAATCCGGAGAAGATTGCGTTTATAAATTTATATAAATATTTTATTAGTTGATGATAACATTTATTTAATTAAGCTTAGTATTATTTAGTTTCCTTTTATTTAGTTTTCTCCCAATACTCATATCGGAAACTACAAGGCATTTTCACAAACACTTGGCAGACATCAAAATCAAACAAAAGATAATGTAAACCCAGGCATTGAATTGGAGACAATCAAATATTAAGTAGATGAACATGGCAAATCTTAGAGACATAAGAGTTGGGCCGGAACAAAATAAGCAAAAACATGCATTGATTAGACAAACAACTCATCTCAACTGGTGACCTAGTTAAACAATTTCACATCCAAAATAAAGATACTAAATTTGACATGGCGGAACAAAATAAGCAAAAACATACCTGTAGTGGAGAAAATTCTCTAAGTTTTCTTTTCTTCTTTTGAAGAGAGATTTCTCCGATCTTTCTTTTCATACTACGAGTTTCCATAATGAATTGATTTGGAGAGAATCAAATCTCAGTAGAGGAGTAGGGGGAATAGACTCGGGGAAGACAGTGTGGTATCGGGAAGGAGGAAAGCAATAGTTAGAGTCAACCCAAACATAATGAATGCAACAACCCACAATTGCAAAAAGCCAAAACTTCTTCAGTTCAAGCTTCATCCGCATGTTTTGACAAAATTGCAGAAATGGTCCCTGAGATGTGTTTAAAACTGTGGCTAAGGTCCAAAAGAAAAGTTTACTTGGACTGGAGTGAGCTTGGGGAATTATTTTGAGATATTGGTCTACTAGACCTTTTAGCGATTATAGGACAATAACCCTTTTGTAATCTTTTTCCTAGAGTACGAAATAGATTAGTTTGGTTATTGATTTTGCGTTGTTGAAATTACGTACATGTAATCATACTTTAATCTATACCCCTGTTTTTGGGAAGAGCTCACGCCATGGCATATTTGTTATACCATCTTTCGTGTTTAGAAAGTTTTTGTTAGCTCTAATTTTCGAGGTGTTACACTTTCTCTCTATCTCTCTCTACACTCCTCTCTATCTTTTTTTATTTATTAAAGTGTATATATATTGGGTATTTGGTTTTGTAGGTAATGGTACTCATATTTCGGGTTTATTGTGGGTTTGTGGCGCTGATGTAAATTGTAATTTAATAAATTATTTTATATTATTATCTTGAATGTGAGAAGTTTGGAACCAAAACCGAACCATTTTGGATTTTTGGTTTTCGGTTTCAATACGGTTTTTTCATTTTTAGTTTCTCGGTTTTTTGTTTTCCTGGTTGCGGTTCGGTTTTTGTTTGGTTTTTGCCTACCCCTACCTTTTACAATTTCATTTCAATTCCATCCAAGCAAATAAGACTACGATGCATGGTCAAATATTAAAGCGTTAGTAGCCTAGTGGTCGGTAGCATCATTAAGAGGACAGTGGATGTCATCTGTAACAATTCAAATCCAATTTTCTAAATTTAACGGAAATAGTTAACGGAAGTAATTAAAGTAACCTTTGCAGCGGAAATTTGTCCAAAAAGATACTTTTATAACCTTTAAGGTTTAAACAACATTCAAAAGACTTTTAACTCAAAATACTCAAAACGAGGTTCATCACAAATAATTGTATTCTATCTCATAAAAACCATTGCTTAATAATTAAAAACGACTGTTTCTCAAATCACCAAACGGAACTGAGACTCCCAAAAGATCGGAACTTCAAGCCGAGCCCTCCCCTTTAGCCTTCCCGGAGGAACCTGCAACTAAAAGAGAAATCCATAGACGGGTAAACTTGAAAGCTTAGTGAGCACAAACCACAATACACATAAACCATATATCGCAAATCACCACGCATATGAGAACTAGACATGTCATCACCAATGTCCTTACGGTACACGCCGGTAAGAACCACCACATACTGATATCAGTTTCACACATTGACAATACCCACGGTGGCCACCACCACTACAATGGATACGTCATCACACAACATGCTAGTCTCATAACCACGTACGCATCACATGCAATTTGTACATAAAGCCACGTATAAGGGTTAATGTACTCACCTTGGATAATGTCACCATAAATCAAGTGCCAAACACACCACACAATGCTAGCAATGCACATTCTTTCGTTATTCATACGTATTCAACATTTAAGCACCTATACAACACATGTATATATAGCATATCAACACAACAACACGATACAAAATGAGTTCCTTAACCGAACCCGAACACCATAAGTTTAGACACATCTAAACTATCCCATTTTCTACCAAATTCTCTCGGAAATCCTTTATTTCAACCCATAACTAGAAATAATCATCTTAGGATTTATAATCAAAATCCTATATTTTATGGTCTCATTGGATAGGTAATTCAATTACGAATCCAACGGTTCTTTCGGAAGCAAAATCGGAGCTATAACGAAGAAGTTATGGCCAAAACAATTTTCAACAAACACACAGGGACTTGCGCGACCTACTTGCGCGACCTGAGGTCGCGGGGACAGGTCGCCCAACTCCCTGGTTCGTCTTCTTCACGATTTTTCCTCCGAAAAACACACCCAAAACCCACCGAACGATCATAATACTCAACAATGGTGTTATTGAACACCCCCATACCAATATAGTACAAACTAAACCATCCTAAACACAATACCAACATCATATGACTCAATTCGATCATCAATCGACCGAATTCCCAATTATTAGAACCCTAACCCTTATCCATCCCAATTAAGCCAACAACCAGCGAAAGAACACAATAAACACATACCTCGGGTTAGGAACGTGATAACAATCGAACCCCGATGATCGATTGCACTTCTCACGGACAATTTCACCACCAATTTCTCTTGATCACCACAAACCCTCCAAACCCTCTCCCAAAATGCTGAAAATCGACTAAGGCACAAAAGAAGAGGATTTGGGCTTCCGAACTAGCTTATATACAAGACATCCACACCCTCAACTAACATGAATGACACAAAGGCCCCTATACTTGAAAATTACACAAAAACCCCTTGCATTGTTAAAATCTCAACACAACAAACTAACCCCACTAACTCAACAAACAACAAAGTCAGTTAAAACACTAACTTTGGGAAATGGGGCGTTACATCATCCCTGTCTACCCGAATTTGATGTGAGTATGTGGCGATACCCTGACCATGGGTCGGCTTTCGGGTCGGTCCATGGTCGCCGAGGGTTAGTCGGGTGTCCATATGGATCCCGGATACCTCGTCGACTTCATGTCGGGACGTGTGCGTGGGTTATCTGTCGTTCAAAAAAAAGGCATAGTCAAATTGCATTCCAATTCTTTCAAAGTCAAATTTCTTGATGAAGTATAATTCCATCGGATTTCATTTCGCGAACCAAACAGCCCCTAGCCTCTATGATTTGTAAAACAATGTTGAAATCAATAGATTTAATTTGTTGGTGTGTGTGTGTTTGTTTGTTTGTTAACGATGCATGGTTGATGTAAATTAGTTGTTAGAACGATGTGTATGTGTTATATGTATCATTGGGTCCATGTCATTGGGTGCATGTCATGTGTGTGTGTATATTAGTTGTTAGAACGATGTGTATGTGTTATATACATTGGTTGATGTATAGTAGTTTAGTAAGGGTCGCTACATCCCATAAAGGACTGATTTAATATATTAAGTTGTAATCACGTTCATTAGATTGTATTCATCTATACCAGACTTTAGTTGAGTGTACCAAACTTTAAATTAATGTAGTTTGGATTTGATCTGCCTAATTGGGCTTTAATTGAAGTATTTAGGTTTGGATCGATCTAGTTGGGCTTTAATCGATGTAGTTGGACTTTCATTGATATATTTGGGCTTGGGTCGATCTAGTTGGACTTTAATAGATAATTGGGCTTGAATCGATCTCGTTGAATTTGATCGATCTATTTGGTTTTTTTGCACATATTGACCATGCTTACTGACGCCGTCCATATGGGCTTTGTTAGTAGCATTGTGTGTCCGTTACGTGAGGGGCATTTTCTTCTTTTCATACATTTCTATTATTTTTATTTAAATAAAATAAAAACAAACCAAAGTTTAAAAACAAAAACACAAATTAGAAGAAAAAAAATACTAATTTAAACACCCATCATCACCATCATCGATTTGCAGCAGATGTTAAAGAACTCATCATCATCACTAAGAATATTTATCCATCACTCTCTTAAAAACACCCTTCTTGAATGTTCCAACACTTTTAACTCCATATGATAAAATTTTAATTAAACTCCCCCACCCTTTTTTTTCACTTCCCGCCACTCCCTCCCCCTCTCTTTCAAACCCTAATATAGAAATAGGGTTTTTTTTCACTTCTCGCCTCTCTTTCACTCCTCTCTCTCAATCTGCAGACTTTCCTCTCTCTCGATCTACTCTCTCGTCTCTCTCTCTCTCTCTCGATCTGCTTCGGTCGCCGGCCGATCGGCCGTATCCCCTCGCCACCACCAACGTTGTCACCACCACTGTTGCCGCTGTCGCCAATCACCACCGCCGCTATACCTCGGCTCTTACCCCTCGCTCGCCACCGTCCCTCACCACCACCATTGCCGCCGCAGTCACCACCCACCACAGCCGCTTCTCCAACGAAGACGTGTACTTTTCGACCTGCGCTGCTTCTCCAACGGCGAACTGCCCTGCGACTGCGACGACCTGCGCCGTCGCCATTGGTCGTTCATTATCGATTTTGGGTATGAATGTTCGTTATTGATTTTTGCATCTGATTTTGCATCAAATATGTTCAATTTCTGGAAATGTTGCTCGATTTTGGTCTCTGTATGGTTAAAATGTATTTTGGGTATATTTTGCTATTTTATTCAGATTCATTTATTCAGATCTGATTTTATAAAAAGAATCTAGATCTATTTTATTAAAAAATTTGTAGAATTTTTATTAGAAAATGTTATACATATGTTTTTTTATAAATAACTGTTTTTATGTTTCTAATCTTATGTGTGCATCTTGTAGCTTAATGTAGCTTGTTTTTATGATTCTGATCTTATGTGTGTATTTTGTTTACAGCTAGCCATCTCACAAGTCATTCAATGTCAAGAATAGGCCGTGGATCTATTCATAATGTACGATTCATTAAAAATTAGTAATGTACCCAAAATGATTTTTTGACGATATTTTTAGTTGTGTTGATAGAGATTGTTTTGTGAGTTTCGTTACTTGATCATTTATGGATTTGTGGAATATATGTATTAACTTAAGTGGTTAAGATGTTGTAGCACTTGGATATTCACCCGGGTAACCATTGTTCCATTAAGTTATTAAATATCCCTTTCGATCAACATAAAACTTTCCATATCATATTTGTTAGTTTTAGTTTTAAATAAAGTTTGAGTGGTTTGCATATTTTTGTATTGTTTATTTGTAAGTATTGGGGATTGAGATTTTAGATAATTGCTCATATTTGTTTCTCTCGAAATCCATTGATTGTTGGAATAATCCGTTTTTTCTAGTTTATCTTACAATATCCATTTTGATAAACTTTTATGGTAGATTGGTAGCTGAGTTGCATTGGGACGTTGTTTATCTGATGAGCTTGACCATTTCAGGTTTGATTTCTTATTGATCGGTAATTGGAAATTTAGTTATTAGTTAGCTTATATATTTTGAAACCCAATATGGGTTTAGAACATTGGTTAAAATTGGAATATTGGTTTTTACAGGATGAACTAAATATAATAGGTTATGGTGGAGAATATTGACAAGTAGACAAGATTTGAACCACTCAAGAAAGTCAAGGCTTGTATTATGTTTTTGTCTTCATTTAAATTATGTTTGTGTTTTTTTATTATAGATTATAGATCAAGCGCCTTACCTATATGCGACTTGTGTATTTTGATCTCAAAATCTACACATGTATTGGAGTAGAGCTTGGTTTTACGGTATTGGATAAGAAGGGTGAAAAGCTACTAATTGTGTATAGATTTTGCTTTTAGATCTAATTGTATTTTAGAATTTTAGAAAATTGAGGCTGTAAATAAAAAATGTTGTGCACCTGATGTGTATTTGTACAGAAAAATACAGTTTTTAAGTTTTTTTTTTTAAATTACCAAAATCAGCGACAGATCAGTGACGGAAAATCCGTCGCCAATCAGATCTGTCGATGATCTGTTGCTGATGTGTATCCGTCGCTAATGTGTATCCATCGCTGATCTGTAATTTAGTAAATCATTTTCCGAGACTCGTGGATACGTGGTAAAGTTTAAACGGTGACGGATATCCTTTAATAAAAAAAGTTAAACGGTTATCCCTAAGGTGAAAGTCGTTTAATTAACCGTTTACATTAAACAGGAATACCCGCTTCCCCACGGTTTCCCCTGATTACCGATGGTGATTCCCGTTTAAATCCCCACGGTTTTTTAAATGGGGACGGAAATGGTTTTTTCAAACGGGGACAATAACGAGGTTCCAATCCCTGGCCCAAAACCGACATGTTGTCATCCCTATAAATCTATTAAACATACTTCTGTGTCAAATTAGTAGTTTCCCTTTTACCCAACCATGAATTCAGGGGGATTTGGTAAATTCTCCAAAATCATTTCCATGTTATTTTCTTTCTTATTTCCATATAAGTGGTGGACTGGATCCTACTGGGAGACTTTCAAATTCTAAGCTAAGCAATAGATAGTATAAAATTATAAAATAATTTTCAATTTTTATAATCTAATTATGAAAAGAGAAAACCAAAAATAAACTTCCAACTTTTTATCTGCAGATAATTTTAGCTTCTTCTTTTTACAATAAAGGAGAATGATTTTTTAAAAGTTTTATCCATTTTAAGCCGTTGGTAATTGTTTATGTAAAAAATTACACACAAGTCAATTGCCGTATGAAAATATGTGAGGCTTAACCGTCGAGAGAAAGAAATTACACTCAGTAAGAAGTGCGATAAAAGTAAAATAAGACAAAGAATTTGATGACGCAGGAAAAACCTCACGACGGAGGAAAAAACCTGCGGTCGACTTAAAGTTAAGTCGACAGTGCACTATGATCACCAAACAGGGGTGATGTCCTTCAAGATTACAGTGTGCGTCGAGCGATTACAAAGAGAATGAACGTGCGATCGAACGTAAATTACAAGTATTATGATGAATTCTAAGCTAGAGAGAACATAATAGTTGCTTCCAGAGTTGTCCCCCCTCGAATGTGGTCCGAATCTTGATTATATAGCTTCTTTCATAACGGTCGTGCATTTAATGTTTCCAACGGTCATAACGGTCGTCGCAGTAAATAGGATTAACTCTTCATCTTGATGACCTTGGACTGGGTCTTTAACTAAAGGCGAGATATCCGGTAACTGACGATCTTCTGTAATAAATAAGAAAACTCACGATAGAGGTTACCGTTAGTAATGCATCGTACGTTGGAACATATATGTCGTTCGACTGATTTGTAATACTTGTTCAATTAATTATTGAAGAACGTCCGTTACAATGATGAACTCCAACGAGCATAGCATAGTACTCAATTTCTGACTTTCTCAAAGGTGGACAATGATAATCAGCTTGCCTGCATCAAAGATTTAAGTATCGCACGATATATGTAATAATATCATTCGACTAATCGTTGTTTTTATTCGACCGATTGTTATATTGATTCGAGGGTACTATTAAGTTTATTTCAGGACCTTATCTTAATACAAGATTATTATTCCGAAATATATCTTATGATTATAGCTAATCATCGTGCGATCGCAGATTTTTACCCAAACAGTTTGCCCCCAAGATTTAGAAAATATGTTATGTATTTACTAAATCTTTTAGTTACTGGACGAATGGTTATCGAACGTTGGATAACGGCTTTAATATCCGTTTGGCGCGGATGACGTCATGGAGCCGTTGCAGGACAGGTGTCTCTCTAACGGCTAATTGAGGACGCGTGGCTCAGTTTCCTTCGATGACTCATCCTGTATTTGATTACTATAAATATAGTGATTTAGATTAGGAATAAATTTTACAAAATCTTTATCTAATTTTCAACTGATTCGCGAGATCAATCCATAATCGTAATCCGACTATAAATTCGGCAGAGATTTCGTGCGACTAGGTATATAAGGTACCCTTCTTCTCCCTAGTTCATGCGTCTGAAATCAATAGCAAAGAAGAGTAATAGAGGGTTAGACGTTCTTAGGTTTTTGCGTCTTCCTAATAGTTTAAGTCGGTTAGAATTTGTCATGTCGAGTGAGGTTAGCAGTTCGATCACGGAGAGTTTAGAGGTAGGGGAGTTGAGAGATCTTGTTGGGTTGTCGGAGGGTGCCCAAATCAGGGTGGCCGGAGAAATTCGGCCGGCGGATACTCCGGCGGGGCACTTTGCCCTGTTTGAGTATCCGTTCAGAATCGGATTTCGATGGCCGTATTCTCCTCTCTCTCGGGCCTTCATGACTCGATTCAACTTATCTCCAGGGCAACTGATGCCCCAATTCTGGCGTGTCATCCAAGTGATCGAACGGGTGACCAAGGATTGGGGTTATCGTGCGTTCTCGGTTGATGACCTTCTCTCTGCTTATAACGTGACGAGATTACCCTACAACCGCTATGGTTGTTTCCTAAGGGTAGGAATGATACCATGCTTGTCCATCGCACCCAAGTGAATGATCGAGGGTGGAAATCTCGATACGTCTTCATCCAGACGTCCTCGGTCATTGGTGATGGGTCTTGGATCGTTCCTAAATGGAACTCAAATGGTAATTAGATACTAGTCTTTCTTTCTTGTATCTTTTGTATAATTTTTATTATTAATCGTACGATTTTTTGCAGCTGTCAACTTCACGTTCGAGACCACTAAGGAGTCGACCACTTTGATCTCACACTTTTTAAGTTATAGTGTGACCGATCATACATATCGTACATTGAAAGGCGGTGAGGATAGTGACATCGAGCCGGAGGTACAATTACTTGAATCGGAAGAGATGGAAGGTAAATAGTTTAAATCATACGTTTTTAATGTCTTTAATATGTCGAACGTTTTGATTAACTTACCTTTTTTATAGGATCTGCAGGAAAATCGAAGAAGATGACACAAATGGAGGCTGCCGCTAGAGCTGCTAAGAGGAAGGCTGCAGCTAGCGAGGGTTTGGTGGCCAAGAGGACCCGCTCGTCGCTCGTCGGAGGAAGTCCTCCACCTAAGGATGCCAAGCGAAAGGCTGAAGGTGGAGAAGAGGCGATCCCTCTAAACTTTGCTCCTCCAGAGGGAGCGGTTGGTCAATCTTCTTCGGGGGTTGACAAGGGAAAGGGTATCGAAGGGTCTGGTCTTACGACCATGACTATAAAGATGCCCTCGAGCTTTATGATGGACGACGTTATTAGGACGGCATCCATTTTCCCTGTTCTGGATCAATTCCATTGTCCTGCTCAGAAGGCACGAATGGAGCAGGTTGAAATCGAAGACTTGGATGCGTCGGTCACTGGTCTATCTTTTTTGGTAAGCTTTCTTCTTTTGACCGTTCGATTTTCTATTCAACTGCACATTTTTCTAATGCTTTGATTCTTTTTCTTCGCAGGCTCTCCAGACTAGTCTTAGCCTCCATTCTAGGATGGCTAAGATCAAAGAAGAGATGTCGGCCAACCAGGCTGACACAAAACAGGCTAGGAAGGAGGCTGACAAGGCCAAGAAGAAGGTGGCTCAACTGACTCAGGACGTCGACTCCAAGAATGTCCTTATCGGGGACTTGGAGTCGAAGGTCGACGTGATGGAGCGCTTCCAGGCTGAACAACGCGAACGCATGAAGATCTACATGGATCGTTCGGAGGAGTTGGAGGCGGAACTGGCGGAGGTTCGTCGAGAGAAGGTCGAGAGGGAAGAGTCTCTCTCGTCGAGGATCCAAGAGTTGGAGGATGATGCTGCTTTGGTTCGAGTGGTCGCACGAGCCGCAGTCTTGCATCGTGTGGTTGTTGGGACTATTACTCAGAAGATGGCATCTGATGAAGTGGCAACCTTCCGTGCTCTGATGGGATCTGAGGACCTTCTAGATGACGATGACCTTAAGGATCTGGACGAGGAGAAAGTCGAAGAGAAAGATCCTGAAGTTGCAGATGTCGAGGAGGAGGCGATGAAAGACAAGGCCTCTGGATCCGACACTGTAACGCAGGTTACAACTGAAGAAGGCTCCATCATCGATCCGCCTCCCTCCGATGCTCCTTTAGAATAGATCTACTTTTGTAATTGAACGTCATTAATTTTTGTAATTTTTCCTTCTTAGGCAATTTGGATATTAATGAATGAAGTTTTTGTTTTATATCATGCGTTTATAGCTAAGCTTTTTATGACTAGTATCTTGCTTTATGACTTAAGTTTTAGTATTATGTCTAGCGTTTTAGCATTGTGACTTGCGTTTTAGCATTGTGACTTGTGTTTTAGCATTGCATGCTTTTTGTTTTGTCGTGCGACTTAGGCCTTAGGAAAATTAGAAACGTTTCTTTTGTACTCATAAGAGTATTCGTGCGACTGGCGAATTGTCTTGCGCTCTTGCGGTGTAGTCATGCGTTACAGCATTTAACTTGCGATTCATGCGATTTTTGTCGTGCGATTCCTGGGATAAGCATGCAATTTAATCGTGCGATACTTGCGATTTATCGTGCGATACCTGCGAAGAAAGATGACTAAGGGGTGGCCGTTGGCTTGGCCAACGGCGCTCCGATGCTTAAGTCAGTAATGGATAATGAAGAATAAACTGTATGTAAATAAGTTTAGAAATAGTACCTTTTGAGGTGATGGGCATTCCAGCTACGTGGGATCCATACCTTCCATTGTCGTAAGTCTGTATGCTCCATTTCCAATGATTTTGGAAATTATGTAAGGTCCTTCCCATTTGATGGAAAGTTTTCCAGCGTTTTGCTCTTGAGTATTTTGAAACACATGTCGTAAGACATAATCTCCAACTTGGAAGATTTTGGCCTTTACCTTTTTGTTGAAGTGTCGTTCAATGATTCCCTTCTGTGCAGCCATCATACGTAATGCTTTCTCTCGTAGTTCTTCTAGAGCATCCAGATCGTAGGATAGATTTACAGCGTTTTGTTCAATCGTACGATTTCTGGCGACGGGTATTTGGGCTTCGATTGGCAACACAGCTTCACATCTGTATACTAAAGAGTACGGAGTCTGTCCTGTTGATGTTCTTGGTGTCGTTCGATTTGCCCATAGGACGGAAGGTAGTTCTTCCACCCATCTGCCTTTTGCTCCTTTCAATCTTTTACGGATCGAATTGATTACAACTTTATTGCTCGATTCAGCCAGTCCGTTGGATTGAGGGTATTTTGGGGTAGAAGTGACTAACTTGATCCCACGTCTCTCGCAGAACGTACGAGTTTTGTCACTTATGAATTGTGAGCCGTTGTCGCACATGATCTCGGATGGTACTCCGAATCTGTAAATAATGTTGTTTTGGATGAAGGATATAACTTTCTTATCTCTGACCTGTGAAAAAGCACCAGCTTCTATCCACTTCGAGAAATAATCGGTAAGCACAAATAGATATACTTTTTGTCCAGGAGCAGGGGGTAATTTTCCCACGATGTCCATCCCCCATCGCATGAATGGCCAAGGAATTAAAACAGAGTGCAGAGGTTCAGACGGTCGATGAGTCATACCTGAATGTTTTTGACAGGCGTCACATCGCTGGACGTACCTTATTGCATCTTCTCGTAAAGTTGGCTAGTAGTATCCCTGTCGTGAGATCCTGTTAGCAAAGCTTCTGCCCCCTGCGTGATTTCCACATTCTCCGTCATGCATTTCTTGGAGAATTTGATTCATTTGTGCTCGACTTACAACACATCGTAAGAGAAGTCCAGATGTAGATCTTCGATAGAGCTGATCCTAAAAGATTATATATCTTGAAGCTTTGGATCTTGTTTTTCGGGCTTCCAACTTATCTTCAGGAAGCTTATCGTGTTTGAGATAGTTCCATATGTCGAGCGACCAATTGTAAATTTCTTCGTTCATCTGTACTTCTTCTTTCATTTCGATTGCGGGCGTCGTAAGATGAAGTATAGGGATGTTTTCCAAAAATGGATCGTTGAATGCAGATCCCATGTTGGCTAATGCGTCAGCTTGAGTGTTTTGATCTCTTGGGATTTGCTCTATTGAGAAATGATCGAATCGTGCGATTCGTTCTTTGACGATCTTGAGATAATTCATCATCTTTGAGTCTTTTGCTTGAAAATCTCCATTTATTTGATTTACCACCAATAACGAGTCGCTTCGTACGTCTAGGTATTTTGCCCCCAGTTTATGAGCTATATCCAATCCGGCAATCAGGGCTTCATATTCTGCTTCGTTGTTCGTGGCCTTGAACTCGCATCGTATGGAGTACACCATATTTCCCCCTTGTGAGGATTTTAAGACAACACCTAGCCCAGCTCCTCGTGTGTTCGAAGATCCATCGACATAGAGTAACCAAGGTTGGTTGTCTTGAATCGTCACAATTTCGTCGCACGTCGTTGGCTCTAGTCCAGGACTGAATTCTGCTACAAAGTCTGCTAACGCTTGTGACTTTATCGTCGTCTTAGGTTTGAATTCGATGTCGAACCCACTGAGATAGATGCTCCATTTGGCTAAACGTCCTATAAGTTCTGGCTTTCGTAGGACAGTCTTAAGTGGATAGTTAGTCACGACAATAATATGGTGTGATTCAAAATAATGTCTTAACTTTTTCGCAGCAGTCATCAGACCTAATAGCAATTTTTCCATCGACGTGTACCTGGTTTCTGCGTCGAGAAAAGATTTGCTTACATAATAAATTGGTCGTTGCTGTTGATCTTCTTCTCGTACTAGTACCGCACTTGTCGCATTATTGCTCACCGCTAGGTATAACTGCAAACTTTCTCCTTCGACTGGCTTAGTCAATAATGGTGGAGAGACCATATATTGTTTCAAGTCTTGTAGAGCTTTCTCATGGTCGTCCGTCCATTGGAATCCTTGGTTCTTTCGAAGAACATTGTAGAATAAGTGGCATTTATCCGATGATCGTGAGATGAATCGGTTTAGAGCAGCTACTCGTCCTGTTAATTTCTGAACTTCTTTGAGGTTCCTCGGAGATTGTATTTCAGCAATTGCTTTCACTTGTTCTGGACTTGCTTCGATTCCTCGCTGCATCACCAGATACCCCAAGAACTTTCCTGCTCGTACTCCGAAAGAACATTTCGTTGGATTAAGCTTCATCTTGTATTGTCGTAGGATGTGCTACATGATTGCTTTAGATGTGCTACATGATCAATCGAACGTTCTGACTTTATGAGCATGTCGTTGTTAGGGTAAAAATCCACAATCGCACGACGACCGACTATAATCGTAAGACAAACGTTAGGATAATAGTCCTGTATTAAGATAAGGTCCTGAGATAAAACCTAAAAGAACTATCGAACAAAGATCACTAAACATCGAACATATGCATCGAATAAGTCGAACGATAATTACAATGTCGTACGACGATACTAACGAATAAACATACAAAGTTTATATCTTTGATGCAGGCAAGCTGATCATAATATCCAACAATTGTCCACCTTTGAGAGAGTCCGAGATTGAGTACTATGCCATGATCGTTGGAGTCCATCATTACAACGGACACGTCGTAAGTTATATATCATTCGATGGGAACCGACAACATCAAGATCGACCGTTACAAGCAAGATTCTAGCAGCAGTTACAATCTGGACATTAATTCTCAGCATTACCGTTCGACCGGTATAAATCAAGCATTAATAGTCAAGAATACCATTGGACAGTTACGATTTGGACATCAATGAACCATAATTCCGTTGGACGGTTACTTCAAAGATACTATAAAAGAAAGATCAAGCCAACATTTGAGGACACGAAGTCTACCCGAAATTCACAAGTTCTATAATGACTATCCTTGAGAATCAGTTGTAATTCATATTCGATTTCATTGTTGTTTCACTTGTAATCGTACGACCAAAGCTGTATACTTGAAGGACATCACCCCTGTTTGGTGATAATAGTGCTCTGTCGACTTATCTTTTAGGTCGACCGCAGGTTTTTTCCTCCGTCGTGAGGTTTTTCTCTGTCATCAAATTGTTTGTCTTATTTTACTTTACTCGTACTTATCATCGATTGTAATTTCTTTCTCTCGACGGTTAAGCCTCACACAAGTTTCTTACGACATCGAGTTGTGTAATTTTTTACATAAACAGTTTGGCGCCCACCGTGGGGCTCCGTTTTGAGAAAAATTTCATTCGGTGAAAAGTGCGCCTTAGTACTAACCTTTTCTTTGAGTTCTCTTTGAGCTATTTGTGCAGGATAATGGATAACGGATTCATAGCATCACTACAACAACAATTGCAACAAGCTAATGACGAAATCCAGCGTCTTCGAGCTTCGCAAGGACCATCAATGTCTATTCCTCCTCCTTATCCACCTCAACATCTAAGACCACCACTTTGACCACAGTTCAATGCCTCAGTACCACTGTCGACTGTAAACCAACAGTACAACAACGTACGACCGTCTTTACCACAAGTTCCACCACCAATACCTCATGGCCCGCCACCTATGCCTCGGGGTCCACCTCCTATGCCTCAGGGAACACCAATGTTCACGTTCGAACCTTTTAACAGCACATCCCAACAGATTCCTATCCCTGGTCATATACCCACAACTGCTAGTTCTACCATTCATACGACAATACCACCCAGTACCGGAATCTCTTCTGGTTTTATCCCAACAATTCCAATAGCCATTGAAGATCCTTTAAGCGTACGATTGAAATCCTTGGAAGAACAGAATCAAAAGCTGTTCGCGTTACTCACAAAGCTACCCGGAGCAGCAGTACCTGTCGAAGTTGAACCTAAAACTGGATTTCAAGCCTCGCCGTTCGTCGATGAATTAGCTCTTGTCGACGTACCCAAGAAATACACCATTCCAGCTTTCGCAACAAAATATTCTGGAATTACAGATCCAGTCGAACATATAGCACAATATAAGCAACTTATGTGGACAGTTCCTATACCGGCACAATATCAAGAAGTTTGCATGTGCAAAAGTTTTGGATCAACTCTAACAGGAGCAGCATTACAATGGCTTATCAACTTAAAGCCAAAAAGCATTGGGTCCTTTGCAGAATTGGTAAACCAATTCACTCGACAGTTTGCTAGCAGTCGTAAGATGGAGAAGCAAACCAGCGACCTATACTACATCGTACAGAAATCTGGAGAAACGATTCGCGACTACTTCAACAGATTTAATGCGGCAATGATTGAAATAAAGAATTGCAATGTGAAGACTGCAATCGAGGCGTACAAACGTGGGCTAGAAGATTCCTCTAGACTGTATTTAGAATTGACTAAGTACCCTCCAGAAAACTTCGACGACGTACGAGCCAGAACATTAGCTTTCATGAGAATAGAAGACGATGCTCTTTTTCGACGAAAGCACTCTGCTGAAAAGAAACCTCTTGGTGCTCAAAAACATGATTTTAAGCACAAAAGAGTAAACAAGATTGGAAATCCTCGACATGAATCAAAAGCTCGATCAAACAAAGGTACTGTTCAAATACGATATCCAGAGTTGTCTACTTACAATTTTGCAGGTACACCGAAAGATTTGGTAGATTCGCTACGAAAGATTGATGCAAACGTACGATGGCCAAAGAAATCTGACAAACCAAGCAAGGACAAAGATCAAAATAAATGGTGCGACTTCCATGAAGACCACGACCATATGACGGATGAATGTATCAGTCTCAAAAAGGAGATTTCATATTTGAAATCAAAAGGACATCTGAAAGGCGTCATCCCAGAAGAACAAGGACGACCAACATCACCGGTTCATACAAAAGTCGTAAACTGCATCACCAGAAGAACAAGGAGGATCAGAAGTGTGCGGACTTACGTATTCAGCTGCCAAGCGACATGCACGAGATGGTCCAGATGAACATCCTATCCCCGGAGAAGCCAAATCAAAGAAGGAAAGAGAGCTCGATGCAATGACAATTACGTTCGATCAAGATGATACACAGGGGGTCCATCATAAACATCATTACGCTCTAGTCATACAGTTGACAATCGGAAACTGTTCGACTAAGAGAATATTGATTGATGGAGGTAGTTCAGCTAACGTTATTTTTGCAGATACTCTTAAAGTCATGGGGATCGAACGATCAGAAATCGTACGACGAAGTACTACTCTGATTGGATTCAATGGAGACCCGATGAACACTCTCGGAGAAATCATCTTGCCTGTCTTCGCCAAAGGCATCAACAAACAAACGAAGTTCAACGTCGTGGACTGCCAGTCAGCATATAATGTTATTCTTGGAAGACCATGGATCCACGAGATGAAAGCAATCACATCAACATACCATCAGAAGATCAAATTTCCTTCTCCATGGGGAATTCAAGAAATTGCTAGTGAGAACAAGGTCGCGCGAGAATGCTACAAGATTACGATGAAGACAAAAGTCGCAGGACATCTAGCAATTACAGAGCCAGGATGGGAAGAAATCAAACGATGATCTTCGACTAGAAGAAGTCGTGATCGATCCTGAACATCCTGATCGAAAGGTCTTCGTAGGAGCCTCGCTCCCCCCTGACATAAAAAATACGATTATATCTTTTTTGCAGGAACACTCAGACTGTTTTGCAGGGTCGCACGAAGATATGGTTGGAATAGATCCAACCATCATATCACATAAGTTGAACGTGGATCCTACTTTCAAACCAATTAAGCAGAAACGTCGCAAGTTTGCACCTGAACGAAACAAAGTAATTAATGATGAAGTCGACAATCTACTGAAGACAGGGAAAATCCGAGAAGTCAAATATCCAGAATGGTTGGCTAATGTGGTCGTCGTACAAAAGAAGAATGGAAAATGGCGAGTCTGCATCGATTTCACGGATCTAAACAAAGCTTGTCCAAAAGATCCTTTCCCTTTACCTCATATCGACGCCATGGTCGACGCGACAGCAGGACATGAATTACTGACATTCATGGACGCATATTCAAGATACAACCAAATATTGATGCACACGGAAGACCAAGAAAAAACCGCATTCATGACAGACAAAGGCATATACTGTTACAAAGTTATGCCATTTGGTCTCAAGAATGCAGGTTCGACGTATCAAAGATTGGTCAACATGATGTTCAAGGAACATCTTGGTCGAACGATGGAAGTCTATATCGATGACATGCTCGTAAAATCAGAACGTTCGATTGATCATGTTACGCATTTAAAGCAATCGTTCGACATCTTACGACAATACCAGATGAAGCTCAATCCAACAAAATGTTCCTTTGGGGTGCGAGCAGGAAAATTCTTGGGATACTTGGTAACACAATGTGGAATCGAAGCAAGTCCAGAACAAGTTAAAGCTATCACCGAGATACAATCTCCAAGAAATATCAAAGAAGTCCAGAAGTTAACAGGACGAGTGGCAGCTTTAACTCGATTTATCTCACGATCATCAGACAAATGCCATTTGTTCTATAATGTCCTACGAAAGAATCAAGGCTTCTTGTGGACGGACGAACATGAGAAAGCTTTGCAGGAGTTGAAGCAATACATGACATCACCTCCTCTGCTGACAAAACCAGTCGAAGGTGAAAGTCTGCAGTTGTATTTGGCAGTAAGCAAAAATGCGACAAGTGCAGTACTCGTGCGAGAGGAAGATCAGCGACAACGACCAATTTATTATGTAAGCAAATCTTTCCTCGACGCAGAAACCAGGTACACGTCAATGGAGAAATTGCTACTGGGTCTTATGACGGCTGTTTGGGTGAAATTTTATCATCGAACGATCGAACGAATAAAATCGTAAGATATCTTTTGGGATGATACTCCTGTATTAAGATAAGGTCCTGAAATAAAGATATAACTACCGTCAAACAAAGATAAGTGATCATCAAAGATAATCATACGACATCATCGTATGATCGTGCGATTAAACTAACGATATACATGTTCAAAGTTTGCTCTTATTGCAGGAAAGTTTATCCAAGATAACCTCGAAGCACAGCCATCGTCTATTGAACTTAAATACGACCGTTTGAACCAGATACGTTCATCATTAAAGAGCTCAGACGTTACGATCTAGAAATCAGCCTCAGTTATGACCGTTGCATTTATGGCTCAATAATGAACGAACGGTTACAAATTCAACAGCTATAAAAGAGATTCAAGATCCTACACTCGAGACAACTGATTCTGGGAGAGAAATAGCAATACGAATATTATTCTCTGTATTTACGTTCGATAGCATTCATTTTCTTTATTGTAATCGTACGATACAACTGTAACATCGAGGATATCACCCCTTATTGGTGATCTATAGTGCAATGTCGACTATCCTATTTAGTCGGCCGCAGGTTTTTTCCTCGATTCAGAGGTTTTTCCTGCGTCATCAATCTTCTTGTCAATTTACTTTTATTTATCGCACGTTTTATCGAACGAGAATTCTTTCTTTTGACGATTTTGCCTCACGACATCTTACGATAACGATTTAAGTAAATTTTTACACAAACAGTTTGGCGCCCACCGTGGGGCCCGTTTTGAGAAAATCTTGTTCGATAAGGCGTCAGCTTACTAACCTATTTCTTCGAGCTTCTTTGTGAATTGAGTACAGGAACATGGCAAGCAGTTCTCAAACAACCTTGCAGCAACAATTGGCAGCAGCACAAGAACAAATCCAATGGTTGAATGAACAGAATTTACAAATGAATGGCGAACTGTCCAGGTTGAGAGCATCGAATCCACAAACTTCTCACATCCCAGTTTCCATTCATCAACAAAGGCCATTCTTTCCTCAAAATCCACCCCCTGTTTCTCAACCTCCATTTGTCCAACCACAAATGTCACAATCTTTCATTCCACCGCAAATATCGCAAGTTAGCTTACCACCGCCACCTCCAGTCAACAATTCACGTCCTATCTTCCCTCCGTTACCATCAGGTCCTTACCCAGGAGCAACCACGTTTACTTACAACCAACCTCAAACAGGGCCTCGTCCCTTTATACCTATTCCAGAACCTATATCGCACGTTCCCACCGCAGCTACCCCCATAACTCATATTCCGAACTTATCAAACGTTTCAGGATCCTCTAGTAATCCACCACCCAATGATATCGTGGATATTCGGCTAAAAATGCTAGAAGAACAAAATAAAGCAATGCTCGCATTGTTAACCAAACTTCCTGGAGCTGCTGTACCCATCGAAGTTGAACCTAAAACCGGATTCCAAGCCTCACCCTATATCGATGAGATTGCTCTTGTTGATATCCCCAAAAAATATAACATCCCAGCTTTTACACCAAAATACTCTGGAATCTCTGATCCTGTGGAACACATCGCACAATACAAGCAGCTAGTGTGGACAGTTCCTATTCCAACCCAGTTTCAAGAAATATGTATGTGCAAGGGCTTTGGATCAACATTTACCGGAGCTGCGTTGCAGTGGTTAATCAATTTGAAACCCAAAAGCATCGCATCGTGGTCTGAGTTAGTAAACCAGTTTACTCGACAGTTTGCAAGTAGTCGCAAGATGGAGAAACAAACGAGCGATCTCTACTATGTCGTGCAAAAAACAGGTGAAACCATTCGTGAATATTTTAACAGGTTCAACGCAGAGATGATCGAAGTCAAGAACTGCGATGTGCGGACGGCAATCGAAGCATACAAACGTGGATTAGACACATCCTCGGAGTTATACACAGATTTAACGAAGTATCCACCAGAAAACTTCGATGATGTACGAGCTCGTACGTTGGCACACATGAGAATCGAAGATGATGCCCTTTTCCGGCGTAAACATTCGAATGATAAGAAAAATCTTGGAGCGCAGAAACATGATTTCAAACCTAAACGAGTAAACAAGATTGATAATTCTCGACGCGATCAGAATAAACGTTCGAACCAAGGTAAAGGTAAAGTAAGATATCCAGATTTGTCAACTTACCATTTTACAGGTACAGCGAAGGACTTAGTGGATTCTCTACGGAACTTGGAAGTCAACGTACGATGGCCTAAAAAACCAGAGAGTCCTAGCAAGGATAGAGACCAAACAAAATGGTGCGACTTCCACAGCGACCACGGACACAATACAGACGATTGTATCAGCTTGAAGAAGGAGATCGCATACCTCAAATCGAACAGACATCTTAAAAACCTTCTAGGCGATGATTCGAAAAGACCGACGTCACCCGTTCCAACGAAGGTTGTAAACTGCATTACAGGAGGATCAGAAGTGTGTGGCCTTACCTATTCTGCAGCAAAAAGGCATGCACGAGAAGGACCTGAAGGACATCCCATCCCAAATGAATCCAGAACTGCGGAAGACAAGGAGCTCGATGCTACGAAGATATCGTTCGATATCGAAGATATGTCAGACACTCATCAGAAACACCATGATGCACTGGTTATTCAGTTGACAATTGGTAACTGTCTAACCAAGAGAGTATTAATCGACGGAGGCAGTTCAGCCAACGTCATATTCGCAGAAACACTCAAGATCATGGGTATCGATCGGTCCAACATCGTACGACGAACAACAACGTTAATTGGATTCAACGGAGATGCCACTAGTACTCTTGGAGAAATCATACTACCAGTCTTCGCTAAAGGCATAAACAAGCAAACAAAGTTCAACGTCATCGATTGTCCTTCCGCTTACAATGCCATACTTGGAAGACCTTGGATTCACGATATGAAGGCTGTACCATCGACGTATCATCAGAAGATCAAGTTCCCATCTCCCTGGGGCGTGCAAGAGATAGTCAGCGAAAAGAAAATCGCAAGGGAATGCTACAAGATTACGATGAAGGCCAAACCGCATGATATCTAGCAATTACAGAGCCAGGATGGAATACGATCGTACGATGACCTTCAACTTGAAGAAGTCGTACTGGATCCAAAACATCCTGATCGCAAGGTCTTCGTAGGAGCAACTCTAACCCCTGATATAAAAAATAGTATAATTTCTTTTTTGCAGGAACACTCGGATTGTTTTGCGTGGTCACACGAGGATATGGTAGGAATTGATCCTAACATCATATCGCACAAGTTGAACGTGGATCCTACGTTTAAACCCGTTAAGCAAAAAAGACGTAAGTTTGCACCAGAACGCAACAAGGTCATCAATGAGGAGGTAGACAACCTACTCAAAACAGGAAAAATTCGAGAAGTAAAGTATCCAGATTGGCTCGCCAACGTGGTGGTAGTACAAAAGAAGAATGGAAAGTGGCGAGTATGCATCGACTTCACAGACCTAAACAAAGCTTGTCCAAAGGATCCTTTTCCTTTGCCGCATATTGATGCGATGGTCGATGCAACTGCGGGGCACGAGCTACTAACGTTCATGGATGCTTATTCCGGATATAATCAGATCCTAATGCACAAAGATGATCAAGAGAAGACTGCGTTTATGACCGATAAGGGCATATACTGTTATAAAGTAATGCCATTTGGGCTCAAGAATGCTGGATCAACGTACCAAAGGCTTGTAAACAGGATGTTCAAAGATCATCTCGGACGTACGATGGAAGTATACATCGATGATATGCTCGTAAAGTCGGAACGATCACAAGATCATATCCAGCATCTGAAGCAATCGTTCGATATATTACGAGAATACAAGATGAAACTCAACCCAACCAAGTGCTCTTTCGGAGTGCGTGCGGGAAAGTTTCTTGGATACATGGTTACACGACGAGGGATCGAGGCAAGTCCAGAACAGATCAAAGCAATCCTGGAAATTCAATCACCAAGGACTGTAAAAGAGGTACAAAAGTTGACCGGACGAGTAGCGGCCCTGAACAGGTTCATCTCGCGATCATCCGATAAATGTCACTTGTTCTACAACGTGCTTCGAAAAAACAAAGGCTTCGATTGGACAGAAGCACACGAGGAAGCACTACAAAGCTTAAAGAAATATATGTCCAATCCTCCACTGTTGACGAAACCAATCGAAGGTGAGAGCTTGCAATTGTACCTCGCTGTAAGTAACAACGCCGTTAGTGCAGTGCTTGTACGAGAAGGTGACCAACATCAGCAACCTATCTATTACATAAGTAAGTCTTTCCTCGATGCTGAAACAAGGTACACGTCTATGGAAAAGCTTTTACTTGGCCTCGTAACTGCAGCAAAAAAGTTAAGGCATTATTTCGAATCGCATCATATAATCGTTGTTACTAATTATCCTCTTAAGATCGTACTTCGTAAGCCTGAACTTACAGGACGATTAGCAAAGTGGAGTATTTATCTTAGCAGCTTCGATCTAACGTATCAACCAAGAACGGCGATAAAATCTCAAGCGTTAGCAGATTTCGTAGCTGAATTCAGTCCTGGAATTGAAGAACCATCATACGATGAAATCAGTAATGTGATGATTCATGACAACGAACCATGGATCATGCATGTTGACGGAGCTTCCAACGCACGAGGATCAGGATTGGGAATTGTCCTGAAATCATCACATGGGGGCAATATGGTGTATTCGGTACGATGTGAGTTCAAGACCACCAACAACGAAGCAGAGTATGAAGCCTTGATTGCTGGATTGGATATGGCATATAATTTAGGAGCACGATGGCTACACGTACGAAGCGATTCACTATTAATAGTGAATCAAATCAACGGCGAATTTCAAGCAAAAGATTCAAAGATGATATCGTACCTCAAGATCGCAAAGGATAAGATCGCACGATTCGATAAGTTCTCGATAGAGCAAATCCCAAGAGACCTGAATATGCAAGCTGATGCCTTGGCTAACTTGGGATCCGCATTCAATGAACCAGCTTTAGAAAGTGTTCCGATAATACATCTTATGTCACCAACAATTGAAGAAGTTCAAGTGATCGAAGAAAACCACGATTGGTCAAGTGATATATGGAATTATCTCAAAAACGACCAGCTCCCTGAAGACAAATTAGAAGCCCGGAAAATCAGATTTAAAAGCTCTCGATACACGATCTTCGATGATCAACTATATCGAAGGTCTACAACGGGTCTAATCTTACGATGCGTGGTGAGTAAGCAACAAATCGATCGAACCCTTCAAGAGATGCATGATGGAGAATGTGGAAACCATTCTGGGGGCAGAAGTCTTGCTAACAGAATCTCGAGACAAGGATATTATTGGCCTACTCCTCGAGAGGACTCGATAAGGTATGTTCAAAGGTGCGATGCTTGTCAAAAACACTCAGGTACGTCACATCTACCTTCTGAACCCCTACATTCTGTCTTAATCCCATGGCCATTCATGCGATGGGGGATGGACATCGTAGGAAAATTACCACCTGCTCCAGGTCAAAAAGTATTTTTACTTGTTCTTACTGATTATTTCTCTAAATGGATTGAAGCCGCAGCCTTCTCACAGGTTAAGGATAAGGAAGTTATCTCCTTTATCCAAACTAACATTATTTACAGGTTTGGAATACCATCAGAAATAACGTGCGATAATGGATCCCAATTTATAAGTGAGAGAACTCGAAAGTTCTGCGATGAACGTGGGATAAAACTCATTACATCGACTCCAAGATATCCACAATCCAACGGCTTGGCCGAATCCAGCAACAAGACCATTATTAATTCTATTCGAAAGAGGTTGAAAGCTGCAAAGGGTCGATGGGTCGAAGAGTTACCATCTGTTTTATGGGCAAATCGCACGACACCTAGAACTGCAACTGGACAAACTCCTTTTTCCTTGGTATATGGATGTGAAGCAGTCCTTCCAATCGAATCACAAGTTCCTGTTGCTCGACATCGTACGATTGAACAAAACTCGATAGACTTGTGTTACGATGTTGATGCTTTGGAAGAACTAAGAGAGAAAGCCTTTCAAAAAATGGCATCGCAAAAAGCTATGGTTGAACGCTACTTCAATAAAAAGGTAAAAGTCAAGGTATTTCAACTTGGAGATTATGTCCTACGACGTGTCTTCCCAAATACGCAAGAATCGAACGCTGGAAAACTTTCCATCAAATGGGAAGGACCTTACATCATTACCAAAATCGTGGGAAAAGGTGCCTATAAGATTTCAACCATTGAAGGTATTGAAATCCCACGTAGTTGGAATGCAACTCATCTAAAAAGGTACTATTTCTGAAACCCTTTTTTATTTTTTACTATTATTTCATCGAACGATTACTGACTTAGGCATCGGAGCGCCGTTGGTCAATCCAACGGCCACCCCTTAGCCAATTTTACTCGCAGGTAACGCACGATTATCGCAAGACATCGCAAGATTATCGCATGATATCGCACGACTATCACAGACATCGCACGATCTATGGCAAACATCGCCCGATAAAACAATATGCTCAAAATTGCATAGAACTTAAAAGATGCATCAATTTCAAATCGCAAGAGCGCAAGTCAAAACGCCAGACGCACGATCAACAGAAACGTTTCTAAAAAATTTTCTAAGTGCCTTAAACTCACATCGCAAGTCAAAACGCACGATTAATTAAGGCCTTAAACATTAAATCAGCTAAAAACGCACGATTATCTATTTACTAAAAGTACTTAGAACAAAAATAACAAGTACTAAAACATCGCACGATTGCAAAAATAGATAATTTCATTAAAAAGTACTTAAAGTACTATGGTTACATCGATTAAACTTCAAGGGTGGCCTCTACGCCAACACCCTCTTCTACGCTAACTTCTACGATAGGAGGAGTGACTTCAGCAGCCTTGTCCACGATGCCGGATCCAGAGGCATCTTCATTTTTATCCTCCTCCTCGATCATCGTGACTTCGGCCTCTTTGCTCTTTTCAGCACCTTCCTCCTCCTCATCAACATCCTTGGCGTCATCAGCATCCAGGAGCTCATCAGACCCCATCGCATCACGGAAAGCCCCCAGCTCACCTTTAGCAGCTTCGATGGTGTACGTGCCACCAATAAATTGGCGTATTACGGCTGCACGGGCCACCATCCTAGATAACACCATCTCGTCTTTGAGGTCCTGGATCTCAGAAGACGAAGCCTTCTCTCGATCTGCCATCTCCGAGCGCATCGCAGCAAGTTCCTCCTCCAACTTGACAACACGATTATTCGCCGCTGTCAACCTCGCACGTTGTTCTGATCGAACGTGCTCAGCCTCATCCAGCTTAGCCACCAAGTCATCCACTTCAACCCGCTTGGCTTCCACAGCAGCAGCTATCTTCGATGCCTTCTCCTGGGCCTTCTTAGCCTCATTCACTGCAGCCCTCTCGCTGGACATTTTCGCCTTCATGTCCCTCTGAACAGTCTCCAACCTTTGATGAAGACCAAGACACACCTGGAAGGCCTGCGCAAATATAAAAAGTTAGAACAGCACATTTAATGTAATCGTAAGATACAAACATCGTACGATAACTTACCATGAAGGAGTATCCAACAGCACCGGCATCGAGCTCGCCAATTCGATGAGTATCCATGTGAGCCTTCTGCGATGGAAGCAGGTATTGTTCGATGGCAGGGAATAAGTCATCCTGGTTGATGACATCACCGTCGAGGAAATTTGAAGGCAGGGATATGTTGATCAACGTTTCACCCTCCTTCCCTCTTGGAGGCTTGACCGAGGCCCTTTTCTCCTTTGACATCGTAGGAGACATCGCAGGAGGAGGAGCAGTGTGAATCGGGGTCGCATCGACCACATCATCCGCCTGTCGTACGGCTTCCTTTGATGCAATCGAAGCACCCGAAGAAGACCTTGTCTTCTTAGGTTGTGGCTCCATGCCACTTATTCCTTTCTTCTTCTCCAGAGCCCTCTTGGCCGCCGCCAAGTTAGCCAATTTCTTAGCAGGTTTCTTTTGGCCTGAAATAAAAAACGTACGTTATTAATCGCACGATAAAATTGAGAAAACGTAAGATAAGAAGAAAAAGTTATCGCGCGATTTACCTTCCATATCTTCTTCTTCTTCTCCTTCACTTAACACTTGAACCTCGAGCTCTTCATCGCTGTCCTCCTTTGGGCTTTTTCCCTTCGATTTGGCGTACGATCTCTCTTGAACACCGTACTCCAAGAAACGGTTGACAGCTTCAGTAGATTCCTCGAAGGTAAACTCGATCTCTGTAAAAATAAACACACGATAAGAAAATTATACAGTAAAGATTATGCGAAACAAAAACACATAAAATGACCTATACCTAGTGGATTCCATTCTGGAGCTACCCATCCACCGTCCTCCAAGACCGATGAGGATCGTACGAACGCATATCGGGCCTTCCACCCTCGATCGAACGCTTGAGTACCATGTACTAACATGGCATCACCCCTACCCTTGGGATAAATCCCATACCTATCGTAATCAGAAGGTTTAACGGTGTACGCCGACAAAAGATCATCGACGGTGAAAGGGTCTCTACCCCAATTCTCGGTGACACGTTCGATAACGCTCACAACCCTCCAAAATTGGGGCATGAGCTGTCCAGGAGATAAGCTAAATCGTGTCATAAAGGCACGAGACAGAGGACTGAAAGGCCAAGTAAATCCTATCTTAAAGGGGTATTCGAACAACGCGAAGAAACCTGCCGGAGCATCAGCGGGCCTAACCTCACCAGGTGATTTGATCACGGTATCCTTGGGCATCCTAGCAAGTTTCTTAAGGTGAACTAGGTCGATTTCTCCTTGAATTGTACTCCTAACTTCCATGATTTCCCTAAAACTAAGTCGATCTAAACTTCTACGCAATCTATCGAAACGCAATAAATCGAAGTCCCTAGGATTTTTCTCAGCTCTAACTTTCAAACGCATGAACTGAAATTGAAACAAAGGGTAGAAAGATACCTTATAGGCGGCTTAGATTCAAATCTTCTTAAAGATTAGAAGGATTCGGTTTGAGTTGAATTTGAATTCGAAAATTGGAAGAGATTTAGAGATAATTATGGAAGAAATCTTATCTTTATATGAAATTAAACTCCTTCCCAAGAAATTGAGGTCGAATCGAACATCGACACCTGTACCTTATAACCGTTGCATTTGACAGCTTGCACTTAACCAGGTTATGACGCCGTTAACGTGAAAAACGGTTCAGATTCGATAGATTAATCCTGATAAAATCGATGTACTAACAATTTGATTCTGCAGATATAAGATTCAGAAAATATATAATTTATTTTCTAAATCTTGGGGGCAAACTGTTTGGGTGAAATTTTATCATCGAACGATCGAACGAATAAAATCGTAAGATATCTTTTGGGATGATACTCCTGTATTAAGATAAGGTCCTGAAATAAAGATATAACTACCGTCAAACAAAGATAAGTGATCATCAAAGATAATCATACGACATCATCGTATGATCGTGCGATTAAACTAACGATATACATGTTCAAAGTTTGCTCTTATTGCAGGAAAGTTTATCCAAGATAACCTCGAAGCACAGCCATCGTCTATTGAACTTAAATACGACCGTTTGAACCAGATACGTTCATCATTAAAGAGCTCAGACGTTACGATCTAGAAATCAGCCTCAGTTATGACCGTTGCATTTATGGCTCAATAATGAACGAACGGTTACAAATTCAACAGCTATAAAAGAGATTCAAGATCCTACACTCGAGACAACTGATTCTGGGAGAGAAATAGCAATACGAATATTATTCTCTGTATTTACGTTCGATAGCATTCATTTTCTTTATTGTAATCGTACGATACAACTGTAACATCGAGGATATCACCCCTTATTGGTGATCTATAGTGCAATGTCGACTATCCTATTTAGTCGGCCGCAGGTTTTTTCCTCGATTCAGAGGTTTTTCCTGCGTCATCAATCTTCTTGTCAATTTACTTTTATTTATCGCACGTTTTATCGAACGAGAATTCTTTCTTTTGACGATTTTGCCTCACGACATCTTACGATAACGATTTAAGTAAATTTTTACACAAACAACGGCAGCAAAAAAGCTAAGGCATTACTTCGAGTCGCACCATATCATTGTTGTGACCAATTATCCACTCAAGACGGTGCTTCGAAAGCCAGAGTTAACAGGACGTCTAGCCAAGTGGAGCATCTATCTCAGTGGGTTCGACATTGAGTTCAAACCCAAGACGGCAATTAAATCGCAAGTACTGGCAGATTTTGTGGCAGAATTCTCTCCTGGACTGGAACCCACGACGTGCGACGAAATTGTGATGATTTCAGACAACAAACCTTGGATACTCTACGTTGATGGTTCTTCGAACGTACGAGGATGTGGATTAGGTATTGTCTTAAAATCATCACAAGGGGGAAATATAGTATACTCCATACGATGCGAATTCAAGGCTACAAACAACGAAGCAGAGTATGAAGCTTTGATCGCAGGATTGGATATTGCTCTTAGACTGGGGGCAAAACAATTACACGTTCGAAGCGATTCTTTATTGGTGGTAAACCAAGTAAATGGAGATTTTCAAGCAAAAGATTCAAAAATGATGATTTACCTCAAAGCCGTTAAAGATCGAATCGCAGGATTTGAACAATTTTTGATCGAGCAAATACCAAGAGATCTAAATATGCAAGTTGACGCACTGGCCAATTTGGGATCTGCATTTCATGATCCATTCATGGAAAATATCCCAATACTTCATCTTACGACACCAACAATTGCGGTAAACGATGAAGTACAGATGAACGAAGAAATTTACAATTGGTCGCTCGACATATGGAACTACCTCAAACACGACCAACTTCCTGAAGACAAAATGGAAGCTCGAAAGACAAGGTCCAAAGCTTCAAGATATACAATTCTTGAAGACCAACTTTATCGAAGATCCACGACTGGACTTCTCTTACGATGTGTCACAAGTAAGGTACAAATCAATCAAATTCTCCAAGAAATGCACGACGGAGAATGTGGAAATCATGCAGGGGGCAGAAGTCTTGCTAATCGAATCTCACGACAAGGCTACTATTGGCCTACTTTACGAGAGGATGCAATAACGTACGTCCAACGGTGCGATGCATGCCAAAAACATTCGGGTATGATCCATCGACCATCTGAACCTTTGCATTCTATTCTAGTTCCATGGCCCTTCATGCGATGGGGAATGGATATCGTGGGAAAATTACCTCCAGCCCCTGGACAAAAAGTCTATCTACTTGTGCTCACCGATTACTTCTCAAAGTGGATAGAAGCTGCTGCTTTCTCACAAGTCCGAGATAAAGAAGTCATATCTTTCATTCAGAAGAACATCATTTATAGATTCGGAGTACCAGCTGAAATTATGTGCGACAACGGCTCACAATTTATAAGTGATAAGACTCGTACGTTCTGTGAAAAACGAGGAATCAAGTTAATCATTTCTACTCCAAGATATCCACAATCTAATGGATTAGCAGAATCAAGCAACAAAGTCATCATCAATTCAATCCGAAAAAGGTTGAAAGGAGCAAAAGGAAAATGGGTAGAAGAATTGCCATCTGTCTTATGGGCGAATCGTACGACACCAAGAGCATCAACTGGACAAACTCCATATTCCCTGGTATATGGATGCGAAGCAGTCTTACCAATCGAAGCTCAATTACCAATTGCCAGAAGTCGCACGTATGATCAAAATGCAATAAATCTATCTTACGACCTGGACGCTTTAGAAGAACTCCGAGAGAAAGCACTACGAACGATGGCTGCACAAAAAGGAATTGTCGAAATACACTTCAACAAAAAGGTAAAGGCTAAAATTTTTCAAGTTGGAGATTATGTCTTACGACATGTGTTTCAAAACACACAAGAGCCAAACGCTGGAAAACTTTCCATCAAATTGGAAGGACCATACATAATTTCCAAAGTCATTGGAAACGGAGCATACAGACTTACGACAATGGAAGGTATGGAAATCCCACGAAGCTGGAACGCCCATCATCTTAAAAGGTACTATTTCTAAACCTATTTACATACGATTTATTTTCTTGAACTGATTACTGACTTGAGCGTCGGAGCGCCGTTGGTCAAACCAACGGCCACCCCCTAGCAACTATGTTTGTTCGCAGGTATCGCACGACTATCGCATGTATCGCACGATTGCCGCAAGTATCGCACGATTATTGCAAATATCGCACGATTAAATTGCCTCAGACGCACGATTATATCGCAAGAGCGCAAGTCAATTCGCCAGTCGCACGAATACTCTCATGAGTACAAAAGAAACGTTTCTAAATTAAGTCTAAGGACTTTAAAACACATGCATGCAAAAACAAAGGCTAAAATGCACGTTACAAGCTAAAACGCAAGATACAGGCTAAAACGCACGATACAAGTTATAACGATATAACAGTAAAAAGCTAAAACGCATGATATTCAAACAAAAAATTCTTTCATTAATATTTTTGCCTAAAAACGGCAGAGTACAAGAAAAAATTGTACGATTACAGAACAAAAACTATTCTAAAGGAACGCCGGTGGAAGGTGGATTCGCGACAGGAGCCTCTTCGGTCTCTTGAGGATGCACAGGAACGGATCCAGAGGTTTCAAGAACCTCCTCCTCGATGCCTACGTCCTTGACCTCAGCAGGTTTCTCTTCGTCCAAACCCTTTAGGTCCTCTTCGTCAAGAAGGTCTTTAGAGCCCATCACCTGAATAAAGGAAGCCACCTCATCACTCGCCATCTGAGAGGTTATGGTCCCAGCAGCTACACGTCGCATCACCGCAGTACGTGCGACCACTCGGACCAAGGCAGCGTCGTCCTCAAGTTCTTGAATCCTGGACGACAAGGCCTCTTCCCTCTCAGCCTTCTCCCGACGAACGGATAGCAGCTCCTTCTTTAGCTCTGTCGTGCGATCCAAAGCCAGCTTCAACCGCTCCCGTTGTTCGACCTGAAACCGATCGCTGATTTCCAGCTTTGATTCAAGATCCCCAATTTGGACCGACTTGGTGTTAACCTCATCGGTCAATTGGGCCAGCTTCTTCTTGGCCTTGTCGGCCTCCTTCCTGGCCACTTTGGCGTCATTCTGATTCAACGCCATTTCCTCCTTAATCTTAGCCATCCGTGTATGGAGGCTAAGACTAGTCTGGAGGGCCTGCAAAAAGAAAGAAAGAAATCAGATATCGCACGAATAAGCAAACGAAAGACGCACGATGAAGAAAAACTTACCAGAAAGGAGATGCCCGCGATGGAGGCATCCAGGTCTTCGATGTCGGCCTCCTCCATACGCGCCTTTTGAGCAGGGACGTGAAACTGCTCCAGGACCGGGAAGGTGGACTTCGTCCTGATGACGTCGTCCACCATAAAGTCAGAGGGCATCTGAATGGTCATGGTCGTAAGACCAGACCCCTCCTTCTCCTTACCTTTGTCAACCTTTGATGCAGGTTGACTCGAGGCACCCTTCTCCTTCGCGGGAGGAGCAAAGCTAAGAGGGTCCGCCTCTATTCCACCTTCAGCCTTGCGTGCGGCATCCTTAGGTGGAGAGTCCAGAGAAACGTACGACGATCTCGTACGTTTAGCCACTAAACCCTCTTGGGTCGCAGCTTTCCTCTTAGCAGCACGAGCAGCCGCCTCCATCGTCGACGTCCTCTTAGAAGCTGAACCTGCACAGAAAAAGAAAATCGAAATTAAAAAAAAATGAACGACATATAATAAGAAATTGGATATTGACGTAAGACAATTACCTTCCATATCCTTTTCTTCGATTACTTGCACTTCAGGTTCGACGTCGCTTTCTTCACCACTCTTTGACGCCTTATATCTGCGATCAGTCACACTGTAGCTCAGGAAGCGTTCGATCGCTTCAGTAGTCTCCTCGAACGAGAAGTTGATCGCTGCAAAAAGGGAAACAAATGATTAATAAGAGAAAATAATTAAAAAAAAGATCAAAGGAGACAAGAAAAGATCTATTACCGCCTTTGTTCCATTCAGGAACGACCCACGACTCTTCGCCCACGACCGAGGATGTTTGGACAAAGACATATCTCGCCTTCCATCCACGATCGTTCACTTGAGTACCGTGAACCAACATGGCGTCACTTCTCCCCCTTGGAAACAACCCAAAACGGTTGTAGGGAGAGCGAGTCACAGTGTAAGCAGATAGAAGATCGTCAACCGAGAACGCAGGACGATCCCAATTTCTAGTCACCCGTTCGATTACATGGACGACACGCCAAAACTGGGGCATCAATTGTCCCGGGGATAAATCAAAACGAGTCATGAAGGCTCTAGCCAAAGGAGAGTAGGGCCATCGAAATCCGACCTTGAACGGATACTCAAACAAAGCAAAAAAGCCCGTCGGAGCATCTGCCGGACGGATTTCTCCAGCCACCCTTACCAAGGCACCCTCAGGAAGCCCGGATAGCTCTCTCAATTCCTCCACCTCTAAACTCTCAGTGATTGAACTCCTAACTTCCGGCGACATGATAAATTCTAGACGACTTAAGCTATTTTTCAATCGTGTGAACCTAAGATTGTCTAAACCTCTATTACTCTTCTTTGCTAATGATTTCAAACGCATGAAACAAGAAAGAGAGGGGTACCTTATATAACTAGTCGCACGAAATCCTTGCCGAGAATAAAGTCGGATTACGATCTTGTGAAGAAAAGCGAAAATTGGAAAAGATTTTGTAAAATCTTTCCTTAATTTGGATATTCGTATTTATAGTAAACACCTACAAGATGAGTCATCAAGAAACAGGCCACACGTCGCCAATTAGCCGTTGGAAGGCACACGTCCAGAAACAAACGGCTATATAACGGCTATATTTCTAACGTTAACTAGACCGTTAATTAACGTATTTTTACTCCTTGTCTAGCAAACTAAAGATTTAGATAAAATTAGAATTATTTTCTAAATCTTGGGGGCAAATTGTTAGGGTAAAAATCCACAATCGCACGACGACCGACTATAATCGTAAGACAAACGTTAGGACAATAGTCCTGTATTAAGATAAGGTCCTGAGATAAAACCTAAAAGAACTATCGAACAAAGATCACTAAACATCGAACATATGCATCGAATAAGTCGAACGATAATTACAATGTCGTACGATGATACTAACGAATAAACATACAAAGTTTATATCTTTGATGCAGGCAAGATGATCATAATATCCAACAATTGTCCACCTTTGAGAAAGTCCGAGATTGAGTACTATGCCATGATCGTTGGAGTCCATCATTACAACGGACACGTCGTAAGTTATATATCATTCGATGGGAACCGACAACATCAAGATCGACCGTTACAAGCAAGATTCTAGCAGCAGTTACAATCTGGACATTAATTCTCAGCATTACCGTTCGACCGTTATAAATCAAGCATTAATAGTCAAGAATACCGTTGGACAGTTACGATTTGGACATCAATGAACCACAATTCCGTTGGACGATTACTTCAAAGATACTATAAAAGAAAGATCAAGCCAACATTTGAGGACACGAAGTCTACCCGAAGTTCACAAGTTCTATATTGACTATCCTTGAGAATCAGTTGTAATTCATATTCGATTTCATTGTTGTTTCACTTGTAATCGTACGACCAAAGCTGTATACTCGAAGGACATCACCCCTGTTTGGTGATAATAGTGCTCTGTCGACTTATCTTTTAGGTCGACCGCAGGTTTTTTCCTCCGTCGTGAGGTTTTTCCTGCGTCATCAAATTGTTTGTCTTATTTTACTTTACTCGTACTTATCATCGATTGTAATTTCTTTCTCTCGACGGTTAAGCCTCACACAAGTTTCTTACGACATCGAGTTGTGTAATTTTTTACATAAACAGTCGTCGATATAAACCTCCATCGTTCGTCCTAGATGTTCCTTGAACATCATATTAACTAGTCTTTGATACGTCGAGCCTGCATTCTTAAGACCAAATGGCATGACTTTATAACAGTATATGCTTTGTCTGTCATGAATGCGGTTTTTTCTTGATCATCCGTATGCATCAGGATTTGATTGTATCCTGAATATGCGTCCATGAATGTTGACAATTCATGTCCTGTTGTTGCGTCGACCATGGCATCGATATGAGGTAACGGAAAAGGATCTTTTGGACAGGCTTTATTCAAGTCTGTAAAATCGATACAAACTCGCCATTTCCCGTTTTTCTTTTGTACGACGACCACGTTTGCCAACCAATCTGGATACTTGACTTCCCTTATCTCATCAGTCTTAAGCAGATTGTCGACTTCATCGTTGATTACTTTATTGCGTTCAGGTGCGAACTTGCGACGCTTCTACTTTATTGGCTTGAAGGTAGGATCCACATTTAATTTGTGAGATATGACGCTAGGATCTATCCCGACCATATCTTCGTGCGACCAAACAAAACAGTCCGAATGTTCCTGCAAAAAAGGTATAATCGTATTTTTTATGTCAGGGGGGAGCGAAGCTCCTACAAAGACTTTTCGATCAGGATGTTCAGGATCGAGCACGACTTTTTTTAGTCGAAGATCATCGTTTGATTTCTTCCCATCCTGGCTCTGTAATTGCTAGATGTCCTGCGGCTTTGTCTTCATCGTGATCTTGTAGCATTCTCGTGCGATTTTCTTTTCACTAGCAATTTCTTGAATTCCCAAAGGAGAAGGAAATTTGATCTTTTGGTGATACGTCGAAGGAACTGCTTTCATCTCGTGGATCCAAGGTCTTCCAAGAATAACATTATAGGCCGATTGGCAATCTATAACATTGAACTTTGTTTGTTTATTGATTCCTTTGGCGAAGACAGGTAGGATGATTTCTCCGAGAGTGTTCATCGGGTCTCCATTGAATCCAATCAGGGTAGTGCTTCATCGTACGATTTTTGATCGTTCAATTCCCATGACTTTAAGAGTATCTGCAAAAATAACGTTAGCTGAGCTGCCTCCATTGATCAATATTCTCTTAGTCGAACAGTTTCCGATTGTCAATTGTATGACTAGAGCGTCATGATGCTTATGATGGACCCCCTGAGTATCGTCTTGGTCGAACGTAATTGTCATTGTAGCGAGCTCTTTTTCGGCCTTCGACTTGACTTCATCGGGGATAGGACGCTCGTTTGGACCATCTCGTGCATGTCTTTTGGCAACAGAATACGTAAGACCGCATACTTCTGATCCTTCGGTGATGCAGTTTACAACTTTAGTATGAACTGGAGATGCTGGTCGTCCTTGTTCTTCTGGGATGACACCTTTAAGATGTCCCTTCGACTTCAAATATGAAATCTCCTTCTTGAGGCTGATGCATTCATCCGTCGTATGGCCATGATCTTCGTGGAAATCACACCATCTATTTTGATCTTTATCTTTACTTGGTTTGTCGGATTTCTTTGGCCAACGTATGTTTACATCAATTTTTCGTAGTGAATCCACCAAGTCTTTCGATGTACCTGCAAAATTGTAAGTAGATAATTCTGGATAACGTATTTTAACGGTACCTTTGCTTGGTCGAGTTTTTGACTCGTGTCGAGGGTTTCCAATCTTGTTTACTCTTTTGTGCTTAAAATCATGTTTATGAGCACTAAGAGGTTTCTTCTCGATGGAATGCTTTCGTCGAAAGAGAGCATCATCCTCTATTCTCATGAAAGCTAAAGTTCTAGCTCGTACGTCGTCGAAGTTTTCTGGTGGGTATTTCGCCAGTTCTAGATATAATCCAGAGGAATCTTCTAACCCACGTTTATATGCCTCGATTGCAGTTTTCACATCACAATTCTTTACTTCGATCATAGCCGCGTTGAATCTGTTGAAGTAGTCGCGAATTGTTTCTCCTGGCTTCTATACGACGTAATACAGATCGCTGGTTTGTTTCTCCATCTTACGACTACTAGCGAACTGTCGAGTGAATTGGTTCACCAATTCAGCAAATGGTCGAATACTTTTTGGTTTTAGGTTGATAAGCCATTGTAACACTGCTCCCGTCAAAGTAGAACCGAAGCTTTTGCACATGCAAACTTCTTGGTATTACGTCGGAATAGGAACTGTCCACATGAGTTGCTTATATTGTGCGACATGTTTGACTGGATCGGTGACTCCGGAATATTTTGTTGCAAAGGCTGGAATGGTGTATTTTTTGGGTACATCGACAAGAGATATTTCGTCGACAAATGGTGAAGCTTGAAATCCGGTTTTAGGTTCGACTTCGATAGGTACTGCTGCTCCGGGTAATTTTGTAAGTAGTGCGAATAGCTTTTGATTTTGTTCCTCCAAAGATTTCAATCGTATGTTCAGAGGATCTTCAGTGGTTACTTGAATTGTTGGGATAAAACCGGAAGAAACTCCAGTGTTGGGTGGTATTGTTGTATGAACTGTGGAACTAGCAGCTGTGGGTATATGACCAGGAATAGGGATTTGCTGAGAAATGTTGTTAAAGGGACCGAATGTGAATCCAGGTGGACTTTGAGGCATTGATGGTCGTACGAAGTTCTGCTGGTTATGTCGTAAAGGTACTGAGGAGTTGAACTGAGGACGAAACGGTGGTCTCAGGTGTTGAGGTGGATAAGGAGAAGGAATAGGCATCGATGAAACTTGCGAAGCTCGAAGACGTTGGATTTCTTCGTTAGCTTGTTGCAATTGTTGTTGTAGAGATGTTATGAATGCGTTATCCATTATCCTGCAGAAGTAGCTCAAAGAGAACTCGAAGAAAAGATTAGTACGAAGGCGCACTTTTCACCGAATGAAATTTTCCTCAAAACGGAGCCCCACGGTGGGCGCCAAACTGTTTATGTAAAAAATTACACAAGTCAATTGTCGTATGAAAATATGTGAGGCTTAACCGTCGAGAGAAAGAAATTACACTCGGTAAGAAGTGCGATAAAAGTAAAATAAGACAAAGAATTTGATGACGCAGGAAAAACCTCACGACGGAGGAAAAAACCTGTGATCGACTTAAAGTTAAGTCGATAGTGCACTATGATCACCAAACAGGTATTATGATGAATTCTAAGCTAGAGAGAATATAATAGTTGCTTCCAGAGTTGTCCCCCCTCGAATGTGGTCCGAATCTTGATTATATAGCTTCTTTCATAACGGTCGTGCATTTAATGTCTCCAACGGTCATAACGGTCGTCGCATTAAATAGGATTAACTCTTCGTCTTGATGACCTTGGACTGGGTCTTTAACTGAAGGCGAGATATCCGGTAACTGACGATCTCCTGTAATAAATAAGAAAACTCACGATAGAGGTTACCGTTAGTAATGCATCGTACGTTGGAACATATATGTCGTTCGACTGATTTGTAATACTTGTTCGATTAATTATTGAAGAACGTCTGTTACAATGATGAACTCCAACGAGCATAGCATAGTACTCAATTTCTGACTTTCTCAACGGTGGACAATGATAATCAGCTTGCCTGCATCAAAGATATAAGTATCGCACGATATATGTAATAATATCATTCGACTAATCGTTGTTTTTATTCGACCGATTGTTATATTGATTCGAGGGTACTATTAAGTTTATTTCAGGACCTTATCTTGATACAGGATTATTATTCCGAAATATATCTTACGATTATAGCTAATCGTCGTGCGATCGCAGATTTTTACCCAAACAGTAATAATCTTAAATCTTAAGCAATTAAATTATACTAAAGAGAACTTTTTTCAGAAAAGAAACCCATAATACATGAAACATAAACACAATGAAAAAAACTCACCAAAACTGGATCAACCAAATAACATTTTTTGTATGATTTAATTATAATAATTGGATCGTTTCTAATATCATTCCATTCAAACATCTTCAATCACATATAACAATAATGTCTAGAAAAAAATATCCACACTACAAAAACCACACTCAAAATCTTGAAATCTAATTAATTAATTAATATATCATCTAATCATCAGTATATTTATGTAAAGATCTTCATCCAACCTTCTGAATTCACCCAAAAGAAACCCATTGTCATCAACGATCATTGACCCGTATTTCACCCACCAATCCGCTTATTCTTCTTCGTCTACTTTCTTCTCCGTTAACTCTGTTTCCTGCCATCTGTCGTCGGGCGGTGGAGATTTAACCACATCACCATCATCATCGAATTTAAACGGTGGAGATTCGACCTCGTCATCATCATTGGAGATGATTACGAGATCGTAAATCGGATTATTCGATCCGACTGAACTAGTGGAGTCATCGGGCTCCTTGATTCCGTGGATCGAAGACCGGGTTTTGATCGGTCTGAAATCATCAAGAAATTCGTCTGTGAATTTTTTCTTCAACGCCATTGTTGTTGGGTTTTCGACTGATTTGTTTTCTTGTGATTAGGGCTGGCAATGGGTTCTATGGGTAGGGTAAGGGTTATTCCGTTATCCAATCCATTTAAGATAGTGGGTAACGGAACGGGTAATTATCCATCTCAAAAAACCCTTATCCATATCCTACCCTACATTAAATGCATAATTAAGATTTTGGCCCCACTATTGGTATTTCTCTCCTCTTCAATTCCATTTAGAAAATAAAGGTATACCACCTTAAAAACAACTATGTTATATCCTATAAAGATATTCGGGTTACATTATAAATGTTCGTTTATTTGTTGTGTTACTTTTCTTCTCAAGAAGATCGTTGCAATTCTGACGTTGTTTGAAGGAGTTGATATACTAATTTTCATGGTATGTTATATGTATACATTCAACCATAGTAGCACAAGAGGTTTTTTATGTGACTATTTTGTGCTAAAAATGTGGATTCTTTGGTGTAGGGTGCCAATGTATGGAGAACTAAAGGACAACTCTACTTATGAAATCATAAAATAGAGGTTAAAAATGCAACAAATGTTGTTTTTAATGTGTCTTGTGGTTCATAGAGGCTTTTATAAAAAAAACGTAGTGGATGGTTACAAGGTGTTGTATATAGGGCCGCTCCTGTTGTTTTTCATGTCTAGTGCAGATAAACTAAAAAGTGCTCCTAGCAATATAAAAAAACAGACGAAACATTAGTCTATTCCCATGACTATTTATTCAATATATTAAAATGATACAACATAGTACTTAAATGGAAACCTAACCAACAAAACATAAGCATACATAATCTAAAATGATGTTTTTGTGTAACTTTTAAAGCAAAAACATCAACTATTTTATCATAGAAAACATTTGCTCTAACCTTATTTTCGGTATTGGAATAATAACTCGTTCGGCCTATCTTAAGTTATCATATTATGTAAATGACTTTAACAATTTAATTTTACAACTTTAAGATTACATAAAAACAAAAAAAAATAATAGTTTCATGGTAATGAGTAGGATTCTCAATGGTATATTAAGTACAGAAAATACTTCAATGGTAATATGTGTACAAACCACCACCACCATCACCACAGCCACCACCACCACCACGCCTACCATCACCACTAGAGGTGCACAAAAAATCCAATTATCCGATTTTTTACAAAAACTATCCGAAACCTGTTTTTTTATAACTGTTTTTTTTTAAACCGGATCGGTTTTTTTTCAAACCAGATATCCGATCAGTTGGTGGATTTTTACTTCACCGAATTTTTTACCGGATTTTTAACCGGTTTCAAACCGATCCGGTTAACCGGTTATCCGGTTTTCCGTCAAATAGGTTTTGTTTTGAACCGGTCAACATTAGTTATAGTGAGCAATAAATGAGCTGTCATCCACACTTTGCATTTTTTATTCTTTTTTTATAATAAAGCCTCTGACAAATGGACAACCCATAAGAAATCAACCTACCCTATCAAACCCATTTTCCTTATCTACTCCCTACCAAACCATCTAACCTGTTACAGATTTCAACCGAAAGTAAACCAAAAGTCCGGTGTAGGCGAGGGTGTGCCAGCTCCGGTGGCGAAGGCGAGGCTGTAGTGACGACGGTGTGGCAGCGGCGGTGGAGAAGACGACGGTGTGGTGACGGCGATGGAGAAGACGACAGTGTGGCAACGGCGATGGAAAAGACAACGGTGTGGCCACAGCGATGGAGAAGACGAGGGTGTGGCAGAGGTGATTGAAGGAGGAGGGAGGAGAGGGTGGGGGCGTTCTTCTCTCTTAGAAAAAACATACATTTTGAAATTATAACATCTGACCCCAAAAAACCCTAATAAATTGACCGGATTAGTTTTTATCCGGTTTTTCTTCAACCGGTTTCAATCCGATCCGTAACCGGTTGCATCAAACACACATTTTGGCTTCAAATCCGGTTCAGATCCGATCCGGATATTGTCCAAACCGGTTTTTTACTGTTCATGAAAAAACCGGATCGGATCCAATCCGATCCGGATCGGTTTTAAAACCGCTCTTGTGCACCTCTAATCACCACCACCACCACCACTATCACCACACTCATATTTTTATATTAACTTTTACTTTCTAAATTTTTATGAAAAACATATCATTTTTTATGGACAAAAGCAAATGACTGAGTATTTGTTGTATATAAATAAAAATATTAGATTATATATATGTATATATATATATATATTAATGGTAGTGTTTGTTGAATATTTTTTAACTCTCTCTCACAAACTAATAATGAAATGGGTTCTTGATGCCCACCTTTTGGCTATTGTAGCTGTAAACAAAAGGTTGCTTTTTCTTCAACGACGTCGCATTATAAGAAAAGGATGTTGACTATGGGGATTATTTGTGCACGTTATTTCAAACACTTCCTTCCATTGGTGGGTTTTTTAAAATATCATTATTATTAGCTTACATGGAATTCCATCCAATAAATCGTCTCCACTTCATGCCTACCGAAGTCATGATTCTTTATCAAGACACTACAAAACAGACAGGCAATTCTGGCGGCCAAAATCCGTCGAAAATCCGCCAAATTTGGCATTTCCGGCGGATTTGGCAGCCGGAGTCCGGGGCGCTGCAAATTCAATTTTCTGGCCAAATTTCTGGTGGATTTTGGCTTTTCCGGCGGATTTGGGCACCAAAATCCGCCAAAATCATTTTTTAAAAAAGATTACCTTTTGTTAATTAATAAGACTAATTAAAATTTAGATTAACGTTTCCGGCGGTATTTCGGCGGAATTTAAAAATACTTATTTAATATTTTTTTTTATTTTTTATTTATTTCCTACGGATTTCAGACGGAATTAAGAAATACTTATTTTTTTTAATTCCGACGGATTTCCGGCGGAATTAAAAAATATTTATTAATTTTATTTTTACAAAAAAAATATATTTTTTAAAATTAAAACCTGTAAATTTGAAAATACTGATAAAAATACAAAAATATTGCTAAATACATTGTTAGGGTAAGAATCCGCAATCGCACGACAACCGACTATAATCGTAAGATAATCATTAAGACAATGAACCTGTATTAAGATAAGGTCCTGAGATAAAACCTAAAAGAATTATCGAACATATACCTCGAATAAAACGGACGATGCCTATTATGTCGTACGACGATACTAACGAATAAACATACAAAGTTTATATGTTTGATGCAGGCAAGCTGATTATCATATCTAACAATTGTCCACCTTTGAGGAAATCTGAAATTGAGTACTATGCCATGCTTGTTGGAGTCCATCATTACAATGAGCAAGTCGTAAGTTATGCATCGTTCGACAGCATCAAGATCAACCGTTACAGGCAAGATTCTCGCAGCAGTTACAATCTGGACATTAACTCTCAGCAGTACCGTTCGACAGTTATAAATCAAGCATTAATGGTCAAGAATACCGTTGGACAGTTACGATTTGGATATTAATGAACCGCAATTCCGTTGGACGGTTATCTTGAAGATACTATAAAAGAAGAATCAACTCAACATTTGAGAAGACGAAGTCTGTCTGAAGCTTACAAGTTATATAGCAATTATTCTTGAGAATCATCTGTAATTTACGTTCGATCTCGTTGTTATTTCACTTGTAATCGTACGATCAAAGCTGTGTACTCGAAGGACGTCACCCCTGATTGGTGAACATAGTGCTCTGTCGACTTACCTTTTTAGGTCGACCGCAGGTTTTTTCCTCCTTCGTGAGGTTTTTCCTGCGTCATCAAATTATTTGTCTCATTTTATTTTTTCGCACTTATCATTGATTGTAATTTCTTTCTCTCGACGGTTAAGCCTCACACAATACCTCATGGCCCGCCACCTATGCCTCGGGGTCCACCTCCTATGCCTCAAGGAGCACCCATGTTCACGTTCGAACCTCTTAACAACGTATCCCAACAAATTCCCATTCCTGGTCATATACCCACAACTGCCAGTTCCACCGTTCACACGACAATACCACCCAGTACCGGAATCTCTTCTAGTTGTATTCCAACAATTCCAATAACCGTTGAAGATCCTCTGAACGTACGACTGAAGTCCCTGGAAGAACAGAATCAAAAGTTGTTCGCACTACTCACAAAGTTACCCGGAGCAGCAGTACCTGTCGAAGTTGAACCTAAAACTGGATTTCAGGCCTCACCGTTCGTCGATGAATTAGCTCTTGTTGATGTTCCCAAGAAATATACCATCCCAGCTTTCGCAACAAAATATTCTGGAATCACAGATCCAATCGAACATATAGCACAGTATAAACAACTTATGTGGACAGTTCCTATACCGACGTGTTGATCCAGCTCTCCTAAGACCTGATGAAATGATAATGATCCTGAATCTTTACTTAGTGAATAGGTTTTTACTTCTGTTATAGCTTGAGGAATTATCACTGAGTCTGTTCAGTGTTATTCCATGTTACTTATGCTGTAACTTAACTTTATAGATTTCAGGATCAGGATCAGGAGACTAACGAGCCTGTTCTGCAGTTTACTGATCCTGTCCACTGAAGTAAAGACCTCCTCCTGAAGACATTAAGATCATACACAAAGAACCATCAGCAACGTCGAAGAAATAGCTGATGACAGGAACAGCATGCTCGTGATCTGAAGACGGAACTCAGTGATAGCAGTCTGTTCACTATCGTATGACATCCTGAAGATTCATCAGGATACACGTGACCCTGAACTTCCTCAGTTTCAGGACTCTAGTCACTGATCAGTATCCTGATCCTGAAGGATTAGAACAATGTCTTAGTCTAATGCACAAAAGGATTATCCGCCTTTACTGACACAATAGTACATAAGGGCAGTTACTTTACTGTTCCCTCCGTACTTATCAGACCTCAAGGCAACTGTTTACAAACATCCTCTTTTGCACACCTTGCAAAGAGTATTTGTTTATAGTAAATAGTACAACAGACCACTCACATTGTGACACGTCACAATAGTAGGTCTGCATGCATTTAATGCATGGAGTATAAATAGGACGTGAAGAGATGTTCTCCACACTTTTTCTTCATCCAAAAAATACTCAAGTCCTTTCTCTCTTATTTCCTCTATCTTCTTTCTTTATTCTCTTCTCACTTAGTGCATAGTGAAAGAACTTAGATTGTTTAGTTTAGACTATTAGTCTTTTCTATTTCCGCAACAATCTGTAAATTCATTTTGTTAATACAACAAGAATTTAAAAGTGAAAAATTGTGTGATTATATTCAACCCCCCCCCCTTCTATAATCCCAAACACTATCCTTACTTGAAGGTCACCTACTTGGGACCAACAAGTGGTATCAGAGCAGATACAAGCTCTCATTTTCTTCTTAGAAAAATCTTGTGATCCTCTCTTCTTATTCTATGGCTCTTCAAGCTAAGGATAACTACTTTGATACCGGCTCTGCTGGAAAGCCTCCTCGGTTCAACAAAGACAACTTCTCTCTTTGGAAAACCAGGATGGAACTCTTTCTCTCTGGTTCTGATCCCCAGATTCCATACTTTCTGGAAAATGGACCACATGTGCCTACACAAACCGTCCACCCCATTCCTGCTGCTGCTGGCCAACCAGCTGTTCCTGAAAGGCAGCTGGTGAAGCCCGTAACTGACTGGAATGATGAAGACAGACGCCTGGTCAACATTGACACCAAGGCTAGGTCTCTCATCGCCATGTCACTCCCTGACGATGTATTTCACTCTGTCTGTCACCTTCGCTCTGCTAAGGAGATATGGGACACTCTCTGTGTTCAATATGAAGGTACTGCTGTTCTCATGGAATCAAGAAAGATTTTCTTGGTTCGACAGTATGAAAGCTTTATTCATCAAAAGGATGAAACTCTCTCCCAACTACATCAGAGATTCAACTGTCTTCTGATTGATCTGAAGACCATCGGTACTACCTACTCTAACTCTGAGGTGGTTACCAAGTTCATGGAAGCTCTTCCTGAACATTGGGAAATTTACACCTCCTGCTTAACTATGTCAAAAGACATAAAGACACTCACACTAAGTGAGCTGTACGGTATTCTTCTTAACCGAGAACAACAGAAGAAACTGAAAAAGAATCTCATAAGAGACTCTAAAGACACCAAAAGCAACTCTGTTGCATTGGTCTCTGACTCGGTTCCTACTGTTGCCACTTCTTCTTCAGTAACTATTACTGAATTAGAATCTTCTGACTCTGACATGTCAGAAGATCCTGAATTCAATGAATCTCTTGCTCTTTTAACCAGATCTTTCAAGAAGTTTGCCAAAAAGGGAAACTTCCACAAAAAGAAACATCTTACTATTACTGACAAGCCTAAATCAGACCCTGTTGATAAGGCTACTGCTATCTGCTACAATTGTCAGGGCAAAGGACACTTTGCTAATGATTGCAGGTACAGGAAAAGTCAGTTTGCTCCCTCCTCTGCTAAATCTTCGTCTAAGAATCCCAAATACCAGCGCCTAAAAGAAAAATACAAAAAGATGAAAACTCAGCGTAAAGGCAAAGGTTTAATCGCAGAAGACTACGACTGGGATGATGTCTCCTCTGATGACTCATCTGATGAGGAAGATACTCAAGTGGCACTGATGGCCATTATTGAGGAACCTACCTTAGCTCTCATGGCTAAGATAGAAGAGGTTCCTGAAGAGATTCCTCCTCAGGATCCTGAAGCTTCTTCTTCCACAACTCCTGAAGCTTCCACCTCTGCGACTGATTCTTCCAGTCAGGTACCTATTCCTCTCATCCCTCTTGAAAGCTTAACTCAGTTGGACCTGGTCACTCTCGATCTATACAAAGCCCTTAATGGTAAAACCTCTGCTGAAAAAATGAATATTGATCTTAGAGGACAACTCAAAGAATGTCAAGAAAAAATAAAACAGCTTACCATTTTGGAAGAAAATTATAAGGACCAGGTCACTGTAAACAAAACTCTATGTATTGAAAGAGAATTGGCTCTTGCTGCCAAAGAAAAGGCTCTTGCTCAATTAAATGCTGAAAAAGTCACCATCAAAGGATGGAGTGACGCCTCTGAAAAAGTTGATGAAATATTAGCTTCAGGGAGGTCTGACAAAAGCAAAAGAGGTCTTGGATTCACTCATAGATACAAGTATGAAGAAACTAAGTATGAAAGTTCCATGCTAAAATTTGGAAAATTTGTTTCTTCTATTCCCATTCCTAATGCTTCTGAAAATATCCCTTCTTCTTCTAACACACACTCTGAAGGTGCTCCTAAGAGCAAAAAGTGCACAGTCAAAGAAAAATCTAAGACTGTAACACCTTCAAAGACCAAGAGTCCTAAACCCAAGAACAAAGTTCTGGGTTGTGGTCCTTCAGTCTCAGGATCAAAATCTTTCTCTCAAAATCCTGCTCCCAGACTGAAGATTGACCTGAAGCAAAAGACTCAGGAGAAGAAACCAATTCCTCCAATGTCCAATGCTACAGGCATACTTGGTGCTGGTCCTGCTCACCTAAAGTTCAAAAACTTTCTGGACCACACAAAACGCTTTCAATATCGCAAATGTTATCACTGTGGATTCAATGACCATATTGCGAGTAAGTGTGCTGATGCTACCAAAGCTGAAAAATCAGCTAAGGTAAAGAAGATTCCCAAGACTGAGAAATCAGTCAAAGGAAAGAAGGTTGTCAAGACTGTTCCCTCAGTCAAGACTCCAGCCTCCTGTACTGATACTTCAGTAAAGGCTGACACTGACTCAACCAGTCCTACTGATACTTCTGGATCCATAGTTCTATGGGTACCAAGGAAAACTTAAACTCTAATCTTTTCAGGATAAGGGTATCTGGTACTTGGACAGTGGATGCTCTCGACATATGACTGGTTCTAAATCTGTCCTCTCTAACTACCGTGAAGAAAGAGGTCCTGCTGTGACCTTTGGCGGAAACGGTAAAGGCCAAACCCGAGGGTATGGCACACTGACCAACGGAGTAACTACTTTCAAAAGAGTTGCTTATGTTGAAGGCCTGATGCACAATCTTCTTAGCATCAGTCAACTATGTGATAAGAATCACAAAGTTTCTTTCTCAAAGAAAAAGTGCAAAGTCAAAAACAGGAGAAAGGAAGTTATTCTCACTGGTGTTAGACATGCAGATATCTACATCATCAACATGAATACTTCCACTGATAACTTCTGTTTCGTATCACGTGCTTCCACTGATATGAATTGGCTCTGGCACAAGCGTCTCTCTCATCTCAACTTCAAGACGCTGAATCAACTCTGCATCAACAACCTGGTTATTGGTCTTCCTGACTTTCGCTACACAAAGGAATCTCTTTGTTCAGCTTGTGAGAAAGGAAAACAGACCAGGGCTAGCTTCAAGTCCAAGCAGATTTCCTCCATCAGCTCTCCTCTACAACTTCTCCACATGGATCTCTTTGGACCCGTTAATGTTCAATCCATTGGTGGAAAGAAATATACTCTGGTAATCGTAGATGAATATTCCAGATATACTTGGGTTTTCTTCTTACGTGCCAAGAGTGATGCTCCTAAAGAAATCATCCTGTTCGTCAGGAAGATGGAAAGACTCAACAACCTTACTGTTCGATCAATAAGAAGTGACCATGGGACTGAGTTCAAAAACAGTACCCTGGAATCTTTCTTTGAACAGAAAGGTATCTCTCAAAACTTCTCCTCTGTGAGAACTCCTCAGCAAAATGGTGTTGCTGAAAGACGGAACAGGACGTTGATTGAAGCTGCGAGATCTATGCTGAGTGAAGCCAACCTTGCCACTCAGTTCTGGGCTGAAGCCGTAAATACTGCTTGCTATACTCAGAACAGATCTCTGATTGTCAAGCGTTTCAGAAGAACCGCTTACGAACTCTTTCGTAACAGGAAACCATCAATCGAACATCTCCATATCTTTGGTTGTGTCTGCTACATCCTGAACAACAAAGATAATCTTGGAAAGTTTGATTCCAAATCTGATGATGGAATTTTCCTCGGATACTCATCCATTTCTAAAACTTACCGTGTGTTCAACAAACGAAGACAAACCATTGAGGAAACGATTCATGTCAAGTTTGATGAATCGGGTCCTACCTTTCCTCACCCAAATGATAATACTGAAATCAATCAGTGGGCTGACTCTTTCTTTCAAGTCCCTGAACCTCCTATTGCTGATCCATCTCCTCAAGACCTTCCTGATGGTTTTGAAGAAAATCCTATACCACCCACTGATATAACCACTCCACCTCTCATAAATGCCACCCCTATCTCTCAAATCACACCACCTGAACCTGATCAACCCACTAACAGTGAAGACTTCTCTCAAACCACTGTTAGTGAACCCTCTCCTACCAATCTTCTTCCTGATCCATCATCCAATGAAGCATCTACTTCAGGACAGGTGTATCAACCACTTGCTCTCCGATGGACCAAAGATCATCCCATTGATCAAGTTCTTGGAAACCCTTCTTCTGGTGTGAAAACCAGACGTCAGGCTGGTAACGTCTGTCTTTATGTAAATTTTATCTCTGAAAATGAACCTAAAGAAATAGATGATGCCTTGCGTGATCCTGCCTGGGTCTCAGCCATGCAGGAAGAGCTAGCAGAATTCATCAGAAACAATGTCTGGCTTCTCGTCCCTAGGCCTCGAAAACGTACAATCATTGGTTCCAAGTGGATTTTTCGAAATAAACTTGATGAGATTGGTACAATCATTCGAAACAAGGCTCGCCTTGTGGCTCAGGGATACAGGCAAGAAGAGGGCATTGATTACGATGAAACTTTTGCTCCTGTTGCTAGGCTCGAAGCAATTCGACTCTTCCTAGCTTTTGCAGCACATATGAACTTCAAGGTTTATCAGATGGACATTAAAAATGCCTTTCTGAATGGAAAACTTCATGAAGAAGTCTATGTGGCTCAGCCTCCTGGCTTTGTAGATCCTAAGTTCCCTGATCACGTCTACAAATTAAACAAGGCTCTCTATGGGTTAAAACAGGCTCCTCGTGCCTGGTATGACACCCTCTCAACCTTTCTTCTCTCTAAAGGTTTTGTTCGTGGAAAGATTGATAGCACTTTATTTCTAAAGAAATATCCTAAGCATATCCTTCTTGTCCAGATATATGTCGATGACATTATCTTTGGATCCACCAATCCCAAACTCTGCGAAAAGTTTGAGTTGCTCATGAAATCTGAATATAAAATGTCTATGATGGGCGAACTAACATTCTTTTTTGGACTTCAGATCAAGCAATCTGAAAAGGGAATCTTTATCAATCAAGGTAAATATGTACATGAGATGCTGAAGAAATTTGATCTCACATCCTGTACACCGATGAAGACTCCAATGGCTCCTCCTCTGTCTCTTGACAAGGATTCCAAAGGGAAACCTGTTGATGTGACTCTCTATAGAGGAATGATTGGCTCACTGCTGTATCTTACAGCGAGTCGTCCTGATATCATGTATTCTACATGTCTCTGTGCTCGTTATCAGGCTGAACCCAAAGAATCCCATCTGACCGCTGTAAAGCGGATCTTCAGATACCTGAAGGGAACTCCAAACATGGGTCTTTGGTACTCCAAGGACTCAGGGTTCGATCTAACAGCTTATTCTGATAGTGACTTTGTAGGATGTAAGATCGACAGGAAAAGCACTACTGGTGGATGTCACCTATTAGGTGGCAAGTTGGTGAGTTGGACTAGCAAGAAGCAGAACTCTGTGTCCACATCAACTGCTGAAGCTGAATATGTTGCAGCAGGAATATGTTGTGCTCAGGTCCTGTGGCTAAGAAATCAACTTCAGGACTATGACATACAACTCTCCAAAATTCCTATCTACTGTGACAACACTTCAGCAATAGCCATCGCTAACAATCCTGTCTTACACTCTAAGACAAAGCACATTGAAGTGAGATATCACTTCATCAGGGATCATGTGATGAATGGTGATATTGAACTCCATTTTGTCCCTACTGAATATCAGCTTGCTGACCTCTTTACCAAACCACTGGATGTGACGCGTTTTAATATGCTCCTCAGTGAACTTGGGATGTTAAATCCTGAAGAATAGAAGTTCTCAGGACAAACAGTTGTTAAAGTCCTTATAAAAATATTCTCTCAGGACATCTTTTCTTAACAACTCTTGAATAACTCTTCCTCAGGGGATAACTCTATTCAGTACTTACAAAATTTTGGTTCAAAATCCAAATACTGATGATTCTCAGGTAAGTATTTCTTCTCCCTGCAACTGAAACCTTATCGCATTAAATGTGATAAGAGGATTTTTCCCAAAACAGTACTTATCTGATAAGTACTCTGATTCCAATAAAACATATCTTTCACCAAAATGGAATCATCCCCTGAAAAGGTGGTTTTTAGTTTTTCATATAAAACAAACGTTTCATTTGGGCTGACACGTAATGGGACGTTTCCTGTTCCCCACTACGTGTGTCAGACGCGTGAACGCGCGTAGAACTCCCTTTTTCATCATTACGTTTGAATTTAGCCGCTCTTTTCTCTCTCATCCTTTTTCTCTCTCCTACCACGAGGTATAAAAACCTCACTTGTATTCCTTTTCACTCTTTACGCTCACATAAATCTCTAAGCAATCAAGCAAGAAAAGCAAGAACAAGTTTCAATTTCTCAAGAACATCAAAACACTCATCTCTTTCTTTCAACAAATTCATCGTAAGTGTTTCTTAATTTTTGTTCTTTCTACATAGTAAGTTGGCTTTCTTCACTTAAACAACTTAGTGTGATAAATCGTTTTTCAAAAAACACTAAGATCACTTCGTTTGATCTTAGTTTCTCCAAAATCTTCTAAGATTTTTGTTAAACAGTTTACATGATATTCTTATTTCTTTTAAGAACAATCATAAACTCTTATTTTTGATATCTTTTCGTCAAAATAAAAGTTTCTATTCAATACCAAAACACATTCCTTTTGTGAATTTTGGTATCTAATCTATTCTAAGTATAAAGGATTTCACCATTTTTATGAACATATTTTGTGTTCATTGAAAAATGAAGAAAAATGCATATTTTGAACTCTTAATCATCCATATATGTTATTTTTATGTTTTTAACAGGATGGCTGCTACTACATCTACATCCTTGGACGCCCAGCTCTCATCTGAGGCCACACCTCTGCAAGCTACTGAGAGTTTGCCAATAATCATCCCACAACATGACGTGCAGTTCAAGCAGAACAACGTCATAGGACTGTTTGACATCCCAGCAGACAAAGCATACCTGCTGCCTGCCAAAGAATTTATGCTGAACAGCCCCCTGAAGACGGCTTTCACTCTTGACCCTAAGCTGAACAAGCCAATGCTGCAACAACTATGGTCAACAGCCACTGTTGCCAAGGAAAAGAATACCAAAGGTGTCCTGCGAGAGGTCATCAAATTCCAAATCAAGGAAAACATCATTTCCTTTGGTTTCGGAACCCTAAGGAACGTGCTCAACTTCCCAAAGAAGAAGCGTTTCCCTCCTGTCCCCACCGCTGACGAAATCGTAGAATTCCTGGACGCCATAGGCTACCGATGGCCTGTGAATAAGGAAGGCGTCTTGCTACCAAAGACGGGTGCCACTGTCCATAAGTCAGGACTAAACGCTGCGTTCTACTATATATGGAACACGTTTGGCCTGTGCTTATCGGGCAAGACGGGGAGCACAGAGCAGTTCCTTACGGTCATCCAGCACATGGTCTTCTCTGCGATCAAAAATCGCGAGTTTGACTATGCTCGCTGCATATAGGACGACATGGTGAAGAAGGTCCGGAGCAAGACCCGGGTCGTCAACATGGCCTTCCCCAGATTTTTCTCGGCCATCCTGGAGCTACATATGGGGGACAACTACCCCAAGGTCGGGAACTCCAACAACTACACTCTTGGACCCAGGTTCCTGGACCAGGTTGCTCCTCAACCTGACGACGTCCCTCTCTCCGCCGTCCTGGTCGTTCCTGAACCAGTTCAGGAGGATGCTGAACAATCCACCTCTCCAACTGCAGGTACGTTTTCTCTCTTCTCTTCCAAACCACATTCTTCTACTTCTATGCATGCTATGTCAGTAGCTAACCCCATACTGACTTCCCCAGCTGCAACCACAACTTCTGCGCTCCAGAAGCGCCCCCAACCATCTTCTGCCACTCCTCCACCTCCTCCAAAACGCGCCAAGTCTAAGGCGCAGAAGAAAAAGAAACAGGCGGCTGGTAAGAAATATTACATTACCCTGCCCCAGTACTTTAATAAACCATCTCCTTTATCTAAAAATTCTTCCACTGCAGATACTCCCATCTCTGCTCCTGTTACACAAGAACCTGAGGTTGTTCAACTCGAACACTCAGAGAATGTGGATGGTAATCGTTCTGATACCCTCCTAGCCTCAGGTAATACTTATAAGCAAACTGTTACCTTTTCTTCTTCCATGAAAGCTACTGAGTCTTCTAGTACTCATTTAGCTCCTCTATTTACAGGTTCTTTAGGAGCAGGTTCTGAAGGGCATCCCCAACTTCATCAAGATGACCCCTTCAATGATTTTATTCTCACGGATGCCGAGCATCAGCTGAACACAGCTGAGCTTCGCAGGCAGTCCGCTGAACGGAACCTGCAGGAGGCCCGCACAGCCCTCCAGCAGAAGGAGGCAGAGCATTCAGCACGTCTCCAGACTTTACAACAGGAGCTTGCTGCTGCCAAAGCTGCTGCAGCCGCTGCTGAAGCCGCCGCCGCCAGTGCCACTGCCGCCGCCGTCGCCGCAACTCCGCCGCCCACGGCCGTCACCCTCTCCATTCCTTGTCTGGATAACATCCACGACAAGGTTTCACAAGTTGCTTCCTCCTCCACCAACCTACAGGCATCCATTGATGACCTGAAGGCAACGGCTCTCCCTGCGCTCTCCACAACAATCAACAACAGCACCAACTCTCTCACCACCTTCCAATCAACGGTGGTTCAGAGGTTGGATGCTCAGGAAGCTGCCATCCGCGCCATCCAGGAGCAGGTGACAGGGCTCTCCTCTGCTGTTAACGCCCTCACCTCTGCTCCTGCGCCGCCTCCATCTTTCACCACGGCGGACAGGGATGTGTTGCAGTCCCTGATCTCATCATCATACATCACGCGCAAAGTCCTCAGTGACATGGCCTCTCTCCTCCAAAGGAGTGTATCAACAACTGCCTTAGTGCAGGCACCTGTTGAGGGGGAGAGACAGCCCCGAGACCATTCCGCCTATTCCCCCTCCACGAACTGGAGAACCACTGAAGCCGGGGGGAATAATGAAGACGAGGATGATGATGATGAAAATGATGATGATGATATAGACGACGACATCTTCGTCGAGAAGGTTCCTACCTCAGCGCCCATTCCAGGGCTCTCACAACCTCAGGGGGAGAACCCTGATGCCTCTGGTATGTCTCTACTACCATCCTCTCCCTCTTCCTCTGATAACCAACCTATCTCTATTCTTCTTAAAACCAAACCTACCTCTGAAACCATCACCTTAGACACCTCACCTGAAGACTCCCCTCCTAATAACCTTCAAATGGTTATCTACCAACCTTCTAAACTATCTTCTCCTGAACCATCTCCTGAAATCACCTCTCACACTGAACCTGAACCTAATACCCAAGCCGATCCTGAAGATGTCAACTATGGCTCTGTCACTGGTGACATTATTCGCCTAATGGAGAATAGTCCCAATGAACAGACCAGGGCTGAATTATCTACTTTGACCTTCAGGATCACACCCCTCAACCAAGAAACCATTACTACCCGTCCTACAACCCGTTTCAACCAAGAAGCCTCTTCATCCAGAACCCCTGAAATTCGAGCCACCCCTGATACAATATGCCTTTCATCAGATGATGAATTCATCTCTGATGATTTCTCTATCCCTGCTTCTTCACCCAGATCGCCTCCCTCAAACTCTCCTAGATCTGAAGGTGAAAATTACCCTGACAATTCCTTTGCCATTGACAGGGATGGGCGCTTAGACGCCGTGATAGAGCGACTCGAGAGTACAAGAGTAAAAATCCCTCTTCGTACCTCTTGTGACTCCGAGTTCGCCTATCTCTCGCAGGAGGAGTACAACGAAGCTGTACAGGCTCAACTAGAGCACAATAAAAAGCAGAAGGAAGCTTTCCTCTCTGCCCAAGCCGCTCGAAGGCTTGCATCGGATTTTGTAGATGAAGATGCAGAAATAAGTGCAGATCCTATCCTTGCACAGAAGGCTGTTCTGAAGGTCTTCAACAAAAATGCAGAGGTACAGACTGGAGAAGTAAACGCTGAGCTTGACTGGTGCAGAGATCGGTTACACCTCCGAAAGCATGGTGCTGCCATCTCAGGAATCCATCTTCGCCGATCTAGAGGCAAGAAAGGTAATCCTAGCAAAATCTGGATCACAGTCAAACGCTCTGGAGTAAAGGACGCAGAGCACACTCTGGACAAGTTAGATCGTTACAACTTGTCAGAGTGGAACGAAATCAGATCCCTACTTCCCAAAGCCAACAAGAACTGTCGGGCTGAAGTAGAAGAAGTCATTGAAGGACTTATTGCTCGCATCAGAAGGACAACTGAAATACCTGATGACCTGCTCCATTACTCTTCAGTCCTATCTCAGCAACCAGTTCGAAGATCTGCAGGCACCTCTACAAGAAGACCTACTCCCTGTCTTCCCAGAATGGTTGTTAAACCTGTGGACCTCTCAATGCTTGATCTTTCACTCCCTCCTGGAATCTCTCTATCTGAAGGACAAGTAATCAGAGAACCTGTTCATGGCATTTGTGTTAGCGATAACTCAAAAATCCTACGCTTTCAGCGCTTCAGTGAGCTACACATAGCGCCCTATGAACATCTTTTGACAGTTCTCTTCACTGCACAACAAGATAAGAAAAATCCAGACAACAAAGAGATTATTCGCACTGTCAGAGCTATACTTGATCACAGACTTGCCTTCAGCGACACTCCTGTTCCTGTTTGCGTCAAGACTGAATACATTAGCGAAGAATCTGATACTTAGATATTTTGTAATTTTCTTTCAGTACTCCTGTCATGTACACTTGTATTTTCCTTACTCTTGTAATACTTAAATGAGATTAATGAGAATGCAATTCAGTGCATTGTACTTCATTCCATCATAGTACTGAAAAAGATCCCTCAAAACAGTAAATGGGACATGTACCTTTATGAGTTCTATTTCCTACTGTTTAGTTCTAGACTTAGATTCATTTCTAACTTTTCTAGATTAAGACAATTACTCTATTGTCTTATCATTATCATTTAGGGGGAGATTGTTGATCCAGCTCTCCTAAGACCTGATGAAATGATAATGATCCTGAATCTTTACTTAGTGAATAGGTTTTTACTTCTGTTATAGCTTGAGGAATTATCACTGAGTCTGTTCAGTGTTATTCCATGTTACTTATGCTGTAACTTAACTTTATAGATTTCAGGATCAGGATCAGGAGACTAACGAGCCTGTTCTGCAGTTTACTGATCCTGTCCACTGAAGTAAAGACCTCCTCCTGAAGACATTAAGATCATACACAAAGAACCATCAGCAACGTCGAAGAAATAGCTGATGACAGGAACAGCATGCTCGTGATCTGAAGACGGAACTCAGTGATAGCAGTCTGTTCACTATCGTATGACATCCTGAAGATTCATCAGGATACACGTGACCCTGAACTTCCTCAGTTTCAGGACTCTAGTCACTGATCAGTATCCTGATCCTGAAGGATTAGAACAATGTCTTAGTCTAATGCACAAAAGGATTATCCGCCTTTACTGACACAATAGTACATAAGGGCAGTTACTTTACTGTTCCCTCCGTACTTATCAGACCTCAAGGCAACTGTTTACAAACATCCTCTTTTGCACACCTTGCAAAGAGTATTTGTTTATAGTAAATAGTACAACAGACCACTCACATTGTGACACGTCACAATAGTAGGTCTGCATGCATTTAATGCATGGAGTATAAATAGGACGTGAAGAGATGTTCTCCACACTTTTTCTTCATCCAAAAAATACTCAAGTCCTTTCTCTCTTATTTCCTCTATCTTCTTTCTTTATTCTCTTCTCACTTAGTGCATAGTGAAAGAACTTAGATTGTTTAGTTTAGACTATTAGTCTTTTCTATTTCCGCAACAATCTGTAAATTCATTTTGTTAATACAACAAGAATTTAAAAGTGAAAAATTGTGTGATTATATTCAACCCCCCCCCCCCTTCTATAATCCCAAACACTATCCTTACTTGAAGGTCACCTACTTGGGACCAACACGGCGCAATATCAAGAAGTTTGCATGTGCAAAAGCTTTGGATCAACTTTAACAGGAGCAGCATTACAATGGCTTATCAACTTAAAGCCAAAGAGTATTGGATCCTTTGCAGAATTGGTGAACCAATTCACTCGACAATTTGCTAGCAGTCGTAAGATGGAAAAGCAGACCAGCGACCTGTACTATATTATACAGAAATCTGGAGAAACAATCCGCGACTACTTCAACAGATTCAACGCAGCAATGATTGAAATAAAGAATTGCGACGTGAAAACCGCAATCGAGGCATATAAGCGTGGATTAGAAGATTCCTCTGGATTATACCTAGAATTGACGAAATATCCACCAGAAAACTTCGACGACGTACGAGCTAGAACACTAGCTTTCATGAGAACAGAGGACGACGCTCTCTTTCGACGAAAGCATTCTACCGAAAAGAAACCTCTTGGTGCTCAAAAACATGATTTTAAGCACAAAAGAGTAAACAAGATTGGAAATCCTCGACATGAGTCAAAAGCTCGACCAGGCAAAGGTACTGTTAGAATACGATATCCAGAGTTATCTACTTACAATTTTGCAGGTACATCGAAGGATTTGGTGGATTCGCTACGAAAGATTGATGTAAACGTACGATGGCCAAAGAAATCTGACAAACCAAGCAAAGACAAAGATCAGAACAGATGGTGTGATTTCCACGACGATCATGGTCATACGACGGATGAATGCATCAGTTTAAAGAAGGAGATTTCATATTTGAAATCTAAAGGGCATCTAAAAGGCCTCATCCCAGAAGAACAAGGACGACCAGCGTCACCGGTTCATACAAAAGTAGTGAACTGCATCACTGGAGGATCAGAAGTGTGCGGACTTACGTATTCGGCTGCCAAACGACATGCGAGAGATGGCCCAGATGAACATCCTATCCCCGGAGAAGCCAGGTCAAAGACAGAAAAAGAGCTCGATGCAATGGCAATCACGTTCGACCAAGACGATACACAGGGGGTCCATCATAAACATCATGACGCTCTAGTCATACAGTTGACAATCGGAAACTGTTCGACTAAGAGAATATTGATTGATGGAGGTAGTTCGGCTAACGTTATTTTTGCAGATACTCTTAAAGTCATGGGAATCGAACAGTCAGAAATCGTACGACGAAGTACTACTCTGATTGGATTCAATGGAGACCCGATGAACACTCTCGGAGAAATCATCCTGCCAGTCTTCGCCAAAGGCATCAACAAACAAACAAAGTTCAATGTTGTGAACTGCCAATCAGCCTACAATGTTATTCTTGGAAGACCATGGATCCACGAGATGAAAGCAATTCCTTCGACATACCATCAGAAGATCAAATTTCCTTCTCCATGGGGAATTCAAGAAATTGCTGGTGAGAACAAAGTCGCACGAGAATGCTACAAGATTACGATGAAGACAAAGTCGCAGGACATCTAGCAATTACAGAGCCAGGATGGGGAGAAATCGAACGACGATCTTCGACTAGAAGAAGTCGTCCTTGATTCTGAACATCCTGATCGAAAAGTCTTCGTAGGAGCCTCGCTCCCCCCTGACATAAAAAATACAATTATATCTTTTTTGCAGGAACACTCAGACTGTTTTGCGTGGTCGCACGAAGATATGGTTGGAATAGATCCAAGCATTATATCTCATAAATTGAACGTGGATCCTACTTTCAAACCAATTAAGCAAAAACGTCGCAAGTTCGCACCTGAAAGAAATAAAGTAATCAACGATGAAGTCGACAATCTGCTTAAAACAGGAAAGATCCGAGAAGTCAAATATCCAGAATGGTTGGCTAATGTAGTCGTCGTACAAAAGAAGAACGGAAAATGGCGAGTTTGCATTGATTTCACGGATCTAAACAAAGCTTGTCCAAAAGATCCTTTTCCTTTACCTCATATCGACGCCATGGTTGATGCAACAGCAGGACATGAATTGTTAACATTCATGGATGCATATTCAGGATACAACCAAATATTGATGCACACGGACGACCAGGAGAAGACCGCATTCATGACAGACAAAGGCATATACTGTTACAAAGTTATGCCATTTGGTCTCAAGAACGCAGGATCGACGTATCAGAGATTGGTCAACATGATGTTCAAGGAACATCTCGGTCGAACGATGGAAGTTTATATCGACGACATGCTTGTGAAATCAGAACGTTCGATCGATCATGTCGCACATTTAAAGCAATCCTTCGATATCCTACGACAATACAAGATGAAGCTCAATCCAACAAAATGTTCCTTCGGAGTACGAGCAGGAAAATTCTTGGGGTACTTGGTGACGCAACGCGGGATCGAAGCAAGTCCGGAACAAGTTAAAGCTATCACCGAGATACAATCTCCAAGGAATATCAAAGAAGTCCAGAAGTTAACAGAACGAGTGGCAGCTTTAACCCGATTTATTTCACGGTCGTCGGACAAATGCCATTTGTTCTATAATGTCCTACGAAAGAATCAAGGCTTCTTGTGGACGGATGAACATGAGAAAGCTTTGCAAGAGCTGAAGCAATATATGACATCACCTCCCCTGCTGACAAAACCAGTCGAAGGTGAAAGTCTACAGTTGTACTTGGCAGTGAGCAAAAATGCGACAAGTGCAGTACTTGTGCGAGAGGAAGATCAACGACAACAGCCAATTTATTATGTCAGCAAATCTTTCCTCGACGCAGAAACCAGGTACACATCAATGGAGAAATTGCTACTAGGTCTTATGACGGCAGCAAAGAAGCTAAGGCAGTACTTCGAATCGCATCATATCATTGTTGTGACCAACTATCCACTCAAGACGGTGCTTCGGAGGCCAGAACTGACAGGACGATTAGCCAAGTGGAGCATCTATCTTAGCGGGTTCGACATTGAATTCAAACCCAAGACGGCCATTAAATCGTAAGTACTAGCGGATTTTGTGGCAGAATTCTCTCCAGGACTGGAACCCACGACGTGCGACGAAGTTGTGATGATTTCAGACAATAAACCTTGGATACTCTACGTTGATGGTTCCTCGAACGTACGAGGATGTGGGCTAGGAATTGTCTTAAAATCATCACAAGGGGGAAATATAGCATACTCCGTACGATGCGAATTCAAAGCCACAAACAACGAAGCAGAATATGAAGCTTTGATCGCAGGACTGGATATTGCTCTTAGACTGGGGGCAAAACAATTGCACGTTCGAAGCGATTCTTTACTGGTCGTAAACCAAGTAAATGGAGATTTTCAAGCAAAAGACTCAAAAATGATGAATTATCTCAAAGCCGTTAAAGATCGAATCGCACAATTTGAACAGTTCTTGATCGAGCAAATACCAAGAGATTTAAATATGCAAGCGGACGCACTAGCCAATCTGGGATCTGCATTTCACGATCCATTCATGGAAAATATCCCAATACTTCATCTCACAACACCAACAATCGAAGCGAACGATGAAGTACAGATGAACGAAGAAATTTACAATTGGTCGCTCGACATATGGAACTACTTAAAGAACGATCAACTTCCTGAAGATAAAATGGAAGCACGAAAGACAAGGTCGAAAGCTTCAAGATATACAATTTTTGAAGACCAACTTTATCGAAGATCCACGACAGGACTTCTTCTACGATGTATCACAAGTAAGGTACAAATCAATCAAATTCTCCAAGAAATGCACGACGGAGAATGTGGGAATCATACAGGGGGCAGAAATCTTGCTAACCGAATTTCACGACAAGGTTACTATTGGCATACTCTACGAGAGGATGCCATAACGTACGTCCAACGATGCGACGCATGCCAAAAACATTCGGGTATGATCAATCGACCATCTGAACCTCTACATTCTGTTCTAGTTCCATGGCCCTTCATGCGATGGGGAATGGATATCGTGGGAAAATTACCTCCAGCCCCGGACAAAAAATTTATCTACTTGTGCTCACCGATTACTTCTCAAAGTGGATAGAAGCTAGTGCTTTCTCACAGGTCCGGGATAAAGAAGTCATATCTTTCATTCAGAAGAACATTATTTATAGATTCGGAGTGCCAGCTGAAATTATGTGCGACAAAGGCTCACAATTTATAAGTGACAAGACTCATACGTTCTGTGAAAAACAAGGAATCAAGTTAATCACTTCAACTCCAAGATATCCACAATCTAACGGATTAGCAGAATCGAGCAACAAAGTCATCATCAATTCAATCCGAAAAAGGTTGAAAGGAGCAAAAGGAAAATGGGTAGAAGAATTGCCATCTGTCCTATGGGCAAATCGTACGACACCAAGAGCATCAACTGGACAAACTCCATATTCTCTGGTATATGGATGCGAAGCAGTCTTACCAATTGAAGCTCAAATACCAATTGCCAGAAGTCGTACACATGATCAAAATGCAGTAAATCTATCTTACGACCTGGACGCTTTAGAAGAACTCCGAGAGAAAGCACTGCGAACAATGGCTGCACAAAAAGGAATCGTTGAAAGACACTTCAACAAAAAGGTAAAGGCCAAAATTTTTCAAGTTGGAGATTATGTCTTACGACATGTATTCCAAAACACACAAGAGCCAAACGCTGGAAAACTTTCCATCAAATGGGAAGGACCATACATAATTTCCAAAGTCATTGGAAACGGAGCATACAGACTTACGACAATAGAAGGTATGGAAATCCCACGAAGCTGGAACGCCCATCACCTCAAAAGGTACTATTTCTAAACCTATTTACATACGATTTATTCCTTATCCATTACTGACTTAAGCATCGGAGCGCCGTTGGCTAAGCCAACGGCCACCCCTTAGTCATCCTTTTTCGCAGGTATCGCACGATAAAACGCATGGATCGCACGATTAACGCAAGCTACGCACGCTTTAAACGCATGCTTATCGCAGGAATCGCACGACAAAAATCGCATGAATCGCAAGAAAACTGCTATAACGCACGATTATGTCGCAAGAGCGCAAGTCAACTCGCCAGTCGCACGAATACTCTCATGAGTACAAAAGAAACGTTTCTAAATTAAGTCTAAGGACTTTAAAACAAATGCATGCAAAAAACAAAGGTTGAAACGCAAGATACAAGCTAAACGCACGATACAGGCTAAAACGCATGATACAAGCTAAAACGCACGAGATAAGTTGTAACAACATAACAATGATAAGTGAAAACACACGTTATTCAAACGAAAGATTCTTTCATTAATATTTCTTGCCTAAAAACGGCAGAATACAAAAAAAAAATTTACGATTACAAAAGAAAAATTATTCTAAAGGAGCGTCGGTGGAAGGTGGATCTACAACAGGGGCCTCTTCAGTCTCTTGAGGATGCACAGGAACGGATCCAGAGGTTTCAGGAACCTCCTCCTCGACACTTGCGTCCTTGACCTCAGCAGGCTTTTCTTCGTCCAGATCCTTTAGATCCTCCTCATCGAGAAGGTCTTCAGAGCCCATCACCTGAACGAAGGAAGACACCTCATCCTTCGCCATCTGAGAAGTTATGGTCCCAGCAGCTACACGTCGCATCACCGCAGTACGTGCGACCACTCGGACCAAGGCAGCGTCATCTTCAAGCTCCTGAATCCTGGACGACAAAGCCTCTTCCTTCTCAGCCTTCTCACGACGAACGGATAGCAGCTCCTTCTCTAGCTCCGTCGCACGATCCAAAGCCAACTTCAGCCTTTCCTGCTGTTCGACCTGAAACCGATCGCTGATTTCCAGCTTCGATTCAAGGTCCCCAATCTGGACCGACTTGGCGTTAACCTCATCGGTCAGTTGGACCAGCTTCTTCTTGGCTTTGTCAGCCTCCTTCCTGGCCACTTTGGCATCATTCTGGTTCGACGCCATCTCCTCCTTAATCTTAGCCATCCACGTATGGAGGCTAAGACTTGTTTGGAGAGCCTACAAATAGAAAAAAGGAAACAATCAGAAAGATAAACGAAGGAGAACAAAAAGCATACGAAGAAAAAAGCTTACCAGAAAGGAGATGCCCGCGATGGAGGCATCCAGGTCTTCGATGTCGGCCTCCTCCATACGCGCTTTTTGAGCAGGGACGTGAAACTGCTCAAGGACAGGGAAGGTGGACTTCGTCCTGATTACGTCATCCACCATGAAGTCGGAGGGCATGCTGATGGTCATGGTCGTAAGACCAGATCCCTCCTTCCCTTTACCCTTGTCGACCTTCGATGCAGGTTGACTCGACGCACCCTTCTCCTTCACGGGAGGAGCGAAGCTAAGAGGGTCCGCCTCTATTCCACCTTCAGCCTTGCGTGCGGCATCCTTAGGTGGAGATTCTAGATGAACGTACGACGACCTCGTACGTTTAGCCACTAAACCCTCTTGGGTCGCAGCCTTCCTCTTGGCAGCACGAGCAGCCGCCTCCATTGTCGACGCCTTCTTAGAAGCTGAGCCTGCATAGAAAAAGAAAACCAGAATTAAAAACGAACGACTACAAGCAAAAACTAAGTTATTGACATAAGTTGATTACCTTCCATATCTTTCTCTTCGATCACTTGCACCTCGGGCTCGACGTCGCTCTCGTCACCTCCCTTGGACGCACGATATCTACGATCTGTCACACTGTAGCTCAAGAAGCGCTCGATCGCTTCAGTAGTCTCCTCAAACGTAAAGTCGATCGCTGCAAAAAGAAACAAATGATTAATAAGAGGAAATAATTTCGAAAAAGATCAAAGGAAACAAGAAAAGATCTATTACCGCCTTTGTTCCATTCAGGAACGACCCACGACTCTTCGCCCACGACCGAGGATGTTTGGACGAAAACGTATTTCGCCTTCCATCCACGATCGTTCACTTGAGTACCATGAACCAGCATGGCATCACTTCTTCCCCTTGGAAACAACCCAAAACGGTTGTAGGGAGAGCGAGTCACAGTGTAAGTAGATAAGAGATCGTCGACCGAGAACGCAGGACGATCCCAATTTCTAGTCACCCGTTCGATTACATGAACGACACGCCAGAACTGGGGCATCAATTGTCCTGGGGATAAGTCGAAACGAGTCATGAAGGCTCTAGCCAAAGGAGAGTAGGGCCATCGAAATCCGATTTTGAACGGATACTCGAACAGGGCAAAGAAGCCCGTCGGAGCATCCGCTGGACGGATTTCTCCAGCCACCCTCACCAGGGCATTCTCAGGAAGTCCTGCTAACTCCCTCAACTCTACTACCTCTAGGCTCTCTGTAATTGAACTCCTAATTTCTGATGACATAATGAAATCTATTCGACCTAAACTATTTCTCAATCGTGTAAACCTAAGATTATCTAAACCTCTATTGCTCTTCTTTGCTATTGATTTCAGACGCATGAACAAGGAAGAAGAGAGTACCTTATAAAGCCTAGTCGCACGAAATCTTTGCCAAAAAATAGTCGGATTACGATCTCTCAAATTAATTCAGAAATTAAGAAGATTTGTAAAATCTTTTCTCATTATCAGACGGCTTATTTATAGTAACTAAATCATATGAGTCATCAAAAACAATCATGCCACGCGTCATCAAATAGCCGTTAGAAGACACGCGTCCAGAGTAACGGCTAGATAACGGCTATATTATCAACGTTCATTCGACTGTTATACAACGTATTTTTACTCCTTATCCAGCGAATTAAAGATTCAGATAAAATTAGAATTATTTTCTAAATCTTGGGGGCAAATTGTTAGGGTAAAAATCCGCAATCGCACGACAACCGACTATAATCGTAAGATAATCATTAAGACAATGAACCTGTATTAAGATAAGGTCCTGAGATAAAACCTAAAAGAATTATCGAACATATACCTCGAATAAAACGGACGATGCCTATTATGTCGTACGACGATACTAACGAATAAACATACAAAGTTTATATGTTTGATGCAGGCAAGCTGATTATCATATCTAACAATTGTCCACCTTTGAGGAAATCTGAAATTGAGTACTATGCCATGCTTGTTGGAGTCCATCATTACAATGAGCAAGTCGTAAGTTATGCATCGTTCGACAGCATCAAGATCAACCGTTACAGGCAAGATTCTCGCAGCAGTTACAATCTGGACATTAACTCTCAGCAGTACCGTTCGACAGTTATAAATCAAGCATTAATGGTCAAGAATACCGTTGGACAGTTACGATTTGGATATTAATGAACCGCAATTCCGTTGGACGGTTATCTTGAAGATACTATAAAAGAAGAATCAACTCAACATTTGAGAAGACGAAGTCTGTCTGAAGCTTACAAGTTATATAGCAATTATTCTTGAGAATCATCTGTAATTTACGTTCGATCTCGTTGTTATTTCACTTGTAATCGTACGATCAAAGCTGTGTACTCGAAGGACGTCACCCCTGATTGGTGAACATAGTGCTCTGTCGACTTACCTTTTTAGGTCGACCGCAGGTTTTTTCCTCCTTCGTGAGGTTTTTCCTGCGTCATCAAATTATTTGTCTCATTTTATTTTTTCGCACTTATCATTGATTGTAATTTCTTTCTCTCGATGGTTAAGCCTCACACAAGTTTCTTACGACATCGAGTTGTGTAATTTTTTACATAAACATACATTAATTAAACCGCAAATTGCCGGGCATAAATTATACAATTATCGGATCCAAAAGTACAGAATATTACAAATACATATTCAAACTAAATTGTTTAAAAAGCAATATAAATTGCTACAAATACTCGGAATGTCCGGTGGCGGTTACGACACATTAAATACTAAGATCTTACTATACCATGTGATCATCGTGCTCTCAAAACAAACTCGATCCGCCAAACTGCTTGGATATTTCGCCATCCACCTCAATCATACGGTTCTTACGACTCGCCATGAACGGAAGTGAGATGGATGTGAGTACGGCTCGCCAGAGGTTGTAAATGATACGTGCGTCGAAAGCGGCGTAAGAGCCGGTTTTGCATTCATCATTTTTGCACGGTCCAGAATTTCCCGAGCATATTTGAACTGGTTTAGAAACAGTCCATCATTGGTGTATGTTACTTCAAGCCCCAGAAAGTAGTTGAGATCACCCAAATCTTTGATGGCGAATTCTTTGTTTAACCTACAAATAAATGACTTGACTATGGCATCTTGATTTCCGGTGAGTATTAGATCATCGACATAGACCAATAAATACATGATGCATGAATCCTTTTTAAAAATAAAAAGAGACGTGTCAGCTCAACTGCAAGAGAACCCATTAGCCATTAAAAATGTGCTCAACCGATGGAACCAAGCACGCGGTGCTTGTTTAAGACCATATAAAGCCTTATTTAATTTACACACATGATTAGGAAATTGATGATCAGTAAAGCCGCTGGGGTTGTTCCATGTAAACCGTCTCATTGAGATAACCATGTAAAAAGGCATTGTTCACATCGAGTTGATGCAAGTTCCAATTATTGAGAACGGCCAGGGCGAGTATAATTCGAACAGTTGAGGCTTTAACAACTGGGCTAAATGTGTGTGAGTAATCAATACCCGGTGTTTGGCTATACCCTTGAGCAACAAGACGAGCCTTATGACGTTTACTAGAGCCATCAGAATGAAACTTGGTCGTAAATAGCCATTTAGACCCAACAATAGGATGGTTGGTTGGGCAAGGGACAAGAGTCCATGTATTATTTTTATGTAACGCTTCAAGTTCATTATGCATGGCCATCACCCAAGTGGGATTTTTAAGAGCGGATTTATAATCCTTAGGATCTATTGAGGCAAAAAGAGCAGCGTGTAAGGCATGATGAGTGACATGTGATAAGTCGGCTCGGTGTCGGGGTTTGAATATGCGTGTTTGAATATAAAATAGTATTATATACACCAACATAATGCATATGTATGCTCATTACGTTCATGCCTCATGTTAAGTTTAAACTTCAAATTCCTGGGTGCTAAATTATTATTGGATGGTGGTTGATTCGTATCAAGTACTCATCATTACCTTTTTTGCAACTAACGTATTGCTTGCCGTTAAAAAAGGTAACTGAAAGTTTGGGGTTGTTTACTTGCTCAACTTGCTCTATAAGTTTTATTTGGGTAAGATTTTTGACTTGCATAATGTTGTTTGGATAAACTGTTTTTGATAAGTGTTTACCAACAAACAAAAAGACCATTTTAACCTTTTGTACTTGGATCATAAAAGAAAGAGAATGAGAAAAGATGGGACAAACATGGAATAAACAAACTTGACCTGGGTAAACAACATTTTGGTTCTGGCTCAGTCAGATCTCGGTCAAATTTCGATCAGATCTCCGACTTAGTCAGGTCTCGATCAGCAATGCTAACTCAGTTAGCACCAAGTAAACAACTATAACACCTATCCCATATCGCCATAGACAGAAGTGATGATGGGTTCATAAGTAATACTTGGATAGGAGTGATGCTGGTTTATACCCTTGAACAGTGGCGGATCCAGGAATTTTTTACAGTGGGGGCACTTCAGAAGTGATTAAAAGGCCCGTAAAGTCATTCGCTAAATTCTTAGCCTAATTACACCATTTTGAAGGATTTTTTGAGTTTTCTTGGTTGATTTCAAGGGATTTCTAAGTAATTTTTGTTGATTGAAAGATTTTTTGAAAGTTTTTCTTGGTTGATTTCGAGAGTTTTTTCTTATTTTTGATTGATTTCATTTTAATATTTTGATTGAAATCGGATAAAAAAAACTGAACAACAAAAGGTAGAGAGAAAAGAAATAGAAGAAATCTGTGGCCTGTATCATTGTGGTATATTTGTGATTTGTTAAAAGAAATTAAAAGGAAAAAGTGGAGAATAAGGAATAGAAGAAATCAAGAAAAGAAATAGAAGAAATCTGTGTGTTTGTGAATTAAATCAAAGAAGAAAAGGAGAAGAAGAAGAAAAAATAGAATAAAAGAAATAAAAAAGAAACTTATTGGATGGATTATGTAAAAAAAGAAATCAACTGGGTCCCACTCAAAATCGACTGGGGGACAATAATAAAAGAGCAAGTTTTTTTCAAAAAATTTACATTGACATATTCTTTTTTTACTTTTTAAGTGGGGTCCCATCCCCCCAGTCAATATGCATTAGATCCGTCCATGCCCTTGAATATCTATGACAAATCGTATATTTTATATTTTGAATTTATTTTATAACTTCATATTCTCATCTGATAATAGATATTTATTTGATTGGTGGATAACAAATCTATAAAAAAACCTATCTGTGATTGACCTGACTGTGAAATTAAATGACTCTAAATAGCATTACCTCGGTGTTAAAAAATCAGATTATGTTTTCTTCTCAATGAAAAAAGTCATTTGAAGTCTTTCAGTGTTGTGGCGGATTGGTTATCGCTCGGGAGGTTCATAGTGCCCTAACCGAGTTCGAGCCTTCCCGTGCGCATGTCTGGGACATTTAAGTGGGACTATGTTTAACCCCCAAAATTACCTGAGATTAGTCGAGCTTTGGCCTAGACATCCTTTAAAAAGTCATTTGAATTAAATAAATAAATTATCAGTCAAGTTTAGTTTATAATAAGAAGCGGTTATCAATCATTACTCATTAGATTCATATTAGGATGACTTCTATAACGCAATTCATTGGAGAGCTTAAGATTAAAAGATATCAAGAATTTAAATTCACTTCTCATGTTTTCTCATCGTTAATTTGACTTCTAACACGATGATTTGCTTAAGGTTGATAACATGAAAATGTTAGGAACCAAAATCAGTATCCTCTGTAATTTTCTTTTTTTGGATCAGCATCCTCTGTTATTGTCAATATTATATTTCAATGGAAACTTTTTCTTTTAAAACAGTTAATTACTTTGGCAAAAACTTACTGAAGAAAGAATTTACTAGTATGGGTGATCACCATTAATTACATTATCATGTAAAAGTTTTCACTTGTCAAAATGAGATAGTAACCAACAATCTTACCCTTTATTTATTAACCGGGTAAAAATCACCATATTCATGTATATGGTAGCATTTGCAGTCCTTATCTTTAATGTCTTAGTAACTCTTTGGTGTATTTTTTTAGGGTTCTATTATTTACACCCTTCTTTAGGGTGTAAATTAAATATGGAAATGAAAGTTTTAAAAAAGTCAATTTTATCTATGTCTATATATATAGAGATTTTTTCTTTTTTTATGTATAGATAAGTCAAACTTTGAATGTTTTTTTTTACTTTTTACTTTCTCATGCCAGCTTTATTTTTTGGGTGTCTTCCATGTCAGCTTTATTTTGTTTTTTTTTTCTTTTATTTTTTTAAGCATTTTGATACATTACAAATCTAAATCCCAAATATGTTTTTTTAAGCTATCCTTAAATAATAGTTTTAAATTACTTAAAAAAATATAAATGCTTTTAATTTAAGCTATCATCTGATTTATTTGTTAAGTCAAATAAAGAAGAAGATTTTATTATTTTATGACTTTCATTTTTACTCTAACTCAGTTTTCTATACAGATCTTGGTTTTATATACTTCTCGTTTCTATACAAATCCTGTTTTTTTTTACAAATCTCAATATGAAGAGCAAGGTTGTTAAGATCAGGATCCTAACTAGGATCGTTTTTGTGTTTGCAAGCTCGGATCGCAAGCTCGGGCTCGGGATCGTAAGATCCTACCTACTGCAAGTCAGTATAAAATTTTATCAGATCCTACTTCAAATTTCGAAAACATACGTCCATATTTCAACATCTAAATTTCAAATTAACATGCATCCACATCCAAAATAACATACATCCACATCTCAAAATAATAGTCTTAAGTCTTAACTCTTGAGCCTTAAAATCCTCAAAATAACATAGTCATAAGTCTTAACTCTTACCAATACTCAAAATAACATAGTCAAAAACTCAAAATAGCTCCAAAATTTTAAAATAACATAGTCTGCACGATCTTACGATCCGAGCCGAGTTTACGATCTTATGATGCGATCCTACGAGCCTACACGAGCTTACCTAAAAACAATCCTATAAGCGATCCGGCTAGTTTTTGTAGGCTAGGATCGTAAACTCGTACGAGCCTACGAGCTTGATCGCGAGTTTGACAACCTTGATGAAGAGTACCCACTGCCTCCTATTTCAGCATTATGGACCCGTAACAAAATCTAGGGGTGAGCAAAAAAAACCGATCCTCGAAAACCCAACCCGACCCAAGAAAACCTGAAAAACCCGACCCCGATTCCCCGAAAACCGAAATCCCCGAGGATTGGTCGGGGTCGGGGTAGGGTGCGAGAGTCGTGCCCCAAAACCCGAAAAACCTGATTTTTGATTTTATTGATTTTTTTATATATTTCCAAATCAACCCATATAGTTGAATGTTTCATTGATTATTTGAGTGGTAGATTAGATAGTTTAAATAGTTAACTACTTAATTAGATTTGAGTCTTAAACTCTTGATTACTTGAGTTTGCAATAAACTGTATTTTAAAAAAAGTCAAAAAAATTTTGAGTTCCCCGAAAACCCACCCCGAAAATCCCGAAACCCAAAAAACCTGACCCCCCGAAAATCGGGTATCGGGGCCTCCATTTCCCCCCGAAACCCGAAATCCCCGAAACCCGAAAAACCCATCCGATGCTCACCCCTAACAAAATCCCATCAGCAGTTAGATGGCAAACTATGTATAAGTCACGTCTAGAATTCTATAAGAAACTCAAACCCACTCAACAGTCTTTTATAGGTATAAAAGATTAGTTGTTAAAATATTATTTTTATATCTATATTGGCATTTGGCAGAGGAGAAAGATAATTACACTCACAAAGATAATTACACTCACATGCGGGTATGAGTTTTTTGGAAAGGAGGCGGAACTCCTAGCACTCTATTAAAAAAGAAAAATTACAAAGCAAGGCGAGGACTCCCTCCCAACAAAGAAGAAACCTCACCCAAAAGGACAGACCCTTGAGGGGATGTTACTTCTCCAAACACTACCATACCAAAGGTAAAAAACCATAAAACTAACAACCAGAAATAACAAAGGGATATAACACCTAAAACATAAACAAAAACACGATCCTTAATGTGTCCTACGATAGCAAGCTCCACCAAAATCATCTCAAACATGAAAAAGGTCTTCATTGGTTCCTGGTAGAGGTTTCTCCCACAATAGTCTCAGATCCGCTGCAACGAATATCAAAGAAAAGCTACATTATTTTCTGAAGTTGATTCGGTTCTCTACTACCCTTCCCAAACAGCCGTCTATTATTCTGTACTTTAATGGCATGTTACCCTTCTCTAGGTCAATGCTATGTCACATTACTTTTTGTCCAAACTCTGTCTATGATCATCTACCTCCCAGATAATTCTTCTTCATAACTCACAACCTGCAATCAATATGTAAAGAAGCCAAACATGACAAAGTCCAAATGATTCGTTAGCAAATCCAGTTTAAAGTTTGTAGTAAATGAGCTTTAATTTCCATGCTTGAGTATGGTATTTGGAAATATGAGAAATTACATGAAACCAAATTTCATAAGCATTTTAATTTAGTCCTACTTGCCTTGCATATTCTACCTGTTATATTACCTCTGGTATTTGGCTTGCTAGCACACACTACTAAATCAGGCACGAGTCATAGGTTTTCATAGATTTGGCCTTCAGTGATTTATTAAGCACCAACTTATCTGTCAACGTATGACCTGTGATAGACTCAGATAATACACACCCACCCACGAGCTAGTATCAAATACAACCATTTTACCAAGCCATCTTACTGATGTGGAATGACACAACAATCAGTATTGTTGTTGTTGATGGGTTCCCTCCCTCCCTCCCTCCTTCCCTCACCATGCGTGTGGCACGTAGTCATGTATAGCATTAGTTTTGCAAGCGATTCGGGAATGCATCTTTGTCTGGCCAAATTTTGTGACATTTCCCATAACTGGTGTATAAGTAACATGGCAACACAATAGATATTATCAGATTAATACCATTACCTTTTGGGAGGAGCAGATCATAAGCAATATGTCTCCGCAGTAAAGGAACTTCTTTCTTCTCACGTTCACAATCCTCAAGCCATAACATTGTTACCACATTGATGACACCCATAGTAGAAAGGCTCCTTACTTCTTTCTTCTCACTGAATTAAAGAATAGCAAATGAGTGGTTTTGAACATCAAACAGAATTTAGGCAAGCATCACAAAATGAATTGTTACGTTCGGAAGGAGAAACCACAAAATTAATAAAAAGAACTAAAATGCTACAGCTATAACACCATGCATGTCCCCCTATCCTAGGTAACTCAACCTAGCGAGGTCTAAGCCATTCATATTCATGGATATAATTTCAAGGTAACAAAGTTGTGACACATCATAAGATAATAAGGATATATACTGCTTGTGGTTTATAAGATCACTAAAAAGCTAGCACTTATCGGTTAACCTTCCTAATTTTAAGTGTTTGCACATATTCATGTGCTGATACCTTTTTAATGAAAAGAAGTAATGAATCGGAATTGAAAGCACAAAGTGTATTGTTTGTCATAATTTCATCCTCAAATGTTATATGACTGTTTCCATTAGAAACACTTCATATAGGGGAACTATCAACTTATTTCTTTTCGGATTTAAGAAATAAATGATGTACTGTTAAAAGAATTAGAGACTATCAAATATCACAAACATAGATGTAAATATTGTCACCATATTTTAAACATTAGTAAGAAACAAGTCAATAAATTATATAAGGTAATTGTTCGGCATGAGAAGATATTTACTTTTCTGAGAGAGTTCCGACAACAATGTGCGTTAATTCTTCATTGAGAGACATGTAACGTGAACCACCTCCTCTCCGAACCATGTTGACCAATCTACGCATTTCAGAAGCATCAAAACCAACAAGATGAATTCGGCAATTTAACAAGTACAAACCACTGTCTTCGGATCGAGAGTCTTCAGCAACACAACCATCAATGTTCATAGACCTTTTATGTTGTATGACAGGTGTTCGATTTTCCTCATCTATAAATCCAAAAATATCTGAGACGGTAGAAGCCATATACTGTGATTTTCTGATAACCTTCTCCTGGCTGTGCTGCACCTTTAAAGAAGTCATCTGATTATTCATATATGTGCCACGGTGTCTCCGGACTGGATATGACTCCTCATTCAGACATGCTATTTATCACAAAAGATAATTGATGGTCAGGATTCAAGACCCTTGCAAACCCATTGCAAATCTGATGTGGCAATGCCACATATCCAACTTCTTGCAAAAGTTAAAGATCCCTTGCAATGATGGGACACACTAGATTTAATAATTATATATTATTTTTACAACATTGGTTTAATTATATGTTTTTTGTTAATTAGTTTATGGCATTATCTTATTACTTCATTATCAAATATATATATATTACAAAATAAATAACTTATAATTTAATGAAACTAAAGGTTATGAAGTACAACTTTAATTATGTATTTTTTGTCATATATGTTTCAAGAGTTTAAAGGTTTTTCATAAATTTACACTATTATCAAAGTGTAAGTCATAAATACAAATAATACAACTTGCTTACATATATTTTAAAAAGTAATTGAAATTAGTGGTAGTATTTTACTGAATTTATACATTATGAATGATCAGCATATTTATTAAATATCATGAAGTAGTGGTTAATGTGATAGTCTGCACCACTTTTCAAAGGATTGTGTAATTGAACTGATGTAGAAGATAACTGTAAAAGTTGGCATGACACAATTGAAAGAGTTGTGGCATTGAATTAGTGTGGATGGTGTTACTCTTACATGCACATATATAAATTGAGCTAACATAACCTAGCTAACCATAATTTGACATGAACACGGTTTTACTAAAAGGAGCAATTTAGACAAAAAGACATTAACCCAACAAGCATGCAAGAACATGTTTACACACCAAGACAATCCAATGTAAAAGAGGCCAAGAGCCACTACTACTAAGTTTAGTTTGAAAACGATTTTGGGAATTCAAAGATCACAATTTGAGTTTAGAATTGGAGTCATGTATTACCTTGTCTAGAAACGGACTGATTGAACCATTCCCTAGTAACAATATGAAGGCAACCCCATCTTTTGGCAACACTGTATTTGTCACCTTTAGGAGCGTGTTAGCAGTTAAGGAGACATTAGCTTTTTAAGACAGGATAATCCACTTAAAGTATGATTAAACCAAACCAAACCAAATGAATCCAGATATCCCACTCAAAAACATGGTCTGGGAGGGGTAGGATGTAATGCAAACCTTACCTCAACCCATGGGCTGGATCTATCGGATGAGATCTTGTACAATTTCTTTTGATGGAAATTAAGATAAGGATATACCACACACTAAATGAGTAGTCTTTCTAGTTAGGTCAGCAGAAAATTTGCCTCCATTCTGTAGGGCAAGCTTTTCTATCTCCTTCATCTCACCTATGAGAAACAAACATGTTAGCCAAACATGAAAAGAGCAGCATATGTCAAGAACTTAATAGTTAACATAAAGGAAGTGCTTTGCCAATGTCCAAATGATCTTCGTTTTAGTCAACCTAAGGGAATTTGGGTGACGCTAATTGTCAACCCAGAAAATGGAAGAACTTTGTATGACTCATAAGGAACAACACGATGCTCTTTCCAGCACTGGTGCAGCCAACTCTCGAAGACAATTGGTTTCTTCAAACTGTTCATAGCCCACTGCAAAACATGTAAGAAAACAAAAGATGACTAGACACGTTCCAATATATGACATGAATATTGCACAAGAAATACAGACCAATTTGGTAAAGACATTTGGCCAAGATGGTAAAGTGAAACTAAGAAGGCTTCAGCCAAATCTCTGCATCTCTTTGCCTTTAGTAGATTTTATATAGATGCATCTATAAACATGTATACATATTATGTACGTGTGTATGTATGCATAAGTGCATATATGAATAGAGGAAAGTTCAAATGTGAACTCATCTTTCATTGTGAAAGTGAGGACCAACAAAATTGCGTCACGTGGCAATCTAAATCGGCACCTAAGCTTTATTCAGTAGAAATATCATGCGGACTGAATAAAGCTTTTATTTAGTCTGAATAAAGCATGAATATTCAAATGAATATTGCCACGTGGCGTGATACCAGTGGTCCTCACGTTCACAATGAAAGATGAGTTCACATTTGAACCTGACCCTATATGAATATACATACAAACACATGTGTATTTGTGTATGCATACAGATGAGCACTGAACAACAGATCATACTACCCACGGTAATATCCTATCAATCCTCCAGATCAAGCAAAAGCATTCAGTTTTTACGTTCTTAGAATGTCCAATGGTAATCAACAATGTATAAGTTTCACAAACTCACATTGGATCGGTTAATGAACAAAGTGCACTGATATTAACAAAAGTGTTCAAACTTGAAAAGCATGACGAAGAAAGAAGTTAAATGCAAAAGTCATTAGTTCATGTGAAAACAGAACACAAACCTTATACTTTCCAGCTAGTACATTTTTCACAATCACAAAGCTAACATCTGAAGATGCTTTAGTTTGCAACAGACCTCCCATTGCAGTCACTAACTTGCCAATCTCAACCTACAAGAGATTCACAAAAAATTTGTTGCACTTAGCTGGGAAAGGAACGAAAACCTTTTATGATAATACATACATATCATATAAGATGAATTGACAAACCATATATAAAGAGATAAAACATCAAACATACCCTAAATATTGCAGTCTCAAACTTTACGAATAACAAAAACATAAACAATACTCAAAATCTTAAATGAAAACAGAAAGGACCCATTAAATTCGTATTTGTATATCTTTTCAATACATAGACTTGGTACACCCATTGTATGTTTGTGAATTTGTCAAACCTCATAGTCTACTTCTGTGTGTGATGATAATGTGTTCATTTGATTTGGCTATTGTATATTATTTTCCTGATCCTATTTATTTTCATAACAGCATGTATGTTCTCATTATTCTGCATATTTTTGCATGAATAGTTGAGCAATCTTCAGGTTTATTTCAAGCCATTAATATATCATGTTTCCATGTGATTCCTATATTGGCATGCCAGAAAAATGAACCAAATGCCACTTATTTTGAGATGGAGAGAGTATTCACATGACATAATAGAAAATATATACTTATTAGAATCATTATTACACATGGAACATAAATCAAGTCTTAAAGCAATGAAAAAGGAAGGTGAATTAAGCTAGTAGCCGAAATAGCTAACCATGTATCTTAAGCTATTTGTTAGCCATAAATATCAATATACAGGGCATCACAGGATTGGCCAGCATGGTTGAGAGAAAAGAATACAAAGTTAATAGCATGACCAGAATTTCTGAAAGTAAGAAACATGATATATTTTTCTGGTGTCCCTTTTCCATCCAACAGAGAAAGAAAAATATGACTGAAAAGAATATGAAGTAGAATCCAAACAATTTCCCTTGAAATGTTTGTAATTTTAAGTAGTAACCACAGGAAGACAACCTTTTCCCCCACTTTAAAGCCAGATGTCAGTATTTTGACTCCATCCATTGCAAGACAACAAGTGAATCCTTGCTTGGGTAGCACCATGTGCTCTTTTGCACATGAAAACACACATTGAGGACCTGGCAAAGTTCAAGTAGGTCACTGTAAGACATCATTGATCTTCTTACTAAAAATATCTATTGATATGTCGTATACGCCTGCTGGAAAAAAGTTTCCATAATGCTGAATTTTATTAATTCATCGTATTTTGTTCAAAGAGTATCTATATCTAAAAATCTAGGTTTTCTAGCTGACTAACGAAAAATCCCAGAAAAAATAATTCAGCTCAACTAAGCCGTAATCTCTAGCTAGTTGCATAGGCTAACCTTTCTCAATAGGAAGTTGCAAGATGCACACAAAAAATATCGTAAAAATAACATTGTGACTATTGATATCATAAGCACCAGGCTCCACCTACATGCCATCTCTTTCCTAGGTTTATCACCATAGTTTTCTATAAACCATCTAAAGAACAAGCAATCAGACAGACAATAAAATACAACAGTATAACTACATTCAGATGTATTGGTTTCTAATCTAGGGATCTAGGAGTTTCATCTATCACTCTTCAATTCAAGTTTATGCAGATCTAAAACAATAGTAAAATGATGTACGTGTCTTCCCTCATCTATTCATTTCAAGAAAAAAGTCCAAAAACTGCCTGCTTTGTCAGAATGATTTTAAATTGAATCTCTCTTTATATATGAACATATGAATACGTTCAGTAAGTCATCATATAGTTTAGCATAATAATTCATAATTCTCAAATTTAAGGATGCTAAAATTCAAGTACTTTAAAATAAAATAACATAAAAGGTTTGGAACCATTTTGTACTCCTCAAGTAAAAGTTAACAAAAGCTAAACCATGAGATAGTAATGAAGTCGGAACAAATAAATAAAATTAAGGTGCCTGAGAGGGTAAGCTCACAGCCATACCAATCAGTTTACAACCTTGCCCCAGCAGATAATCAAATTTTTCCTGCAAAAGCCAATTAAAAACATTTAGTAAACTTCAACTTCTTAGAAAGGTAAAAGTAACATATACCAACACTAGAAGAACACGAATATACATGATCTCGAGAGGAGATAACGTGGTAATCATCAGGTCCATTCCGGGAAGGATCACAACAGAGGAAGATATCAGCTCCATTATCCTTAAGGGTGTCATGAAGTGAATCGAATATTTCAGGCGGCACTAAAATCCTAGACAAGAACACATTCGCTCCCTTGAATGCCGTCTTCCTCATCATATTCTCAATTTTGATCTCTACCTTTCTCCGACACACTTTCTGGTCGTCGTTTTGAACAACCCCATGAAAATTCTGCGATGGACAACTGCATATAGGATTCAAACCATTATAACTATAAATCCACAATAACCGAAAACACACTTATATCCCTTACAGCAACCCATCTTACATTTTGAGCACCAAGAATTCCCATTGAGGAACCGTAAATCCTCAAACCATTGTAAGTTTATAAGTGATGGCAGCAAGTGAAAGTAAAAGAGCCAGGATTTTGTAACAGAAGGAGAATAGAATAATTATACTCTGAAAATGGCAAACATCACAGATTGTTTTCTCTTTATTAAATACCTTGTCCTCAATTAATATAAAACAAAACCAAGATCAACAAGTTGTATAGCTGTGTAAAAGGATATGTTCAACAAATCTACAAGGATTTTGTGATTATTGCATAGTTAATTTACGTAATTAATTCAGAATATGATACTACATATAATCAAGCACACAATGAGTAACGAAAGTAAAAAAACCTAATATGATCAAATAAAATCTAGTGGAGTTATGTTAAACCCAAACCCTAACCTGACAGGTGAAGAGGCCGAAATGTGGAGGGTGAGCTTGAATTCGTGGGACGCGGGAGAAGGGGAGCTTCAATTTCTGTTTTTAAAAGATTACATCAGAATCAGATCACTTATATCTTTAAAATATTTTATATGTTTTATAGAATAGTTTTTTATAAATATTTAATTTTGTGCAATTTTTATTGATTAATATATAATAAAAAACAAGAGTAGATTACAAATTTGGTTCCTATGGTGTTTGTGTTTATGACACATTTGGTTACTACAATTTAAAAATCATATTTAAAAGGTGGTAATTTTCGACACGACACGAATATAAACGTGTTTGGTTTGAGATTTTTTTAACCGATAACAAGTTTGTTTTGCGGTTCGTGTTCAGGTCGTGTCGTCGGCTTGGCGAATGGCGAATTGACCCGCAAACCCGTTTATCTTTTATTTAATTTTTTAATAATATTTATATGATAAAAATAAACTTTTGAGTGTTTGATTTTTGATTTTCAATTTTGAGTATTTGTTTTCTAACTTTGTTAATTTGGTTGTATTTTTAAACTTTGCGTTCATGATTTTTGACATGTCAACCCGTTTATAATCCCACCAATCCATTTCTGAGCTGCCAATCAGGGATACCACCCACAACACGACTCGTAACGTGTTAGAGTTGATGATTGTGACACGATTAGTTAAACAAGTCGTGTCTGGGTCGATGTTTTTGGACCCGTCAACCCAAACACGACACGATTGTTACCCTAGTTTAAACGCTATGTACTTTAAAAACAATTATCTTTTCATTTTTAGAAATATTTTCAAACTAAGATAATTTTACGATCTATTTTCTACTTTCTCAAACAACATGATTTCCAATATCGACAAGAGGTCTAACTTGATTTTTAGGATAACATATGGATTTCTAATTTTCTATTATTTTTGCGGAACGAATATTAATTGAAACTTTGAAAGAAATTAGATGATATAAAAGAAAAAATAAGTTGAAGAGAAAAAAAGAGCAAAAATCCTCTTGATTTTAACACATACGAAAAGAAATGAACCAAATATGCACTTTGACTTATAATCAAGGGACTAAAATTGTAAATTCACTCTAAAAATCAATGGAATAGAGAGCTGCCACCAGCTTGATACAGACTTTTTATAGAAAGAAGGGGGAAGAAGAGAGAAACCATGATCTGAGTCTCTTTACTGGATCTTGGTAAAATCTATAAGCTTCCTATTCTAGGGCTTGTAGATCCATAAAGCAGGTACTATCATCATCCTCCATTTCTAATTTCTGCAACTTTTACACTTTCTATTTTGCATTATTAATGTTCCAATTGCTAGATCTTGTTCAATTAAAACCAGATTCGGATTAGGGCAAATGATTTGGAGGCTTTAGTTTGTTTCTTAAATCAATTCAGAAGAAATGTGGATCGTTTTTTTGGTTTTCTAGATGTCTGAATCGATGAATGGCTGATCTTTGTTATGTTTAGCGACCAACATTAAATTATTGTAGATTGTTGTTAACCAAATGTGCAATTTTCAGCTACCTTTTATATCCACAATTATTCAATGAATTGCAAACTGATGATATAATTGAGTTCTAATTGGCAGCATTTTGTGTGGTTGTTAAAGTTTCCAAAATTAATTTTGTCTCTTAGCACTCACACAAAAATCAGATAGCTTTAATTTTGGTCCATAGGATTCTTCTATTTGTGTCAATTTTTCATAAGATATTTGAGATATATAATAGAAAGTTATATGATATGTTTAGGCAAACTGTGCATCTATTATATGATGGAGATGGACAGATGCAAGAGAGAGGAATAGGTAGATATTGCGAAAGTTGATAGTTTATGGTGCCATCCATATCGTAGAAGAGGTAACTGTAAATGTTGTTTGCTTAATGAGCTGGATTAGTTCAAAGTGAACTAAGAGATGATGGAAAGTGGAGATACCAATCAGGAATTATACAGTAAGTTGGAATTTTTTCGTTGATGAGTGATTTGTTCCCATTTTCATAAGGTGGTAAGTTTATCGATGCTCAGATTTAGAGGTTCTTCTTTTAGAATGTAGATAAACACATGTGATGTGAATTGGATGCAGGATAGTTACACATGAGAAAGTGAATAACAAGGCTAAAAAACATATAAGTGTGCTCATGGCAGGGTGATGTCTGCCAAATTTGTTGCAGAATAACCTATAGAACTAGTTGCAGTAAGCAGCAATCAGCAATCTCAGTGAAACATGAGAGGCTCATTGCGTACGAACTTCAATAGTGAGGTATCATGGCTTACGAAATATATAAGCCATTTTTGGCTACCGTAAGGTAGTTTATAAGCTAGCCTATTTTTTGAGCTTAATGAAAAAGTTGCGTTTGGTTATCCATAAGCTAGCTTTTTGAGTAATTACTTCAAGTAGTGTTTCAATAAGCTTTAAGGGCTTTTTCTGGCCTTTTCCAATTACGCCCCTTATTTTTCTGATTACTTTTTCAACATGTTCTTTTAAGTTGGTTTACATTGTCGTCTAGTTTATCTGCTAGTCTTTACCAAACACGATTAGTTTATCAACTAGCTTATCAGCTAGTTTGCCAAATCATAGCCATAAATGGTAAGGTGGTCGTGTATGTGATGATGCACAGGTGGTCGCACTAAATGGAGGAACAATCTCAGAATTTGTAATCTGAAAATGTAAACAGTAGACTTGTTATATAACTAGCATATTTGAGCTCTATCGGCAGCATGCAAACTGAGCAATTTAATGGATGCAGAATCTAGCAATGGAGTCAGATACAGAACCTAAACCGTTGATGATGGAGCATACTGCTCCAAATACCATGCAGATTGATCCAGCAAGAGCCCGCTTCCCATGCTGCATCGTATGGACACCGCTCCCAGTTATTTCATGGCTCCTCCCTTTTATTGGTCATGTTGGGATAGGCCGCGAGGATGGAGTCATCGTGGACTTTGCAGGACCTAACTTTATATCTGTAGATAACTTCACATTTGGCTCTGTGGCTCGCTATATCCAAATAAGCAAGGAAAAGGTATAGTTGTGTTGTATGCTTTCAATGGACTTATTTGTTACTTTTTGTAACTTATTTTTCTTGTGCTTTTATTCAATATATGGCTAGTCATTATTCTTGCTACCTGTTTGCTCACACTATTGCACAAGCCAGGGCTATTCACATGAATAGCCACTCTACTCTCTGAGTAGAGGCCAAGATCTCTTTACATCTCACCCCAACTCTCAAGTGGGATCCATTTGGTTTGGTTTGGTTTTACATTTCCAACAACTATGCTAAAATAGAAGAAAGCTAGATTTTAGCATATTTGTTGCTCCAACTGCTATGCTATCCTCTATATGCTAAAGTAGAGAAAGTGGAGAAAGGTTGCAAGAATCTCTAAATTTAGAGAAATCTCTAAATGGTGAGAGAAATGATTATTTTAATGTTCCAACCAATAGGATTAATTGAAGATAAATGTTTAAGAGAGAGAATTGATTATTTTAATGCTTCAACCAATAAGAACAATTTTAAAGTTGCTATAATAGAATAGCCGTTGGAGTTGGATGCAAATTGTTTTAGAGATTTTAACTTTATGTACTCTAATTTAGAAAAAATTTAGCACAAGTGTTGCAGATGCTCACTCGACTTATCTTTTTTATATAATCTGTTTAATAATCTCCCATAAAACAGTGCTTTTCCATTCGGGACCCTTTCACCACATACAGAAGCGAAGAAGAATTTAAGCTCGTGGAATCAGGAAAAAGCCAATACACATGGGATGAGGCCTTGAAAAAGACGACACAAGAATATCAACACCAAACTTATAGCGTCTTAACTTGCAACTGTCACTCATTTGTGGCCAACCATCTTAACCGTTTGGAATCCCTTGCCAGTGGGTGGAACGTGGTGAATGTTGCAGCTTTAATTCTGTTCAAAGGGCAGTGGGTAAACACACCATCTATGGTTCGGTCTTATCTCTCATTTATGGTCGTTTTGTTCATGGGTATCACATTCGGAGGTGCGCACTTTCTGACTTTCTTGGCGTTCGTTGTGTTTCTTCTGTTTGGATGGTATCTTTGTGGTACATACTATTTCAAAAACATCATACAGATTTAGTAGCTTTGTGACTTACAGAACCATTGATTACACGTTTTGTGTTGTGGTACACTAGACCAATCAGATCAGTTGAAAATGACTATATGGCTACTTCTTTTACGTTTTAAGGAATCTGATTGGCTTGTTATATGATTAGAAGATACAATCATTCTGTTTATAGGCCTGATTTTATGTTGTAACATGTAGATTTGCCAAATATGTTTTGTGATCAAACAGTTCTTGTAATGCAATATTGTACCTTGTGGTATAAATGAAGTATTGGAAATGCATGGAATACTACAGATTATGCTCTTAGAATCTTATGTTGATAATTCATAGATACATATCCATAAGATTTTTGATATGTAAGCACATGACAGTAAGGGGCTGTTTGGTTCCCATAATTCAAGGGAATTTGATGGCATTGGAATGACAAATTCCATTGACCAAATTACGTAATGATGTTTGGTTCGTGGAATGAACTTGATTGAATCCTTTGAATTACAACAAAGATGTGGTCAAATTCCATTCCAATTCCGCCAAAGTCAAATTCCTTCAATGGATTCCAATTCCATCGAATTCCATTTTTGCGAACCGAACTCCCCCTAAGGTTTCAAAGTTCCCTTTTTTTTGGCTCCTAACCGCTCCTGTCTGGATTGGTCTAAAGGAGATAATACTGTGGCTTGTAGTTGTAGTAACTGGTCTTTTAGGATTTCAAAGTGGAGTTGCTATGTCAAGAGTTGAATTGTGCTGCAAATGGTGACTACCCATTAAGATGTGCTTCATACCAATAAGCCATTATGTAGGAAGATATAAACAGGGTTGCTGTTAGCATAGGAAAACAATTTTCTTCATCCGAAGATCAAAGTCCAACTTTGGCTATGAGATCAGGTCAAACATTTTATTACACCAAATTCAAATTTCTCTTTGATAATTTAACATAATTATGATGTGTTCAATCAAATGTTGCTTAAAATGGGCCAAGTGAATAATACTGTAACCTAACCTCTGTAAAGAAAATTGTCTAACAGGGCGAGTGGCGACAAAACTTGCAATCTCGTAGGGGTTCATACGAGGACGTAAATTTTTAAGAAAACAAAAAAACTTTTATACGTACAAAATCATATATGATTTACATACAAAATCACATATATTTTATGTACAAAATCACATAGGATTTTGGCTTTGTTTGGCAAGCATAAGCTAGCTTATAAGCTAGTCCATCCAAACATGTACCAGAAAGCTAGCTTATAAGCTAGCTTTTTGAAACGCTACTTTGAGTAGCTTATGAGGAGCTTATTGTAGCTTTTTCCAATTATACCCTTATTAATATTAATTATTAAATTCAAATATACCCTTTTTGGTCATTTTACATACTCATAAGCTAATTTTTGCCAAACATAATTTGTTCAACAGCTAGCTTATCAGCTACTAGCAAGCTTATCAATCAACAGCTAGCTTATCAGCTATCCGCTAGCTTATCAGCTACCAGCTAGCTTATAAGTTACGCTTGCCAAACATAGCCTTTGAAAAATCATATGTGATTCAAGTACAAAAATCACGTGGAAAATCATATATGATTCACATATATTTCACGTACAAAATCACATATGATTCACAAAGTCGTCTGCGTCCCATTTTTCCGTTAGTATAAAATCACATACGATTTTGTACATAGGCGACCGTTCTCTTGTTCTCGTAAATAATTAGCATTCTCGTATGAACCATTTTCTATCTATATAGACGTATGTATATGTATATATATATAGGGGAAGGTTCAAACGAGAAGCATGTCAATTTAAGAAAAAGTGAGGAGCAATCTTATCCACTCATCTCGCGGTTATGGTGGACGTGATCACGGAGGTCGGAGGATTGACGCGATTCATGGGAGGGTAGAGATTATTAAAGGGGGGACCAGTCAAAGCCGTCTTTGTTGACCGAAATGAGTGGTTGAGATTGCTCCTCGCGTTTTCTTAAAAATTTATATTTTTCGTATGAACCTCCCTATATATATACATATATATATATATGGTCCCCCTCTTTAAGTGTGGTCCCCCTCTTTAATTCAATGCCCTCCCATGAATCGCGCCTAGTCATCCGCCGCGGATCTTACGTGGCGCCTAGTCATCCGCCGTGGATCTTACGTGGCGCCTAGTCATCCTCCACGTGTCGCGTTCTCGGTTGTCCTCACGTTCACAACCAAAAAGTGGTTCACATTTGAACCCACCCCTATATATATATATATATATATATATATAACTTTTAACCCTTCTCACAATAACTATAAATCTAACCGGAACCAACTAATGAACCATTAGAATTTTGAATACGTTTGTTTTCACACATTAAATGTTCAAATATCTAAACATAACAATATCTTGAATGTAAGTTTCATTTGTGAAACTATGGAGCTAGAAGATACAATATAATGAACATAAGCAACAACAACACCTGCTTTGTATTCGTAGATAGTGTGACTCTCATAAAAAACAATAAAACCTTTTCACCACAGTTGATTTATACACCTTTGTGTATAAATCAAATGTGGAGAAAAGGTCCCACCAAGCTTCACTTCATCTAAACGGGTTGTTGATCAGAACTCTACAATACAAACATGTTAACCCATGGGCCAAATTGTAATAGATAAAAATTAGAAATTAGTAAACTTCTATTTTGAAGTACTTGAACATGGTGATTAGAACATAAGGGTAGCAAATAATAAACATTGTCCATGCTTTTTTAACTACTACTTTTTAAGGCCGTTTACTAAACGCTTACTTGGTATAAGCAATGATAATGCAGTAAGCGTTTCCGAACAAGCTAATTCATAAAATGCCGTATTAAAAACTGATAAATAATTAAACTACCAAGTAGTTGGAAAACTGATAAATAACCACGCATCAAAGATAATTGCATTCACTATGATTATTTAAAAATTCATTTTCAGATGATTTGACTTTATCAATGAAAGGTTGAGATAAATAACTATTGTAGGAATTTAAGCATAAACACCCTAAGAATATCATGTAATTATCAACCGAAAGGTCTTCCAACCTACAGTACAAAGATGGAAATCCAGATACTGGTTACCCTATCTATGGCCAAGTCATAGGACCCTACTATCCTATCTACTCCAATCAAAGCGACTGTTTACCAGGTCATCGGAAAAAAGGTAAGGGAGGTTGATTAACCGATAGGAATCTATTCATTAATTGTAACAAATAAACTCAACCAACGAATTCAAGTAGCCATAGTTAAAACTAATAAATAGGAATCACAAGACAAACATTCAATAAGTCAAAAATCTATTAAATAAAATACCAACATCAAACCATTATCCAAGATTATCAAACCATAGTGTAAATACAAGAGAAACTAGCACATAGCCATACTAGCCATAGATACTAAAGCAAACCATACTATAGACCGGCAGATCTGACGTAGAATCCTCTCGAATCATCTCCTCGCATATGTTGTTGTATTGGACCTCCTTCTTCTCGGGTGGGAAACCCTAGGTGGCTCCCATATTTTGACCCAACTAAACTATGGAGAAAATACTGAATAAATTATGAGATGAATAAAACTGATAGCATAAGGCCTGTATTTATAATTAAATTCGACAGGCTTCTTCGAGGTGCGAGCATTCTCTTGGCGACGCGAAGCATGCTAATAAGGCAACTTTTGATCTTTATCTGATCAGGACCTTTCTTTGGGGCTAAGGAATTCGGCTTGTAGAGAAAGAAAACAGTCTTAGAGGCTAAGGAATTGTCATATTTTCATTGTCTTTACAGAAGTCTCAATTTTTGACGTTTTTTACCCTCTTTTTCTACTTTTTGTTCAAAGTACCTTCCAAACCTGCAAAGCTAAAAAGGAAGCTTTTTAGAGGTAAAACGTACCAAAATATATGCAAAAGTGAGGAATTAGTGTGAACAAAACATGTATAATTTTGGAGTTATCAACATGCTTTAATAGTTGTTTTTAAGAGTTTGGGGGTCAAATGCTTTATAAAGTAGTATGAATATATGGAGCTTTTATCAAATAAGGACGGATATAATTTTTTTAACGGCAACACCAAATTTTATTACAAAACCAAGAAACCATACAACCACTAGTGCACAACCCATGTTACAATATCAAGAATCACGTGACCCACCTGTGCGCCAAAACTCAAGCTACAAACATAAGCCCTAGTTTACAAGTTGTAAATTACCCGCATTGCTACATGCCAACTAATAAAAGGCTGTTAATTGCATAAACCACCTAGACCTCCTGCAGTATGTAACCGTCCCACTGATGCATTGAAACAATTAAGTCGAGCCAGTCCTCTTCGAGTTTGTTGTTACCCTATCAAACTCCGATATCCTCTCGCCTCTTATCACCTTCAACAACAACGTCATACATGTCGATGTAACACCCGTAATTTCGGTGTAATAACGACTCTTTGGTAAAATATGGAATTCAGAATTTTAGACCAAATCATGCATTTTATGGCCTAATATGTTAGGAAATTCAAATACGAGTCCAACGGTTCGTTCGGAATCGAAAACGGAGCTATAACGAAGAAGTTATGGCCAAAACAAAATGGGACTAAAACGATCAGATGCTAGCGATCGCTAGCCATTACCCTAGCGATCGCTAGGCACAAAACACATGCTTGCTGTTTTTGCTCGCGACCAGGCTAGCGACCCGAGAAGAAGGCAGCTAGCGATCGCTAGCTCTCAAGCCTAGCGATCGCTAGGTAGCTGATAAAAGGCTGAAACGGGTTTTAAACCCTTCCTCACTTCATTTGGCCATAACTCTCTCATCCCTTGTCCGATTTTGGCGATTTTTCTTCCTACTCTCTTCATTTTCAAAGCTCTTCAAGATCTTGAGGGTGGATCTACACTTGGAGCAAGCTCGATTGGGGAACCACACCTCACCTACTTCATCTTCTCCACTCATCCCTTCTCCACCATTGTTGCTTGAAAGACGGGAAGCTCAAAACCTAGGGTTTTGGTTTGGATCTCACTCGGTAAGCTTCGATTAAACCCTTGTAGGTTGGATCTACGCACATAATAAGGGTTATGAACTAACTTAGGGTTCGATTTACTTGATTTAGGTTCGTGCTCATTATTTGACCTAATCTTGGATTTGAGGGTTTTTGACACGAAACCCTAAGGTGAGTTGTTAAAACTATTTTGTTAAAACTGAGAGCACATCATCTTGATGAAGTCTATTCCTTGCCTTATTATGTGGATATATGTGAATTTGGTAGAGATTACTTCTCGTGCTTAGTTGAGGACACCCATGATATGTATGAAGTGCTATACTAGTATGAATGACTTGGATGGTATTATTCCTTATATGAGATGAAATTACCGTATGCTACTTCGTATGTGTTAAACCTACGGGTTGTATGCTAAATGTATTTATACGAAATGTACGACATGATACATGACTTAGGATTATGTAAGAATGGAATTGATATCCGAAATGGGGCATACACGAAACGATGTAAAGGGCTTGAGACCCCGATGTATACCTTTATAAATGACGCTATGCTAAATTCAGTGTCGAGGTTTATATGTAAATGATTTAGACTAGATGCTATGCTAAATCCAGTATCTAGGTCTTGTGTGAAACGACATAGACGTGATGCGATGCTAAATTCCGTAACACGGTCTCTTATGATAATAACATGGACGAACCAACGCAATGTGTCCACACCAAACAGTCTTGGGAGGTTCTGAAATAGGAATGCCCCTATGTCGCCGGCCCTCGGGTTGCTCCTTGGTGCGCGGGCCTCGGATGATGTTGCCATGCTAAATTCGGGACATCGAGGTGTTTGGAATTAGTGAATGTCGAGGCATTGGTTGGGGGAAGTGGGTCGCGCCCACTGTTTCCGAAGATAAAATAACAAACCGGTTTAGCCTGCTATATATATATATGTTGCTAATATAGTCTTGCATATCTCGCATGTTTAATACATCCTTCATGCATGTTATTACTTGTACAACTCACTAGGCTCCTTTAGCCTAACACTTGTTTGGTGTCGATGTGTCTCTCAGGTACTAGGGACGCCGCTCCCAAGTAGGCTTCGGGCTTGAGTGAGCATGGGGGGAAGTTGAGAGATCGGTCCTTTAGGCCGCGAGACTTATGATGACGATAACCCTTTTGTAGTCTTCTTTCTAGACGGGATTAGACTAGTTTGGTTATTGAATTTACTCATTCGATTACAAACGTGTAATTATACATTTACTTATACCCCATTTTGGGAAGAGCTCACGCCATGGCGTTACATTTGTATACCATCTTTCTATTAAATGAAAGTTTTTGTTCGCCCCGATTTTTAGGGTGTTACAAGTTGGTATCAGAGCTTTAGTTTAAGCGAACTAGGTAGTCACTGTAGTATGCCTAGACTTAAACTTAGCAAACTAGTATATACGATACATACCTTGGGTAGAACCTTAGATGGGGAGAGCAATAGGATTGCGAATTCACGTTTATTCAAAGTTGTGGTGATGGTAACGAGGATGCTTATGTATGATTAGTTCATAAATCACCTAGCTACTGATCTATGAATGCGTTATACGCGAGTGTTTGAGTAACTGTTATTATGATGATGATAAATGTTGAAGTTCGTAAAATAGTCTATTCTTATCCTATTCTCGTGCATTGTGTATTACAGATTTGTATGGCGACCACCCATAGTCAAACGGGCGCCGCGAGAGGACCACCCGACCAAACCGCTTCGACCGCCGACCAACATGTTCGGGTCGAGACGGTTGGGAGTCCACCGAGGCTTCCCGTTCTCGATGGGGGACCGGAGCACGTACCAAGGGTCAATCTCGAGGATCCAAATCCAGTCCTAACCGAGGTGACCCCGAAGATGAGGATGTTTGACAACGTAATGAAGGCCGTGAACGAGGCCATGAGCAAGCAACAAGAGTCCTTCATGAAGATGTTGGAGGATCGGGACACTAGCAACCGTCGTCATGAGACGGTGGGGGAGAACGCCGCTACGGCGTCGGGAGATGCGGAGGTGGTGGTGGTCCCTGAGGAGACCCGAGTCACGGGAGATAAGGAGAAAGAGAAAGGGAAAGCTAAGGGGTGCTCCTACAAGAACTTCTTGGGATGTAAACCGCTGGAGTTCCGGGGGTGTAGCGACCCGGTCGTTTGCTTGAATTGGCTCCGCGAGATGGAGATGGCCTTTGAGGCTAGCGAGTGCGACTCGTCCCAACGAGTCAAGTTCGCATCCCACCTTCTTAAGGGCGAGGCCCTCACGTGGTGGAACTTGACCCGCTCTTCCCTCACGCCGGAGGTGTACGCTAGGCTCTCTTGGGCCGAGTTCAAGAAGAAGACGCTCGAGAAGTATTGTAGCGAGCGAGCCCTTGACAAGATCGAGGATGAATTCCGAGGAATGAAGAAAGGCAACAATCCCGTCTCCTTTTATGCAAAGGACTTTTTGGAGAAACTCGGGATGGTGGAGCACTTGGCTCCCGATGAAAAATCAAAGATAAAAGCTTACTCGCGTGGGCTACCGGCCGAGATGAGATCGGCGGTTAGGATCGCAAGGGTCACTACCTTGCATGAGGCGATCGAAGAGTCCTTGAGGATAGAAGATGACATCACCCAAACCCGGGTGGAAGGCTACCAAGCCGGGCAAAAGAGGAGATTTGAGGAGGCCGCCGCGTCGGCCCGACCGAACAAGACCTTTCAAGACGGGAGGCGAAGCGGAAACCGAGTTGAGGCAAAGTGGTGCAACCGGTGCCGGAGTAAGCATCATGGACCGTGCCGCCGTGACTTTCTGGAGAACCCCACTACTTGTGGGAAGTGCGGGAGGAAGGGCCATGTGGCCCGAGATTGTGTGGCCCGGGTGGCGGTGTGCTACGATTGCAAGGAGTCGGGGCACTATCGGGATGCTTGCCCAAAGTTCAAGAAGGCGGTTACCAAGAGTCCAAGCGGATCGGTTGCGAAGGGAGGAAACCCGCCGAAGGTGACTAGCCGAGCCTTTCAGATGACGGCTACGGAGGCGAGAGAGGCATCCGATCTTGTATCGGGTACGTTTCTCGTTAACTCCATACCTGCACTTGTTCTTTTTGATACGGGTGCCGAACGCTCCTTTGTGCATGATACACTAGCTAGGAAATTCACTATGCCTACCACTCCCTTATCTGATGCGTTAGTAGTAGAAGTAGCGGGCGGATTTCTTGTGATCGTTCGAGATTGCTTCGAGGGGTGCACCATAGAGTTAGATGGAGAACCCTTCTCCGCGACCCTTATACCCATGAATGTCGGTAGTTTCGACGTAGTGCTAGGGATCGATTGGTTGCGCGCACACGACGCCAACATAGGATGCGGCAAGAAGATGGTCACGTTACCGGCGCCTAGCGGAAAGTCGATTACCGTGTACGGGGATAAAAAGAAGGGCACCTACACGACCATCTCGATGGTTAAGGCAAGAAAGTGCCTAGCCAAGGGATGCACCTCCTATCTGGCTTACGTTGTTGATACGAAGTTGGAAAAGAAAGAGATCGCCGATGTGAACGTGGTGCGGGAATTTCCGGACGTCTTTCCGGAGGATTTTCCCGGGTTACCACCGGAACGCCAAGTGGAGTTTCATATTGACCTTACGCCGGGAGCGGCCCCGATAGCGCGCGCTCCGTACCGATTGGCTCCGACCGAGATGAAGGAGATGATGACGCAATTGCAAGAACTCTCCGAGAAGGGGTTTATTCGACCGAGTTCGTCACCGTGGGGAGCGCCGGTCCTTTTCGTCAAAAAGAAGGACGGCTCTATGCGGATGTGTATTGATTACCGGGAGCTAAATAAAGTGACGGTAAAGAACAAATACCCCTTACCCCGGATCGACGATCTCTTCGATCAACTCCAAGGTGCCGGGTGCTTCTCGAAGATCGACCTACGATCCGGGTACCACCAAGTCCGGGTGAAAGAGGACGATGTGCCTAAGACGGCTTTCCGAACGAGATACGGGGACTACGAGTTCTTAGTGATGCCGTTTGGTTTAACCAACGCACCGGCGGTATTCATGGACTTGATGAACCGAGTGTGTAGACCATTCTTAGATAAGTCGGTCATAGTCTTTATCGACGATATCTTGGTCTATTCCAAGGATGAGGCCGAGCATGAGCGACACTTACGAGAGGTGTTGAATGTGCTTAGAAACGAGAAATTGTACGCCAAGTTTTCGAAATGCGAGTTTTGGCTCCACGAGGTACAATTTCTAGGCCATGTGGTGTCGCGAGACGGGATCAAAGTGGATTCGGCGAAGATCGAGGCCATGATGAATTGGAAGTCGCCAACGAACCCGTCAGAAATAAGAAGCTTTTTAGGCTTAGCGGGTTACTACCGGAGATTTATCCAAGATTTCTCGAAGATCGCTTCGTCTCTGACGGTGTTAACAAAGAAGAACGCCAAATTTCTATGGACCGACAAGCAAGAGGAGGCTTTTCAGACGCTCAAGAAGAAGTTATGTCAAGCGCCAATTCTGTCGTTACCGGACGGGACGGAAGACTTCGTGGTGTATAGCGACGCGTCCAAAATGGGACTCGGGTGTGTACTCATGCAAAGAGGCAAGGTGATCTCCTACGCCTCCCGCCAATTGAAGGATCACGAAAGAAATTACCCGGTGCACGACTTGGAATTAGCGGCAGTGGTGTTTGCTTTGAAATTGTGGCGACACTACCTTTACGGGACCAAGTGTACGCTATACACCGATCACAAGAGTCTCCAACACATCTTCAATCAAAAGGAGCTCAACATGCGGCAAAGGAGATGGCTCGAGCTACTGAAGGACTACGATTGCGATTTATTGTACCACCCCGGTAAGGCGAACGTAGTCGCCGACGCCTTGAGCCGTAAGAACCATGGTGATAGCGTTGGTGTGACCCTTAACCGGATTAGTGTGGTGTCAAGTTTAATGGAAAGAATCAAGGCAAGTCAAGCGGAGGCTCTTCGGGAGGAAAATCTCAAGGGCGAAGTGATGGTGAAACAAAAAGAGTTGTTGACCGAGGATAGCCGCGGGCTTAAACTGTTTCAAGGCCGAATTTGGGTACCGAAGATTGGGGGCAACCGGGAGTTACTCTTGGACGATGCGCACAAGTCCAAGTATTCCATACATCCCGGGAGCACCAAAATGTACCGAGATTTGAAAATGAACTATTGGTGGCCGGTCATGAAACTTGACGTGGCTAGTTACGTCGAAAAGTGTGTCACATGCCTTCAAGTCAAGGCGGAACACCAAAGGCCCTACGGAAGCTTGCAACCTTTGGACATCCCGGAATGGAAGTGGGAGCATATTACCATGGACTTCGTGACCAAACTACCGAGAACCTTAAGGGGTCACGACACTATTTGGGTCATCGTGGACCGACTCACGAAGAGTGCTCACTTTCTCGAGATGCGTGAGACCCTACCCATGGACAAATTGGCCAAGCTCTACATAAAGGAGATTGTGAGAAGGCACGGTGTGCCGTTATCGATCGTTTCGGATAGAGATAGCCGATTTACTTCCCAGTTTTGGCATGGATTTCAAGAAGGCTTGGGTACGAAACTCAAGTTGAGCATCGCTTACCACCCTCAAACCGACAGACAAAGCGAACGGACGATACAGACGTTAGAGGATATGTTGCGGTCGTGCGTGATCGACTTCGGGGAAATTGGGATACCCACCTACCGTTGGTGGAATTTGCCTACAACAACAGTTATCACTCTAGCATCGGGATGGCACCGTTCGAGGCACTATACGGACGGAAATGTAGGACACCGACGTGTTGGTTGGAAGCGGGTGAGAAACAATTCGCGGGACCCGAGATCATACAAGAGACGGCGAACAAAGTTAAGGGGATCCGCGAACGCTTGAAAGCCGCCCAAGATCGCCAAAAGAGTTACGCCGACAAGAAACGTCGACCCGTAGAATTCCAAGTGGGGGAGCGTGTGATGTTGAAAGTGTCCCCTTGGAAGGGAATCATACGGTTTGGGAAACGGGGGAAACTTAGCCCACGCTTCCTAGGACCGTTTACCATCTTAGAGAAGGTTGGACTACAAGCCTATCGGTTAGAACTACCACCCGAAATGGATGGGATACATCCCACCTTTCACGTATGTTACTTGCGGAAGTGTCTAGCCGAGGAGGAGAGCGTCATTCCGTTATCGGAGATCCGAGTCGACACCGGTAACCGATGCATAGAAGAACCAGAAGCCATCCTAGAGAGGAAAACGAAGAAACTACGCCATAAAGAGGTGACGATGGTCAAAGTCCAATGGAAGCACCACCGAGGTGCTAATGTCACGTGGGAAGCCGAGGAAGACATGAAGCGGAAATACCCGCGGATGTTCGCGTAGGTGTAACAAATTTCGGGGACGAAATTTTAATTAGGAGGGGAGGATTGTAACTCCCGTAATTTCGGTGTAATAACGACTCTTTGGTAAAATATGAAATTTAGAATTTTAGACCAAATCATGCATTTTATGGCCTAATATGTTAGGAAATTCAAATACGAGTCCAACGGTTCTTTCGGAATCGAAAACGGAGCTATAACGAAGAAGTTATGGCCAAAACAAAATGGGACTAAAACGATCAGATGCTAGCGATCGCTAGCCATTACCCTAGCGATCGCTAGGCACAAAACACATGCTTGCTGTTTTTGCTCGCGACCAGGCTAGCGACCCGAGAAGAAGGCAGCTAGCGATCGCTAGCTCTCAAGCCTAGCGATCGCTAGGTAGCTGATAAAAGGCTGAAACGGGTTTTAAACCCTTCCTCGCTTCATTTGGCCATAACTCTCTCATCCCTTGTCCGATTTTGGCGATTTTTCTTCCTACTCTCTTCATTTTCAAAGCTCTTCAAGATCTTGAAGGTGGATCTACACTTGGAGCAAGCTCGATTGGGGAACCACACCTCACCTACTTCATCTTCTCCACTCATCCCTTCTCCACCATTGTTGCTTGAAAGGAGGGAAGCTCAAAACCTAGGGTTTTGGTTTGGATCTCACTCGGTAAGCTTCGATTAAACCCTTGTAGGTTGGATCTACGCACATAATAAGGGTTATGAACTAACTTAGGGTTCGATTTACTTGATTTAGGTTCGTGCTCATTATTTGACCTAATCTTGGATTTGAGGGTTTTTGACACGAAACCCTAAGGTGAGTTGTTAAAACTATTTTGTTAAAACTGAGAGCACATCATCTTGATGAAGTCTATTCCTTGCCTTATTATGTGGATATATGTGAATTTGGTAGAGATTACTTCTCGTGCTTAGTTGAGGACACCCATGATATGTATGAAGTGCTATACTAGTATGAATGACTTGGATGGTATTATTCCTTATATGAGATGAAATTACCGTATGCTACTTCGTATGTGTTAAACCTACGGGTTGTATGCTAAATGTATTTATACGAAATGTACGACATGATACATGACTTGGGATTATGTAAGAATGGAATTGATATCCGAAATGGGGCATACACGAAACGATGTAAAGGGCTTGAGACCCCGATGTATACCTCTATAAATGGCGCTATGCTAAACTCAGTGTCGAGGTTTATATGTAAATGATGTAGACTAGATGCTATGCTAAATCCAGTATCTAGGTCTTGTGTGAAACGACATAGACGTGATGCGATGCTAAATTCCGTAACACGGTCTCTTATGATAATAACATGGACGAACCAACGCAATGTGTCCACACCAAACAGTCTTGGGAGGTTCTGAAATAGGAATGCCCCTATGTCGCCGGCCCTCGGGTTGCTCCTTGGTACGCGGGCCTCGGATGATGTTGCCATGCTAAATTCGGGACATCGAGGTGTTTGGAATTAGTGAATGTCGGGGCATTGGTTGGGGGAAGTGGGTCGCGCCCACTGTTTCCGAAGATAAAATAACAAACCGGTTTAGCCTGCTATATATATATGTTGCTAATATAGTCTTGCATATCTCGCATGTTTAATACATCCTTCATGCATGTTATTACTTGTACAACTAACTAGGCTCCTTTAGGCTAACACTTGTTTGGTGTCGATGTGTCTCTCAGGTACTAGGGACGCTGCTCCCAAGTATGCTTCGGGCTTGAGTGAGCATGGGGGGAAGTTGAGAGATCGGTCCTTTAGGCCGCGAGACTTATGATGACGATAACCCTTTTGTAGTCTTCTTTCTAGACGGGATTAGACTAGTTTGGTTATTGACTTTACTCATTCGATTACAAACGTGTAATTATACATTTACTTACCCCATTTTGGGAAGAGCTCACGCCATGGCGTTACATTTGTATACCATCTTTCTATTAAATGAAAGTTTTTGTTCGCCCCGATTTTTAGGGTGTTACAATCGCCCCCTTCCGCAGTTTATAACTTGGATGCCCACGTAATCAAAACCCTAGCTAAACTCCTTTGTTTCGCTCCTATCCATTCAGCAGCTGATGTTGTTGTCGTTTACCCCTCCTTCCATCCATGAGTACCACTCCAAATTACTATGCTTCGGCCTCCTACACACCCATTCGAATATCGTGCGTTGCCACTCAAAATATTTTTCTCTTAGGGATTTCTTTTCACCTTTGAATACCAAGTTGTTCCCGTGACTCCAAATTAGGTAAAAAAAATACCCATTTTACACTTATCCATACCAATTTATGCTTAGCCGACTCGAGACACTCTGCATCATCACCTTGGGTCAATTGTAGCACCGTCTCTTTTCCGTCCAATGTCATGTTCCACCAAACTCTGATGCTCCTCCATAGTTGTCAAACTTCCTCGTAATTGATCAACGCGTGGTCGATATTCTCCACCGCTTCTCTACATCGTGGACACAACACCAAATCTAGGTCAATACCCCTTCCGTTTAACAATGATCAAGTTGGTATTCTTCCTAGTTCACTCTCCAATCCAGTATATTTACCTTCTTTGGGACCAACATAATTAAGTTAAAGATCTTGTGTAGAAAAAGATAGGAGAGGAATAACAATTATTGGAATTATCTTGGTCACTTAAATGATGATTGAAACACAAAAGTGGTTGTGTTTTGTACATCATCTATCAGTGCATCCTTTTCTTGTAGAATCATAGGTAGAATTTTAATTTGTGTTAACGAATTGTGATAATTTAGTTTGAGAAGTGAAGTTGGGTATTTTTTTAATCTTTTCGATTAAATTGTTGTTAGAATATGATTGTAAAAGAATGCATAGGTTGGGGTTAATATGAAGTATTAGATTAAAGAAAACAGAGAAGGTTACAAAGCTAGTCCTCCTAAATAAGGATTAAATCATGATTATGTTAAAGACTATGAATATGTGACCATTTTCGATGTTGATTTCCGTCTTGAGCTATATTTTCTTCTATGAGTCGTCCACTTCCTCAAGTTCAACCCTTAAATCACCCTTGTTCAAACTCGGTGGCGGTTCGGTAAGTGTTAGCACAACGTAGTTCTGACTTGAATAATAGTCGGTGTTTTACTAAATCAATATAAATGGTTTAATTTTAGTTATCAATGTAAATGAAAGGAAAAAGGAAGTGTACTATTTATAAAGTGTCCGTTATCTCAATGTCTGTCTAGAAAAAAATATATTATATTCGTTGAAAAAGTCTAAATTATGATGGTGTGAAGGGACATATTTTATTAAAGTACAAGGATCAATATTACTGTAAAGAGAGTATAATACACAGGGGTTGGCTATAAATTACATGTACGTAATTAGACTCCACTAATCACGGAAACTTTGGTTGTCCGATTGCGACATCTGTTTTTTGTTTTTTCATTTGCAAATAAAATGTTTGTTATTTGACTATTAATCACCGGATTATGGCTACGCATGTGTTAGAGTGGGTTGTAAGTCATGTTGAGAAACTTATATTATAGTTGAACCGACACCATCATGCTTGAAACCTACTATTTTAACAATCAAATATAAGTGTTTCCTAATTATACTTTTCCATATAATTTTGTTTAGCAATCACCATATTATTTGGCTAATATGTACTTCTCACGTTACCTCAACGTATCACACGATCCTTTGACTATATACACACTACATTAATAAGCATTTAAGCAGAACTCTTGAAAAACATTTCGTGCATAATGTACAAATGTTTTATGCATAAAATCTGAAGTCTATTAAATTACAAGTGAGGAAGCACAATATGTAACTTCTTGATGCATTGATGTAAACCTCACCTACCACCAACACCAAAATGGTGATTGCTCAAAACAAAATTCATGGAAAGTATAACTAGAAAGCATTTATACTAACTGTTAAAATAGTTTAATGGAAAAAGTTTCTAGTCTCGTGCTCGGTTCAACTACAATACAACTTTGTAAGCATAACTTACAACCCATTCTAACGCATGTATAGACATAATTTGGTGATTAAATAATTAAATAACAATAGCAAATGAAGAGAAAAAAATACAAGTGTCACAATCGGACGGCTAAGATTTTCCGTGATTAGTAGAGTCTAATTACATACATGTGATGTACAACCTATCCCTATGTACTATACTCTCATTATAGTATTGATCATTGTGCTTTAATAAAATACCTCCTCAACACTATTATAATTTAGACTTTTTCAATGAATAAAACATATTTTTTCTAATAGGCACCAAGGCAACTGACACTTTCTAAATAGTACTCTTTCTTTTTCCTTCCATTTATAGTTAACAACTAAAATTAAACTATTTATGTTGATTTAGTAAAACATCATCTATTATTCTAGTGAGAATTATGTTGTGTTGACACTTACCAAACGACCACGAAGCTTGAACAAGGGTGATTTGATGGATGAACTCAGAGGAATTGGATAGCTCGAAGAAGAAAATCCATCTCCTGACGAATCAATATCGAAATTCGAAAATAGTCACATGCTCACAATCTTTAACATAATCATGCTTTAATCATTCTCTAAGAGGTCCACCTTAGTAACCTCTTCTGTTTTCTCTATCTAATACTTCATATTAACCCCGACACATCTTTAGTTTCTCTTTTTAATCATATTCTAACAACAATTTAATCAAAAAGCTTAAAGGAAATACCCAAGTTCACTTTTCACTCTAAATTCACTACGAGAAAAAAGGGTATTACCGACGGCCGAAACAGTCGGAAATCGACTGTACCGACCTTTTTCCGACGAAACGATCGTCGCTAAAAACCTGGTCGGTAAACTTTACCGACGGTATTTCCGACGACTTTTACTGACTGTTTTCCGACTGTTTTTCCGACGACTTATTAAAAAATAAATAAAAAATTAAATAATTAAGAACAGTGAACACTTTCAATGTACAAGATAACTAAAACTACTCCCTCAAATGCAGATTAATGTAGTATAGCCATGATGCATGTCTACAAAGTGTTCTCATAGTTGTAACATGAATTTAGGAGAAGATGACTTCAAAATAATGCGAATCCAAAGTAGAGTTTAGAGAACCATCAAAACAGGAAACAAAAACCTACTAAAGAGTAAAGTCAACAAGGTTTATATGTAGACAAAGTAAAAGGTATCAACACTTAAAACAACCTACGTACCCGATAACAGATGGAAGAACCTAGAGGCACTCTTTTCTTTTGCATTTTGGATCTCAAACACCTTTTTCACAACCTTTTGCGCTTCAACCACGAATTGAAGGCCCTAATGATTCTAAACAAGAATCCGACAATAAACTCAGTAGCTTTGAAACCCTAAATAAATTGATTGAGAGATGAAAAAACAGAAACAATAATCCAACAATGAATTGATCAACTACAAAAAGCAGGTTTTCAATGAGGAATCTGCTTAAATGGCATATAATTAGTGATTGCACTTGATAACTAAGTTTTATAGCCGGTTAGGCAGTTACTTTTATATTTATCATGTTCATGCAATGGAAAAGAAAGACAAACTCATTTACATATTTTTCAAGTATTCACTTATTTCAAACACTAAAATGGGTCATTAAATAGTGTAAGCAAAAACAAACAATACCATTTAAGCACTATCATTTTTTAAGGTTAACATTCTTCCAAAAGAAATGGAAGAAAGGAAGTTAATATTTTTTTCAAAAAAATGGAAGATAAAAAGAGCTTGTTCAAGAATCTCATGGACTGCTTAAATACAAGTTAGAGATGACAGAGCCGTCTCATAAAAAACTTAAGATGCAATACAAAAACACTCCAATCTAGCTGGAATTCATAATCTAAACACACCAATCTAGCTGGAATTCATAATCTGGATCACATGAATTTGGGAAAAGAAGGATCAATTTCACACATAGTAGAATCTGACTAGGAAAAATGGTTTAACTAAAAGTCTAAAATGATTTTCATACTAAGAAATCATAAAAGAAACATATACACTTCAAAGCCCAACGTTATAGGCTAGCCCAATAACTTCAAGTCAAACTTAAAATCAGGGTGAAAGTTAGTGGTAGCCTACAACTTGAAGCTTATAAGAAGCTCCCAACTCCCATATTCTACCCATGTGGGATGAGTTGCTACAAACTTCCCCACTTAAACTCTTGACGCCGTCGTCAGGTCTACCCAAAATCTTCCTCCTTGTAATCGGCGATATGGGGTTTGCCTACGATGTTATAAACACCTCCTCCCCTTGATGACTCACCATACCCAATGATTTTTAACACCATCCCGATGATACAAGGAGCAGCACTAATACCATTTTGTAACACCCTCATTTTCCAACATGTGGTGCCACGTCTTTCTCATTAAATAATATTGAATATTCTCAAAACATAACGACTAATATGGTCATGTTACAACAGAAGCCTTGCAAAAATAAAATACAAATTGATAATCCAACGTCTAGCCATCCTATACCGGGTTATGTTACTAAATATGTTCAAACAATCTGAACATCTCAAAATCTAGTACTTAATCAATAGAAATATAACTCACTAAGCAATACCCTTGTTCATATCCATCCTCGAACCTCGTGTTTATGAGATGCATACTAATAGTCAGCTTATAAAACTCAGAGAGTTCACGGTGTTCGTGCACAAATCATATATGTCCCATAACGCATACTAATAATCAGCTTATAAAGCTCAGAGAGTTCACGGTGTTCGTGCACATATCATATACGTCCCATAACGCATAATAACAACCAAAATCCTCAAATAATATGCACATATGTTTCAACCCCCTTTTTAATAAAAATGAGATCTCATAATTTGAACTTTCGAGTTAAGGTCTTACGATCATCCGCAGTTCCCTGAGTTATATGGTTATCCCTTGTCCGATCACCCGTCCTTAGGAATTTGCCATGCCTTATGACATCGACTCATCCCCAAACCCAACCAAAAATAATAATCTATTCATGACATGCTAATAAATATTTAAAAACATGTAAACAAATAGCATGTAACACACTTAAATAAAATTACATTGATGCATCAAAAGTCAGTAAAACATGTACGTAAAAATAACATTGTATATAACATATGTACCCCAAATAGTTATGCTCAACTAATTTGTACATAAGCATGCATTCCAGTTTAAAATTTCATGAAGATTCACCTGTAGATTGATCAACGTCAACAACCCGACAGATAACCTTCAATTATATACGATTATATTTAAATGATGGTTTAATCTCTCAATAGTCAACTAAAGATAAATATTTGGTCCACCTCAAAGTATTAAGCCTTATAATACTTTGCAACCTCTACTTAATCTTTATAATTAGACAATCTCATAGCACCGACTAAAAAAAGTCTCGAATAATTTGAATATATCAAAGCATATCATTAAGTAAATGATATTAATCATTAAATCATTTAGTAATATAAGGAATAAATAAATAACAAGATTTATTATCTAAAATAATAATATATTGACTAAATAAAACTTAGTCAATATATGAATTATAGTAGACGATAAATTAATCAATTAATTATTACCAAAATAGTAATTATATCCTTAATTAATAAACTCAATTAAAGCATCCAGTGGTCGAACCTCCAACATCATTGTCATCTGAACAAACTAACAACCTTATTAAAACTCTATAATGGAGATTCTTACAAAAACATCGCTTCCCATTTCTTATTTATATTATAATTTTTATTTATGTAAATTATTGTATAATAAAAAAGAAAACTATTACAAGAACATGGGTTCTTGTTCAAGCACTTGGGTTTCAATAAGAACCTGTGATTGGGTAATAACTTCTGGTTAATAACCTCTGTCCCACAGTGGGAGGTTCTTGTAAAAAATTCCAAAAAAAACCTCAGAAAGAACCACTATTGTGGATGCTCTAAATGAATCTCAAATTATAAGAAAACATAAATTAAATCTCTAACTTGAAGCCCAAAATACAATCAATAGAACGTTAGATTCCGGTCACCGGAAAAATGGGATTTCATCCCATTCCTATATTTTTTCTTTGTTTTCTCTGGTTTCTTAATAGATTTCACTGAAATAAAACCATCATAATATTCTTTAACCCCAAAACAAGAATCATGAATTTCACGAATCATAAACTCTCAAATTTCCTGTTTAAAGACTCTATTTTTCATAATTTTCAAAACTAAAATTCATCCGGTCAAATTAACCGGATCAAATTAACACAATTTAACATCATTTTCGATCATCTCTTTTGCATAGAGAAAATGATGTTAATCAATAATAATCTTACACGTAATTTACAACCCTTAAAAGTACATAAACAACTTGAATTTTGAGTCTTACATAACCCTACCGTTGAGACCGTCATCATAACAAAGGTTTTCCCATATTATTCGATATACAACCATTTTTTTGCCCTCAACTCATAGAACATTCTAAGGGTAATTAAATAACAAATCCAACCATATAAACAACATTTATTTGGTTTAAAATAATACCTCCAACCGTGTTTCGCTGGAAGAAACCGCAAGCTGTTCGACCATCGAGTTCTCTATGTTTCGTCAAAATCTCAATACCAATTTATAACCGACCATACAATGAAATTTCATTCAAAATTATTTGAATTAAATACTCATAATAAGGTAAATAAAATGGCGGGTTTTTTTCCAGACTCAAAGGTTTACCTAAATGGCAAAACATGCCCCTCTTTTCAACTGTTTTTATTTTGTCCCTTTACCTCCTACTTTTTGTACTTGACAACAATTTCCCTCATAATTTGTAATATTTTTCATTTTGGCCAAAAGAAAATCCACCACTTTCTTTTATTATCTCTTTCTCATTTTTTAACGTAAATATTTATTTACCCCATTTTGGGGTGTTACAAATTGTAACAACTCATCCCACATGGGTAGAATATAAGAGTTGGGAGCTCTTTAGTCCTTATAAGCCTCAAGTTATAGCCTACTAATAACTTTCACCATTGTTTTAAATTGGACTCGAAGTTATTGGGCTAGCCTGTAACTTTGGGTTTTGGAGTGTTACAGAATGATATCAAAGCGTTAGTTTAAGAGAATTATCTTATGAGGGTAACCTAACCTTAAACTGAGAAAAATATTAATGCATGGAAAATGGATGAACTAGGTTACTATTAGCCTAGATTTGAACTCAGTGAATGAATATTAATGCATGGAAAATGGAAAGGTTAAATCACTTGCTTACGAATATGAATATGATATATTTTTTGTTGCTACTTAGGATTAACTCAGAGCAGCATGCTTTAGCTGTTGGTGAACCTTGTCGGGATTAGTCGGGGCAAAGCCTCGGACACCCTTTAAAAAAAATATATGATAGATTTTAATGGGCGATTCTTATATTATAATAATTCACAACTGAGTTATTGGTGATGATTATATTTCTTGTTTAGGAAATCCGAGTCTCAGACCAATAGATGGTTCATGTAAGTATGTTTGGATAAGGGATTATCCCATGAATTAGCGAATCGTCAAAGTGATAGATACTAAGCTAGTTGAAAAGATACTCAACAAATGTGGTTATAGAGTTGGAAAATCAATGAGTTTAGAAAATGGAGCACCTACAAGTTGACAGGAAGCATCCATAATTGTAATGGTGTTTTTGGAGATTGACACAAGTGATTTATAACATGTTAAACCACCATGTCAGGCACAAGTGCTTTGGAACATGAGGCCAGTCTCTGTTTTGGTATTAAGAGTATTATGATTCTTGGTGATAGGCCGAAAATGTATGTCAAGACTTTTAGTAACATTAAGTGTATAAGGTGTTAGAAGGGATGACATTAAGCATGATTCGATTGGTGAATTATGTGATGATATTTTTATAGGTGGCAGCATTAATGACGATAATAGCCTTGAGTATCATCTTGTTGATTTCTATAATAGCAAACAAAAATAGAAATCAAAATGTTCAATGAAGACATTATACGGGATAGATGCCACAAGATGTTGATATAATATACCGCTATGACAAGAATAATGTTAAGTCAAGACTCACCAAGGGTGGTGGAGCTTTGAAATTGTATTTATGAGGAGAGATCCAAGCAATACCTAGAAGTCATGGACTATAAGTCACCTACTGAGTTGGACATGTCAATAGGGGTATGTATGTTTCTACTAAACCAACGGTACCAGACTATGGGATGAGTGGGAGTTCCATCAAATCATAACATGTAAGTATTATGATTTAGGGAACAAAGTACTTAAGATATATAAGGACTAATTAGATGTTAGACACTGTGAGGATGAAAATCAGTGATAAGATCAATGATGTGGGGTAGAGAAGATGTAGTAGGTTGACAATTAAATAAATTGTTGTTAATAACAATGATTGTTTTAAGTAAGTTTCATATTAGACTTTGCTTAGCAGGGAATATCATATATCCGTATTTTAGCATGAATAATAAGGGATTATTCAGGAAAGCTCTCGGGAGCTAAGGTACATATATCGGCATCAATGCCTAATGTGTCAGTAGGTCTTGGCAGGGGCGATGCCAAAAGGGATGTGAGCAAGGGGCATAAGTGTAGTTTTGTCAGCACAAAATACTTTTATAGCGATCGATAAACTTCGCAGCAGGCTTTGTGATATGGGCCAAAGGCCCAAAGTAATAGGAACACTCAAGGAAAGTGCTAGCTAAAAGGGTTATACATGTATGTGGGGTGTATGTTGTCAGTAACAAATATAATATTAAGAAAAAAAAAACCATGAGAGTCGATAATAGTACTTCATGGGAAGTGAACCAACAACGATGAGGCTATTTCATTAGGATTCCTAAATGTAGCGATGATTTTCACTTGTACAAATTTTTAGAGATACAAGCTAGAATAATATCTAATTGCCTTGATGAATTGGACATGGAGATATAGATTCGGGTCACTGATTACGGATGTAATGTTAACAAAAGGTGTTGTAAGTCACTAAATAACATCAAGGTGATAATTAAGGGAATGCAAGAAAGGAAATTGGGCTAATTGCCTTATTATGGGATAAGAGAAAATGTGGTACTTGACAAACAAGTACTAGTCCTAAATTTTGTACAAACTCTTCAGAACGAGATGGGAATTAAATTGGAATTGCATATAATTCTCAAATTGATAGTCAAATCGAGGGATAATGCAAAATTTGCAGTATATACATTAAGAACTTGCATATTTGACACTAGAAGCAATTGGGATAATCAACTCCCATCAGTAGAATATGGTTTCAATTGTTTGATACCAATGTATTGAATTGAGATAAGAGATATGTAGATGACTAAGCTACAGTTTATCAGATAAAATATTGTGAGTAAAGGAAATGGTAAAGGTCGCACCGGATAAACAACAAGGTTGTGCTAATGATTGATCTTTGAAGCTTGAAGTAGGAAATAAAGTACTGTTCAGAATATCATCATGGAAAGGAACCATGCGGTTTTGAAAGAGATATCTAGATAAGTCTAAGGTATGTTAGACCATTTGAGATTATTACAAAGGGTATGAGTAGTAGCTTATTGGTTAAAGCTATCAGAGGATTTAAGTATTATAAATGATACATTTCACGTGTCTAATCTAGAGAAATTTATATTAAAGAATTGATGCATACATTGGATAAGGAAAAGCAAAGGTTAGTTAAGTGTAAAAGTTTCTTAAATGTTCATAAATGACATTTGAACCATGAAGTAAATAAGGAGTGAAAAAAATTGTGGCAAAGATAACTTCGAGGATAGGGAGTTTATTAAAGGATGGGAGATTTGTAACACCTAAATGGTGTAAATAAATATTTATGTTAAGAAATGATAAAAAGATAATAAAAGAAAAGTGGTTGATATTCTTTTGGCCAAAATGAAAAATATTACAAGTTACGAGGAAAATTGTTGTCAAGTATAAAAAGTAGAAGGTCAAAGAACTAAAACTAAATAGTTGAAACTAGAGGGACACTTTTTGCCATTTAGGTAAACATTTGAGCTTTTGGAAAACAAAACCGCTATTTAATTACTATACTATGTGTATTTATTTCAAATAAATTTTGAATGAAATTTCGTTGAGTCGGGTTATAAATTGGGAACAAAAGGTTATTGAGATTTTAAGAAAAGATAGAGGGCTAAAACAAGATTTTGATCGAGAAATTGATGATCAAACGGGTTGTGTTTTCTTTGAGCGAAATATGATTAGAGGTATATTTTTAAACCAAATCAATGTTTTTTATATGGTTGGATTTGTTATTTAATTACCCTTACAATGGTATATGAGTTGAGGGCAAAAAATGGTTGTATGTCAAATAATATGGAAAAAACGTTGTTATGATGACGGTCTCAACGGTAGGGTTGTGTAAGACTCGAAATTCAAGTTTGTTTTAGATTATTATTAATTAAAATCATTTTTTCTATGCAAAAGGGATGATAGAAAATGATGCTAAATTGTGTTAATTTGATCGGGTTAATTTGACCTGATGAGTTTTAGTATCGAAATTTTTTAAAACCTGAGTCTTTAAATACTAAATCTAGGAGGGTATGGTTCGTGAAATTTATGATTCTTGTTATGGAGTTAAGGAATAATATGATGGTTTTATTTCAGTGAAACTAAATAAGAAATGGGAGAAAACAAAAGGAAAAATACGAGAATGAGATAAAATCCCATTTTATCGGTGAACAAAATCTGGCAACTGACAACATTCTTTTGGTTGTATTTTGGACTTCATATTAGGATCTAAATTTATGGTTTAAGTTGAGATTCATTGGGATTTAATTATACTAATTGGGTTTATTAATTAAGGATATAACTACTAGTTTGGTAATAATTTATTGATTAATTTATTGTCTAATCTAATTGATATATACTTAGTTTATTTAGTCAATATATTATTATTTTAGATAATGAATCTTGTTAATTAATTATTCTTTATAGAAGGGATTGCTAAATGATTTAATAATCATTTACTTAATAACGTGTTTTGGTATATATATTCGCATTATTCGAGACGTTTTTTGTCGTTGCTATGAGATTGTCTAATTAAAAAGATTAAATAGACGTTACAAAGTATTATAAGGCTTAATACTTTGAGGTGGACCAAATATTTACCATAAGTTGACTTCTAGTTGACCATCGGGAGATTAAACCATTAATTAAATATAATCGTATGAAATTGTAGGTTATCGGTCGGTTATTGACGTTGACCAACCTACATGCACAAGTGCGTCTTTATGACACTTCAAACTGGGATGCATGCTTATGTAGAAATTATTTAAGCATGATAATTATTTAGGGTACATATGTTATATACAATGTTATTTTTAGGTCCATGTCTTACTCGTTTTTTATGCATGTATGTAATTTTATTTACGTGGGTTGCATGCTATTTGTTTACATGTTTTTAAATATTTATTAGCATCTCATGAATGGATTATGATTTTTGGTCGGGTATGGGGGGTCGATGTCGTAAGGGATGGAAAATTCCTCGGGATAGGTAATTGGACAAGGGATAGTCGTACAACGTGGGGAACCGACGACGACTGTAAGACCTTAACCCGACAATTCAAATTATGAGATTTGATTTCTATTAAAAAGGGGTTTTGAAACAGACATGTATATTATTTGAGGATTTTGATTGTTATTATGCGTTACGAAACATACATGATTTGAGCACGAAAACCATGAACTCTCTGAGTTTTATAAAGCTGACTATTAGTATGAATCTTAGAAACACGAGGTTTGAGGATGGACATGAACAAGGGTATTGTCTAGTGAGTTATATTTCTATTGATTAAGTATTAGATTTTGAGATGCTCAGACTTATTGTTTGAACATATTTAGTAACATAATCCAGTATTTGTTAAAAAAAAAAACCATAACCCAGTATATGACGAGTAGACTGTGGATTATCAATTGTATTTGAATTTTGTAAGGCTTCCGCTATAACAGAACTTTATTAGTCGTTATGTTTTGAGATTATTCAAAAAGCATAAAAAACGAAGAACAAAATATCCACTATCCATGTACTAGCTAAAAACCCTCATTTAACACAAATTAAGTTTTACATTCACTATCCATCGTCGTTTTTATGGATAGTGCATGGACAAGGGATAGTGGTACAAAAAGCATTATCCAATGGATAGTTTCTTTTATATTTTTATAGGCGACTATAAAGGAATGTGGATTAACAAGTGTAGACGATTCGGATTGACTTGTGGACTTGTTTTGTTTATGAACTTGTAGACTTGTGGTTATCTGATTATGGACTTTTATGTAACTTGTGGACTTGTTTCTTTTAAGCTACTTGTGTTGTGTTGTGTTGTGTTGTACTCGTTTCTTTTAATCTATTTCCATCTTTATTTTTAGTTACATTTGTGTTTAGAGTTTGATACGTGTCATTTTGCTATTTCGAATTTCGGGGCAAAAACAGGGATCGGGTTTGGGGTAAGCAGTAGCCTCGATGTGACGCCTCGATAAGATCCTCGATGGGGAACCGCGGAGGGGGGGAAGTTTTTAGATTTTGGGTTCGGGGACGGGGATGGCCCCTATCCCGCTCCGAACCCGCCCCGTTGCCATTCCTACTATCCATGCGCTATCCATAGCTAAAAACGAAGAACAAAATATGCACTATCCATAGTCGTTATGAAAAATGAGGGTGTTACAAAGAAGAACATTAATTAAAAAAAATAAAAACCAATTAAGTTTCACAAAAGCAAGAACCAAGAACAAAATCTGCACTATCCATGTACTAGGTAAAAATCCCCCGAAAAACCATTGATAACAAGAACAAAGTGGTGGAGATCAAAAATATTACCTTATAATCGTGAGATTTCTTCAAAGAAAATGGAAATGGATACAGACCAAGACAGTAAACCGATGTGATCTATCGATGAAGACGAACACGGGTTCAGCGAAACGAAAACAAACCGCTTTTTTCTGTGTATGTTTGCCTGAAATCAAATGGAGGTGGAAGCCTATTGATTGACCCCTTTTGAAGTCAACACCTTTGAAAAATGAAGTTGGTTAAAAGAAAAAACCTCAATGATGAAAGAATCGTTTTAGACCTTCCAAGTTTGATGATGGGAGAGATTAAAAGTCTAGAAAGAAACATAAAAGTTGAAAATAGAAGGACGAAGATCTTTCTCCTTTTAAAAAGAAACATAGAATCGTCCCATTTGAATATGGTAAGATCTTCAACATAGAAAAAAGAAGACCGTGGGAGAAGAAAAACGATTTCTTAAAGTAATTGATCTTGTCCGGTCCGGATTAAAAGTTCATTGGGAATCGATCTTCTTCTCCTTGAAATCGATCCGGTCCTCTTTAAAATCGATCTTCTCCTCTCATCCTCTCAATTTCTTGAAGTAATTGGTTTGTGTTGCTAATATTATAAATTTCATTCATGGTGTGTGATGCTTGATAGTAGGTGGGTTTGGTGTTGCTATTGTTGAGAATAACAAAAACATGACAAATAGAATGGGTCTGAGTAGGAAGAAAAACGAGATTGTAAAACCGAAACAAACATATAGAACAAGGGTAAAATAGTCATTTTTGTTAGTCATGCTTAATGGTGGTAGTGGGTTGGGTGTTGCTATTGTTAAAAATAACAAAAACATGACAGCAAGTATGGGTTTGAACTTTGAATAGGAAGAAAAACGATTGTAACAAACCGAAACAAATATATAGAACAAGAGGTAAACTAGTTATTTTTGTTATTCAATAGGACAACCAAACAACATTTTATCTCATACCATACATATGGACTTTATACCATACTAAAATTATGTTTCATTGCAGAAGGGCTTAACTCGGGCTTTGGCCCGGACACCCTTCCAAAAAAAACCCTCTTTAACTCTTACGTTTGAAATAACAAGTGCTACCCTAGCTTCTAAATCGCCCTCCAAGTTCACATATTGTCTCCTTTATCTTAGGATGCATCCGCCAAGTTCATACAGTTCATATGATCTCCAAATCTAAATCTAGTCGATTTCGAAAACAACTTGAAATCTATTCAAACGTTATAAAAACAACCACTCCAACAAATCTTTGTATCATATCATTTTGCTAATCCCATTTTTACTTGTCATAGAAAAAACACCTTCATGACATCATTATTCTTTCTCAAACTTCCATACCAAAACGTGCAAGAATTCATTTATAACATACATAAAAAGAAAGACACAAGCTGATTGTCGAAATTATACTTTCATTAAAAACTGCACACAATTAACTTAAAAGAGTTCAGTAATAGGATCCATTCCTAACCCTGAACCTAATGCAAATTAATAATCATAATACAAATAAATCACACCAAATATTCGGGTAAATCAACGCCATCGACTGGTACCACTTTCCGGTCAAAAACGACGGATTAAGACGACCAGGACTCGGATATCGATCCATCACGAAGCTCGCAATTTAGAACCCCTGGGATCTTCACTAATATACACCCTACCATACCCAATAAATAAACTACCCTAAATCACAAATTTTGTCGATTAGTAAATCCTTTGTGTTTCCCGTTTCTTTTCTTTCACTCAACCGCGTGAATTCGGAGTACAAACAGCTTCTACCGTCAATCGTTTCAGCTTGTTCGGACACGGGTCTTTGCCGAAGTTGCTGTTTGCTATGGTCACCGCACATGTTTCTTTCCCTATGCATCTCTGCATAACACATTCCGAATTGTTAAGTTTTTTTTTACATGGGTACAAGTATTTTATACTGTTATGATGTGTGGAACCCCTTTAGATTCTCTCTAAAAGTTCCCTTAGAAAGATAGTTCTTTTATAACCGTTAGGATATCTAAAGACGTTACCATAAGTTGCTATGACAAGTTCTATTTTGAAAATGTCTTACTAATGCATTCTTTTCAAAAGTGACTTGTAAAAGAAAAAGAGTAGATTACAATTTTAGTCGCCGTGGTTTGTTATAAATTTAGATTTTTGTCCAATGGATTAAAAATTGCCATTCGTCTTTATGTTTTGCAATTTATTGTTATTTTCATCCTTGGACTAATTCCTACTTTTAAAGTAGGACGGACCGAAATAGTAAAGAATTGTAACCCCAAGGAGTGAAACAATAGATTTTAAATCATAAAGACGAAAATTGCAATAAGTTATAAACCATATGGATGAAAACCGCGGTTTTAAATTAAACGATTTACCTTTTGTATCCTATTAGTATTAGGTTTAATTTCTTTCTAACAACTTATTGCAACGTCTTTAAATAAGACATGTGTTATGGTTCTTGCTCGTATAAACTTGAAACCTAATTGATCTATTAGGAAGGTGTCCTAAAAGACCTATTAAGTGTATCAAGAGCAATGAGCGGTACCTTTTGAACGACATCATACGAAGCAGGCGAATGGCAAGTTCCTTGTTGGAACGTGCCGCACGTTCCCAACGGTGTTCCAAAGCTCGCGAATTTAATGGCGGAAATAGTTAGACCGGGAGCACAATGGAGATGAACCTTCGGCCTATGAAGCTCCTGTGTCTTACCGAAGCTTTCAATATGCCAATCCTTGATGTTAGGGTGATATTCAAACATATCGGCGCATACGGTTGTCATCGATCGCTTCACCAACGATATCCGAGTGGGATCTCCCCAAGTTCCTCAAAAAGCACCAACGAATTCTCCGTCGGTTTTAACCATGATCGAGGCACGTGGTACCTGCAAGATTACAACGTTCGTTGTTATTGCATATCAGTTTCACAACAACAAAATCGGGTTTACAGTATAGAGCATAAGAGCATCTCCAACAGCATCCCCAAAATGGAGAAAATGGGGGAAAATGGAGATTTTGGGTTAATTTATGCTCCAATAGAGTCTCCAAACCTATCCCCAAAATGGAGAAAGTTAAGAGAGAGAAGATTTTTTCTCCATATTTGGAGATCACTCCAAATATGATTACAATTGGAAGCAACCAATAGAAATCCATGAAAAGTAATAATTGAGAAAGAGAAATAATTTTTTAATTGATTAATAAATATTTTAATATTAAAATCAATGTAGAAATCTTTAAAATGGGGAAGCTGTTGGAGATGAAGGGAAATTTTTTTAGAGATTTTAGTTTTTAGTTCTCCATTTTAGAGAAAATTTGGAGAAACTGTTGGAGATGCTCTAAGTTGATAGAACTAAAACAATTGTGTCTCATATGTAAATGTGTAGCAATAAATAAGAACATTTTATGTGTAATGGCCATTTAAATCATAAACTAATGTAGATTTTTTCTAAAATTTGTTTTAAGAAATACAAAATTTATTATATTACATATATATATATATATACATATATATATAATCAATTTGAAATTCTTTTAATTAACATATTATATTATCTACTTTTTTTGTATTGCCTTGCTTGTAGTAATTAATATTATATCATTAGTGATTTGTTTTAAATATATTTTGAAATGTTGTAATTGACTAAATTTTCAAGATGTCCTTTTTGGTCATTTTACATAGCCTTAGTAGGTGTTTGAGATTCTACCATCGTTGGGTGGGTTGACCACAACCAAGTTGACACTTGGGGGGGCGGTAAGATCCCGCATAATGGCACCCTTGGCAATCACCCGTAGCATAAGCGGTCCAGTATCTTCCGATGCTTTGACCGTTGATCCATACTTGACCTTTGCCCATACTCGTCATATCTAAAGCCAATGGCTCATCCCCATCTGGTGCATTGAACGTAGCCTGAAAATAAATTTCACAACGTTAGCCGTTAGCCATGGCTCGAGCCATTTGTGATTAACGGATGCAATCGGTGGCCTGTTTTTCCAACGATACCTTGTGCCATGTTAGCGGTTGTTGTTTTTGAGCGATAAGAGAACCCTGCATCCACTCGACGGTCGACATGCGGTTCGGCGAAATTACGTCCATAGCCTCACCCTTCAGACCCACCTGTTGAAACAAAAACCACGCGATCCATGAGGGTTTTTAAACGCCAATTTTCCAAATCTACCCTTTACAATGAGATGGAGAAATTCATTATCCTCTCGTTATTAAGGGTAGAATTGTCATTTCTAAAATTGTGAACATTTATACCAAGCAATCCATGGCGATTTTTAAGTGCCACTTCCAATAGTAAGTGCTACTTTCCAAAGCTACCCTTAGTTATGAGACGGAGAAATTCATTACTCTCTCGTTATCAAGGGTAAAATTGTCATTTCAAAAACTGTGTGCCTTTTATCATCGTGGACATTTATTTTGGAACAGATAGAGTAATGGTTGCGGAAACACAAGTATATCAAACCTGATAGGTCCATTTTGCCCACGATAAATCTTGTTTTCCTTGGTCAAGACCGTAAAGTGCGACGGGACCCATAACACCGGTCTCCCATGTTTCATAATGTCCACCGATATTCTTCAACAAGTTCAAAAAGTTAAAGTTAGAATCAATTAAAGGGCACGGTTTTCGTGTGATTTGGAAGGAGAAAAAAGAACTAACCGGCAATCCCATGGCAACGCTAAGTAGTGATATTTTGTTGTTTCCAGGTCGGAGATTGACGTTTTCTTTGTACGTAATTCTCCTATTTTCCCGCGTTCCAAAAGCCGAACCTATATATACACATTTTCAACTTCATACGTTATTCTTTGATTAGATCATTTGTTTTTACCCAAAATAAATAAATCTCGTTACCGTACCTGAAAGTTCTCCGTTTATATACACGTGGAGAGCATGGCCCGTTGACTGCACCAAGAGTTTCGGACGCTCCCCACCTCGCAAAAAGGACTCGGAAGAACCAATCTCGACACTGAAAAATGGAAAATAAAATTCTGAGACTCATGCCAAAAAAGAGCGTTGCAGTATTCATGAGACGTATATGACTTAACTAACTTGGTCCCACCAAAATAGGTGGAACAAATACCAGTGAAATGGAATAAGATTGGCAAATTACTAAACTACCCTTGTCAAATTAGAACCCCTAAAACCTTCCACAATTCTTTCACCCGTCTATCTCACTCCGGCCCCGCCCATCCCGTCCAGATTCATTTGACCAAATGGTTGACTTCGAACCCTCGATGCTAATTGCTAAATAAACCGATTTTTTGTATCACGATAGAAATGACGAAACTTACTTTGTTGTATACCAAAGATAATCACTATTATCTCTAGTGACATTAACTTGCTCCAATAGACCTGATGTAGTGAAAGTCGAACTATCGTCAACAGTCATTGTATCTTCATTGTATGTCTCCCATGAAAACAGCTCGGAATTGGTTGGTAACATTTCCATTTGCGTCGATTGAACACCGACCTGTACCATTTTTCACAATTTATTAAACACATGAATGGAAAACTCCCAAATAAAATCCAATAAATCGGGAAAAAAAAAGGTAACTAAATTTTGCATACTTTAGCGGTATTGAAGACAACGTTGCTGCAATCGGGAAGGATACTGATGGACCACGGAGGCAAAGTGTAGTGCATGTTATTGAACATCACTTTGGCAGCGTTATTCGTGTTGTAGTTTGCAAGAAAAGCCGCACAATGCCCAGATTTCGACGAGAATACGTGCGCCTGCAAAATGCGACTTATTTAGTACAGTTCTTTTCGGGTTTTTTCTCGGTTAAATCTTTAGAAATATAATGAAAACATGTCAAACAAAAAAAAACATTATATCCAACGTGGATGTAAGGTCCGGAAAGGTAGGGTGTATGTAGACCTCAGAATTAAAAATTAAATATTAAAATTTGAGAGAAGAGAACCTGTTGAAGGTTTCCCAAAGAAGTGATGGTAGGATCAGCCGAAACCAACGCAGGTTCACATTGCTTAATAGCCTTGTGAAGCTCCTTCAATTGCCCGTATTTCGGTTGTCTAATCAAGCCTGTAAATTTGAAATATTGAGATAAATATATACCCCGGGATCACAAAAAAATGTCGTATAATTTGAATTATGAGACCAAAATAAATCAAAAATTAACAAACCCAGTATATCCCACTCGAAAAAGGTAAAGCGGTTAACAAGATAGAACATTCTAGAAGTTTCTAAACTCACCGTATTCATCAAGTGGAGCATCATAGTCATAACTGGTGGTGATGAAAGGGCCTCCGGCAGAGCGGCCGAAATTCGTTCCTCCGTGGTACTTTTCATCAAAGATAAACCAATTTAAATTTTAGCAAAGATATTATTGAGTTTCCGTTTTGTGAGATAATAAATGGAAATGAGTGTGTAATACCAACCATATAATAGTTGAAGAAGGATCCACCCTTTTGTATAAACCGAGCAACACCAAATGCCAAATCTTGCACGGGTCTCTCGTGGATCGGACCACCGAATTCCGTGAACCTGTCGATAATTTTAAGGAAAGAGCGGTTTAATCATTAAAATATATACGTGGTGTTGTTAGAAAAAAGGAATAAAAATAATAATGACATGTCATCACGTGATTGGTGAGACAGGGAGGGAACATGGGAATTTAGGACAACACAAATTTTCTTCACAAAAGAGAGGAGACAAAATCACATACCACCCACTCCACGCCTCGGTCCAAATGGTTGGTTTGTACGGCTTGTTCGGGGAGAAAGCGTCACAATAGAAACCATTGCATGTGTTAATCTGCATTCGTAAAATGATCATATCAACAATTTCCAACATGCTCAATCATTTATTATTATCAATATCTTTTGACTTTTAAAGTCAAACAACGTTCCTTTCGTATTCAAAATTGATATGATTTTGTTAGTGATTTGCAAGTGATCTTTTAAATTCGTAATGCGTAATGACAATTTCTTTTCTTTCGAATAGTTCAAAACTCATGACTCGAAAACAAACTCATTTGACTTTTCGATAGTCAAAGTCTAGCTGGGGTTTGGGAACTGCAACACAATACAAAAAAGGGTTCACCAAATCAAGCAAAAGTACACATTCCGGTTGGGCAATAAACAAGGTCGGCCCGGCCCGCCAATCCCAAACCGTACCAGGCTCCGACCTATTTGCATGGGCTGAAGCCAACAGCCCAACACTTCCCTAGTTTCCAAGATGCTATTAAGGACAGTTATCAACTTAAATATATTAATTTCATGAGATCTCCCATTATTGGCAACTGACAAAGGTAAAAAGATGCCCCTTGACCAATTATTATTCTATTATTCTCCCATCAATTAAATGTATAGAATAATTAAGATCAAAAACACTACTCGTTTTGCAAAATGCAAAACGAGTATGACGCCAGACTTTGAAGCGCCGGGGTCCCACCACCGCCACCATCAGTGGCCATGTGGGACCACTCATTTTTGCAAGAATATACACCTCTTTACCAATTAAGCTAAAGCGCGAAAATTGACTTTGATTGCAATGTTTGACAATTAGTTAAATGCATCTATATACCCTTAATGATAAACTGGATTTAATTCTAAAACGAAGTCAATTTTCATAGACTACAAGATCAAACATTTAAAGATTTTCTTGAAAATAAATTTGTTGCACACTCATGACATCAAGAAAACTGAAAAAGGTAGCCTTTTTCCGAATCGTTTCATGTGACCAAAAAGGACTAGTTAATTGAATAAAAACAAAACGAATAAATCCGGGTCGGGTCGGGTTAGTGCGGTGCTTACAATAGGATCTGGGGCATCATCTTGCTTGCACATGACCCATGGGACACCTGTCCCCAATCCAACGGCCAGATTTGCAGCCCAAGTCATGTAGTTATGTCCAGCACCTCCAAGTGACTTCCCTATGGACCCATACTCATTCTCAATCTGCAACAAACAAACCACATTATAAATATAATCACATTATTTACACCATTTGCCATTAACCCAATTACAAGAAGAAAAAATCTTTAACAATCCAAAGCAATGTACAACTATAACTGCACAGCAAGGGCATCCACAATGCATGACATTGTACCAAGAGTGTCATGGATTGCCACGTCAACATTCCCACCCACCATACAACTCTACCATTTAACACCGAAACTATGCTTGGTGAAGAATTAGTACCTGAGAGAGGATTATTGGGCCTCCTTCAGATTCAAACAATTTTTCACTCTTCATCATGTTCACAATTTTCTCAGTGAAACCCTTCATGGCCCTCTGAAAAAAAAAAAAAAAAAAGGAAATTATAGCTTAAAAAGTCAGAAAAAAGGGGCTAGATCTTTTTATATTTTTATAATACATTTTCTTTAAAAATTTACACCAAAAAGATTAAAATTGGACAATTGTGACCTTAAATGGCTCATTATCAGTTCTGAAGCTAATTCCAGGAACATACTTGAGCCAAACTGGGAATCCTCTGCACAAAATAACCCTTTTAGTAATTTCACATAGTATTAACCATTAAACCCTAAAAAAAGAATGGAGGCATGAGACAGATCTGAGAAATAATTGATACAAAAGAAAATATTAAAAAAGTACCCAAAATTCCATTCAGCACAAACATAAGGTCCAATTCTTAGATGAGCATAAAGCCCTGCTTTTTGCACTGTCTTCAAGAATCTCACCAAATCATATCTCCCTTCAAAATTATACTGAAAATTCACATGCAACCAAAATTAAACAAAAATAATAGAGCAAAATAGAAGCATGATTTTGTAATATTTACTAAAAAGTAATAAAAATAAGCTTCATTAGTTAAAACCCAGAAAGAAAAATTAAAAATTATAAACTCTAAAAATGAAGAAATAAAGAAAGAGTAAAAGTACATTGCCCTGAGAAGGTTCATGAACATTCCAAAACACATAAGTTTCAATCACATCAAGCCCTCCTTCTTTAGCTTTCATTATAAGATCTTCCCACATCTGCAAACAAACAACAACAAAAACCCCATGAATTTAAGCTCAATTAAAACCCACATTATGCCTACAAAAATTATCAGAAAATACCAATAGGCATAGTTTTAGTAAAAAACACTAGTGTACCTCAGGGGTACTTCTGGGATAATGTATAGAACCAGAAATGAGAATTCTTCTTTGACCATTGATGACAATGGCCTTGCTATCATATGTCACACTACCTTCAATTACTTGAAAACCCACTTGGATTACAATCAAAAACAACAAAACCCATTTGGAAACCAAGTTGGTTTCCATGATTTTGGGTTTATTAGATTGAAGCAGAATTGCAATTACTAAAATGTCTAGAGAGAGAAAGTGAGAAGATAGTGAGAGAGTAAGTGAAGTGGTTGAGGTGATGAAGGAAGTGAGAGGCTGAAAAGGGAGTAAATATTTGTTTTGGAAAGAAGACCTTCACACCGACATATATGGTGTGAATTGTTACAACTTTAATTTTGTTTTTGTTTTTTTATTAGATTTATTTATTTATATTTATACACAGGTGGGTGGTGTGCTTACTTTTCATCGTGCGTTTAATAAAATTGAAATCTTGATTTATGTTAAAAGGATTTGTTGATTGTTTCCTTGAATAATGGCGTATGACAATTGTCATTTTGGATCTGTATACCAAAAAGTTGTGATTTTTTTTATTTTAATATGGTTAATCTTATACTACCTTAATAAATGAACAACAGGTTTTTAAGGTACCTTTAAAAGCAAAAGGTTTTAGGTAATAATATTGTTTAACATATATATTTTTAGAGATGTTTACATTTATAATTATTCAGTTTTAGGCTGTGTTTGGCAAAGTTAAGCAAGCTTATAAGTTAATTTATCTAAACATGATCATAAGCTAATTTATTTAAACACTATTTAGAGTAGTGTTTTAAGAGTTTTTTGTAGTTTTTTTTTCTTCAAATTATACCCTTATTAATATTAATTATTAAGTTTCTTTATACATTTTTTGGTCATTTTACATACTCTTAAGTTAGCTTTTGCCAAACATAATTGGTTTATAAACTAACTTATCAGCTACTAGCTATCTTATCAATCAACAGCTAGGTTATCAACTAATTTGTCAAACATAGCCTTAATAAACTATAAAAATTAATCTTAGTCATTCCACCTAATCTAAAAAATATTTAGTTTTAATTTGTTTTCTAATCTAAAACCATAATCATAATTAATGAACACTATCACAATGTATATATATATATATATCAATAATAATTAATGAATCATAACAATTATCCATAAGGAGAATAGAATCGTGTGAGAATTGAGTTAACTAGGAAAAACCCGAGAAGTGGATATGGACCATTGATCACTTTTAATTTCTTGCCCTCATGTGAATCGTGCTTTAGAAGGGAATTGATCCGGTGTATCTCGATGCAGCTTATATCAATACATCTCTGCCTAGTGTGCATCCATTTCTTATAACACAGCGAATAACTACTTTTCACGTTTCTAATCAAATATAACACTTTTTACCAAAACTCAACCATATCCATAAATATCCTTATTATTTTCTAATATAAGCATTGATGATGATTTGCTAGAATTAGACCATTTGTAATTAAAAAGACCCCTATATTTTTATTATTGTTTTTTCAAAATAGTAATATCTAATTATCTTTGAACTTAATAATTACGAACTCAAGCCCCCGTTAAAAATGCCTAAAATACGGTGGTGTCATAAATTTTAGGATCTCATCTTATTTGTTAATCTATTTATTCAAATCGATTGACTTAACAGAAATGAAATTCTAGTAGCTATATTTCAGTCATAGCTTAAATCTCGTTTCGAGGTTACCTAATCGTTGATTTTAGGACCCAAATGAGAATATGAGATGTGTACAAACTAACCCATAAGTTAAGGGTCCATAACAAAAATGATAGATAAATAAATAAATTTACAAATATAATAATTAATGGATGAGTCATAGAGTGAAGGTGTGACTGAAAGGACATAACGACATTTGCCAACTTGACCCCTACTTTGCTCCACGTTACTTTTGTCTAATTTACGTTTTTAGTCCTTGGATTTATAACAATTGCAATTTTGGAACACTATTTGTTGAAACTACGGGAACATCAAAAGGTGAGCAATTTCGACTTAAATTTGCAACATGTCGACGACATATGTGAGGGATTTGAATGAGGACCGATATGGATATCTTATCTAGATATTGCAATGCGTTAAAAGCTTTTGCTACTGAAATGTGAAAGAAATGGTCCAATGTGTGAGAATATGTGGAACCCCTAGATGTAATCTCCAAAAGAGTCCTTAAATAGAGAAGGGGGTTCTAACATAAATAGTGAAGATTTGGTCCAAGTCTACCCGATTTGGTCCAAGATTTGGTCCAAGTCTACACAATGAAATGAGGCCAAAAAAACGGTTTGATTGAGAGTGGTTAACCAATAAACTAAAGTTAAAACATAACAACATATGATGTTCAACTAACTTGGAACGGTATAGTTAGATCTGCAACCAACGAGGTGTAGTTAACCACCTTCTAATTGATCAATCTTAACCATGATAAGATTCCTTAATTGAAAAAAAATGTGATACAAAATTTGTAAGGTTTGATGTGTGAAGTATCATGTTGCGAACGTCTGCGATTTACAAAGATAAGTCAAAGGTTTGAAGCATTCCATGGAAACAATATAAAGTTTAAAAAGTCATCATCATGTCATGCGATTGAACAAAATTATCGTCTAAATACAGAAGCCTGCGGGGGTATTTGTGTAACATGACATCGATTCGGAAGAAAATTAAGATTTCCTTACAAGGGGTTGCATAAACTTCTCTATCAAATGAATACTAAAAGAATGAGTTCATGTATCGACAAAACGAACAATATATGGTACATTTGAACATAGATGTTACAATTGACAATTATTCTCCTATATGCAACATGACCATGTCATGTAACAAACTCTCTTTTCCTTTGTGATTCTTTGTGATTTGGTATATGAATATCGGGTCGTTCATGGCTTTTAATAATCAAAAATTTGAGAGGAAACAGTTAAGAGAGTCACTTGATAGCTATGTAGAGTTATAGAACCGTAATGATATTTTGATTTGTAATATGTTTCGTATTCAGTTTCCCCATGGTTAATCAACATCCCCTTTTTGGTTCTGGATGAACACCAACCTTTTGATGGTGTAACCACGTTAAATCTATGGGTCGTTTTATTGTGATTTCATTATTTGTTTATTAGTATTATTGTTGCTCGATTTGTTTGGTCTTATTGTATGCCACATTTTTACCGTTGTTATTTCTCAACGTTTACAAAAATATTGTGTTCTAGATGATGAGAATTATTGAAGCTTATGTTGGTGGTAAACGTTCATTTCCTCGTTGCACATCGATTATCAAGGATGACGTAGGTTGATATCGTTGTCAGACTTGGGAGTCACCTGGTACTCTGGTAGCGTGAGCTTGAAACCATGACATATGGTGATGTTGGTTGGTACCATTGCTATAATAGCGACATTAAAAAGCTCAATGATTTACAGTCTCTGAATTCTCACCCATCGACAACACACCTTATCTTCTCCTAGATAACGTAAACCATTCATGTAAACCAACTTCACAAGTCCCTAATATGCAATATTCCAAATCTTCATCCAATCTAAATGAGTACCATTTTTTACATATTGTCTCTTAAACCACCGTGTTTCACATGATGACCACTAAGGCACTAACAAGCATTTTAATAAATCTCTTTTCCAGCAAGATGCTTCTTAAACTCCCTTGTAACCGCTTTAATTTGTCTTGTTCTCGGAGGTTGTTCAGGGGGATTATAGACTCTAGTATGACGGTAATAACATATGTCATGTTTAAGTTATTTCATGAATCATCTTATCGTACATTATTGTAGATTTCGTGATAGGTTCATTTCTATTTTAGTATTGCCTTAGATCTAGGCATCTTGGGTTTTCCGTTTCGTTATTGTTAGATTTCTTTATTAAATGTAAGTACTATTAAAAAGTCAATTAAATATAAAAAGAAATGTAATTAAATGAAACTAAAAATGTTTGCAAATAGAAAGGGGTTGTGAAATCCATGAAACAAATGTTTTTTCTTGGGGAAATGGTTAAAAGTTGTTTTTGAAGCAAGAAGGGGCTTGTAAGGCGTGCATTAAAAGGAGTACTTTGATGAGAAATCTTTTGTGTTGGAAACCATGTGAACCCATTCACAATTCAACGCGTCTTTTTAGCCTCCCAGCTGTCGCACGTGATTTTAACACAAGATAGTTTATTTTACATTTTTATCATGTTTTAATTAATTCACTAAATAAAAATATAAAGTAAAATTAACTTATGTAAACGTATTAGTGCAAAAAATCTCGTTAAACTTTTACTAAACACATGTGTCACCATTTCATTCCTCCATTGTAATATAAAAAGTTACAATGTTACCGTATCAATTTGTTGTGTATCATCATATATATTTTGAAACTATAATAGAGACACAAGTGTAAGATTGTATTGGGATAATTTGCATCCCTGGATTTAGCGATTGCCGGTTTCTTAGAGGGTGTAAAATCAAAAAAGCATTTAAGGTTTCTGGAGGCAGCTATGGGCAGTATGTTGTGGAGTATCTGGAAGGCTTGAAATAATATGGTCTTCAATAATCAGCATCTCTTAGTGTCGACGGTTGTAATTGAAGTCCAAGCAAATCTTTATACGTGGATGAAGTATAGGGGTAAGTGTCAGGATTTAGCTTGGTCATCATGGTGTTGTAATCCCTTCTCTTTGTTATGATTCGGTGTACTTTGTCGCTAGCTTCTTGCTAGCTTTTTAATAAATTTTTGGGCTCTCTAGACGGGGTGATGGTCTTGGCGAAGTTCTTTGTCTAGGATGCTCTTCTTTGTTGTTTAAAAAAAAAGTTTTCTTTAGTAGAGTTGGCTAGTTACTTGCTTTATAAACATGAGGTCATGGTGTTCAAGTCCTGTTAGAGACATTTTTCTTAGATTTTAGCTTTTGATTTCAGATTTAGTATTAATATAAAAAAATTGTTTGTACCCAGAATTGAACTTGACACTTCACTTTTGAAAAACAATGAACCAACCACCACCAGACTAATAGAGATTTTGTGAAAATTATCTTTATATATGCTCTTTATAATTAAGTGGTGCCACCGTTTGAAAAAAGTTCTAAGTCTATCCATAATTTGTCACTTTCTATGCTAATTGAATTGTGTTTCATAAGAGTATTAAATGAAAGAATTTTGTGTCAAGATCCGAAACATACTGAAACCTGATGACACTAAAGTTTGATGAAACAAAGTAATCATAAGTAATAGAATCTAATGCAAAGTTAATATAATGTAGTGAAAGACCATGAAAAACTATGAAACGTAAAGAAAACTAGCACAACATGAAATTGTGTGAAGTGATGAAACTGATGGTTATGCTACTAGCCAAACAATATCACACCGTAAGAGTGCATTTTGCATCTAGACAAGATAGAGCGTATAGGACATGATAGAACTAAATAGGACATGATAAAACAATTGTTCATATTTGGTAAGATATAGTGCATTTTTTGGCTATTGTGGATTAACTCCCCTAGCATGCCTCGAATACCCTTCCAAAATAAACAGTTGTTCAATATTTGATAAGATAGAACTTGACAATGACAAAACAGATAAAATGATCAACGTACCTTAATGAGTTGCTTATATATTTTATATATTAAGATTAATTACGTAATTGATTAACTTGTAATAAAAGGTTTTGTCAAGACGACTAAAATGTAGGGCTGATAATTTCCGACACGACACAACACGAAAATAAAAGGGTTTGGGTTGAGGTTTTTGACACGCCAACCTGTCAACCCGCCAACCCACCAAATTTCACGGGTTGACCCGCGAACCCGTTTATATTTAAATTAATTATTATATATATATATATATATATATTTTATATAATAAAAAACTAAAAAAAAATCAATAACCCTAGTTCGTCTTCGTTCAATCGGGTGTTGATGTTCAAGAACTAGCTCCAAACATAATGGATATGAACATTCATGAAGACAAAAGAGAGGCTATGAATTCTAACATACTCTGAATTTATTTGTATTTTGAACTTTAAACTTGTTTTATTTGAACTTGGAATTTGGTTGTATTTGGTTGCTTTTGAACTTAATTGTATTTGGACTTTGTTTTATTTGAATTGTATGAAGTATGAACTTTGACCCGTCAACCCGTTTATGACTCACCAACCTGTTTATGACCCGTCAACCTGTTTATGACCCACCAACCCGCCACTGACCTGCCAACCCATGACATTACCCACGACACGACCTTTCACGGGTAAGGGTTGAAGAACTCGACACAATTAGCTAAATGGGCCGTGTCAGGGTTGAGGTTTCTGACCCTCCAACCCATCAACCCGTGACCCGCCAACCCTCCGATCCGCCAATTGCCACCCCTACTAAAATGACACCAAAATAAAAGGTTTTAACCGGTTTCCCATTTTTATTTTATACTTTTACCATATTATAACTTTATTATTTTTAACATATAATAAATTACATAACTTAATCAAAATATGAAAATTTTATACAAACAATATATTTAGCATAGTAAAGTGAAGGGTTTTTTTTTTGGGAAAAGGTTCATATATAATACATTTTGCCTATACCACATCCTTGGCAATTTGGAAATTAAGTGACGGTCGTATGAGACAAGCTTGGCCATAGGATGCTAGGTTTTGGACTCAAACCCATGGTAGATCATAAATGGGATAGTCCACCACATCTCCCTAGGTCATTTGTCTGTGCACCACCACCCTTGTGGTTGTAAAGTGATGGTTTAAAGAGCTTAAAATACAATATATAAAAATAAAAATGAATAAAATGTAAAAAAGAAGAAGTATTTGATGTTTTGGAAGAGAATTATGTTATAGTATGAGGTTATATTACAAAAACATTTTTTTGATTAGTTGACCACTTAATTTAACAAATTTGGATGAAGGATGAAAATGGAATGAAAATAAAACCACAGGATAAAAAAACAGTTTTTAAAAATCAAGGACGAAAAACATTATAAATATCAAACCACAGAAAAATCGTACATTAGTCTATTAGTTTATTGTTGGGTAAAATATGATTTAATCCCTAAACTTTGTGTTTAAATATGGTTTAATCCCTAAACTTTTTAATGAATATTTTAACCCCCAAACTTGTTATAATGAATGTTTTAATTCCTAAACTTATTATAATTAATTGTTTTAGCCACTTGACCTGCTATAGCAGGTTACCACACTTTTAAAAATCACTTTAATCCCTAAACTTATTGACAATATATGATTTAAGCCTTAAACTTTTTATTTAAAAATGGTTTAACCCCTAAACTTTTTAACGAATGTTATAATCCTTAAACTTTTTATAGTATTTGATTAAATACCTAAACTGTTGATCTAGCTCCTCTATGACCTGATGAAATACCAATGATCCTATCTCTTGTAACTATAAATACTTAGCAAAATATAAATGTTTTGGAAACTACAGCGAGTCTGTTCGCTGACTGTTTCACCCTTCAAAGCATTCACTCACATAAAGCATCAGCGATTGCTTGTCTCCCTGATTCCGTTCAGCAACAGCAAGAGCTGATAACAGCTAAGTATTCTTTGAAGACAAATAGTCATGTCCCTAAGAAATCATCAGCGCCATCTATTGATGCAAGTTGATGATAGAGTCAGCGATGCTCATGATCTGAAGTTGAAATCAGGGACAGCGAGCTGACTACCCTAACATGACGTTCTTCTGATAACAAGTCACAGCGACTCCCTGATCCTTCCCAAGGATCAGCAACTCTAAGCCTGATCAGTGACTTACTCTCCAAGAATTCCATATTTGTCTTCTTGTCCTATATGCACAAAAAGGATTTGATTGCCTTTCTGACAATAGTACAAAAGGGATGTCTCTTTACTGTTCACTCCGTACTTATCACCCATAAGGCAACTATTCACTATAAGCCATGACCCTACTACGCATGGGCATTACTCTATAGTAGAATAGTACAACAGAACCAATCTTTGCACAACACGTGTAAAGATGGGTATGTCATCCATTTAATGCACGGGGTATAAATATGAACAATGGGTTGTTCTTCAAACCACCTTGGTCCATTTTCTTATACCTCAAATCCTTTCCTCTATCTAATTCTTCTAAGTTCTTTCTCTCTGAATTCTATACTTGCTTTGTGCATAAGCGAAGGCTAGGTGTCTCAAATTAAGATTGTTTTAGATCTTGACATAGTCTTGATCTTCTTCAACAAACAATCTAGTTTAATCTATACAAAGACTTCATAGAAGTCATAGATTAAAATAAATAGAATAAACTGCGTTGATTGTATTCAACCCCCCCCCCCCCCCCACACCTTCTACAATACAAATTACTATAAACTTACTTATTGGCCATCCCATAGGGACCAACATAAACTTATTAACCTAATTATTTTTTTATCTCTAATGAATGTTTAACACTTGTTTGAAGTACTTCCAAAACACATGATCTTTAATATCTCTAACTTGCATTTCTTGATTTTCATATCCCTTGATCGGATGTAATCAATAAAAATTAGGGTATGAAACAACAATAGACTAATGAATCAAATTAACCAAAAATTTAACCCAAAAAAAATCATTAGACGTTTGGTGATTCTGTGTTTATCGTGATGCAACGTAGATTTCATGGCAAACATCAAATGCGGAACAAATCAAGCACATAAATGACACAAATGAAATCAAATGAAATGTACCAGCGAGTTTAGGAAGAGATTATTGGCGAAAAAGATCGATTTGACCGAGTTGCAAACTATACTGGACTAGAGACGAATAGATGCAGGGTTTTTCCAATCGTGAATGGATGGTAACGGGTTTAGCGGGCAGAATGTTGTATTAAATTATGTTAGGGATAAAAATAGTTATGTTCAACAAATTTAGGTATTTAATCAAATACTATAAAAAGTTCAAGGATTATAACATTCATTAAAAAAGTTTAAGGGTTAAATCATATTTTATCAATAAGTTTAGGGATTAAAATTATTTTTAAAAGTGTGGTAACCTGCTATAGCTGGTCAAGTGGCTAAAACAATTAATTATAACAAGTTTAGAGATTAAAACATTCATTATAACAAGTTTAGGGATTAAAACATTCATAGAAAATTTAGGGGTTAAATCATATTTTACCCGTTTATTGTTCGTCATCCTAGTAAATGTTAGATATTATAATTACAACCAATTTTATATAGTGTATATCTGTATTAATTTATCATTTAACTATAATCTTTTTGGTAGTATATCTATCATATATATTAATACTATTAATTAAATTTTATTTCTAGATCTTATTTAACAATCCAATATATCAATCGAGTGTTAATTAATTGCAAGAATGTTATTCATCAGGTATCGTCTTCTTAAAGAAAAAGACAACAATAATTTCTAAGTGTTTTCAGCGAATATCTATTTGTATTATTTACAAATCAAATGGTTGAGACTAACAAAAACCTATAAGAAATTATTGAGATAAATCTTGTCAAATAGTTGTATCATCCCTACCTAGGTAGCATCTAAGTATAGATCAGTTGGCATGTTGATAGGATAGGGAGACACTTCTTTAACTTCCTATGCCGCAATTAGATCTCTAGATGCAACAACACCTATGATGCAAAAATAATGTACTTACATCACGATATCTTTTTTTCCTCATTCTTATTTTGGTTTTCGTATCAAGATCTTGGTTCATAATAGGGAAATATTTGTCCATCACATGATTAGACGTCTGTGTGTTAATAATGCAAGCATGATTGTCAAACTTATTCTTTAAATAATTAACGAGAGTTTGTTGATTACCAAAAGTGGCAACCAAACTTTACCATTGCTTGAAAGTGAATCCTTGAGATGGCGTTGAATCCATTGAGTTGATGATAGAAGGATGGGTGGGTTCTGCTGCCGCTGCATTCACACGTACACCCTCTCTCTTAGGACCAGCTGCAAGTAATGGCCTTCTTGTCGTGCGACTACTGCTTCCTCCTTTAGCTTCAGACTTTGGTGGAGAATCATACTACTCGATCGATCAATTTGGATATCCCACCACATTGAAGTAACTCGTTGCTTCATATCCTAAGCGCTAACAATATCGACCCTTTCAAATCTTCTTCGTTCACATCCTTCCGAGCGTATCATAGAACCAACAACTTCTAGTTTTTCTTCCTTAATTCAGTCAATACCATGAACCATTTCTTTTTCTGACCCCTTATGAAAGGCATGGCATGGTTGAGAGTGAAAGTGGGTTTCGAGATAATAAGGTGAAACAGATCTGCCCATAAAACTCAGTTCAGTGTATAGGGCAACTAAAAACTAGTAAAGGCGTTAATCCTTACAAATTTCGAGTGCATTTCCTAGGTTGCACATACACTTCCAACAATTAAGTCCAAAATTAGTTCATGGTGGTTTAATTCATCCCATAAAACCTTGAGTCTACTATTGTATGCAACCACAAGCATATTCCTTAACTATTCACAATAAGCGATGTCCACTTTGATTTGTTGGATTTGAGGGCCATTAACCACAAAAAAAGCTCATTCAAATCGTCCTACAACAATTTTGCGTTGTCGTACTTTGACAACATAAATTTTACCACTGGATCAATAATGTTCATGGTCTAAGAGACAAGCATACAAAGAATTACTACGCAATCATCCTTCATACATGGTTGCTTAAACTTCATAGCTGATCCATCCAATTGCGTATGGATGTCAAAGACACACGAACGGCATATGTCTAATCATCAACTATATCCTTCTTTGGCCTTACCGGAGTGATGACATCTCCTAGCCGATCATGTGGTCCAAGAAAAAATGTGAGTTTAGTTCAATTTTAGGTTGTGGCGATGGTGGCACCCTTTTTTGTGCCAAGCATGGTGTGTATGGAAAAAAGTATTTATTAGCCTTACGTCTATGATACCGTGACAATTCAACAAAAAATTTATATCCATTCTCATTTAGAGACGTCAAATATATACAAGGAAAATAAACAACCGATCTCTTCATTATCAAAACTACATAAACTTTATCATACTATAAATTAGAGATATATCTCTATACCCCATAAAATAAGGGATTGATTAATAAACATCTAATACTTTCAACTTAATGTCTCAACATGAATCTTACTAAGCAGTGGCGGATTCAGAAAATTTAGTGACCGGGGTCGGAGTTAGTTAACCAAATTAGTCTAGTTAATCTCAAGGCGTAAACTACGTCTTTTGTTTCCATAGACTTTTTTTTGTTGGTCCTTGTGAAATATTATTTGTTTCTTTGAGATTTAATACTTCGTATACATATAACATAAGCAAAATCAAGATAAAATCTTGATTTTATAAATATAATACATATAAAGGGTCAGGTTCAAATGTGAACTCAATTTTGGTTGTGAACGTGAGGACGAATCTCAACCACACATCTTTGGTTACGGTGGACGTGATCACGGAGGATTGACGCGATTTATGTGAGGGTGGAGATTATTAAAGAAGGGGACCCGGTCAAAGCCGCCTTTATTGACCCGGATGAGTTGCTGAGATTCGTCCTCATGTTCACAATCAAAATTGAGTTCACATTTGAACTTTCCTCTACATATAAATAAGTAAAAACATAACTATATTAATAACAAATAAGTAATTAACTTAATATTAAATGGTAAATAAACTAAACCTAGTACCAGCTTGATGAATGGTATACAAAAGATTGGAGGCATTCAATTTGTGAGGAATGCGTGATTTTCAATGGGGTCAATTAGGGTAAAAGATATGGGTTTGGAAAAACATAAGGTAAGATTTTAATTGTTTTTAAAGGTTTTAGTGGTGTCATCAGACCCCAGTGCTTTGGCTATAGCTCCGCCACTATTACTAGGTAAGAGCGATGACAAGATCGAAGGCTTACCCGTCTTTACCCGGTAAGCACTTACTAGATTAAAATACTCCATACTTACTATTTAAATGGAAGAAAAATATTACTTAGGTACGTTAATTGCGAGTGTTGTTTCTTATTGGTAAGTGATTAATGGATACGCATTGGAAACGACCCCTTAATACTTTCTTTTAGGGATTATCTATATAGGGATTACTACAATTTGTATAAAAATTCAAATAGAATACCATACTATAAAAACATAAAAAAATACCACATAACTATGAATTTGATATCAATTTCAACAAAAATAATATTAAAAATGACCATTTTAACCTAAATTCAATTAAATTTAGATATTCTTAAGGTCAAAATACAAAGTTTAACAATATTTCTGAAAATTTTAAATTTGATCTTGAATTTTAGATCTCATGTAACAAAAAGAGTACTATAAATACAATTATAAATATATGTCATAACCAAACTTCCCCAATCGCAGCCACCACCAGTAATCAAGAGCCTAGGGGTGTGCTCGGGTTTGGTTTGGTTTGGGGGTAAAACCAAAACCAAATCGAAAATTTTGGTTTTTAGAAAAACCAAAACCATTTGTATTTTAGAAAAACCAAAACCATTTGGTTTTTCAGTTTTTCGGTTTTCGGTTTTGAGTTCGGTTTTTGGTTTTTTAATTCGATTTTTGGTTTTTGCTTCCAAAACCAAAAACCAAAAACAAAAAAAAAACATAATATATTAATCATGTATTGCTTACCGAATAAGACATAAATGTCTTAATGCTCATTACCATTCAGCCCCCTAAATGTCTTAATGCTCATTTAGTCAGCCCCTAAATGTCTTGAGCGAGTAACTACATACATTTTTGAACAGAAGTAACTACATATATGGATAGCCACAATCTCGTGATTTATAATTTATTATGATAGCTAAAGATAATCCATCTTAATAAGTGCGTGTGAGTAATATCCGTATATAAAACTATATACTTCAAAAAAAGTAAAAGAAGAATAATGGCAAAATAAAGAAATGGGTAGTGTTTTAAGAATTATACATGTGTACTCAAGGCAATAAGTTACTTTAAATAGGGCGGGACTTATTATCTTGAGTTATAAACCCTAATATTTTCGGTTTCGGTTTGTACTTTGGTTCAGTTCGGTTTTTTGATTCGGTTCGGTTTTTTCGGTTCAGTTTTGAAACATAAAACCGAACCAAACCGAAAAAATCGGTTTTTATATTTTTAAAAACCAAAACCGTTAGTTTTAGTATTGGTTCAATTTTTTGGTTTGGTTTTTTCAGTTATGATTTTTTCTGCTCACCCCTACAAGAGCCGCATCGGTCTCACCCACCCATCACACCATCGTACCTCACCATCCCTTTTAAATATCACCCTCCTAGTAAATGTAACCATTCATTGATATTTTTATGGCTCATTAATCTCTTGCATTTTTTTAAAATTCTTATTTGATAGTAGGGATGGCAAAAATACCCGAACCCGATGAGAATCCCCAAACCCGAAACTTTTGGGACGGGATTGAGCCGGGTAAATGGTTATGGGACCGGGTATGGATTTTTTTCAAAAAAAATTAACGGGTTCGGGATGGTTATGGTTTTAGTCAATACCCGCCCATTGACCCGATCCCATACTCGATCTCATTTACCCGACCCCGAACCATATATATTTAATAATTCATAAAATTTGTTATTAATATAATAAACATTACAATTTTATTAATATATAGAATAATAGAAACGATGGACTGATTTTATTAGTATAGAAAATATACATTTAAGTTTTACAATTTGGCAGTTTTGCGTGACATTGGCGTTTCGAGCATATCTCACTCGTCCATGTTCCGATTAACATGATTCAAAATGTTCTGGAAATCCAAAAGATGTGACTACAACTTTGTAGTTTCCACTTTCTGCAAACTCGATCTTTATCTTGGCCGAAACTGACATCGAAAACGAAACTAATTCGCATATAATTCTATTAAATGAAATTTTGTTTAGTAAATTGTAATCAACAAAAAACATAAATGGGATACCCGATACCCGTAGAAATACCCGCGACCCCGATGGTTATTTGCTAATGGGATACCCGACAGGACGGGACCGGGTATGGGACATGATTTCATAATAGGGTATGGGACCGAGATTACCAATACCAGTCCCATACCCGTCCCATTGCCATCCCTATTTGATAGCTTCGACTTATATATCAAGTCTTAATCGAAAAAGGTTTTGGCGAATACGAACATGCATACCTTCTAGACAACGTAGGTGCACCATGCCTATGGTTACCTTTGAATTGGAATTTTAGGTCATTCAACTTTTTTTTGTTTATCCGTCTTAAACCAAAGCATTAGGTATTACCTTTTTGCCCAATTAAGTTTTATTTTCTTTATGAAGAATATATTGATAATGTCGATTCTCGTTATTGTTTTTATGCCAAATTGGTTAGAAATGTGAGTTCCAAAGGAAAATGGTGAGAATTTTAATAGGTTTATGAAAGAAAGTACAGGTTGAGACCTGATGGTGTAAAATGTATATATAAAAACAAAACCAAGTTTAACCACAAATTAACCTACCTAATCACCATACTCACAGAAAAGCGTACCTGATCGAAAGCAATATAGTTTTGGAAAGTCCCGGTATCGTTCTTACCACTGGGAACAGTTAAGCTAGGAGTCTAACAAAATTTTAATTAGTTAATCTAGAGAAGGGATTTTGCTTTTGAAAAGGATTTTTATTTAGAAAAGAGTAAAACAATTAAATTACTAAACCTAACCAAGAAGTGGAAAACTGATAAACAAACATACATCAGAGATAACGGTAATCATTATGGTTTACTTTTCATGAGACATAGATTAATGATTGTTGTCAGAAATTAAGCATATAGCACCCGAGCATATTTATCCAAGACTATCAACCAGGTTTGTCTCCCGGCCCAATTACAAGGACTGGTTGTCAAGCAGTCTAGTAAAAGTCACCTTAATCAATGCTAAGTCGTGGGACCCTACTGTTTAGTCTACTCTTGGTCCAAGCAAACCACTTATCACGTCTCTCCGTGTCACCAGAGTGAAAGGTAAGGGAGGTTGATTAACCTGACGGAGTCTATCTATCTTATTGTCAGAAAAATAGATACACCCAACCAACAAGTTCAGATAGCCACAGTTTAAGCATTAACTTCGGAATCAAAGACAAACATTCAACAAACCACAAATCTATTAATTAAATAAATAACCAAGTAATCAATCCATAATGAAAAACACAAAGGGCACTAGTGTTAAGATTATGTGCGAGACAGTAACAGGGATTACCGTGTCCAATGTTATAAGACACTAGTGGGTCACACTGCTATACACCCGATTCGAGATCGTTTGGATTATATGTGTGAAAAATAATTAATTGAGTTTAATTATTAAAAGAGAGAAAGAATAAATAATAAATCGGTTATTTATTATTTATTAAATAAATATAATTATTAATTAATTAACAGTTTGTTAATTAAAGATAATTATTTAGAAGAGTTATATTTGGTTAAGGTTTTCTTTAAAACACTGCCTTATTTACCTTTATAAATAAAGGCTTTATGCAGTTGAAAATTATTCTGATTAATCAGTTGCTTGATCAGCAAGAAAAACCTACACCCTCTCTCTCTTTCTCTCTTTATCGCCGGCCATACACACATATAACCGGAGTTCGTTTTCCGATCAATCCACGGTGGTCTAGCAGCCAGTCTCACGGTGGTGTCAGTAGCGGTGTACTCCCTAATTGCATTCCGGAGGTTTTATCGTGAAAAAGGTAAACACACTAAACACCCTGGTTTTGTATCTGCAAGGTTTGGGATGGATCCGTGATTGGGAATCGTGTTTTTGTTTACCGCTGCGCGTTAATCGCCTACGAATCCTAACAGTGGTATCAGAGCCACTTACTAAACCTACAGATCAGGTTTATTAAACTGTTTAGGTTTATAAAAATTTGATTTTTATATGCTTATCGTTCTTATAAATTAAATTTTTCAAAAATCTAACAAAATTAGAGATCGGCGGTGGAACAACGGCAGTTAGCCGGCCGAACCACCAGGCCAACCGACGCTCACCGGAAACCACAGCCGGCCGCACCACAGTTGGTGGTAGCGGCGCCGGCTGCCCTAGCTATTGCCGACCGCACCACAGGTTGTGGTTGCAGCGTTGGCTACGGCGGGGATCAACCAGCGCACCACCGCTTGTGGTGGCGGTGTTGATCGGTTTTCTGGCCACCACTCGGCAACGGTGGCTGAGGCTGCTGTCGTCGATGGTAGTGGAGGTCGTGGAATCGAAAGCCACACCAAGTCGGTGGTGGTAGCGATCGATTGGTTGCCCGGAATCGCCAATCGACGATGGTGGTTTTCACCACTGTCGTCGACGGCGACGGAATCGACAGTGGGCGAGGGTGGTTGTTGGTACGCCGGGAAACGGCGATGGTGGTGGCGATCGCTGTCGCTGTCGTCGGAATTCCAAACCGGTGGCAACGACGGTGAATTCTGTTGATATCGCCGCGGTGATCGATTGCTGCCGCAAGGTGGCATCGGCCACTGCCGTTTTTCGATCGAGACGACTGGAGGCTGCGGCAGTGGCGTTTGAGCCACTGCTGTCGCCGATCACCACTGCTCACCAGCTCGCGCCGCGAGCGGCGGCTGATGGTGGTGGCTGTTGTTTTTCAGGACACCGACCAGTGCGGCGGCGATTGCAGGTGGCTATTGCTGTACGCGATAGGTGACAACAGATAAGGGTTTATCTTAAACCAGATAGGTTTAAAACCCTAGGAATAAAATTAATTTAATTTTAATTAAATTAATTTCGTTTTAAGTAATTAAAAAATCTAGTTAAGATTTTATTATTTAATTGCTTATGTCATAGTCAAACCCTTTGACCAGTGGTTGTGTTTTTAGTTTTATTTACTTATTCGTTTTTGGTACGGGAGGCCTGCGTGCCATTTACAACCCGTTTTATTATGTAATAATTTTAAATCAAATTCCGAAGAATCAAAAACTGAAGACGGAGCACGGGGGACAACCATGGAGCTTGGAGCCAGTGGGAGCGCCAAGAAGTTCATGCCTTGTGTGTTGTTGTCACTTAGGAATAAGACCGTCGTTTTTGTATTGGCTCACAAAACGACATTAGTTTAAGGGTTACAACTATGACATGTTGTTTATATTTAAATTGCGTGGTTGTTTGAATTGCGTAGTAGTAATTAAATATAAAGTGTCTAAAATTGAACGTTTTTGGAAATAAAAAGGATACAAATACAGTTCGTGTCTGGATCCAGTTTTATAGAAACTGACATTTTTAAAACCCTTATGAAAACCATAGATCAGTAGTGCAACCCACTTTGGGGCACCTCCGGTGTAAGGTACATAGGGCGTTGCAAGTGAGCACACCTTGAGCGCCCACGTTCAAACCGAAACCGGGAGGGGATGAAAAGACTCTGCGAATTATCTCCGGGTGGTACCGGCCAGAGTACGTCCAGGTCCCGGGTGGTGCAATCTGTTTTGGTAATTAATTATTCACCGGGTGGTACCGGGCCAAAATGCACTAGAGGGACTAAATATGCACAGATTATATCTGATGTCCCGATTGGTACGATTGGTATAAGTTTTACCGACCAGAAATAGCATGGGTCGGCTTGTGTGAGCACACCGCTTGCCGACACATGTGAAATATGGATTCTAGTCTAATAAATTTATTTTAAGGGTAATAATTTATTAGAAGTTTTTATAATTATATAAACTAAACTGGAATTTTTATTCTTATTGTAGATGTTGAATTCTGTAATTCCGTTTTATACCCCTGAGGAGTCACTCCGTCTCATCAATAATAAATGGAAGCTTACAGGTCAAAATTTTCCAGTTTGGAAAATGCACCTCGATAATATCTTGCGTGCACAGGGTAAGCTATACGTTTTAGATAAACCAGTTTCACGACCTAAGAGTAATTCTCCTGAAAAGGAATTTACTCAGTATTTTAAATATCTGGAGGATGAATCGAATGTGATGTCAATTCTAATTTTCTCTATATCACCCGAGTTTGCGGGAGATCTAAGAGTTAAATCCTGCCACGAGGTCGTGAAAGATATGGAAAACCAGTTAGGTTTCTATAAACACACAAGGTAAGCTTCTGATCATGAAAGAGATACTTTAACTGAAGCTAAGAAAGGACCAATCAGTTAAAGATCATCTTATCGAAATGAGAAGGCTCTTTAAATGTTTGACGCGTCTGGGATACAAGATGACTCAGGAAGAGCTAGTGTATCTGATGTGGTACTCGCTCCCAAAGGAGATATGTGACACATCTAGTGCTTACATGAAAGAACCAAAGATCGACGTGGCAAAAGTACATGAGGATATTTTGGCCAGTTTAGAGTCGAAGGCAGCACCTGCTGAACTCATGGACAGTGATTGGATTGATGAGCTGGGAGATCTGAGTTGCCCAGAATGTGGTAGCCAGGATATTTGTGAGCACTCGATGAATATCGACCAGATAGAGATCGGTTTACCCGATGCTCCAGGTATCTTTATGATAGATCGCTTAATCACTTCTTATGAATAATGGGTAATTGATACAGGCAGTGGTAACCACATTTGTAATCATTTACAGGGATTCACCAGAAGAAAGACTTTGAGGAAGGACCGTTCGAATCTACGAGTTGGCGAAGGCACACCGCTTATAGCTGAAGCAGTAGGATCTTATAGTCTTAGTTTACCCTCGGGTCTAGTTTTGGAACTTGAAAATTGTTATTATGTTCCAAAGATGATTAAGAATGTTATGTCTTTTGATTTATTGGTAGACCAAGGGTTTTATTATAAATATGATTATAAAATGCTTTCAGTCTTTAAAAATAATATTTTCTATTTTAAAGCTACACCTGTGAATGGTCTATATACAGTAAATCTGCAAGATGATAATAAGGAAATCTATCATATAAGTAAATGATCCAAAGACATTGAGGATCAGACTTACCTCTGGCATTGTCGTCTAGGCCACATAAACAAGAAACGCATTGAACTACTCCTAAAAGGAGGTTTTCTTGGAACTTTTGATTTTAAACCTTTTGACAACTGCGAATCATGTTTATCTGGCAAGTTGACAAAGCAACCTTTCAACAAGGATAATGAAAAGGCCACTGACTTGTTAAAAATAATTCACACCAATGTGTGTGGACCATTTAGTCATGAGGCAAGAGGAGGATACCGGTACTTCATTACCTTTACTGACGATTCAGTAGATATGGTTATGTCTACCTGACGAGACATAAATCTGAAAGCTTTGAGAAATTCAGAGAATATCATAATGAAGTACAAAATCAACTTGACAGAAAGATCAAGTTTTTACGGTCAGATCGCGGAGGCGAATATCTTAGCCAAGAGTTTGGCAATCATCTAATGGAATGTGGGATTGTATCACAACTCACACCTCCGTATACACCTCCGATGAATGGTGTGTCAGAAAGGAGGAATCATACATTGCTAGACATGGTACGATCGATGATGTGTCGCTCTACACTACCCGTATCATTCTGGGGACACGCGCTCAAAACAGCAGCGCATATACTGAACAGAGCGCTAACCAAGTTGGTAGAAAAGACACCATACGAGTTGTGGAAGGGTAAGAAACCCAAATGTCTTTTCTGAAAATTTGGGGTTGTGAGGTTTACGTCAAACGACCTACCTCAGAAAAACTCAAACCCAAATCTGAAAAGTGTTTTTTCGTGGGATATTACTTCTACAACCCTAAAAAGAACAAAGTTTTTGTGGCTCGAAATGGAAAATTTCTAGAAGAAAAGTTTCTCAGTTCCGGGAACACCAGAAAGGATGTAGATCTACAGATAGTGGACGAAGATAACACTACACCGACTGTTGAGCCAGAAATTCAACATGAAAATGTTGAACCTCAATCAGAGCCGATTGAGGAAGTACAAACACAGGACCTTCGCAGATCCACTAGGGTAAGGCAAGAACCAAATAGGTAACTTGGATTTCTAGTCTCTCAGGATGGTGGAGACTTGAATGAACCGACATCCTATGGAGAAGCTGTGTCAGGCAGTGAGTCTGAACAATGGCAAGAAGCCATGAAGGCAGAGATGCAGTCCATGTACGACAACCAAGTATGGGAGTTGACTGATTTACCCCAGCACTGTAGGGCTGTTGGACGTAAATGGGTTTTCAAGAAGAAAACTGACATGGACGGGAATGTGCACACTTTTAAGGCTAGACTGGTCGCAAAAGGATTCACGCAAACTCATGGTATCGACTATGATGAAACTTTTTCACCAGTAGCCATGTTAAAGTCAATTAGGATTCTAATGGCCATTTCAGCGTATTTTAATTACGAGATCTGGCAAATGGACGTCAAGACAGCCTTTTTGAACGGAAAGTTAACAGAAGACGTCTATATGGAACAACCGGAAGGATTTGAAGATCCTAAGAATCCTAATAAAGTGTGTAAACTGCTAAAATCCATTTATGGGTTAAAGCAAGCAACTCGAAGCTGGAACTTACATTTTGATGAGCGTATCAAAGAGTTTGGTTTCGCAAAAAGTGAGTTCGAGCCATGTGTTTACACTAAGTTCAGTGGGAGCATTGTAACCTTCTTGGTCTTATATGTAGACGATATTCTACTAATAGGAAACGATGTACCAACCTTACAGGTGTAAAGAGTTGGTTAAATAAATGTTTCTAGATGAAAGACCTTGGAGAAGCCGCTTATATACTTGGTATAAAGATTTACAGAAATAGATCTAAGCGACTTATCAGACTTAGTCAAAGTACATACATTGACAAAATCTTGAAGAAATTCAGGATGGATGAATCCAAGAAAGGATTTATCCCGATGCAACATGGCATAGTGTTAAGCAAAACACAGTGTCCTGTTTCTAGTCAAGATCTGGACAAAATGAAACCGGTTCCATATGCTTCAGCAATTGGATCGATTATGTATGTCATGTTATGTACTAGGCCCGATGTTGCTTACTCAGTAAGTGTTACGAGCAGATATCAACAAAATCCAGGAGAACCTCATTGGGTGGCTGTCAAGAACATTCTCAAGTACCTGAGAAGAACGAAAGACATGTTCTTGGTCTTTGGAGGATCTGAGGATGAAATTAGTGTCACCGGATATTCTGATGCTAGTTTCCAGACCGACAGAGATGATTTTAGATTACAGTTCGGGTACGTCTTTACTCTAAACGGAGGCGTGATCTCATGGAAGAGCTCGAAGCAGGACACGATTGCAGATTCAACTACAGAGGCAGAGTACATTGCAGCATCTGATGCAGCAAAGGAAGCTGTCTAGCTGAGGAATTTTCTATCAGATCTTAGAGTGGTTGCCAGTATCTCTAGACCGATTGATATATTCTGTGACAACTCTGGAGCCGTGGCACAAGCAAAGGAACCTAGAGAGCATAACAAGTCAAGACACGTGCTCAGAAAGTATCACCTCATCCGAGAGATCATTGGAAGAGGATATGTAAGAATATGCAAGATTTCGACAAACGACAATGTCGCAGATCCACTGACAAAGCCGCTAGCAAGGATGAAGCATGAGGCTCATGCATGTTCAATTGGGATGCAGTACCTGGACGCTAGTAGCTAGTTTTAGTTTATTAATTATTACTATAGTTTAATTTTAAACAATAAATCATGTAAAGTTTTATTTCACGGTGTGATAGAAATAATAGAGGTTTTAATTCATGATTGTTTTAAAGTTACCTATTTTTCGCATATTTAATGTATCCATGATTTGTGCAAAGTTTTTGCAAGAAATCTAAACTTCCGTAGCTACTTATTGGAATGAGAATTTCAATAGGGAGATTAATGCTATTATAAATGTTTGATGATTTATTCAAAGTAAAGAATAAATGCACAAGTGATGTGACCAAACATTTATAGATACTCATCAGAGTGTTTGAGTATTGGAAGTGACCAGTTTCAAGTCTGCTTCATGGAGCCCCAGTCATAAGCATCGACTTGATGATAGGTTGTCCTTAGACCTGAGATATTTGGTTTGGGAACATGAGGACTACTGTACTCTTAGCACGTTCTAACACTCCACCGTAACAGGGCGGCCATACGGGACGTGACTAGATGCAACGAAAGCCGTGGATCCAAATGCAAGTCGTCAAGAAGGGATTTGCACCTCTTTTCAAAAGAGAGATATTTCCGGGCCCCTTGACGATTAAGATTGGCAGAAAACGTGTGGCCACACTCGGATAGAATAACAAGTGTTATTTAGTAATATCCGTTACTGCAGGCAATTGAAATCAGAGTCAAGAAATACTTGAATTCGAGAAATGAATCCTCCACTCCATGTCTCAAATTCACTTTAGAAATATCGTGTGCAAAAGGAATGAACCTGTGTACAAATTCAAGAGTGAATTGTATCTCTAGATATAAGAGATCTTATAACCTGGTTAACCTAAGTGTCTGGCTAGGGACCTCCTTAGGCTAATGGTAACAGTACAGTTACATGTCTGGCACAAGTGGGAGTCTGTTAGGATTATGTGCGAGACAGTAACAGGGATTACCGTGTCCAATGTTATAAGACACTAGTGGGTCACACTGCTAACACCCGATTCGAGATCGTTTGGATTATATGTGTGAAAAATAATTAATTGAGTTTAATTATTAAAAGAGATTAAGAATAAATAATAAATTGGTTATTTATTATTTATTAAATAAATATAATTATTAATTAATTAACAGTTTGTTAATTAAATATAATTTGTTAGAAGAGTTATATTTGGTTAAGGTTTTCTTTAAAACACTGCCTTATTTACCTTTATAAATAAAGGCTTTATGCAGTTAAAAATTATTCTGATTAATTAGTTGCTTGATCACCAAGAAAAACCTACACCCTCTCTCTCTCTCTCTCTTTCTCTCTTTATCGTCGGCCATACACACATACAACCGGAGTTCGTTTTTCGATCAATCCACGGCGGTCTAGCAGTCAGTCTCACGGTGGTGTCAGTAGCGGTGTACTCCCCATTTGCATTCCGGAGGTTTTATCGTGAAAAAGGTAAACACACTAAACACCCTAGTTTTGTATCTGCAAGGTTTGGGATGGATCCGTGATTGGGAATCGTGTTTTTTTTTCCGCTGCGCGATAATCGCCTACGATTCGTGACAACTAGTACATAGACATACTAATAAGAAATACAAAAACAAACCAACTATAAACCGGCAGATTTGCTGAAGTATCCCCTCGAATCATCTCTTCCGTAGTTGTTACATCGAGCCCCCAGCTTCTTGGGTTGGAAACCCTAAGTGGCTCCCATCTAACTACTGACCTAATTATTTAAGAGAGAATTATTATTTTCTAAGATTTTTGAATTATGAAATTGGTGAATAAAACTAAATACCCAAGGCCTTATTTATAATAAAACTCGGCAGGTCCGTTTAGCGATCGCGAAACGGCAAGGTCGCGGCGCGAAAGGAAACTGCATCTTCCAGAATTTTCTGTTAATCGATCTTAGCGGCGCGAAATCTTCTTTAGCGGCGCGAAACGGCAGCTGAATCTTCCAGAATCTTCTACTTGATCATATTTTCCTTAATTGCTGAAGATCCTGCTTTGGGAGGAAGTCATCTGTCTTAGGGAGCAAGAAAACAGTCTTAGGAGCCAAGAAATCCATATTTTCCAAAGTCTTCACATAAGTCTCCTTTTTGACGCTTTTTACCCTCTTTTTGATACTTTTTGCATTTCACCCCCAAATTCACCTGAAATTACAATTCACACCCTTTTAGTAGCATTCATGTCCAAAATAGGTCCAAAACATAAACAAAAGTGGGGAACTAGTTCGAGCAAAACATGTATAATTTTGGAGTTATCATGACCAAATTAGAGAAAAGAAGAGAAAATCAAGCAAAATATGGATGGGAAAATCAATACCTTTTTTCATTTTTCGAAGGACGCCGATTAATAAGCGATTTTTGGAGTTCTAAGAGCGAGTCTTGAAGAGGAGACAGTGAAAATTTCATTCGGGTATTGATAGCAAAACATCATCAAGTACGTGAGCGTGAAGATTCGAAACCTCATGGAGTTTTTAATTGTTCTTGGATTCATTGTGTAAACAATGATGACCGAGTTTTTAAATTACTCTTTAGGTCTTCTTTTTTTCACCTCCCACAATTTGAACTAAGTCACATATGTTGGGGGTTGGATGACTTTTGGGTTTGATTAATTATTTGGACATGTATTTGGATTATTGTTTGGTTTCTTTTAATTCAGCGAAGCGTATGACTTGTAATTAATGGTTTTATTAGTCTGGTCAACTGGTAATTGTTTTTTTGATCGTGTTTTACTTTAAGAAAAGTTTTCCAAGGTTTGAATTAAGTAATACACGGCGAGTAATTGGATAGGGATATACCAATAAAACCCTAATCACTTTTTAATCCTATAATTGAACTAATTGGAAACTTTGTTGAGATTAAAAAACATAACAACTATCCTAAATTATTAATTTTGGCATACTTTGAGAAAGTGTGATAAATTTAAGAAGTGATTATCTTCCATTGACAAGTTGTAATACCCATTTTTAAAACACCAAAATACCTTTAAATTTTAATATCTTTAGTTGCAGAATTAACTAAAACTGAAAGTTTGAGTTTACTGTTTTAGACCATAACTGAAAATCCAACATGTGTAATAAACCGAAGTTTTAAAACAAGAATCTAAAAGAAAATCTCAAAGCGGAAGCCATCTGGAGTCAAGCTGGAGCCTTGTCCTTATCGATTCCCGAACTGATACCTAAAAAGAGGAAATCAACAACGGGTAAGCTAACGCTTTGTGAGCATACAACAAATACAATTATCAATAACACATATCTGCACATAAATCTGTCTACCGTCTCAAAAGAGAACGGGTTTGATCTGCACATAAATCTGTCTATCGTCTCAAAAGAGAACAGGTTTAATCGGCCTTCATCTCTTGCGAGAACAAAATTGTCTCTCTGGCCCTTACGAGCACGCACCTGTCTTCTTGTCTCTTACGAGAACAAGACTGTCCAATCAATACATAAACATGTCATCACATACAAACATGGATCATACAATAAGTGTACAAGTCAGTGTACTCATTTGAAACCCCGCAATCAACTGAAGTCACGAAGTAACTAAAATCTATTCTGACCCCTTTCAACCAAATCCTAAATTTATTGTTATAATCGGGATGTTAAAAGGCTATTTAAAAATAGTCTAAACTAATTGTTATCTGAATGACACTACCCTCGAATTATTTAAGTAAAATTAACATCTCGAACAATCATAATATCCTTCCTTACTTCCTTTCACATGAGACTATCTCTTTATATACACACACACACACACATATGTATATAATATGTGTGTGTATATACATATAACATCTTAAGGTCGGAGACGCGTATCTAAAAGGATTTAATGAAAGAAAACAATACTTACCAAACGAAGATAATCCTATCCTAATTTACTGAATGATTTCTTCGTTCTCGAACCTTCAAACATGCTTTAATATTTATCTTAAACCGGCTTACAATTCCCAATTCCAAGTAATCCTTACCTTTTCGAGGAATCCTTCATCAGTGGTTGTGAATGACAACAAAAGGATAACTTCCGGACCACATAAGTCAATCTCCACCATTTTTAGAATATAGATAAAGATGCCGTGAAGCTACTGTCCAAAAATCACCATGATCCGATGGTTCAAAGTCCAAAATAAGCAAAACGGCGCAAATGCGCTTGCCGAAAAACCATAAACTTTGATACATTGTCAATATCCACTTATGTGTCGACCCATTAGAATCCCAATCCTCTAATAACTTTTCTACACTCAAGATCCTTTTCTCTTAAGAAACGTGTTTTGTCAATTGTTGTATTTCGTTAATCTAAAGTTATCACAGTCAAATCGATTTTGATCGTTCAATTAATAATTAATTGCACTACTTAGTGACTGGTTCATTTGGATTGATATTCATACTTCCATACGTATTACTTGAATTGATATTGTACACTTAGGTTAGATTTAGGAGGGGTGTAAACCAGCTTATCATATATACATATTTCATGAAATGCGTATTTCATATTTCCATAGAGTAAACTACAATTTTATTTTATGTTGTTTACATGAATCGCTCATTGAAAGCGGTCGCTGGTCTTCAGTAACTACAATTATCGCCCCCGCTATTTACATTTTGCTTTGAAAATGGCCATGGTCACTAACTTCGTTAGATATGTCCGTTAAGTAAGGGATATAGTTATGTCTTTTTTTACTTTATCTCTTTTGAGTGAAGAAATCAACTAAACTAAAATTTTGGTCTTTTGAGCAAAGGCAAAAAAATGATTAAAGAACATCAATACCACTTTCAGAGATTCATGTAAACCTTTGGGACCAAACCCGTTTGCCAAACCCGTCCATGGTAGAGATAGCCTTTTAGGCCATGCGTAACGGAGATAAGAGCTTAGCGGGTTGGAAGCCGGCGAGATCGCCAGCTTCCACGGGATCCGGTACGTGACCGGCGGGTTTGAAGGACGGGTTGGGAGGGCGGTGTGCGGAAGCCGTTTACCCGATGAGCTCTCCCCCCCCCCCCCCTCTCTCTTCCTTTCTCTCTATCTCTCTCTACATTTTATATTAAAACAATTATGTATTGGGTATATTTGGTTTGGAAGTGTTGGGTAGTAATCAGAGAAGGTTTCAGAAGATTAATTATAAGGTTGAGGTAAACTGATGTGGAAAGTGATATGAAAGTAAAGTTAGAATGTTGGGTAGTGATAGTCTTACATAAATGCCGATAAAAATGGTAAAAGAAAAAAAAAAGAATGAATAAATAAAGTGTATTATTTTATTAGTTTAATTAAATCGAGAAGAGGTCAAAAGCTGCTGTTTTTGACCATTGCAGTGCTTCTTCCACCCACTTTATTTCCGCAATTTTCGGGGCCCTTTTCAAATATAAACTAAATAAATTTTACCTAAAAACCGTTTATACTAATGAATTTAAAATAACAAAACGTACGAAGGTATCATGTTAATATTTTAATAAAAACATTAATTATCGATTTAATGTTTAAAATGTTTTTAGTAGAAAAAAGAATAGATTGTTCTTATAAGATTTTATATAGTAATAATTTATTGAAACTCTATTTGAGATATATTTTCAAAATTTAGCTTATAAGAGTGTTGATATGAATAAATATATGTAATTTGTGTAATAAACTTAAGAGATTAACTAGCTTTTGTTGTAAAAAAGACCTCATAGTAGACGTATAAGTTGAAACTTCATAAAAATGTAAGATAAAGAAAGATTTAGTAAAAACCAAGTTAATTTAAACCAATTAAGTTTTATTAACCGAATACATAAAAACAATTTCAGTTTAGTTTGTCATAATTTAAAATATAAAAATGATGTCAATTTAAAGCTTCAAAGCAGACAACTTTATTCGGTTTGTTTTAAACCTGATTGCAAAATGATTATTAGAAGAAATCTTGAAACAAAAACTAGTTTTTAAACTAAGCAATAATGCATCAAGAATCAATCAAATATAGTTGGTTGTAATCTGATTCTAATTTGATGCTTTGATTTTATGGGTTATGTACAGAGTCTTGGAAACCCTCGCTTCATATTCTCTCTGTTAGGAACATGCATGAATAAAATTAACAAATATTTTACATATTCATATAATAGCTTGTAAGAGAATGAGCCATAAAATTCGAAAATTGAGGATTTTACATATTCATATAAAGTTACCGATTCTATAACTTATATATAGCAATCATAATCGATTGATCACCGATAGATACATATGGTAACAATTTTGGGCATAATCATGTTTGATTTCTTTATAGATGCTACCAGTCGTATATATTTATGATTTCTAAGATTCTTAAAAAATATTCTCATTTAATCATGCATTTTACGATCATATTCCAATATTGCCTAATATTTCTCGTGTCATAGCAATTCATCTACAACATTTATAATAATATAAAAACAAAAACTTGAACACAATTAATTAGAAGGATTATGAGGTTCATCCATCAAGGTTTGGCGCTAAAGCTTTGAAGGTTTTAAAATTGAAGATACAAATTAAGAAAGTGACTTTGTACTAATTTGCTACATTACTTTTAAAAATTTACATTGTTACATTAGATAAGAATTGAGAGGAGAATTTTGTGGCAAGTTTTCCCAAATTTAGTCAATAAGTTCTTAGGAAATGCTTTGAAAGCCTGCGTATGCGTTTTTTATATGAATCGTATTCAAGTTGTTTTTTCTTTGTATTAAGATATGATCTTGATTAATTGTTTGATTGTATTTAACTAAAAACAGTTTTTGATATGTGTATATTCAGATTTGAAATCACTCAGTTTCATGGATCTCATAAGATCGTATTTACGTCTTTGATGAGTTGATTTCGTTAAACCTTCACAACTAACCCTCAAATCTTCACAACAAAATTACATCGATCAATTACATGGCAACAACCAAGTTCTGAAAACACAACAAACCTCCATAGATAACAACACAAAAACTTCACATGAAGCACAAATGAAATTTTCATAATGGTCTCATGATTCTCATAAGAACTGGATGTTTTTTTTTTAAAGAAACCCCCTATGTGTGTGTGTGTGTCTATATAGGCAAAAGATCGTATGAGAAGCTAAAGTGAGAAGTGGATCTGAACCTTTCATCTCTTTTAATATCATGCCTTTCCATGAATTACCCTTTAGAAGGAAGTTGAGTCGGTGTATCTCCTAATGTCCATCCGCTTTTCATCCAACTTGATAACAACTTCTCATGTTTCTCACTTTAATCTTAACTTTTCACTAAACCCTAAACCTAACCCTATACACACACACACACATATATATATATATATACATATATATATATACACACATACAATATTAGGTTCAAATGAGAAGTGCTAAAAAATGAGAAGTAGAGAAGTGATCTCTACCACTCACCCGGTCAATAAATGTGGCTTTGACCGGGTCCCCTACTTTAATAATCTCTACCTCCCATGAATCGCGTCAATCCCACGTGATCGCGTCCACCGTAACCGGTCAAAACCACCTTTATGGACCGGATGAATGATGGAGATCACTTCTCTACTTTCTATTTTTTTAGCACTTCTCATTTGAACCTTTCTCTATACATATATATATATATATATATATATTAGGTTCAAATGAGAAGTGCTAAAAAAATGAGAAGTAGAGAAGTGATCTCCACCACTCACCCGGTCAATATATATAGAGGAAAGTTCAAATGTGAACTCAATTTTGGTTGTGAACATGAGGACGAATCTCATGGTTGCATAACTTAAATGAAATTTGTTCAAGTAGTTGTTTAATATGATGAAAATGTTTCATATACTTCAATTTTGATGAAATTGTTTCATATTTCGGTTTTTTTATTCATATGAAACTTTTTTTTTTATTTCTGTAAAACTTTTTCATTTCTACCTAAAAAAACACCTTCATATAAAACAATTTCATCAAAAAATTAGTATATGAAACATTTTCATCATATTAAACAACTCCATAAAAGATTTTTCATTGATTTACGTATGCAACCGTGAGTTTACATGATTTACAACCTTTTTGGGATTTACAAATGAACCTGACCCTATATATATATATATATATATGTGTGTGTGTGTGTGTGTGTGTGTGTATTGGTGAAGAATCGTGTGAGAAGTTGACTTTAACGTGGAAAACGTGAGAAGTTAATCTAAACGTTGATTACTTTTAATCTCATACCCTCTCATGAATTGTGTTTTAGAAGGGAATATGCATCTCGGTGCATCTTATTCTAATGTGCATCAACTTCTCATGAATATGGATGTGTTCTTTTTCAAGATAAATATTCATCATGAATATGGTTGTGTTATTCATTATTAAGCATACATTCACTTTGAATTAGAACATGTTATTCATTATGAATCATACATTTACAATAAATATGTTATAACATTGATAATTTATAATAAATATTTTTTTTTGTTAATATGTCATGTGTTGTACTGTAGATGATACTCCACTTCCTAATAAAATAAGGTTTATAACCAAACTAACTTGTGTATTTATTTTCTTACAAGTTGATTATGATTATGCAACCTTTTTATGAATCAATGCCCTAAATGGTCTTACTACAATATGATTATGCAACCAAGCATGTTGGCTTTGATACATGGTCTTACTACAATATGATTATGCAACCTTTTTATGAATCAATGCCCTAAATCCCTATATATGTGTATTTATTTTCTTAGTGAAGTAGTTTTTGTATAAACCCTCATAAAAAGGTTGCATAATCATATTGTAGTAAGACCATGTATCAAAGCCAACATGCTTGGATTATGACTCATTATATTCATCCAACATTCTCATTAGTCATTATCAATACCTTAACGGATAACTAATTCCCTCCAATTGCCCGTTGCTACCATCATTTTGTTTTTCTTTCTTTTCATCGGTCGATTATTAAAACGAATTAAGAAACTATCTTTTAATTTATAAATATTTTTCTATTAAAATATTTTAATAATCTACTGAGGAAGCTAAAAATTAAATGTTAACTGATAAATAATAATGATTGGTTCACGTTTGCCGCTCATAAAGAATCCTGATCTGACCATCTCCAATTGAGGCTTGAAATCACCTAATGTATAATAGCGGATAAATAATTATGATTAAGATGCGTTTTTTCGACTACAAAGAATATATTCTTATGCTTGTGATGTGTTTGTTCAATCATGTTGAGATGTTTAAGATGCAAAATTATCTGATTATTTTAACTTTTATGGATAATCTTTTTACTGGTATGCATTTAACAACTATAAAAAAATCGAAATTTTAACCACAAGGCTGTGGCATACTGGTTAAGACTCGTGGAGGAAGTGGCTAGTTAACCCTTCTACCCCAGGTTCAAATCCAGGCGCTTCCAGATTGTGGCCATTGAGGATTAACTCAGGACAGCATGCTTTAACTATCGGTAAACCTTGCCGGATATCATGCTTCAAAGAAAAAAATTTAACTCAGGACAGCATGCTTCAAAGAAAAGAATTGTTCTTCAATGTTGCCATATATAAATATTATATACTTATAAAATAAAACGATCTAATATAAACATCCGGTAACTAAAATCATACATTTTTATACATTACTGATTTTTACTAAAATTAAATACAGACTTAATAAGTATTACAAAGGAATCAAAATTAATCCAAACTATTTAATTAGTTTAATTTTATCATTCATGTTGATTCATATATTTTGTTTTTATATATGAGAATGTTTCGTATAAAAAGAATGCAATTTTATGTATTTTTTTACTTACAAAACACTATACATATTTTTGAAACAAGCGTTATATAAAAGATAGTATGTTTTTATGCACTGTATAATTGTTTCATTAAGAGGTAATCTCTGAATTGTTAAGAGGTAAATCATGTTTAGCAAAAAAATGTATTGCCTCTTAATAGTTTCAAAACCCTCTAAATAATCTTGTTTTCTACATGTCTCTTAACCATTTAGAGTTCCTTGATTTCATGTTCAACAATTACCAAGCCACCATATTTCATTTTACACTATATCATAAAAACTTTTTAATCATTCCAACCACTTAATTATTCAACATCAAACTATTCAACAACCATCAAAGATCAAACAACCCTTAAATTAATAGAAATTGTATTTTTAGTTTATCCTCCCTGCATCTGGTTACTTTCATTCAATTGAAGTGGCAGATTGGTCCCACCAAAAATGGAAAACCTAAAGTTTGGTTGATGTCTTTGGGTAGCCAGCCAACACATGACATATGGAAGCCTAGAAAAGTACAAATAAGGATACTTGATTTATAATATATGATTTTATGTTCATTGTAATTATTAGCTTTTGTAAAAGTTTTGTATTAGTTGAATAATTGTATGTATTCGAATTAACTTATATGTATCTTAAGTATCTTAAAAGACGTGAAAAATAGTTAGAAAAATTGTTACCTTGCTTGCAAAACTTGAATCAATGACATATGAAGAGAAAACCACAAGATTGTATTTTCAAACGTTATTTTTTGTTTTTTTAAAATCAAAATTAAAACTTAAGCTCGTTTTAAACGTATGTGCTATTAAGTTATATAAAAAATGTAAGCATAAGGTTGATGTTTGTTCTTATACACCTTAAAATGACAAGGCATTAATTAATGTAATTTTTAATACTTGTTTTATGAATTTCGATCAAATCACACACCACAATATACTAGGTCTTCTAAATCGAGTAATATGCATAAAGCCATCAACTATTTTATGGAATGCGTGAACTGAAATTTGTTTGCAAGATGTATATATGAGAATATGTGGACTTTATTAGACCAATCGTAGGATGCTTGTAACACCTTAAATTTTCAGAACATATATTTAACGAAAACTATTTAAGTATTAAGCGGAAACCTTGTTCAAAAACTTGCATTTAAGAAAAACCCATCGTCTCGAAGTACGTTCAAAAGTTTGAAACATAAACAAATCATCCATAATTCAAACATAGGACAATATCTCAAACATAACCCAAATCGGAAAGCTAAATGTAATTCCAACAACATTGTTCACATGCCAACCCCAAAACAATCCCATAGTCTGACTGAGCTGCTGACTTTCCCGGACCATCAAACGTGAGCTTTTCTCTTGCTACCCGAAGTTGTACATGGCACTAAAAGAGTAAAATAACAACGGGTAAGCTTTCGCGTAGTGAGCACACATCTATACCAAACATAATTATACATACATAACCAAGACACATTGTCATCGCATGCACATAACTTGATCCAATGACACTGGTACTAGGCCTCTTAATCCGTAACATCTTCCCTAGGGGTAATAGATACCGCCTAGGTACTATCATAACCATAACATAACCGACATGTCACATAATCACATATGCATATCAATCACATAAGCATAACCATGTCAATATAGATAGAGTACTCACCTGATAGTAGCTTACTATCACTCACAATACACGTACAAAGCTCAAAGCGAGTCACCTAACCATTTACATGCATAATCATATCAACACATAGCTCAAAATAACCTTTTAATACCCCATACCGAAATACGAGTCTTAGCCATGGCTAGACTAGTCAAATTGCCCTCAAAATCTACCCAACATTATCTCATAACATCCCTAACATAAGCCCAAAGCCAAATCCCGAAAAGGACCGTAAACGAAAAAAGTGAAAATTCATCCAGTGAGTTGCACGACCTTGCCCCGCGACCTCAGGTCGCGGGCTAGGTCTCGGGGTTCTCCTGGCTCACCCAACTCACAATTTTGCTTCGATTCTCATGTCCCAAATCCACTTTTCGACTAACACAATTCCCAATAGGTTTCTATAAAAACTAGGGTCGATAACCAACATTTATATGCGAGTAATTTGACCCAAAACATACCAATTGATAGTTGTATGATCATCATTCAACATCAATTTCACCAATTTACCAATCAATTACACCAATTTGGTGTTCATACGAATACTCACCCATAACCCAACCCTAATTCAAAATTAACATCAATTAGACACCAAATGGACATAGAATTCATACCTTGGTTGTAGTTAACGTGATTCCTACAACAATTTCTTCACAACACCTTCAATTGATCTCCCTTGGCTTCAACCTCTCTAGAACGCCCTCTCTCTCCCTCTCGTACGTTTCCAGAAACTGAAAGAGAGTTGAGGGTTTCTCTTTTCATATACCTCTACCTCATACCCTTAACCCTTCATTTTCCAAAATGACACTCTAGTCCCTCAACTTCTACAAATACGATTAACTGAGTTAATTAATTAATCAAACATCGTTAAAACTTAACATGAGAATCAGGGCGTTACAATGCTTATAGAAAAACCTTCAACTAATTAAAAACATATTTGAACATATATACAAATAAAACGATATCAATCTAACCGACTTAAAATTTGATCATCTATATGTTTTACTTATGCAACCAATTAATCATCCCCACAACTACAATCTCAATAAATTCTTTTAAGATATTATTATCAATATGAATTTTCTTTCGGAAAAAGAAAAAGTAAACTACACTAGTAGTCCTTGTAGGTTGTTTAAATTTTGGATTTGATCCCTAACTCAAACAATACCTACCGATGGATCTAAAGTTTCAATTCATAATATTTATATATGGTCCCTAAAGTTAACACGGTAAGTTAGTAGCCGCTATGAGTGACAAATAAATTTTTGTGTAGCTAACTATAGGGATCAAAAATGTAGTTTACTTTAAAATATATTATGATTCACATTTTAAATTCACCATTGTATATTAATGACGAAAATTGCATGAATTCACCGTGCTATAAGCCTAAAACTATTTCCTTGTTGGCATATGTGTCAGTTTCTTACTAGAGAATAGTAACAAAGACACTATGAAGAGTTGAGTGTTATTTATAGGCACAAGACAATTTAGCAATTCAAGGTCTTTTGTATTTGGGAGATAACGATTGATGTTGGGTTTTAGTAACACTCGTCCATGGCTAGACTTTGTATAAGATTTGGATTATTAATTGTCGATATCAAGGTTCAACATAGCAAGAATTGTGGCGTGACAACGAGGTCAAGCATTTAAGCCTTACATGCTATGGCGAGGGTGCAACGTTTTCTCAAGGCATGATATAAGGTGACAAATTTGCATGTCTTATATCAACACGCGCACACACACACACACATATAGTTTTTGATTAAATATTTAATATAGACTTAGAAAAGTAAATTTTAATTGCATTTTAATCATGACTCTATAATGTTTATGAATTCATTAAAGTTTAAACTGTGAGTGATGTGGTTAAATAAATCTATTAGAGTGTAAAAACTAAAGTTAAAAATGTAAAAACATAAAAGATAAAGAAAATTGAAAAAAAAATCACGTCTTACAAAAATGCACGCCACTTCACGCCATGTAACACCCTAAAAATAGGGAAAACTTGGGTTTTAAGGCAAAATATGACGAAATCAAATATAACTACCACCCATAGAAGGGGAAATTAAGTAAGAAGTTTTATAGGCTATGAGTCGACTAAGAAACAACAACCTATTAATCTACACCAAGTTACACCAAGTCTAGATTAAAAATGGAGGTTGCCATAGTCACCAAAATATCGTCTATTTGTGCACTAGCATCTCCATTATACGATCTCAAAAGTATTCGTGCCCAAAAGTTGACTCTACCGGCCAATGACGCTCCACTCACTATTTTGCCGCTCTGTTATCCTTAGAACATGATATACATGTCATTTTAAGACAAAATGTTAGGCTAAAGACTAGTGAGAACATATCAACTTAGGCAAGAACTATGTAAAGGAAATAAAGCTTAGTGAATGAGATTTTGTGAAGTATGAGCATGCTTAAATAAATATAACAAGGTGTCAAATTAATTTACCAAGGCGGGGAGGCACAATTTTCATGGAAAGGGCGCAACACAAAAGGAAGCCACAACTCCATGTTTAGAGAATTATAAGTGAAATATTGTTCACTGGGTTCAACCACCCTTGGTTTCAGTCCAAGTTCTCCAACATAACATCATTTACTCAAAGCTAGAATCAAACAACTATGAGTCCCACAATCATCAAGTTCAACCACAATTGGTCTATAATTTGAGTCATTCGAAGATTGGTACCCATATATAGCTAGCAAGTGGGATATAGCCAACCACGCACAACACATAAGTATAAAATGTTGACCTCGTGCCTATGGATCCATTTCACATTCACTAGTAAGATAATTCTCATGAACAATGACATGATTCCAAAGCTATAATCATGAGCATTTGATAATAACCATTCGGCATAGATTTTGTCAGAACTCCAATAAAATCCCATTTAAACGTAACATGTTAATCAAGATGTTTATCACAAAGTTATCCACCATTTAAGCACTTCAAAGATAGGGAAAACCCTAGATGGCAACCAAACTATTTTCTTTTCAAACTGAACCACTAAAATATAAAACATAACTCTTTTAACATTTCTTTTAGCAAATATATCATCAAGTCTTAAAGTTTACAAAACCCTAGAAAACCCCCAAATTATTTAGTTAGATCAAAATTACCCAAATGGAAATTTGACAAACAATAGAACAACTAGAGTTTTAAAACATGAGTTTAGCATGTATATAGTTTTAAAAATAACATATGAACTCACCGACTTGGTTCTAGATCTCAACCTAAAATCAAGTGTGCTAGGAGGCTAAAGGAGTCTTGATGAGGATGGAGACAATATCTTGCTACCTTGAGATTGAACCTTCACTACAAAAAATGTCATTTATCCATGCTTTATAAAACGTGCGAAAAAATTTTGTGTGACAAATAGTTTTTTATATAGAGATTGTTAGAAAAAAAGAAAAAACTCCACATTTATAAATGTGTACGTTTGATTTCAAAAGTTCACACTTTTAAATGTGTAATTTTTGTAATTAGAAAAGTTCATATTTAAAGTCGTGGACTTTTGTAACCTTAAAGTTATTTTTCAAATTTTCCATGTTTAGATGTGAAAATTTAGATAATTTGTCCATACAAATAAACGTGATTTTTACTATAATTTTCACACTTTCAAATTTAGAGATTTGATAAAAATTCTAACGCCAAATATATCCACGCTTTATTATAGTTTTCCACACTTTTAAGTGTATTACTATTGTTAAAAAAGTGTGGATAATCAACCACATTTTCGTAGTGCTTATAAGAACACTAATTGATCAAAGATGAATACCTTGAAGCATTTAAGGAAGAGAGAGCCTTAGGGGGAAGATGTTTACCTGACTTAGGGAGGCAAAATCGTTTCCAACCGAGTCCCAAGTGCATAACACAACAAGAGTGTTGAATCTGATAGGTAAAGGGTTTGGGCCCGTAGGCGACCTTGCTAGTGCATAATCATGGGGCAAAGTCGCCTGACTGTATCGCGACTGTCCACCCAGGCTGCAACCTTGACATGACGACAATGCCAGTCACTCATCCGCTATGGTAGTTGTTTGTTGCTGCTGTTGATGCCATAGTGCGTACCATTACTCACCAATCATGTTCTTCACTTTATCTCAATTAGGATTAGACGTTCTTGGATCAAAAGCTAAAAAGGTTGAATTTTTTATTTGCCGAAATTTTAGGGTGTTATACGCCAATGGAATGAGTCACATCTTGCAGCATATCCCGACATGACACGCCTATTTAACACTGGTTGATGTTTGATCTTAGATTACCATCATAGGTAATCAGTTGTTAATATTTAGAAACTAATTTATTCCTTATTTGGTGTTTTATCGAAAAACTTGAATTAGACGTTTTTCCAAATTTAAGGGGTTCTTTGTTGCTTATATGAGTGCTTATTGTTCTTGTATAATGACAATGATTTGTCTTAATTGTTTGAATAATGGATTTTCTATTTTATTTTTATAACAATTGTATATGTACAAAATGTTACAGTTTTTTGAATTAATTTTTGGTCATCATTTTAATTAATTTTGGTTTGACTATGTATTAATAATATCATGTTAAGCGTACTTAACTTTCAATATCATGGTTAATTACATATTTCACCACCAATGCGGCAATGCCAAAAGATACGTGAGCTTCTTTCGACTTTATTTATATTTCTGAACTTGAGATTTGTTAACCGTACTTAACTTCCAATTTCATGCTTACATATTTCACCACCAATGCCAAAAGATACCTGAGCTTCTTTTGACTTCATTTATTTTTATAAACTTTGAGATTCCCTAACACAAAAGTCACATGACTAATTTAATAATTTTTAAATAAAATAAATATTTTAACTTAACATATTTTATTTTAAAGTTTTTTTTGATGATTAGATGTATAAAATATTTTTGATATTGAATTTAAAAAAAAATGCACCACAATTAATTGTATAGTGAATATCGGATATTTGGTTCGTAGAATGAAATTTGATAGAATTAGAATCCTTTGAAGGAGTTTCATGTTAAAGGAATTAGAATGAAATTTGATGGAATTTGACACGTTTGGTTGGTAGGAATTAAATTATTAATTCACTTAAGCCAATTAATGATGAATTTCTTAAATTGTGAAATTCAATTAAATTCAAATGATTCAATCAAGTTTATTGCGCAAAGCAAACATAACCAAGAAATCTGCTTAAAAGAATTTGTCATCTCAATTCCATTAAATTTCACAAACCAAACAACACTTTATAATCTTCTTAAAAATTAGGTTGTCATTTAAAATGGTTGTTGTTAACTGACAATTAAATTATAAGAACTATAAATGTCATGAGATCTGAAATTTAGGAACTATAAGGCATAGATAATTACATTAGGGACCAAATCTAAGTATTAAATAAACTATAGGGATGTTGTAATCCACTGTAAGGAAAAAAGAAAAAGAAAAAGAGTAAACTACGAATTTCGTCCCTAAGGTTTACACAAAACAACGAAACTTGTTCTTGAACTTTAAAAAGCACACTAAATGTCTTTGGGGTTCATGTTTTGCTTTGGATCTAGTCCCCTTCTCACGAACCCGTTAAAAACTCAGTTAGATAAATGGTGATTTTGATTAAATGAAAGAAGAAGGATTAAATTGTATTTTTAGTTATATATATATATATATATCTCTTTTGCGACTCAGGGAGTAAAATGTCGTCGGCCTCGTCGCCAGCCACTTCACCCTCGTAACCACCACCTCCCGCATCCATCTTCGTCTCTGGCATCATCAACCTCCAACCTCCCACCCACCCTCTGTCTCCGACATCGAGGTAACCATGTTCAGATCCACCATCCGAATATGTGTCACCATACCCCCCCCCCCCCCCCGGCCTCCTTCGATGTACTTTTTGAAGTTCAAGAACGAGTTCGTTGTTTTGCGTAAACCTCAGGGACGTAATATGTAGTTTACTCAAAAAAGAAAGAAAGAAGAGGTGTCACGTGACATCATCACGTGAGGGGTTTTAAGAAGAAGAAGAGTGGTTGACATTCTTGTTGGCTGTGGGTCCCATACGAAACAGAAAAGTACGGTAGTGTCACATGGGTTTTAATAATTGCCGCCAAGAAACCAACGCCGTGACCGACGGTTGTCTTCCGCTAATTAAGAAGCCGTTATCTTCCGTTAAGGAATCCGTTTAGTGTCGGCGGACGACATCATTATAATTAACGGCTAATTTTAAGCGCGCAAATATTCCCTCCGAGGTATGGTTAAGTGGCGCCAATTCAGATCTCCGTACCAATCACAAATTCCTAATCCAAGGAATCTTAAATTAAAGCAAAAAGAAAATCAAAGACTATATATTATATTCTATTTAAAATAATTAGAAAAAAACTATTGGTAACGTTCACTAAAAAAGTGTAAACAAATATATTAACATTATACAAATATGTAAATATGAGTACTTTTTTACTTCACGATTTTAAATTTTGTGAATCGTTTACTTAAATACTTATTTAGTGAACAACTAGTTAATGACCTGTATAAAATTGAAAACGATCATTTATCATATTGAACAATATTCTAGTTCTTTAAAACGGTATTGTATGTAACAATTTAGCCAATAACTGTTTTTTTTTGGGAAAGGTTCATCTAGCCTAAACTACATCCTTGGCAATTTGGTAACTAAATTATGGTCTTTGAGACTAAGTCTAACCACAATTATTGTGTACACCTGTAATTGACCCATGGTGGATGGGATATTCTACCACATCCTCAGGGCTTCAACCAGTACACCACAACCCTTGTGGTTACCCAATAAGTGTTTACCAGTAAGATTCGTCAATCTTACTTACCGGATAAGACCTTGATTCAGGCCATCATTTTTACCGACTAAGATTCTAGTTCTTGTTATATTCATTCTCATCCAGTAAGCAAGTATCGGATAAGTGTTAAGTAAACGACCCGTAGGTTGATTAATTTCTTTTAATAGTATCAAAACAAATATTACGACATATAATTCTAGAATGTATATTATTAATATACAATTTAGTAAATTAAACAAATTTGTAGGAGTTATTGATGATCAACTTTTTGGAGTTTGTAACAATAAGTTTATACCGATGATAGCTAGTTATTTTTTAACTTCGTTTTAATTTATTAATCTTCTTTATGCTAATTAATATTATTTATTAGTATTACAAGAACAGTCTAATACTATTTTCTAATAATTAATTATTCAAACTAAATTCGACAAAGTACACTATCACTGTCACTTCCCCATCATCATTAAAACAAACTATGTATTAAAAAGTTAGAAAAACAAAAAGACAAAGGAGACAAAGAGGATAATCAAATTTTAGTTCGGTCATCATCATCACCATCATCTTTTAAACTATGCTATTAAACAATTATAAGAATTTATCAGTAATTTGTATACATCATCATAGTCTTTCTTCACAAAATTAAACAATTTAAAGCCCATTTCCATTAACAAACAAATACCCTTATACCCACCTATTGGATGATAAATATTACAAACATGTATTTTTCTATGAAATATTATGAAATTTGCATAAGCATTAAAAGCCAAATTAGATGTAGACGGAAAGAATGATAGGAAATAGGGGTGTGTATGGTTCGGTTTGGTTCGGTTTTGAGGTAAAACCGAAACCAAACTGAAAATTTCGGTTTTTAGAAAAACCAAAACCAAAACCAATCGGTTTTTCGGTTTTTGGTTTTCGGTTTTAAGTTCGGTTTTTTGTTCGGTTTTCGGTTTTTAATTCGGTTTTTGGTTTTCGAATTTCAATTTTTTGTTCAAAAATCAAAATCCAAGATCCTCAATTTCTGTTTATCGCATCTGAATGTTTAAAAGATAGAGTTGGTGTTTTATAGAACTATGCCTTCAATTTAATATTGACTAATTTACATTATTAATTCTTATCATCATCATAGAATGACTTCAATTTATTATTTGTTTCATCATTTTTTAATATAAATGTTTTCTATCTGATGTCAAGTCATTCATGGACTCAAGTAATTATGAGAAGGAAAATACAAAGGGTAATAACTAGGATAAAACTAAAAGAAGTATTTATTCGGTTCGGTTCGGTTTTTTCGGTTTGGTTTTGAATCATAAAACCGAACCAAACCGAAAAAGTCGGTTTTTGAAATTTTAAAAACCAAAACCAATGGTTTTGGTATTGGTTCGGTTTTTTCGGTTTGGTTTTTCTGGTTTTTTCGGTTTCGGTTCGGTTTCGGTTTTTTCCTGCTCACCCCTAATAGGAAACATAAGTACTATCACATCTGATTTTCATGAAGGCAAATTAAATGGTCATCTAATAATTCTTTTTTTTTTTTTTTTGTAGATAGCCTAAATATAATTTTTCACGAGGTTTATAGACGCAGTTACACAAATAATCTTAAATAAATGTATCAATAATCTTAAATAAATGTATCTCTAATCCATACGGAAAATTTTAAGCCCAAATAATGATATTGGATATTGCTATCTCTATTTGGTTGCTTTGTAAAAAAAATTGGTACCAAAGATCCAATGCTAGTTCTATCTGATTGACTGTTTTTGTGCTTTAACAATTCCATAAACAACAACTTTAAGCTCTTAGACTTAATATTATTGTTTTTTTTGGATATTTATATGTATTTTTGTTTCTATTTTTATTTATTTATAAGGTTCACCTAGGTTTTTGCCTAGACTACATCCTTGGTAATTTTTACTGACAATTAAAGCATGCTCCCCTGAGATTAATACTCAGTGGCCCTGGTTGCTCACCCCCAGATTCGAACTTGGGTTGGTTGTTACACCTTCCACAAGCCTTAACCGGTAGGCTGCCCCATTGGGGTTATTTTTGTTTCTATTGGTTACTAGTGGCCCGTACCGCGCGTTGCGCGGTGTTCAAAAAATAACATAAAATATTGTTTATTAGTTATATTTAATAAGTTTTTTGTTCTATGTGATTATGTCTTAGTTTATATGATATACATTTTGGATTATATATACTCTACCATCAATCATTCTATCAATTATGTTAAGCTTAAATAAAATATTGAAGTTAGTTTGGCCGATAATCATGTATTATGTATTAAAAATAATGAGTATCAATATTCAATTTTATATGAATTCACCTTATCATCCTTAATTTCTTTTTCATTATATATAATTAATAAGTTATAACTAAAACTTAGAAAACAAATATATGATTCTGTCGATTATAATCATGACGTTTATTATGCAAATTGTTTTGTGAGAAAGATATCATACAAATGTGACGTTCTTACCTACTTTTGTATAATTGCGAGATATTTTTTATTTTGTTTATAATTATTGTAATGTACTCATTTTGCAACTTTAGGAAAAAAAAACTTCTTGAAACCCCTTTTTGACCTGGGTTGCATGAAAAAAAAAACATTAGTTGTCAATATTGTGATCACTCGACAGCGATTGTTAATATTTCATTTGATATGTTTGAGTTTTTCCGATCTTTTTATGATTGTTTCTTTATATTTTGGTTAGTCCGTAAAATTCATGAAAAAAAGGCGGTTTTATTAAATTTATGTAAATAAAGTTATTATATTTATTCGAATTTAACTTACATATGTAGTTTGATTTAATCTAAATTAATAACAGAGTATGAAATCCTTTATACATATTAATCTTTGTGATAAGGTGTTTTTTTATTTAATATATTGATTCTTCTAATTAATTAAAGTTTTATATATTGTTTTCATAGTTTTTTTATACATATTATTATATTGACTTTATTTTTCATTATATATTATTGTAGTAGTTTATATAGATATTGATTTATTTTAATTATGTTTTTGAGCGATACTAAAGATAATAAATATATCATATATTTAGAAGACTATCTTTTTATTAATTAGCATAACATTTAAATTGATTTGTCATTTTTATTAGTTTTATATATTGATTTCAGTTTTTTTTATTAATTTTAATATCATTTAAAAATACGATTAATTGATATATATATATATATATATTAACAATTGTTGAAATCAATTGTCAATTCATTTGCTTATTTATATTAATTATAAGAAATTTATTATTATAATATTACCAAGTAAACATAAATTACATATTTACATGTAATAATATTTAATTATCGTGTAAACAACAAAAATATTTATTCTAATAGTATTTTAAATAATTAGTAAAACAAAAACTTTGAAAAATATAGAAGACTGAGATTAAAAAAAAACTTTAAATCTCAACCAAAGTCTAAAAGAATGTATATCCGGATTAATATTTTCGAAATAAAAATAACCATCGAATATTACTTGTTAAAGTTATATTATATATGTTATCATCTTATTTCGTTGCTAAGAACACACCTTCAATTCTGTTGGTAAAAACTTATGAAACATATAGAAGAATGAAATAGAAAATATTCTAAAATACCAACAAAACTAAGAAATGAATGATATTCAAATTATTATCCTCACAGCAAACTAAAAACAATTTTGTTGAAAATAAGTTTTTGTGGATTGAATAACAAATCAAGTGATGAAGAAGGAGAAAAATAGGTTATTTGAAAAACATTTTTTTATAAATAAGAATTTGTGAATATTGTAAGCAGATCAAACGATGGAGAGTGACAACATGAAAAATGATCATGTTGAAGAAAAACAGGTTATGATAAGGAGAGATAAAAGTAAATTTAGTAATGGTCAAATTATGAGAAAGAAAAATGAGCAGATGAAATCTATGAAGGTTTTATTATCAAGAATAAAGATATAAATGTTATGAAGTTAAAAGTCTTAGAATTATCAAAATAGTTATGTCATAATAAACTCTATGTTTTTAATATAGAGATGGAAAACTAATTAACTTATCAAGTAATAAAAAATAGAAAAAAAAAGATAACGAAGGTTAAGATATATTATTAACAAATTGAATTAAGAAACACAAATAAATCATCTACTATAAAGCCACAAAAATCATACTTTAGAACACTATTTTGGGGATAAAAACAAAAATAACAAATTGAATTAAAAAACACAAATAATCCATCTCCTAAAAAGCCCATAAAAAATTATATTTTAGTATTTGATTGTTACAATTAGAAGTGAAACATTGTCAAACAAAAAACAAATTTTGAATAAAACACATGTACAAACATCAACAAAAATATATAATTTGTAGAAAACATGAAACAAAATATAAAACTTATTAGTTATTACCAAAAAAATGTGTAGAAGAAAGACTTGAACAATTTGATGGATGTGTTTGATGTAAGTAGTTGGTATATATATTAGTGTAACATGTATTTAATGATTTATGGATGGTAATTGAAAAGTTTGAAGGAAAAATGAAAAGATGGATAACTTATGTATGAAATAATGACTCTAATAATGAATGACATTATTATATTAATTAAAAATATTACAAATACTAAAAAAAATACAAAATTTGAGAAAATAGATAAATGTGATTCTTGGCTTTAGAAGATGCCACGTAGGATGTCCAACATCCTACTTTTATATATATATAGATTGCTATTTGCTTATAATGTTTGTGTAATTGTTTTTGGTGATAGTTGCTACCTATTTTTGCTTCTATAAATGATATTATGCTATTGTTTGACAATCTATCTATTGTTGTTATGAGTTAAGATGTGTTTTATGGTTTTGTGATTAATCAATAAACTTTCCCTACCAAATGTACCAATTAATGTCTCTGAGGAAAGTTCAAATGTGAACCACTTTTTGGTTGTGAACGTGAGGACAGCCGAGAGCGCGACACGTGACGACTTTGAGTGTGATCCCCCTCTTTAATTCAATGCCCTCCCATGAATCGCGCCTAGTCATCCGCCATGGATCTAATGTGGCGCTTAGTCATCCGCCACGTGTCGCGTTCTCGGTTGTCCTCACGTTCACAACCAAAAAGTGGTTCACATTTGAACCCACCCCTAATGTCTCTTATTTATGTGATGTTCTGAAAACTTTTGATCATAACATCTTATTTTGGTAGTGCGAAAAAATAAGGAAAGGGAAATTCATCTATTATCATCAATTATTTGACTTTGTTATCATTCATTGGGATTTCACTACGCATCATGCACAAGATTCTATTTAAGTGTTCAAGCAACCATTCTATGAGCTTACAAATTATAAGTCCCATTCATTATTAATTCTGTTTAGATCTCAATGAGCTATCTATCTTCCACATTCTTATTGATCTTGGTTTGACTAGTTGTTTGTATATGATAATCTTCTCTATCATTGATCTCCTATTGACTTGATTACTACTTCCACATTAGTTCTCTTTTTGTATCAAAATGACACAAATTCTGTTATGAAGTAACAAAATTCTTACCTTTCAAAAATTTACCATCCATAATATAGTAGATGCTCAAACACATATATTTTAGGACTTTAAAATTACCCTTGTTTTTGCAATACACTATACTCTTGGTTATTACCTAATAAGAAGTACCTAAATCAGTAAATCTTAGGTACTCTCTTATCAATAATAAAGGAGAAGAAGAATTATTTCTTCCGTGAAATCATTAGCATTTATTGTATGCTAAGTTTTACTAATGAAATATATTTATTGGTTTTTTCATATAAGATGTTAGGAACGGGTCTGGCTAGAAATGTGTAGCTCAATGAAACAACTTATGAAATCACAAAGCAATATTGTGACATTGAAATGTGTAGCTCAATGAAACAACTTATGAAATCACAAAGCAATATTGTGACATTGAATTGTACGTAATACATACAAACTGTTTAAACATGTCCATTTTACCAGGTGTTTGTTAAAGTTGTTAGCCTTATAGAAGCCAATAGAGGATTTTGAAGACTTCCCAAGACTGGATTGTAAGTTGGCATATGAGATGTATGGACCATTTGGCAATTTCGTTTTTAAAATATGCTTGTTTCGGAAGTCATTGTCTTTGAAGATCTAGTTTAAGCATTAACCTATAGCGGTTTGTAGGCATTTTCATGCTAGACTTGTTAAGATTTCATGTCATTTTGAGTATCGCATCATGTTCGTGCTTCATTTGACGTAAACGTCTTGTACCATGTTTGAGATTCATATCACTTTTGAATTACGTGTCACTATTAGGGGTATGACTTCTATTTAGTTTCTTATCTTTATTTACTATTAAATATCTAACTACTGGTATATTAGAACTAAAATTAAAACAAACACACAATTAGTTATGGCCTAAGCATGACCTAATGGCCTAAAAAACAAACACAAAATGAACATTCCTTCAATCTGAAGCTTTATCCTTATCATATGTGATTCCCCATAGCATGCCAAATGCTTTGGACCAACTTTCACATGCCTTTTCCTTTATCATCTTTTATGTTATAAAAGGCAAGATATATATTAAATTTAATAAAAATTTGTGTTAGTTTTATTTATTATAGCAATGACCTTTTTTTTGTTAATCCATACAATAAACATATATATAATCTCCAAAATTCATAACGATCTTACTTGAATAAAAGGGTTTTCAACTTACATCGCATCAATTTGTATGATGCTACACGTAATCTCACAAATAACATTATATCTTGATTACTTAACAAGTATATCGATCATTAATAATTATAAGATTACTTGCGAACTGTAACTGACACAAAATAAGAAGAATTGAACGTTTGTTTTACGTCTTTGTAAACTTTTTTATTATTAAGACAACTATAAACTAAGACAAACTCGTTGTAACTTCATGCATTTTGCCTACTATAAAAGAGAGCTATTATAATGTACTAACTAGTTAATTACCCGTATATTATACGGGCATTTGAAACATGTTATTTTAATTTTTAATAAGAATAGACATTTACATGACAATTGTCATTACCATTTAAATACTTATGTAAATTATATGTTATACGACAATTGCTATTATAATTGCTTATTACAATAGATATTTTAGTTATCTAATAGCTGTTAAAATTTTAAAAATTGAAAATTTATTATTCTTTTGTCAAAAGATTTGAATTTCGTGAATGATTTTAAAACTGCAGGGATTCAGAAATAAAATATGTGTAGTGTTTTGATTTGTAGGATTTTAAATAAAATAAAATATAATTATTTATAAATAATCTACAAAGATAGTTAGATTAAAAAGATGAAATCTTTAAATTTCAAGAATATTAGCAATTGATTTTTAAAAAAATAATATTTCATTACTTATAAATAATATATAAAAATAATTAGGTTAAAAAGATGAAATCTTTAAGTTTCAAGAATATGAAGAATAAAATTGTAATAAAATCTAAACAAATTAATTTATATCTATTTTATTCAAAAATAAAATATGTAGTGTTTTTTATGTGTAGAATTTTAAATAAAAAATTAATTACTTAAATAATTTATAAAAATAGTTAGATTAAAAAGATATAATCTTTAAATTTCAAGAATATCAACAATGGAGTTTTAAATAAAATAAATTTTAATTACTTATAAATAATCTATAAAAATACTTAGGTTAAAAAGATAAAATCTTTAAATTTCAAGAATATCAAGAATAGAATTGTAATAAAATCTAAACAAATTAATTTATATCTAATTTTAATAATGTAGTTAAATTAAAAAAATATTCAATATTAAACTCATTTTGAAGGTATTGTCGAGACGATTATAATGGTATAATTTATTAAAAAGAAAAACAAAAATTTTAATACATTTTAATTAATATATATTATTATTTTAAAATGATAAGGATGTAAAGTGAAAGATGAGAAACTAGTGGATAAAAAGTAATTTAATCAAATAATTTTAAGAATAAAAAAATGTAAATTATAAAGATAATTATGGTATTAAAATAATAAGAATAATTGATGACATTTGATGATTCTTTTTTAATTGGCCAAGCAAATGGCTCAATTTCATAATTATGACATCAGCAAAAATCTTTCTTTAATATATATATATATATATATATAGATTTTATGACGAATAATTAAAAAAAGTGCTAAAGCATCTACATAAATTTTAATTTTAAAACAAAAAAAAGAATAAATAAATAAATAAAATCCAAACCAAATATGTTCGGTATACTTTCGAAAATAGAGTTTGGCAACGAAACAAACAACTTTGAATCACATTATATTACCAAATATTTGTACTCTCCTTGACATGATTATTGTCTAGCTTTGGAATTCTTTTTCTTATTTATTTTTAAAATTTAAAGTGTAGTCAGATTTAAAAAAAAAAAAAAAAAAGCTAACTGGTGTTTAATATCTATTTGCAATTCTGTTATAAATTAATAATTATTTGTGAGTATACATAAAAATCAGTACACTGCAAAGTGGTACGTAATGCTAACAATTGTACTTATAAAATAAGCCAAACCAATAATATACATAAAAATCAAGAGATGGCGTTTATTTTTAACACTCCTATAACCCTTTGGTAGATTTCAACATTGATTTTATTATTAAAATATTCTATCAATCTATTAAAGAATCATTTCTTACCTCAAATTATTATTTTTCAATGATTTCTATTGGCTCTCTCGTATAGTAATCATTTTTAAATTGATCTTAAATATAAAAAAAGAAAACCTTCTCTCTTCAACTTTCATTATTTTAAAAATAAGTTTGGAGAGGTTGTTGAAGCACCAAATTAACAGAAAAATTTATTTTTCTTCATTTTAGAAATCCTGTTATTAATTATTAGGAGTTATTTAAAACAAAAAAACTTGAGGATAACCAATTACAATGGATCATTTGAGTTGATGATTTTGTACGCCGACAACAATGAGAGCAAATAATACCTCCAAAATAAATAATAAATAATGGTAGGTGTGTGAGATGGGTTTGCAATTAATAATGAATACACGAGTGGGGCCATATCGTATATACAATATATTCCATTTTATTAAATTATCATAAAAAAAATTAGAAAGAGAAAACACATGTTATTCAGGTAAATTTTATGTATAAATCCAGTAACAATTGGATAAATTTATGCATGAATACATAAAAGAAAATGTTGAAATGAAGAGCAAATGAATTGAGAAGATGTAAAATAGATTGATTTATATGTAAATTATTGATAAATTCATGCTTGTTTATCTATACTCTTACCAAACTATTTACATATTAAAACGCATATATGAACCCGTATTTGCTGTAACTTTTATTAATTATTCACATATTAAATTTTATATGTAAACCCATATTTTCTTTTTAACATATTTAAGATGTATTTGGATGTGAACTGTGAAAAACCAATCAACCAATAATACAAAATAATATAAACAAACGAAGCCCATGAAGATTCCAATTTAGGGACTTATAAAGGCCCAAGTTTACTGGGTTTTACATTTAAAGAAAATCAGAAAATAATGAATTAGTAAATCACAATTTTGTAAATATTATAAAGGTTGTAAATCAGTATTCATGAAAAGTTTATTTATTAATTATAATACACATTTTATATTTGAACACCTCAATTATGTTGTAGTAGATAAGTTGTTGAGATTAGTTACAAAATAATACACCTCTAAGTAGTATTAGGTTCAAATGAGAAGTGCTAAAAAATGAGAAATAGAAAAGTGATCTCCACCACTCATCTGGTCAATAAAGACGTTGACCGGGTCACCCCCCTTTTAATCGTCTCCACCCTCCATGAATCGCGTCAATCCTTCGTGATCATGTCCACCGTAAAGTCACCTCTATTGACTGGATGAGTGTGGAGATCACTTCTCTACGTCTCATTGTAACCTTTCTCCCTCTAAGTATATAATATACATTCAATTCGGGGACATAAAAAAAGCTTTGAATGTTAAATATTTACATACGTATATGATCAATATGTACATGAATGTATGGATTTTCGAACATCCATTTACAGCTCTAGATTGTATCAATCAGTTTCAGAATACGAGTTGTTATTAAACTGCAAAAAACAACTTTGTGAAAACGATGAAAAGTTTATTACCTTCTTTAGACCATCCACGGCCGAAGCGTCAAAGCCATCAAGGGCTTGTTGCCGATTGGCAAGCCCGGCAACACTGCCGTGGTTGATTGGCATGGAGAGAAATCGGCATGCCCTTGCCGACTTGTTAGACTACCCCACCCCACCCCACTCCCACCCTCTCTCTCCTTTCTCTCTATCTCCCTCTTCTTTTCTTTTTTTTTTTCTTCTTTTTTTATTAATTATTTAGATTGGTATGGGTGTGGTTGAATTGGTAAGGATTAGTATAATTTTGGTACGATAGTGGAAAACTGATATGACGCTGATGTGTGGACGTGTACCATTGGCAATACCGTACAATTACATACTATTGATTTATATATTTTATTATTTCAGCAGAAATATATTTAAACTACATTTTAGTCGACTAAAATTAAATCATCTAAAATATAAGTTTTATAACTTGTGAGACTAAAAAGTGAGTAAGACGGCCCAAAATATTGAAACCGGGCTAACATGTAACTTACTAATGAAATAGATTTTTTAGGTCAAAATTTAAATGGATTTTATGGTCAAAACTTTACAAGTTTTAAGTTCAAATGATGATTTAAATGTCACAAAATATTGAAATGATGGTCAAAATATGATTTCATGCACATTTTATATTTCAAAATACTTAAAAGTTAAAATCATATAAAGACACATATGGTAGTTCAATAATGGCCTAAGGCATATAAAACTTACCTTACTATGTAGGGTCGATGACTTCACTCCAAACACCTACATTGTCATTAACAAATTTATTAAGTATCTAAGATACTATAAAAACTTAAGTTGGAACAACTTATCTTGGATAAATAACGCAGTATGCTCAACTCTCACTTAATTACGGGTCTAATCGATGTTACATTAAACTTTAGATGGCTTTCAAAGTTTGCTTCATTGAAGGGGACTTCAGTTCTCATGGCTTAATTTACCCCTCATTTGCCATAGGCAACTTCCCCACATGAGTTCCAACTCCCACTTCTAATGTAGCTTCCCTACAGACATTCAACCCATTAGTCGCCTACAATATCATTTGCTTGATTAATGACGACATATGTGACCTTACTCTGTAAGATTATTTTACAAGAACCTTAAGATAAAAAAAATACATGATTACGATAAGTATAATATAAATCTTGCTAAAGTAGACATTAGCTTCGAACATTCTGATGATGGTATATCACAATATTAGTATTTTAGTCCATGCAATTTTGGATAATTAGGCTACCTTTAGATTAAATCTCAAGCGTCTATCGAGATTTAGGGCTTAAGGGGTTATCTCTTTTAGTTAAGTATAACTATAAATTATTTAATTACATATTCTTAATGAAACATGAATTCCTATGAAGTTTTGTTACACCCTTATGTAAAGTCATCTATGATGGATAAGAAATCATTTTCAGTTTTCTTGCATTAGAACCATGATAATAATTAAACATCATTAAAACCAACAATTCTGTGGTTATGCTTTGATCATACCACAATAACTTATCTAACCTTTTCTTATTATTAAATTCATGGCTATAGGGCTGAGGGCTGTTCCAACTTTATTACTTTCTTTGTTGGCCAAGTTTGTGTATCTTGTTCTTCATGTTATGCTATATTAGCCATTTTGTATTCCTTGCAGTTGTGTTTCTTTTTGATAAATTGGTTATACAACTAGATAAGTAAATCCTAGTTATATGTTTGCAAATCTTATACTTAATGAACTGATTGTTATATTTATAAGATTTCAATAAACATATATGATAGATTCTTACTATTGCTTGAAAAAAAGTAGCAAGTAATTGAGGCATTATCATATTCAAGGTCATTACTTGTGAATGTGTGACAATTTGCATATTTGTTCGGGATCCAAAAGAAATCCAATGCCTAGACTTTATATATTAAGTAATTTCTTGCGGTATTTGAGTTATTGTTTGAAGCATTGTTTTATGCTCACTTTTGTTCCCTAGATAACTAAATTTACAAGTTATAACCAAAATTAAATTATCAATAGTTCAATTAGAAGTTGTAGTAATGTGGTGGTACTTAAACTCGTATTTCCATGGATCTATACTTGTACTCTTAGGTATTATTTGCTTGACACCATATGCTTGCAATGGATTTGCAGTGTTGCATGTCAAATTAATAAACTAAAGAGAATGGATTGCCTATTTGCCCATGGTGATTGTGTATCTACGAATCACAAAATCTGTCCGATTAGAAAAAAAATATACATGCTAAACTGTTAAAACATTATACTTACCTACATGGGCTAAAATAATAGGTAGACGGATGAAGACATTGAACTAAAACGTAAGCTAAAAATCAAAATATATACAATTGGCCCCAAAAGTTTTGAGGGGGCCCTAAATTTTTTACCTCAAAAGTGTTTTTTAGGTCTGAGTATTCGAGTTTTATTTACCTTCACGGTGTTTTTTTTTGTTAAATTTCATATGTTAGGTATTGGTCCTATGCGGTCTTACGGAAACAGCTTGGTCTCACGTGACCTTAAGTCATATATATATATATATATATATAGGGGGACCATCAAATGAGCACCAAGAAGATGTTGCACACCTTTAGAACCCATCTAGACCATTAAAAATATAATCTAACGGTATATAATTAAAGGGACCTATATGCAATTTATGAAACTTGATGGCAGGTGTATTAATGATCTGAAAGACCGTGCAAGGGTAAAATGGTCATATTGCTTAAAGGATTAAAGTAGGAAAAGTCAATGTATTCCCCAATTTATCGCCACTTCAATTGCAGACACCATAACCGGCGATCATTCAAAACGGAAACACCTACAAACGTGCACAAGATTATCGATATTCTGCAGAGTAGTTGAAATAATTTGAAATCAGAAGATTGAGTGTGAAGGAAAATGGCGCGAGACAAGGTGTTCGAAGAAATCGAGGTTACATTTTCCCGCCTTCGAGCATTGTTATATAAGTATTGTGTTGTTATGCAAAGAAGGTAAATCGTACTGATTTTAGGGTTTTTGTTGGCCGATTTGTGCAGTTCGACCTATCAGTGAACGAATAATGAAGAAAGGTGGGTTTTCTAAGTTCAAGAACACACCGAATAATCCATTGTGTATTGATGAAGATGGCAATGTGATGGAGTGGAATCCAGCGGCTGCGGAAGTGATGCAATCGAAGAAGAAGAGTTCGGGTGAGGAGTCGAAAGTATCAGGTATACTTAAGCTATTGTTTATTTTAGGGTTTCGTAAGTTTTTAATCGTATTTTAGTGTATGAATGCTTGATATATTCATGGGTATGTAAGCTGCATATGAATACTTGAATGAGGACCTTATTTTGTTGATGTTGTGTAAATGTGTTGTAGTTTATGCAGACGTTCAATCTGTTGCATATGTTTGTTATGCGTTGGTATGTCGTATGTTTTGTGTTATGAAAGGGTTTTTGTGATTTTGTTTTAAGTTTTCAACATGGTTAATCTTGTGTAATGGTTATGGAAAAGGAATGTTAATGCACATGTGAATAATACAGGTATGCATAAACATCTTTTCAGAAAGAACTGATGTTCATAATGGTATGTTTGCATTGTAAGCACGTATGCGTAAACATAAATTTGTGTTGTTTAATATGAAAGTATCCAAGAATAATTAAGGCTTTGTTTGGCAAGCATAAGCTAGCTTATAAGCTAGCTGATAACCTAGCTTATAAGCTAGTCCTTCCAAACATGTACCAGAAAGCTAGCTTATCAGCCCCTTTTTGGTCATGTTACATACTCATAAGCTATTTTTTGCCAAACAAAATTTGTTCAATAGCTAGCTTATCAAATATCCGCTAGCTTATCAGCTATCAGGTATCTTATCAACTACCAGGTAGCTTATCAACTACCAGGTAGCTTATAAGCAACGATTGCCAAACATAGCTTAAATGTCTGGGTATTCAGGGTATTTTTTTTTGATATAGAAGTGCATAATTTGGTTGCACATATGCATTGTCTGCATATGTACGTAACATCGAGTTATTGATATATGAGTTCTTAGAGACATGAAGGATACTGCACATATGCAGTGTCTGCATATGTACGTAACATCGAATTATTAACATATATCATACCCTTAATCATTTGTTTAAAGTAAAAAACATATCATGGATTGCGATAAGGAATTGATCCGGTGCATGTCATTCTAATGTGCATCAAAGTTTGGTGAACCGTTGTTACCCTTTCCATGAGGCACGATAACAATACTGACTAGAATAAAAAACGCTACTAAGCATATGTTCCTGGTGAGAATGAAAATTAGTGTGTTAAGACTAATGAATTTCGAGTTAGTTGTAGTAGATCAATGACCTTCCAAAGTGCAACTCATGGACTGTTTTGAAATTAAAAGTGACCAACGGTACAATTCCGGTTTGAAGTGTAATATGCGTAAATGCACCCCTGCATATATATTTCTAGAAGAACTGTTAATGTACATGCAGTTAATATGTCTTTATTAGCACCTACTGTGAGTTACTATTTGCATATGTTTTTTAAAAATAAAAAATTGTAGTTGTTTAATATGCAGATGGTGCATGAATGTGTTTTTATTGAACAATAATAAAGTTTTTGGATATGACAATGTGGTCAAGTGTCATTATGAACTTTTTTTCAATAAGTGGATGTGGTGTTATTCATAAGTTTGCTTTAACAAGCTGCATGTGTGTTGATATGACAAATGAATGCGTAGGTGGACTGTTAGTTTCAAAAATATATGAAGTATTTGAAGTAGGTGCAGATATGTGCATGTGCAGTTTAGTGAAACAAACAGTTATTAAATTTTAATTACAGGTATGCAATTTTGTATGGTTTAAAATATAGATTGAATTGAGTTAGAGGGTTCGTTAATGATGTCTGCAGATACAGAAAATTAAACGCATTGTAAAATTGTAATTGACATATCATACTATAGACGATTATGTGTATGGAAACATGAAACATCAGTCTTCAACTATCAAAGTTATTGTTGGATGATAACTACGTTTTTGTTTGTCTATAACTCTTTGTAAATGCCATTAATGTAGTGAAAAAAGGACTTAATCAGATAAATAAGGAAAGGATGGAGAAGGTGACAAAGAAAGACAAACAGACGGCTATAAAAGGTAAATATATAGTAGTTGTTTTAGAGGATACAAGTTAAACATGTATTGTATTGTGAGTGACACCAGTTTTGTAATATGCAGAGGAAAAGATCGATGGTGCAGGGTTGAAAGTTAAGGAGTCGCGTGTTAGGCAAGTAGAAAAGAAACGAATGAAAGAAAATACAAAAGAGAGCAAAGGTATAAACTTATGTTTGTTTTGCAGAATTTAATTTTAGAATGTTTGCATAACATAATAATGAAATTTTTTTTTGACAGTGAGTGAGTCTAAGAGACCGAAATTGTCTAGGAAGGTGGTAGGTGATGACGGAGACAGTGACTTTGAAGTGCTAGACGAATCTGTTGTAGGAAAAGATAAAGATGAAAAGGAGGAGGTACAAGATAATAAGGAAGATAAGTTGGGAAAAGTTGTGAAGCTGCGTGGCATACGAACACGAACATCCCCTAAGTGTTTGCAGAATGCTATATCTAGGTTGAACGATCTTCAGGAAGCATCAATAAAGGACATGGGTTTTGAGTGTCTACTTGGAATGACAATAAATGGGGTTACAGCTAAAATAGGATATTTTATGGTAGATAATTTGAATATAAAAATAATGGAGGTGAAGGCAGACCACATTAGGATACCAATTACACCAGATTCTGTTCATTCGGTAATTGGGTTGAACAATGAGGGTGTAGATTTAGATGAGGAGCCTAAATGTGACGGCAGTAGCATGTTGTTAGATTTATGGAGGGGTCGGTTTGGTAAACACTATGTGACACAGAATAAGTTGATGGAAGAAATCAATGGAATAGATGATGCAGGGATGATGTTCAAGGTTTGTTTCCTTGTTTTGTTTGTGAACGTCATGTGTGAGTGCAGTCGCGATGGTACCTGCAATGTGAAGTTCCTTGAGAAGATAATGGACTTGGAGTCTGTAAGAAGGATTAACTGGTGCAAGTATGTGTGCAGTTGTGTTAGCAGAAGTAAACACCATTGGAAACCTGATAGCAACGACAGTTTCTATTGTGGGCCTATAACGTATCTCAATGTAAGTGAATTTAGAAATTTTATATTGTTGGTGTCTGCATATCTCAAATTGTAATTTATTACCTTTTATTTCCTACAGCTTCTGTATGTTGACTCAACCGCATGTGCAAACTTTACCATATCAAGCGTACGACCTTCAATCAAAGGTTGGACACTCGAGAAGCTTAGAGAGAGGGAGACTGCAGAAAAGGGAGTAGGTGGTGTGGGAAAAGCAAATATGGTTAAAGGGAAAAAAGAAAGTGACAGTGGGAAAGGTTCATGTAGAAGAAGTCCAAACAGTGCAACTGAAAAGTGTGATGGTGATGGCATGCAAGAGATGGTAAGTTCTAAAATGATTTGAATTATGAACGTAAATAAGTGAATTATATTTGTGTTGCAGATATGAGTTCTTAATATTATTTTGTGCATAATAAACATCAGAATTTGCAGTTATATGTAAAAGCTGTATATGGGTATTGTAATTGAGTACTTGAGTTTGTAATTAATTACAGATGTGGACGAAACGTGTTGAGAAGTACTTGAGCCAGATCGAAGTGTTGAGAAGGACTGTTGAGAAGGACTGTTGAGTCAGAGATTGAAACCGCAAAAAATAGGAAGTATGAGGGAGCTGCAGTTGCACGTGCAAAGGAGCAATTTAGAAAGACGTTTGGATTAGGTAGCAAGACAGAAGTGAAGGTGACCCCTAACAAGGAAAATAGGGTAACTACACATAAGAAGGTAGCAAGTGATGGTGCGAAAAAGTCGTTTTTTAACATCTCAGTTGACGTCGGTGGGAATCGAATTTGTACGCCAGTGAACGTAAATCTGTCCCAGCTAAGACAAACACCATGCAGGGTAACACCGTCACAATGGTGGCACAGCCCATCAACGCATCATATGTGGGATTCGGTTGTTAATGAGAAACTGAAGAGGAAACTGGAGGATTCGCTTGTAGATGAAGTAGTTGGTGAGGTGGTAGAAAGCATTAAAACTCCGGAAGTGAAGGTGGATTTAGGAGAAGATGATGATAGGGAAAATAATTTGCAGCTGTTCGTCGATATCGCACCACTGCCGGAAAACACAACACCAATACATATGAGAAAGCGGTCTACCAAACCAGGACGTGATCTCTGTTCTCCTTATGTTGACCGCAGAGTTGAAATGACCCATCAGACGTTTGTAGTAGAAGAGAGGTTGCACGCACTGATACTTGCGGCATTTGGACCAGGAAAGTAAGTTGTTCATTTAGGTTACATTTACATGGAAATAGTAATTATAATATGAACCCTAACTGGGTAAACAATATGATGACTGTTTATGTGTGCAGTGACATGTTGTACAGATCACAATCGGAGATGCAGATGATGAGGCTGTGTTTGGAAAGCTTGGCAGCTGTGGAACATGTGTGGGCTAACGTGTTGGATGGATGGGGTGATTTATTGAATTTTGAGGAGTGCTTGCGTGACAAGGCTAAACAAAAGATTTTTTTTCAAAACAGATGTCATGGTAGTTTAAAATGAAACGTTTTATCTGCATGTATGTTGTTTCTTGTTATTTATATGAATATGGTAACATTCTAATATGTTGTTACTTGCAGCCAGCGTGTGTGCTAAACGAAAACCAGTTTGATTATGCGACGAGATACGGATGGTTTCGTTATAATATCTGAAATGCTACTGGAGATGATGCGCGGGGGCGAAACATGAAGAAACTTAATATGGTAAAGTGTGGTTACTGATGTATTTACATAATTGGTACTGTAAATGATAATGTTGTATTGTTATACAAAAAATGAATGGTGTGCTAAAGTGTAATGGTTTGTCACTTTAAATTTTTAGGTTTTCTTTCCGGTGCGGCGCGAGCAGCATTTCATATGTGTCGTGTACGACTTTAAGAAGCCTGCGTACGAAATTTTGGACAATATGAGACACGAAGGCGATATCGCGGAATTCTACGAGCCAGAGATCAGTACTTTGGTAAGTAGTAGATGCATCTTTTGCATATGTTGAATAAAGTTGAACATTTATAGGTCATGGATATGCGTTAGGAATGTCGTTTACTTTGCACTGAAACCGATTGATGAATGTATGCAAAGATTGTTAGCTGGAAAATGTTAGGTAATGGTTTGTTTGGAAAACATTCATAGGCATAATGCTAAGATTGTGGATAAGAAACACTTGTATGTTTTGATTGGAAAATGTTACTATGTATCCATGCTATGTAGAGAAGTTGCACATTTATAGGTCATGGATATGCGGATGTATAAGTAACACATGTTTTCCATATGTTGAATAAAGTTGTTACGTTGATAGGTCATGGATATGCATTAGGAATGTCGTTTGGTTTGAACCCAAAACCTATTGATGAATGTATGCAAAAATTCTTGGCTGGAAAATGTTACATAATGCTAAGATTGGAAAATGGAATTTATATGCAGAATTTTATATATATAATTGTGATATTGTGCATGTAGCATTTCATGTTCGTCCACTACCTTCAAGACTGCAAACATCGTTGCGCGGATGTTATGGAACAAATGAACCCTGACTTCCTTGATATGGAATGGAGGACACAGCAAAATTTCGTGGACTGTGGTGTTTTTACAATGAGGCATATGGAGACGTACATGGGCGGAGGGACAAAAGATTGGCAGACGCAGTTTGTGGTTGAAGGACCTACTCAAGACGACCAGCTGTTGAAGCTAAGGAAAAAGTACCTGGCAAAGTTGCTACTGAGTAAATACAACACCGTCAAGTACATAGTTGATGCAGAGGTCGCGGAATTCCATGGGTTGTCAAAGGAGAATAGGGATGAATGGTTAGCATCTGCAAGACTGAGTAGAGAAGAAAGGTTAAAAGCGTGACCAGACTGGCGTTGGGAAGGCAACAGTATATGGAAGTTAAAGACTTAGTGGTTGGTACTTAGGTTTTGTTATTGGTTTGAGTTTTTGGTACTATGAACTTGTAGTTTCCGTTTTCAGTAATTGTTGCTAGATGTGTCGAACAGAATATATATTTTTTGGGTATGATATCGTGGTAATGGAAAATTTGGTTTTCTGGATACGCAATTGCGCATAGTATCTATGTGTGTGTACAGGAAACAAAGGTACTGGTTAGAAACAATTGTCAACCAAATCGATATATGTATGCGTATATGGTATGTTATGAACTAATAAGTTAACATATTTGTAAGAAGAATTTTACAAGGCTGTATGATGACATACAGTATTTCAAGACTTGTAACATATGTAACATTCCATTTACAAGCATTCCTATATGCAGAGGTAATACTAGTATGCCAAAAGTTATGTAGTTAAAGTTTGTTGAATCAAATATATGATTATGATCTAGAATTTAGCATGAATGCACGAATGGAACAATGTGTGCACTTAAGCAACATCATATAAAATTTAGGACGTATGTGTAGACTCATAATTGTTAACAATATTTCAAAGTAGTAAGTTATCGCATTAAAAGTACAAGAACCTGTGTGGTGTAAGCATACGAAGATGATGATGAATTACATTTGTAACAGTTTAGTAATGCAAATATGCGCAAAGTATGAAACCCAACTAAAAAATAAATGTACTTAACAGATAAAACGGAGTGCAGAATCCATGAAAAAAATAAAAACCATTGGTTTTGGAAACGTAACAAGTAGATAAATGACAAAATAACGAAAACAACTGTGCGATCTAACGTTCGGGACAGTTGCGCGAATCATGATTTGCGTGCTCTCCACAATTCCTACATAAACGTTTCAGGCGACTGCACTTATCTGCAACTTTCTCCGATGTGGTTTTTAGACGTTTACCCTTTCCACAACCCTTATTACGGATGCCGGTCGGCGCAAAAAAATCAACATCCTTTGGTTCTTCAATTCCATAGCAATCACGGAAGGCATCTGCTTTATCCTTTGCTGAGGGGAACGCAAGATTCGTACCTCCAACTTTCAGCTTCAAATCCTCCAAAACCTGATCGCACAAAGCTAGCTTTTTTTGGTCATCCCGAGAACGGCTTACAATAATATCGAGCTGGTTATACAGATTGTTTATGGTTGCATCCCTCTCAGAGTCAACTTCCCCATATCTAGCGCGTGCAGCTTGTAACTCAACCGAAACAAGTGAACGCGTCCATCTACGTAGAATGTACCTGTCCGGTATTTTCAAAACGTCATCATTCAGAAGAACTTTCAACAGATGCCGACAAATGATTCCGTCACGAATGAACTTGTTACAACCGCATCGTAAATCAGATGAATCTTGGTCCTGTACAACCTTCACAAACAAAACATACACCACAATAAACGGAATAGGCAATTGCGTAAATGTACGTAAATACATACCTCCAATTACGTATATGTTAATGCACGTAAACCAAATTGCGTAAATGTACGTAAATACATACCTCAAAATTATACTTGGTCTCCGACTTTTTATTCTTGTGTAGAACCAAATAACGGATGCAACCATTAACGGGTGGTAGAAGTTGTAAACCACACAACCAAACAGCTTTGCGAAGCTCCTTTTGAATTTCAAAAAAAACAGTACGGGTAAAAACCTCCGTTGCATGTCTTTCAAGAGGCAATGGTGTGAGACACTTGGGCAAGGTATTTCATGTCACATACTCAAGAGCGTGATGTTGATCTCGTTGTTGGCTTAACGCATCGTCATAAGCCGCAATGAATTTAACAAGATTATGAGACCACTTTAGAAAACAATGCATATACGAATTTACACTCTCCGAACGAGACGTTGTTCGCAACAACCCGGACATCTGATGTGATTTGTAATATGCGGGAATCCATGAGTCGCGTACAACAAACATTTCACGCATCCATCCGTTTGATTGCAACTGAAACTCTTCAACTAGGGCATGCCATCGTGATTCAAATACGGAAGTGTCAATGTTGACATTCCAAACTAGTCTGTGAATTTTTTTTTAAAATGTTGAGTTTTCTTTCAAATCTGCACGAACCTTAAAACGTATTTACCCAAAATTAGTTAGTGATAACGAAAATGCGTAAGATATGCTATTGAAGTTCAATACGCAACAGTTATAAAAACTAACCCTTCCACGCATGTTCTTCATTATATGCCACATGCATAGTCTGTGGACGGATTGGGGAAAAATTGCAGGGATTGCTTGCTTCAGAGAAGGACATTGATCCGTCATTACAAATAAAGGTTGCTTCCCGTGACATTTCAAAAAAGCCGACAACATCCACTCGTAGGTTGGTACCTTCTCGTTCCACATCAGTGCAGACCCGACAATTACCAACTTTTTATGGTTGTCAATTGCAGTAAATGGACAAAAAATCATGGCATGCCAAAAAAAATATCAAATCGTTAATAATGAACTATAACGTATTAGTAGAATAAAAAAAAGGGATGTATGAAGAAGCATACACGTTGGTACGATAGGTACCGTCAATGGATATAGAATCCCCAAATTCCTTGTAATTTAACCGGCAAATTTCATCAGCCCAAAAGATACATGCTAACTCCTTTTTTACACACTTGTACTGAACGAAAAACTCCGGCACCGTTACTCGCCGTTTCTCCAACAAATTGACAAACATCTTCGCATCCTTATGGCCTACAAAACTTACAACATCCCTTCGTGCATTTTGGTAGTCGACTTTTGTGGGCACAAGGTACTGATATCCTCCTTTTAGGTATGCCTACATCTTATGCAAGGTTGACGAACCAATATTAGCTGACGCCCCTCTTATCACCTTCACGTAATCTGTGTACTTCAGTTGCCGGTTTACGCGCAGAAGTCGTTTGTCCACACTATTTAGTAATGGATGATTATGTCGGTCGACAAAATGGTAAATCTCGTATTGTTTGCGGTCTTTAGTTAGATGAAATCTACAACGAGCCATACAACCTTGCCTTTTTACGTTAGAATTACGACTCTTCCTCTCCCCTTGTTGTAAAGTCATAGAGTCAAAGTCCTTGCTCGGGGGTGCGCCTTCTTTACTACAAACCATAAATCGTGTCTGAACGTCGCCATATTTGTTTGTCTTCCTATTAGTTCGGCGTACATCAAAACCTGCACACTCAGCATAACGAATGTAATAACCTTCAGCTTCTTCCAACGAATCAAACTTCATTCCAACCTCCACTTTATACGCATCAGGTACGTTAGGAACCCAATATTTTGTGCCGCCAGGAGACAAACAAAAATCACCCGAATCGTCTACAAACAACAAAAAAAAAACATATCAAAATAAGTTACCCTTGCGTAAAAAAAAAGGACTTGTACATCTTAATCATATGTGCATAATATTTTAAGTCAGTGTTTATGTTTGCTCTTATTTGCGTATCCAAACATTGTATACATATCTGCATATAATTATTAAATCGAACCATGGCATGCTCATGTGTAAATGTATTTGTGGGTGTAAAATACGTTTAATTCATGCATTGAAAATTAATCTAAAGGATTAATCTAACAAAGCATATATTCCATTGTTAGTGATACTAAATTTCTGGAAATAAGAGTAGAACTAATAAATTACAAATGCCAAATGCATGTTGAAACCATGAATGCACAACCACTACTGCATCACAATCACTACTATACGGACTCTGACTATTAATCGTATCATAACAACAAAATTAAAACATCGTATGTTTTACTCTTTGTTTTATAACGTAACAACAAATAATTAAACTTACGCATGTCTCTGCTTTCCTGTTCTTCGACATCTTGAGTTACGTATGTTTCATCATCAGAAACATCTTCCTCTACATAATCACCTTCTGCATATGCATCGTCATCGGAAACATCTTCCTCTACATAATCACTTTCGCGAAATTCATCCTCATAATCATCTCTGCCATCTAAATAGTCTGCATCTGTCAGAAAATCATAGGAAGGATTCATGCTGATAGAACCTGCAATGTCTTCGTTTACATCAAATTGATACGGTGGCTGATAAAGATTACTGTCCTCAACTACTTCTTTTCCGGGGCGTCCCATAGCAAACCTTTTTCATAAAAAATATGTTCTAAACGTGCAAACTTTAAATTCCCAAAATACGTGCAAAAGCTAAAAAAAGAAAAGTATAATAAACAAGAGGAGATAGGGAAAAAAAGGAAAGACTTATCATTAAGGATCTCAAATTTAAATAAATTATCCTCCAAATATTTAAAATTTAAATTAAAGCTTTTGAAAATTTTAAATGCTAAATTTCAGTTACAGATTTAAATTTTACGAAAAAAAATAAATTAAATAAATGAAAATTGCAAAATTACTTAATTGTCCTTGAAATTAATTTAATATGGATAATTGTTAAACTAAAATGAATGGTCTAGATGGGTTCTAAAGGTGTGCAACATCTTCTTGGTGCTCATTTGATTGTTCACCTATATATATATATATATATATATATATATTTATAGGGGTGGGTTAAAATACAAACCACTTTTTGGTTGTGAACGTGAGGACAGCCCAGAGCGCGCCACGTGTCAGTCTGAATTTTCTGCGACTAAGCTTTATTCATAATGAATAACACTATTATTCAGACTGAATAAAGCGTTATTTAGTATGAATAATGCTTAGTCGCAAAAAATTCAAACTGGCACGTGTGACTTGTGTGCATAAAGCCCGCAACTTAGCCTTATTCATTATGAATAACACTAAGTCACGGGCTTAAGTCACGCGTGTCAGTCTGAATTTTTGTCACGTGTCGCGCTATAAGTTGTCCTCACGTTCACAACCAAAAAGTTGTTTGTATTTGAACTTTTCTCTCTCTCTCTCTCTCTCTCTCTCTCTCTCTCTCTTTCTATATATATATATATATATATATATATATAGGGGTGGGTTCAAATGTGAACCACTTTTTGGTTGTGAACGTGAGGACAACCGAGAGTGCGACACGTGGCGGATGACTAGGCGCCACGTTAGATCCACGGCGGATGACTAGGCGCGATTCAAGGGAGGGCATTGAATTAAAAGGGGGGGACCACACTCAAAGCCGCCACGTGTCGCGCTCTTGGCTGTCCTCACGTTCACAACCAAAAAGTGGTTCACATTTGAACTTTCCTCTATATATATATATATATATAGACTTTCCTTCATTTGTTAACAGGAAAATTGTGTTAACCTTGTTAACCTAGGGGCAAATTAGTCAATTGTAGTTTAGGCTCCAATCAAATATTTGAATTCCTTAATTGTATCTGAAGCAACTTCCATTAATTTCTCAATCATCCATAAGCATATCTCATAAAAATCTCTCTCATCATCGCTGGAAGTATACTAGATCGTCGCCGCCGATCGCCGCCTTCGTCGGTGTTGACGCCTTTGCCACCGTTGTTAACCGCTGTTGCATTGTCATCCATCATCTCCATCACCGATCGTCATCCATTGTTTCTCTGCCGCTGCAACTGCCGTTCATCATCTCCATCAATGACCATAACCGCCCATCATCTCCATCACCGACCGTCGCCCATCGTTTTCTTCGCCTCTATAACTCGCCCACAACCGCCGATTGCCGTCGTCCACGTCATCTCTATCCGCCATCGTGTGCAATCGATGTCGACGACGGAGAGGTCGTGGAACACATGTGTGTACGTCGGTGCACATGTGTTTCACAACCTTAATATCTACATGGCGGTTGCCGCCTTACTCCGTTGTCTGAACACATGTATGTAAGTGTGAGATCACATGTGTATTGTCAGCTTCCTCCTCTATCTACGACGAGGTAGCCGCTTCCATTCGCCGCCTGAACACATGTGTGTAAACGACGAGAACACATGTGTATCACTGGCTTCTCCCACCGTCTAACATCATTGCTGCCGGAGAGCACATGTGTTTCACCGGAAAGTATCAGAGATCGTCGAAGTGCACTAGTGTTAGGTCGGGATGCATAGGGTTTATGAATTTTGAATGTATTTTGTTTGAATTTTGAAATTTGAATGTATTTTTTTATTTAATTTAATTTAATGTGTTGTTCCCAAAATGCCCTTTGCATATGTGTTTGTTAGTTTTTTAAAGTTGGAATTATTCAATTTTCCCTAATTATAGGGATTTGATCTTGACTGTAGATCAAAATAATCAATGGTTGTGATGGGTTAACACGGTTAACACAAAATATCTGGTTAACAACGGAATGGGACTATATATATATATATGTGTATAGAGAGAGAGAGAGAGAGAGAGAGAGGGAGGGGGGGAGTTCAAATGTGAACTTAATTTTGGTTGTGAACATGAGAACCACTAAAATCGTGCCACGTGGCATATTCAGTTTGAATATTATGTTTTATTCAAACTAAATAACACTGAATTCACTGTTTCAGTTTTATTCAATTTGAATATTAGGTGTTATTCAAACTAATCGCCACCACTGCTCCTCGCCACCACCGCCACCGCCATCACTGCTAATATCGCCGCCACCGCCGCCACCTCCCCCGCCGCAACCACCGCCACCGCCCTTATCGCCACCGGCGTCGCCGCGACCACCAACGCCGCCACCCCCGTCACCACGGTCCCCACCCCCACCGCCACCACCACTGCAGCCACCATCGCCCCCCACCGCCACTGCCCCCGCCGCGACCACTATCACCGCCACCGTGACCACCACCGCCACCACCAAGTAGAATGGAAAATGAAAAATGAAAAGTGATGGAAAATGCGCGCACAACTAAACGAGTTTTTAAATTTTTCTAAAAACGAAAAATGAAACCCTATCATTCCAAGTAAACGAGTTTTCAAAAATTTTCATAGTAAACTGAAAATGAAAACCCAACTTCATTTTCTAAAAACGTTTTCTATGAAATGAGAACAATTTTTTATAAGTAAATGCACCCTAAAAATCCTCATTAACTACAAAAAATATGGGCAATAGCAGCGACACATGTCGTTGCTATTGCTCCCCAAAGTCGTTGCTATTGCCTTTAGCAACGACATGTCGTTGCTAAAGCTTCGTCGCTATTGCCTCAGGCGTCGTCGCTATTGAACCAATGTCGTTGCTATTGCATAGGTCGTCGCTATTGCTACATGTCGTTGCTAGAAGTGTCGTTGCTAAAAGTGTCGCTGCTAAAGGTGTGTTGTTGCTAAAGGTGTCGTTGCTAAAGGACTGTCGTTGCTAATACCCTTGTCGTTGGTAAAGGTGTCGTTGCTATTAGTGTCGTCGCTATTGGTCTATGTCGTTGCTATTAGTGTCGCTGCTATTGCTTTTTTGATTTTTTTTTGGGGGAAATTCAATTATTTACATATAAAAATAGATCAAAAACCTGTTTGTATAAATAAATATATAAGCTGCTAAATTCAATCCTTCCAAAATACGAACAAACTAGAAATTATATAAAACATTTGAGTTGTTACAAACTTAATAATAGTAGATATGTTTTAAGTTGTGCATTACATATTAAAACAAGATAAAAGACTACTCCTCCCCATTGTCGTCCTCCGTTGCTTCGTCATCCTCCGCTGCTTCGTCGTCCTCATTGGAAAAGGATTGCACCAACGCCTCCATTGCGTCTTTAAACCGCGGGTTAGAAAGCAAGCGATCAAGTTTACTCGGCTACAAATTATGAAGAATGTACATTAATTAGTAAACTTATACCTTAGAATAATAAACTCAATGCATATCAAATTACCAAAGTACCAAATTCAATATGTATCCAAATTACCAGACTATCAAATTCATAACAAAGTACCAAATTCAATGTGTATTCCAAATTACCAAACTATCAAATTCATAACAAAGTACCAAATTCAATGTGTATCTAAATTACCAAAGTACCAAACTATCATATTACCAAAATACCAAACTATCAAATTCATAACAAAGCCATAAGGGGATCCAAATCAAACCGACCCAAATCATAAATAAAAACCAATCCTACATAATTAGACTTCCATAGCTTAGTTATTTTGCTAAACAAGTATGTTACATATTTACCTGTGTAGGTCGTGATACCCGTGACTGGGCAGAAGACGTTGACCCAGAAGGTTTATGTCCAATACCTTTGATATGTCCCCGTCGAGCTCCCAAGACCTTTTCAAATATGGATACTTCACCCACTTGGGTTGAATCATTTGAGGAAGAACCTTGAGTTTGTAGATTAAGTTCATGCAATAAAGCATTCTATATGACAAAGATGATTAAATAGGTTAATATACTTGTTATTTAAATTAAAAACTTTTAATTGTAAGTAATAAACACTTACGTATTGTTCCTCGGATCTTGGGTGGTCGAAGCTCCCATCTTTAAGTAAGTGAACATCATGAAAGTTTTGGATTTTACTCTTACCCTATGTAAAGTTAAACTTAAAAAAATTAGATTACACTTAAAATACATTTGCATATACATACATATATATATATATACACACACACATTATCATTACTTGCATGTTTGTGACAAGAGTTACTCTACATACATATTATTTTACTATTATTCTATATATATATGTGTATATATATACATTAATATTACTTACATATTTGTGACAAGCGTTGCTATAAGATGATGTCCCTCCGCGATTCGGTACAACTTGCTTAGCCTTGTTTACTTTGTTCTGATCGGAACGCTTTTTATGCTTATCCGTACAGTAAAAGTCTATAAGTTTATTCCAATTTATTCGAGACATCTCCTCGGGGGGGGGGGGGGGTAGCCCTTGCTCTCTCCACATCATCATATCCTCCCTTCTCCAAAAAAGGGTCTTTGAAGTTGGATTTACGACCTCTGTAACGACCAGATATAACATGCTCAACACCATCCTTAAGCTTTCGGTTCGTACAACCTTCCAAAATATCTTGAATATCAAAATATGTCTAAAAATAAAAAACAAGTTAGAAAGTATAAAACAATCAAACATAAACATGAAATATAATTATATAAATAATTTACCTGAAGATGTGTATACATGGCGTTCTTCTCGGCCTCGGGAACCTTTCCCCACGATTCTTTGTCTAAAGGGATGTTTCGCACCATGTACTGACTAGCCTCAGAAATGAGAAGGCGATAGTGTTTTCCGACGGGCGTGCCAGCAAAGGGCGTTTTCCGTTTGCTTCCCACGTCGGTGCGAGCTTAAGGTTTTTACCCTTGCCTCTTCTCTTGGTTGGTGGTACAACTGTAATTAAAATTAAAAAAATATTAGTTGCAATAAATCATAATAAGTGAATGAATATAATAAATAAATCATAATAACATATTATTACCATCCTCCTCGTGCTGACCACGAAGTCGACCACCTAGACGTGGTGGATCCTCATTGCCATCACCATCATGCCCTCGACCCATAACATCAGCCATCAAGTATACCGCAAGCATCCAAATGAAAGCCATAGCTATCCTGAATAGGAAAATACAATGCAATTTAAATATAGTATAAAAGCAATAATTATAAAGTTTTCATTTACAAGTCAAATATGATTACATATATTGTGTTTTAATCCATCTCGCCCTCAGACATTTCAGTGTCGCCCTCAGACATTTCACTATCATCATCGGAATCGTTCTCATCGAAACCAATCTCTTCGTCAGACACTTCATTCACGGTATGTGTTGGCACACTAACTTCAATTTCATCGGTCGATTGCACACTATGATCAAAGAACCTGCTTAAGTCGATTACAAATCTACAATTAGACGAGCAGTTAGTATGCACGACGTCAACATTTTCGGCAGAGTCATTGTTAACATCTTCAACGCGGGCCTCGTTTATTGGCAAATCCCAAACTTTACGATGGTTAACATTCTCAACAACCCACCGATGGTTATTTCTTTGGTCTCCTCGAGAAGGTTCTCGGATGTAGAACACTTGTTTGGCTTGTGTTGCAAATATGAGTTGATCTTCTTTGTGCCATTCGTGTCGTGTGTCGATACTAGTAATATTATTTTCACATCTAACTCCACTTCGAGTATCGAACCACTTACACCGAAATAGCACAGTCGAGTAACCACATGGATAATGCAACTCGATGATCTCTTCTAGCTGACCATAGTATTTCTCACCGTTCTCCCCCTCCACTAGAACCCCAGAGTTTTGAGTTGTACGTTGTGCGTCACGACTAAGTACCATAAACCTAACACCATTGACTATGCAAGCAGTGTAAGTGGAGGCATTTGCTCGTGCACCCATTGAAAGAGCTGACAACTCTTCGTGAAATAATGGAGAATTTTGTGTTTTCATCTCATAGACCTAGCATATATAAATTAATGTGTTATTCTTTATATGGTATTGCAATCACGCATATATATATATATATTTTGTTAACTTGTATTACCTTATTGAGGAACCATGTGGGGAATTCAGTTTTTAATTCGCTTTGCGGACGTTCTGCTTTAAATTCACTACATTTATAACAATAGGATATGTATATATATAATTAGTGAAGAGAAAAAATAAAAAAAACTTAAGAAAAATTAAAGATAGGAACATTACTTCATATACTGTCTGACTTCTTCACAGCTATCGAGCACAAACCATTCTAGGTTTCTCTTGTCACTTACATCAAGATGTTTAGCTTGCGTTCCGCTGGTTGGTCGACATTTAGACTCAAACACCCACAACTTTGTCTTTTCAACGATGACATCCTCGTTTCTTTCAGGGCGATTGATTCGAGTCTGCATATCTTGAAGATACATTGAACAAAATGTCAAAGCTTCTTCGGCAACATAACCCTCTGCTATAGAACCTTCCGGCCTCGCCTTATTTCTGACATAGTGTTTTAGTTTTTTCATATACCTTTCGAACGGATACATCCATCTCATAGATACAGGGCCTCCGCAAATCGCTTCATCAGGTAAATGCAAAACTAAATGAACCATTATGTCAAAAAACGCCGGAGGATAGATCATTTCTAGTTTGCACAAAATTGTAACAATTGCAGCCTTTGCTTTCCTCATATCCTCCACCATGAGTGTTCTAGAGCAAAGTTGCTTAAAGATGTTACAAAGCTCTACTATCGGTGTAGATTTATCTTTAGCCAAGAAACCTCTAACTCCAATCGGTATCAAACGTTGCATAAGAATGTGACAGTCATGAGATTTCAGCCCAGCAATGTTAGTATCGTTATCCGTTACTTTCTTGCTTATGTTTGATCCAAACCCATCTGGTAGTTTGATGCCTTTTATAAATTGACAAAAAAGTTTGCGATCAACATCCGTGAATGAGTACTTTGCTTGAGGTTTAAAGAACTTGTTTCCCCTTTTTTGCAACCATAACGGTTTCCTAATCTTCAGATTTTCCAAGTCGATCCGCGCATTTGTTGTGTCTTTCGACTTATCATTCATCAAACGAGTACCCAACAAACTCTCGCACACATTTTTCTCGATGTGCATAACATCTAAGTTGTGCTTTAGTTGCAAAGAAGACCAATACTCGAGTTCAAAGAATATGCTCCGTTTGGACCAATTCAACTCGAAATCTTCCCGTTTTCTCTTAACACCTCCAAAGTTGGGATGTTTGCCTGGCGTACGAGTCGGAAGACGATCCAATTGAGCTTTTATTTCCTCATTACTAAATAGTCTCGGAGGAGCTCTTGTCTCATGTTGCCCGTTGAATTCCAAACTCGTTCTCCATGGGTCGTTGGAATCTAAAAATCGGCGATGACCAACAAAAGCGATTTTATTTGTTACACGACATGAAGGAGTGTCTTCATTGCAAGTCGGACATGCTTTGTACCCTTGTCCACTCCAACCCGATAGACTACTACGAGCTGGAAAGTCGTTTATTGTCCATAAAAGCATCGCTTTCATTGTGAAGAATGTGTTTGTCGCCGCATCTTTAGTACGTACACCTGTGTTCCGCAAATGTTTAAGCTCTTCCACCAACGGCCTAAGAAAAACATCCATGTCCTTCCCGGGCAATTTAGGGCCGGGAATCAACAAGGTCAACATGAACGAAGATTCTTTCATACATAGCCATGGTGGCAGATTGTATGTTGTGACTACTACAGGCCATGTGCTGTGAGCCGAACTCATGTTACCAAATGGATTAAAACCGTCGGCTGCAAGCCCTAGGCGAACGTTTCGGGGTTCCTTTGAGAAGTTAGGGTACTTCATATCAAATTCTTTCCATGAAGATCCATCTACGGGATGACGCATGGCACCATCTTCTGATCGTCCCGTATTGTGCCAAATCATGTTTTTTGCCGTATGTCGTGAACAGTACAAACGTTGTAGTCTAGAGGTCAAAGGAAAGTATCGTAACACCTTATGAGCTACTTTCTTACCTTTTGTGTTTTTATTGACCCAACGACTCTCCCTACAAACAGGACAATGTTGCAACGACTCGTGTTATTTCCAGAAGAGAATGCAATCGTTCTTACACACGTGTATTGACTCATAACCCAAACCAATCTTTTTCAGTTTCTTTTTGGCTATATAATGTGAAGAAGGAACCCTGTTTTCGTCTGGAAATGCAGATTGCAACAACTCGAGAAGTTGATCGAATGAGCTATCAGTCCATTTGTTGTTCACCTTGATATGCATCAGTTTTGCTAAAAAGTCAAGTGAAGAAAACCGAGTACAACCAGGATACAACTCTGCATTGACTTCCTCTAACAACTTAAGAAATCCAGCATCAACACCTCTACCATCTGTATCTGGGTTCCCTTCATCATGGTTGGTATCGTTTTCCATGCGTTCCCCCATAATGTCATCAATTGCACCAGCCATCTCGTTACTTGGAGCTACGTCATTTACAGCCGGAGGAGTTATACTTTCACCGTGATAGATCCATGGATCATAATGTCTATAGAAACCAAATCCAGATATATGATTTTTCATAGTTGTAATATCCGTAAAGATACTGTTTACACATTTTTTACATGGGCATCTGATTCGACCTCCGCTCTCGACGCATGATTCGGCTCTCGACAAAAGAGTCTAGCCCGGTCCAGAACTCCTTACGAGTAGGGGGCAGGGTAGTCCATGTTTTATCAATAGACATGATGCAACTGAAACATAAGTTAAGGTTTAAGGTTCACGCAACTAAAACATAAGTTATGGTTTAAGGTTCAGGTTTTAGGACGACGAACAATTTCAAGGATAGAGTATTTCCAAGGGTAGGCTTCTAAACCCACTTTTTGAATACGCTACCTCACATGTGAATGCGTATAACATGATGGGTCGTTTAAGAAAAATTCGACAGCATTTCCTCTTAGCTCCCAAGTATATACAGAAATATATACCCGAGAAGCAAAGAGAAAATGACAACCGAATCTTTCTTAAACAAACAACCATGTAAGACGCACTCACATCCTAAAGAGATAACGTATTCAAAAAGCAGTCCCAAAACGGGGACAACCCGAAATTAATTTCTAAATCAATTTCGGGCGGGTGTTCTAAGCTCATTATGTTATAACACATTCATTTGTGTGTGTATATATATAGAGGTAAGATCACTTGTAAACCCAAATAGGCATATAAACCATGTGAACCGATTCACACCTTTAATCGTCCATTTGATCAAGAGTGTGGATTTGTTCACATGCTTTACAACTTTTTGGGTTTATAAAATGAACCTCCCTATATATATATATACGTGTGTCTGTCTGTCTGTGTGTCTATGTGTGTGAGATCCAGTAGTACAATCTAGGGGTACATAAAGCTCAACGGCTTAAGCATAGATGTAAAGCCATATAAAACTCAATGGCTTAAGAAGTTTAATAAGTTGCTCGGCAAAGACTATGAGTCACTATGTTAATTAAAGACTATGAGTGCTTTAAGAAAACTAAGAGCAAATTAAGAGCAAATTAAGTGCTTTAAGGAAAGGGGATAGTTCTCCAAAATGTATTAAACTATCCCCAAAAATCTATTGTGTGTATCAACCTACGAAAATTGCTATTGTGTGTATCAAAGTTTGTTTTTTGTTCTATTGTGCGTATCAGATGACTTGTTACCGGTTGAACCGGTAAACCTTTGCCGGAGATGTCGCCGGAGATACAGAACACTCGCCGGAGACCCAATACCGCCGCTGCAACCACCACAAACCATCACCGGAGATCCATTGCCACCATTGTAAACCATCACCGCCGTTGTTTAGCCGGTAAACCATCACCGGAGATGTCGCCGGAGATCTAGAACACTCACCGGAGACCCAATACCGCCGCTGCAACCACCACAAACCATCTCCGGAGACCCATTTCCATCGTTGCAAACCATCACCGCCGTTGTTTAGCCGGTAAACCATCGCCGGAGATCGTCGCCGGAAACTGCGAACCACCGTGCAAACCATCATCGATGTTGTTGCAAACCATCACCGCCCTCCAACGACGACCTCCAATGCCGACCTCCAATGCCGACCTCAAACGCCACCCACCACCTATCGCCACCGCAACCAGAACCCACCACCCATCGCCACCTAAACCAGAACCCGCCACTCATCGCCATCGCAACCAAAACCCACCACCCATCGTTATCGCAACCAGAACCTCCAATGCCGACCTCCACCAATGCCGAAGATGATCACCCGTGACAAAGAATGGTCGGAAGAGCGCCGAAACAATGATCGGAACGTGGTCGCCGGAGGTAACCGGTTGATAACCGGTTGTTCCGGTCATGTGTAACACAATAGAACAAAAAATAAAGTTTGATACACACAATAGCAATTTTCGTAGGTTGATACACACAATAGATTTTTGGGGATAGTTTAATACATTTCGGAGAACTATCCCCTTAAGGAAACTATAAGTCACTATCAAATATACTCATTTGATGTGTAACAGATATACTCATTAAACAAATTAAGAGCAATAACAGATATACTCATTAAACAAATTAAGAGCAACAAACCAAAGCCCAAACATAAAAAGAAACAAAATACACCCATTAGCAAATTCAACATGTAGTCTAATAGATTATCAAACATGAACAAGAGAAGTATACAACAATCCAAATGATAAACAAACCTAATCTAAAATCTAAAAAGTAAGAGTTTGAAAGAACAATAAAAACACATATTGGCACCATGTATGCAATAACTAACCATGATAACTTTAACACATTATGCATCAAATAATTAGAAAGTTACCTGAAAAGAGAAACTTCACAAGGACTTGGGAGACAGAAGGCAGAAAATTCAAGACAGAGAGTTCAGATTTTGAATTTGACCTAGGTTGAAATTGAAATTGAAATCAGAAATTGAAACTTCATACAAATTGAAACTTAATTGTTTTTCTTAAATAAGCAATTGAAATACAAAGTCAATTTGACCTAGGTTCAAAGAAATTACCCAAATCGATGGTGGTGGTGGTAGAGACGGTGGTTGTTTCAAACGAAATCGACGGCAGCAGGTGGTGGTCGACGACGGAAGGTGGTGGTCGACGACGGAAGGTGGTGGTGGTATCGTAGTCGTCGGCGACAGCAGGTGGTGCTGGTGGTCTCGCGTACTGGTCGGCCGGAATCGGAAGGTGGTGGTGTCTCGTAGTCGTCGACGACAGCGCGCAGGTGGTGGTGATGGTCTCACCGGCGACCGCAGGTGGTGGCGCTGGTCTTGCCGGCGATAGCAAGGTGGTGGTGCGTGTTCTTCGTCGGCTAGGTTACGTAGAGATGGAAGAAGCTTTTGGAAATCCCCTTTTTGGCTGCCGATAAACTTAAAAAACCCTTTTATTTTTTTAAGCCCAATAGCAACGACTTGGGTATTAGCAGCGACCCAAAAGAGGGAAAAGTGGGCGGGCTTTTTTTGGGCCTAATAGCAACGACTTATTTAGCAACGACATTAGCATTAGCAACGACAACATCATTAGCGGCGACATTTTTAGCAACGACATTAGCATTAGCAGCGACATGCGGGAGGGAAATTTAGGCGGGCCTTTTTGGAGGCAATAGCAGCGACATCTTTAGCAGCGACATAGGCAATAGCAGCGACATCGCGCGCGTTTTCCAAATGTCGCTGCTATTGCTTGAGTCGCTGCTAAAGGTGTCGCTGCTATTGCTCAGATTTCGGCGCCGAAATCTCCTTGTATCACATCTTATATAATAAAAACAAAATGAATCACACTCACACATACGTCGAAGTGGTCTAGATGGCTTGAGCCATTTCTTTGTTCTTAAATAACAAAATTTCCAATCCCCTTCCCTGTTGTTCTATTTCTTCTTTATTTTTAAAATTTTTTATTTAATTGTCAAAGGTTTTCAATCATCCATTTTTATTAGTTAAGTAAAAGATGGCCAACAAAGAAAACAAAAAAATACCTTGTTTTTCTTATTCTGTTTTTAAGGGGAGTAAGTATTATTTGAACTGGTTTCATTTGGACTTATGAACCCTTAAAATGTGTTAGCCTCTTTCCTTACTTATATTGAATTTTGGATTTTTTAGATCTTATTCAATAACACAGTTTCAATTGCCAAAAACAAAATAAAAATACTATACATTAACGATAGGTACATTTAGTGGAATCATATATATACTACGTGAATAGTAGAATTTGGCTCCAAAGAACAACATTATCATCCATATTTAATAAATCATCAAATTTCAATACATAACATACCACTTGAAATGAAGTTTATGATTGAAAATGACTATTGTAGTCAAGGTTCTAGACTTCTATTTTTGCTAATACATGATTCTTTTTGTAGACATTGTTTTGAAACGAGAAGCCAACCTAGTCGACATACGAGTACACAAATGGTAGAGAGACAAAAACATGACCATGTATACTTGTGCTACGATAATGTATGCTACCCTTGGATAATCATCGATGTAGAGTAGAACGATGATCATTGAAAAAGCTGACGTCATGAAGACCATAGAATAGCAAAGTGCTCCCGTAACCTTTTCTAGTTTCTTGGGTAATAATTCCAAAAAATCTTGTTCAGCATAACGAGAGCTAATGATAAATAAAATGTGTATGACTGAAATTGAAGCGAATAGAAAAGAGAAGCCATTAGACATGACAAACGCGTTATAGATCGATCGGTAATGGGCACTACGAGGAGTATCTTGGTTGGATCCAGATGCAAATGAAATAACATCTGCAAAAGATATGGTGATCATCAGCGCTGCCAACAATAGTAATTCGGAAAATGTCTTCTTCATCCACTCTTGACCATTGGAAACAAGATCTTTATGATTCTTGACGAACAATTCGTATGGTGATAGACCATCTTTGTTCTTCTTTACTCGGAGTGATGGAGGGAGTATGGCCTTTACTTTCTGTCAATACATGCGTATAATATAAAATATATAGTTATCATCACGTTATAGATCAAGGATCAAATCACCAGGTTATCAAAATTTAACACTATGTGAATTGATAAAAACATGTGTATTGACACAAAACCATAAAAACAAAATAACACGTTATACGGTTTTAAGATTATCGAGTTCATAATTCTTTACATAACGAAGGATCGGTGGTTAAACTGCTATTTTTTTAATTCCTTTTGCTTTCTATTTATTTCCGGTTTATGGTGTTTCCTATCGATAATTCTTAGGCTATCTCATACTAAATGTCAACACTAGACAAAAACTTTTGACTTGGATTTTACATATAACAATTTGATTACCAGGCGTACGCAACAATTGTGGCCAGGCTTAATCTTAGACGGCCGTAATTTAATTTAACAAATTGTCAAGGATGTAGTCTAGGCAAAGGCCTAGACGAACCTTTCAAAAAAAAAAAAAAACAATTTGAAAATTAGTATAGCATTCTGAACAAGTAAATAACTCCAAAGCATGCATATTGCGGCTATTGTAGGACGAAAATAGTCGAAAGGAATAAAGAAAACTGATATAGACGTAGAAAGATGTACCTTGAACCATATTAATTCTTCTTGTATCTGTACATATACTTGTGACATGTCTTCAAATTGCTTATACATCGATGTCTTTTCGAGAATGCCAACAAGATGCAACATATTATTTCCATCTATGTCTTCGAGGTTAATTATGGACTCCTTAATTGAGCCAATCTCATTTAATAGGGTGTAAACATCGGCTTGACGATATAGGACAGCAACGTGAAATATACTTTGCTTGTTATCATTTCGCTCTAGTGCTCGCTCTGGATATTTACGAATGAGTTCAACTATAAATTCCACATTGCCCATTTCTGCAGCCACAAATAATACTCTCGAGGAATACTTTGGCATTTTTGCCAAACCAAAAGTTGTTAGGTTTTCATCTTCATCAGGAGAGCCTCTTAATATGTCATTGATTTCAGCCGTGGACAATTTTTCAATAATTCCCCAAATGATTCTCAGCAACTGCATAGCTTGATTTTTCTCAACAATAGTATCCTCGATTTGTTTTCTTTTAATCGGAGAACCTAAGAATCGAAGTAAATAATATATATTAGTTACTTCGGAATAGAGTACTATGGATGAAGTTTGCTATAGTGTGTGTATATGTGCATACCAAGAACGATACACATTTAAAGAATAAGAAAACCATCCAATCACATGTGATTTTACACTAATATCACCTGCAAAATCACATATGATTCACATCACTTTGCCGGTCACCCGAAGACACAACCAAAGTAGTCTGCACACCTTTTTTTTTACCGTTAATGTAAAATCACATGTGATTTACACAAGACTTGGTTGTTTTCGTATTATCTTAGATACATAGCATTTTCATTTGATTCTCCCTATATACGAGAGATCATGCGAGAATAACAATAAGGTGAGAATCGCAAGAACACTCCTTAGTCCTTGGATGAGTTGACTTTTTACTCTATCTTAATTTTATTTGAACTATTTTCAATACCTTAAACTACATTTATCTGCTTTGTCTTCAAATTTATATTCACATTCACAAACTTTTACGTACATTTAATCATTTTTCACATGCATGATTATCACCATAGGTTAGGTCAAATGTGAACTCAATGTTGGTTGTGAACATGGTGACGAATCTCAGCCACTCATCCGGTCAATAAAGGCGGCTTTGACCGGGTCCCTCCTTTAATAATCTCCACCCTCCCATGAATCGCGTCAATCCTCTGTGATTGCGTCCACCGTAACCGAAGATGTGTGACTGAGATTCGTCCCCACGTTCACAACCAACATTGAGTTCACATTTGACCTAACATCGGTTACGGTGGACGCAATCACAGAGGATTGACGCGATTCATGGGAGGGTGGAGATTATTAAAGGAGGGACCCGGTCAAAGCCGCCTTTATTGACCGGATGAGTGGCTGAGATTCGTCACCATGTTCATAACCAAAGTTGAGTTCACATTTGAACTTTCCTCTATCACCATATATGTGTGTATATATATATATATAGTCAGGTTCAAATAAGAACAATACATATTTAAAAGAACATGAGAACCAATAAAATCATACATGATTTTGCATTAACTTTTGAAAAAGGCCACGTGGTCGACTTTGGACGCGACTTGCAAAGTCCCATGAATTATAATTCGTATAAAAATCATATATAATTTTGTTGGTTCTAATGTTCATCCTTGTATATATATATTTATATATATAGAGGAAAGTTCAAATGTGAACCACTTTTTGGTTGTGAACGTGAGGACAACCGAGAGCGCGACACGTGGCGGATGACTAGGCGCCACGTTGGCTTTGAGTGTGGTCCCCCCCATTAATTCAATGCCCTCCCCATGAATCGCGCCTAGTCATCCGCCGTGGATCTAACGTGGCGCCTAGTCATCCGCCACGTGTCGCGCTCTCGGTTGTCCTCATGTTCACAACCAAAAAGTGGTTCACATTTGAACTCACCCCTATATATATATATATATATATAGAGAGAGAGAGAGAGAGAGGAAAATTCAAATGTGAACTCATCTTTCATTGTAAACGTGAGGATCACCAAAATTGCGCCACGTGACAATCTGAATCGGCATCTAAGCTTTATTTAGACTGAATAAAACTTTATTCATTCAGTATGAATATTCATGCTTTATTGAGACTTATACAAGGTTTATTCGGTATGAATAAAGCTTTATTCAATTTGAATAAACATGAATATTCAGATTGAATATTGCCATGTGACGTGATAGTAGCGGTTCTCACGTTAACAATGAAAGATGAGTTTACAAAAACTTGAGAGAGAGAAAGGGGAAAATTCAAATGTGAACTCAATTTTCATTGTGAACGTGAGGACCAACAAAATTGCGCCACGTGACAATCTAAATCAGCGCCTAAGTTTTATTCAATATGCATGTGCGCCTAAGCTTTTTTGAATAAAGCATGAAATATTGCCACGTGGCGCAATACTTGTGGTCCTCATGTTCACAATGAAAAATGAGTTCACATTTGAACCTGACCTATATATATACATAGAGAGAGAGAGAGGTTCATGAGAGAAACATAACTTTTTAAGAAAACACTAGGACGATTCTCAACAATTTATCCGGTCAATAAAGGCGGTTTTGACCGGGTCACCCTCCAATCATCTCCACCCTCCATGATTCGCGTCATCCTCTGTGATCGCGTCCACCGTAACCGACAATGTGTGGCTGAGAATCATCCTCACGTTTTCTTAAATTAACATCGTTCTCGTATGAACCCACCTCTCTATATATATTATGTATAGTTAGATTTGAGGAATCCCAGTATTATAAAATATACTACCAGAACTTGATATATTGAAAGATCAAGTGTGCACAAAAGTGCCATTTTTGTTACACAATTAAAAGAAGTAGGCCAATGACCTATTGTCAAATTTATCGAAGTACATCATGGCATAATTTTTCATCTTTAGTCCATCTGTTGCAAAGGTGGTCATCAAAACTAATTTTCTTGACACGCCTTATGAATCGCCAATGATAAAGAAATAAATTATTCAATTAAGGAATAGAGATTAATTCTTAAAGAATGTCTTGATAATAGAAGGCTTTCTCTTAGGCTACACGCACCGCCTTGCGGCTTCGGTGCGGGCAAGAGTGAGGTGAAGCCGGCGGGTTAGAGGGTTTGGGTGCGCAGGGATTGAAGCCGGCGGCTTCAAGGCAACCACGGTTTGGGAGAGCCGTTGTCAAACGGCTCTCTCAACGGATAAATTTTTTTTTTTTTTCTTTTTTTTTCTTTTTCATTTAATACCTTCTATATATATATATACCCTCTATACACAACATATACACATACCCAACCAAATATTATTACACAAATTTCTTCATCCTCCAACCATATTTCTTACACCACTACTCTCTTCTACATACATCCACAATGGCACAACCCGGTTATTTGAACGATTCATCATCCACGGATACCGACGAAGACTGGGAACAAGATGCGCAAATCTTTGCGCATCTTGTCCAACAAGCAAACGCATCATCATCGATTCGTCGTTCGAAGGCCCCTAACATAGACAGGGGTCGGGTAGAAGCTAACGCAAGGCTAATGGCGGACTACTTTGACGATAACCCGACGTACCCGGAGAAGACGTTCAAGCGACGTTTTAGGATGTCGAGAAATCTATTCACACGAATAGTCTATGATTTATACACACGGTACCCATATTTCCAACAACAGTACGATGCTACGGGGTTGCCGGGTTTGTCCACACACCAAAAGTGTACGGCGGCAATTCGGCAACTGGCGTATGGAATAACCGGTGACGCATGGGATGACTACGTCCGCATGGGAGAGTCAACGGCACGCAAGTGTCTAAACCACTTCGTTGAAGGAATTATACAAATGTATGGAAAAGTATATTTACGCAAGCCGACTTACGAAGATATTCAGCAGTTGTACGCCGCGCACGATGACCGTCACGGATTTCCCGGCATGCTCGGTAGCCTTGACTGCATGCATTGGGAATGGGCGATGTGTCCGGTTGCATGGCAAGGTCAATACCATCGAGGCGATAAACCGCATCCGTCAATCATTTTAGAAGCGGCGGCCTCCCAAGACACATGGATTTGGCACGCATTCTTTGGTTGTCCCGGTGCCATGAACGACCTAAACGTGCTCAATCATTCGCCCATCTTCGAAGATGTGTATAACGGAATCGCACCCGACCGAACTTTTCAAGTAAATGGGGCGACCTACAAGCACGGATATTATCTCGGGGATGGGATATATCATGAATGGGCTACTTTTGTCAAAGCGTTTTCCTATCCGGAAGACGATAAACGAATTAAGTTTAAGGGAGCGCAAGAAGCGGCACGTAAAGATATCGAACGAGCTTTCGGCATTCTCCGTAAACGTTGGAATATAATCAAACAACCGTCTCGCTTCATGGAGATACCTACGATGCGCAAAGTTATGTACGCGTGTATCATATTGCACAATATGATACTCGAAAACAAAAACAAGGCCATTTGTGTTGTGCCGAACGATATTCCGGATCCACCTAACCCGCAACTCACTGAGGAGCAACGTATGGTGAATATTTTCCAAGTGAGAAACTCAACTATTCACCATAATCTTCGGGCGGATTTAGTGGAACATATTTGGAACCTCGATATTGATTTTTAGTTTTTTTTATTAATGTTATGTAATTTTTTTTATTAATGTTATGTAATTTTTTTATTAATGTTATGTAATTTTTATTAATATTAGAATTTTCAAATTATTTTTAACAATATTATTTATTTAATTATATTATTTAATTAAATAAAATAAATGAAATAAATAAAATAAATTGAAAAGTGAGAGGGTTGGGAGGGTTGGGTGTGTGTTGTAGAGGGTTATGGGAGGGTAAAGAGAGGGTTGACCAAAAGCTGATGTGGAAGCTGATGTGGCATTCAAAAAGTGAGTGGGTTGAGAGGGTTGGAGAGTATGGGTGTGTGTAGCCTTAAATGCATGAGGCTTACGAGCCAGAACTCCGAGCAAACTATTCCCTCCGTTTATAGCAAGTTCTGGACGGTCATTAACCATTTGTATTGCCACATCTACAAAACATTTGCCAAGGGAAAATATGTCATCTATGAAAGTTTGGATGCGAACTCATATTTCATTGCAAATGTGAGGACATGAAAAGCACGCCATGTATGTGGCATATTCAATATAAATATGTTGTATTATTCAGTTTGAAGAAAATGTGATTATTCAAACTAAATATGTTATTGATGCGCTCTTGGATATTCTCGCGTTTGCAATGAAAGACGAGTTTTTATTTGAACTTGGACTTACTAGATATGGAATACAAACATATGAAAATCACTCAACCCTACAAATTCAAAGCCTTAAAAGGAAAAACTCACAAAGAAATAACTCATTTTGTAGATATGGAGGTTGAATGCCATATGTATAAATAAATATATCTAAATTTACTTAAACATAGTACAAATATATTTCAAATTAATATGTTTTTGGCTTCTACTCAATTTCGTCCCTTGGAAGGTGTTCGACTAACACCATCTCCAATGGGGTCATCAAATCTCACATTAAACACTAAATTTGGTGTAAATGTTACTATTCACATCTCCAATGGGGTCACTATTTTTCACACTAAATATAGTGTGATGAATAGTATCACACTATATTTGGTGTAACACTATTTTTTACACTACTTTTCAATGTAAAAATGATTTGGTGTAAAAAATAGTGTTACCCATTGGAGAAGATTTACTAGTAACACCAAATCTTACACTATTTCTTACACTACTTTTAACATTTGGTGTAAAAAATAGTGTTACCCATTAGAGATGCTCTACGATTTATACATATGGAATTACACTAGTGGTTCTGGCTTTTTATTCATTAGCTAACAATCGGTACAAATCAATTTCTGGACAAACTATATTGAACAAAACCATATTTATATATAATTAATTGTGATCACATTTTAAAAAAAAATCTACTGAAATATATTCAATCACAAATAAAATTTCTTAGATTAATGTGTATATTAATTAGAAATCACAATATTACTTTAATAAACTGTTAATTAAAGTGACAAAATTGACTTTTGCAGTACGAAAATAACCCAAGTTAGAAAAACGAAGAAAATGTCAAAAAACTAATATATATATATATCTATATAGGGGTGGGTTCAAATGTGAACCACTTTTTGGTTGTGAACGTGAGGACAACCGAGAGCGCGACACGTGGCGGATGACTAGGCGCCATGTCAGATACACGGCGGATGACTAGGCGCGATTCATGGGAGGGCATTGAATTATAGGGGGGACCACACTCAAAGCCGCCACGTGTCGCGCTCTCGGTTGTCCTCACGTTCACAACCAAAAAGTGGTTCACATTTGAACTTTCCTCTGTATATATATATATATATATATATATATATATTTGTGTTATATAATTCTTTTCTTGATAAAATTATTCCATATATCGTTATGTGAAATGAAAATGTTTCTTTGAAATAAGAAAAATGCCTGAAACAATTTCATTAACAAATAAATTATATGATATAACTTTATCATGTTATACAATTTCATTAATTTAACCAAATAAATTAATGGTTTGTATTCTAAGAATGGTTTTTATATTATCATCTCCACACACACACACACACACACACACACACACACACACAGCGTTAGGTTCAAATGTGAACTCAATTTTGGTTGTGAACGTGAGTAACACTAAAATTGCGCCACATGGCAATATTCAATCTAAATAATGCATGATATTCAGAGTGAATATTGTCACATGACGCGATTTTAGTGGATCTCACGTTCACAATAAAAGATGGGTTCACATTTGAATGAGATTCAGATGAAGGATGATCAAGGGGTAAAAACGACGTACCCAACTACTCACCGTATAGCTCAAGTTCAACGCATGCCAAAAGAACAGAACTCCGACTCTCATCTGTCCAAATTCCACGAGTCATTCTTTTAGATTTTTCATAGAGATACTTCACCATATCGTGCTTTCCGGATAAAGCTGCCATATGAAGTGGCATCATTCCTTGACTACCCGCAATATCCAACAAGTCATCGTGCCTGGTTACCATAATCTTAGCCACTGCCACATCTCCAGCTACAGCTGCTAAACATAGAGCGGTGTTGGAACTGCTATTTTGAAGCTCTAAGTGTATGCTATCCATCAACATGACAAGGTTGTTAACGAATAAGGTATGCCCTTTATAAGCTGCAACGTGAAGAGCTGTTTCGTTGTTTCTATTGATACTAAATCTTACGAGCTCTCTTCGGTTGTCCAAAATGTCTTTAGCATCACCCCAATCGCCTCTCATTGATGCTTCGTAAAGAGGAAAACATACATCAAGATACTCTTGCTTTCTTCGTTCTGATTAATTTTAAATAAAGTTATATATTACCTTATATATAACTTTGCATAATAAGATAACCATCAGTTATAATGAATATCAACAATTTAGACCATAATCTAAATAAATAAATGCACTATAACTCGTTTTAGTCAATTTGGTACGTATGAAGTGATACCACAAGTTTTGTCAAAAGTAATAATAACAATTAATTAACTTTTGGGTGCTTGATGCATCAAGTGTTAACAGTAAGTTAAGGGACTTGGGTGTATTAAGTTAAAATAGTGGGATTGAATGGGAACTTAAGAAGAACACAATCATTTGATAAGAAGAGAGAAGGATGAAATTACTAAACAAGAATCTTGTATCTCGAATATAATACTGAAAGATTGGGGCCCATGTGGTGTAAGTAATCTATTTAATGAGTTTGCATATGCGTCTAGTCAAAATTGTAGTAGGAATTAAAAGAGTAAAGTGTGAAATCAAATTGGTGAGATTATGTTTAAATATAGTTAATCACACACAAGTGTTCAATTAAATGTTTAAAAGAACAAAATTAAATGATTAAGTTTAAGATAACAACCATTGAGCTCTATTTTATGGTTCATAATCTTAAAGTATGTTTTACGACATATAAATGTAGTAAATCATGAAGTTTGAATCATCAAAAAGTAAGTTTAGAAAAATTAACAACCCAACATGAAATTAACTAGAGTATACAAAAAAAGTAGGGTCTCCAAAATGTATATATTCTTATAGATTATCATTGGCAATCAAGGTAACTCTTGTTTTAAATTATATATAGAAAAAGAAGATGCAAAAAATTAAAATTATAATATCTTATTTGAGATCAACAATGCCACCAAAAATTTAAGTAAATTAGCGGCATTGCAGAGCCAAACAATACGTTTAGAGCATATTACAAGAACATTAATTATTATTGATTCGAGTGAGTTAATTTGTTGAGGAGAGTTGTTGCTTATTAAATGCATGTTGCTTGTATGCTCTTATACTTGATTATGATTTATGGATTTATTGAGTTATTTAATTAGCCAACTAGCTAGTATCGTGATCTTAGAAGCAAGAACAACAAAAGTCGATAAGGAATAAAGGGTTTGCCTAGCTACAACCTAAATGTTAGTAGCTTCCTTATATATCCCTTTATCACGTTCACAATGAAATATGAGTTAGCAGCCAAACTTGCATCTCTCTCTATGTATAACTTTTTTTATAACAAAATCAGTAAATCATGCTATGAATTTCAAAATCATGCTTAACGAAAGCAAATTACCGTCAAGTAGATCTTGGCAAGGCAAATTCAATAGTGCTGGCTCCGGCGAAGCACTGCGAATGTTAATCGAATTCATTTGTATTGAACCTAAGTTCCACTTTTGTAAGCTCATTTTTCTACACATCCACAATTTATAACATCAGAAACGAACACACATTGATAACAACAATAATAATAAAATCTCGAAGCCACGAGAATTGCATTGTTACCTTAAAAAAGCGTGTAAAAGGAAGAGCGGTTTTCGCTAAATATGTATTTAGCTTCAGCCTGTATGCATCTAGGAATGAAGAATTGAAGACAACAAGAGGTTTATATAGAATTTAGTGGTCACCTCCTTGCATTGGATACAATTAATATTTCTCATTGCACGTTAGGTTTTTTTTTAGGTGCATAAAGACAAATAGTTAGTGGTTAAGTCAAGGTCAACATTAAAGTCAAATTCACGAGTGAGAAAAGAATCAACACCTAGCTAAGAAAATAATCATAGCATACGGTAATTAAAATAGTAAATTTGACACGTGGTGTTTTATTATTTTATGATATACACACATGATATATAAATAGTGTAAAACAAACATATAAATAATGTTAAAGGACCATACAAAACTATCTTAATTGTTAAACATACATTTGCACATGAGTTGTTTTCAATATATCATATGATCGTTAATAAATCTAAAGCAATGATCATGAAAATTTAACCCAATCTCTTCCATAAAATCTCAAATTATGGATTTTTCATAATTATCTTAATTGTTTCATAGTACAAGGTTTATAATGTTTGTAATATTCATATGGTTTGGATTTAAAATCTTCTCTCTCTCACTACAAAATTAGACCCCACCGTCATGGCCGAATTTGTCACTAATCCATTGCAAAGGGTAAAATGTTGCCGATTCATCGTTGAAAGTTTGTCGATAAAAAGATTGTGGGTGATACTATCAGCGATGAATAAGCATCAACATTCAGTGGTGGATGAAGTTAATTAGTGATAGATCAACGATGACTACCTTCTGTGAGAATATGTGGAAACCTTATATGTAATCTCCAAAAGAGCTCCCCATGAGAGAATGGGGGTTCCAACATATATAGTGAAGATTTGTTCCAAGTCTAGCTGACATGGACTCTAACACCTTCAACGACGGATAACTTCAACGACAGACTGGCGACTGATACCTTTCGAGAAGATTCAACATTGAATCACTTTAAGGACGGATCATTGATGGAATCTTTAGCAACAAAATTTGCATGTATTAGCGACGGAGTTCCGTTGCACACCCTTAGCCAATTTAAAAAAATAAAAAAATCAAATAACAAGATGTATTTCTTGTATTATATACAAATACCTGCTCATAATTTAATTAAAATTAACAAACTAAAACAACCCAACAAATTCAAAATAATAGATTTATACGATTCCAAACGCAAATACATGCAATTCAACAATCTAAGAGGGGAGGACCAGCCGGCCAAAAGGGGAGAATGTATCCCTACTAGTACATAAAGGCAACAAATTGTTGCCACGGTGTGGGTTCTTTTATCATATTACGAATATTAATTTCACAATAAGAATCATTGTGAAGTTTTTGCAATGATTTTTAGTAACCATAATACAAGATGTAGACCATTATATCTTCAAGATTTTTGAACAAAGCTGACATGATTTTGTTCTTTGTTGCAACATCTTGATCTACATTTCATTGTCAACCATAACTAATAGTTAAACAATAATATCAATAACTAAAATCTAGTAAACCTTAATTTCAATGACTCAAGGGATTTTTTGTGGAATGTTTATGTAATAAGCGGTCAAAGGTAAGAGATATCAACCTCATTTATTTTATTGGTATTATTTCTGGTTATCAAAAATTGGTTTTTGCTAAGCAATTTTTATCCTACAATCATTGATTGGATTGGGTCTTTTTCCTCACTTACCTAGTAAAATTCTCAGTGTTTATTAGTTTCTTACCGGGTAAGATACTCAATCCCTAGGCAGGCCTGTAGTGGTGCCAACTGTGACACATTCCCACCTTATCGTTTGTAAACTTTTAAGGTTTGTGATTGTGAAAGGTGTAACTGCGTCGTTTTATAAGATGCAGCCATATTAATTTAGAAGGTGCAATATACCTCGTTTATCAACCAAAAAGAACACGATAAATAACTCTTAAAATAAATCAAATAACCTGAAAAAGCCCTTCAAAATAATAAGAGAGATCTTTAAAATCCCTGTAAATCAAACAAAAAACTTTAAAAATCTATTGAAATGGTAGAATTAAGCTAAAAACATATCAGGCGTGAACGTTGGTAAAAAATGAAGATACGTCTATAAAAATCTTGTTTTTGTAATTATTTTTTTGTCTATGCTAGCTATATATGGGGCCAGAAAATCTGCCAAGATCCACTCTTGCTCAATCCTTGCTATTATCACCCGATAAAATAAATAATACCCGATAAAATAAATGATACTCAACCACAAGGTTGTAGCGTACTGGTTAAGGTCTGTAGGGGAAGTGGCTTGTTAACCCTTCTATCCCAGGTTCGAATCCATTCACTTTCAGATTGTGGCCATTGTGGATTAACTCAGGGCAGCATGCTTTAGTTGTCGACGAATTTTTCCAGGATTAGTCAGAGCAAAGCTTCGGATACCCTTCCAAAAAAATAAAAAATAAAATGACAGCCGATAACTATTCACTCGTTAAATGTTTTAATTATGAACCACCCTCGGAAGAGCATGTCCCTGGCGATCAAATAAAACAAGTAATAGCAGCAATAAAAGTTTTGATAAACTTGAAAGTGAGATTGAAACAAGTAAAACATTTTAATTTAATTGCTATCGAGTTAGTTGAAACTTGAATCTATTAAAATTAGTCAAAACTTTGTAAAGAAGTAGTGAGGTATGAGTTGGGTGGCCATTAAAAGTCTTTGCTGCCTTAATGGAGTTGGACTCTAGTGAAGATGGATGTGGCCAAATAAAAAAAGGAAAATATAAATTGACCCTTATAATAAAAATGGGTAGGTTTATGTATTTACATGTGGGACTCACTATAAGAGAGTCTTGTAAATGACAAAAGACTTATAAGGTGTCTAGATAACAACACCATTTGCTTTTTATCACTCACATAAAAGTAGACTCTCTTACATTGGGTCCTAGGTATGCACACATACCCATATCCTTCGTAGGGGTCCATAAATTCCCCATAAAAAAACTAATGAAATTACTATAAATGGTGTAAACTCAACCCTATTAAATAGACAAAACCACAATATCATAGCCCCTTTTAAAAAAGTTCAGGAAATAAACCATTTTTAAACGTAAAGTTTAAGAATTAAATCATTGGGTTTTTAATGGATCAACTCGGGCATTAATGGATCTACTTGGACCTAGTTAGGGCTTTGATCGTTCTAGTTGTGTTCTATTTGATCTAGTTGTGTTTTGATCGATCTACTGGAGCCTTGATCGATCTAGTTGTGATATAATTGATTTAGTTAGAATTTTGATGGATCTAGTTGCACTTTGATGGATGTACTTAGTTTTTAATCTAGTTAATCTTTAATCAGTCTAGTTGGGCTTTGATAGGTTTATTAGAGGTTTAATGGATCTAGTTAGACTTTTGATGAATCTAGTTAGGCTTTGATGGATTTAATTACGCTTTCATCGATCTAGATGGACTTTAATCAACGTAGTCGTGTCTCGATGGATCTAGTTGAGCTTTAATAGATCTAGTTATGTTTTAACGCTTTCATTGGGCTTTTAATGGATCAACGTAGTGTGTTGAATAGTATCACTCTATATTTGGTGTAACACTATTTTTCACACTAAATATAGTGTGATGAATAGTATCACACTATATTTGGTGTAACACTATTTTTTTATACTACTTTTCAATGTAAAAATGATTTGGTGTAATTGGAGAAGATTTACTAGTAACACCAAATCTTACACTATTTTTAACATTTGGTGTAAAAAATAGTGTTACCCATTGAAGATGCTCTACGATTTATACATATCGAGTTACACTAGTGGTTCTGGCTTTTTATTCATTAACTAACAATCGGTACAAATCAATTTCTGGACAAACTATATTGAACAAAAGCATATTTATATATAATTAATTGTGATCACATTTTAAAAAAATTCTACTGAAATATATTCAATCACAAATAAAATTTCTTAGATTAATGTGTATATTAATTAGAAATCACAATATTACTTTAATAAACTGTAAATTAAAGTGACAAAATTGACTTTTGCAGTACGAAAATAACCCAAGTTAGAAAAACGAAGAAAATGTCAAAAAACTAATATATATATATATATATAGAGAGTCATATATATAGGGGTGCGTTCAAATGTGAACCACTTTTTGGTTGTAAACGTGAGGACAACCGAGAGCGCGCCACGTGTCACTCTGAATTTTCGCGACTTAGTGTTATTCATACTGAATAACGCTTTATTTAGACTGAATAAAGCGTTATTCAGTATGAATAACACTAAGTCGCGAAAATTCAGAGTGACACGCGCGACTTGTAATCAAAAAGCCCGCGACTTAGTGTTATTCAGTCTGAATAACAGTGTTATTCAGACTGAATAACACTATGTCGCGGGAAAAGTCGCGCGTATCAGAAATTTTGTTGCCACGTGTCTCGCTCTGGGTTGTCCTCACGTTCACAATGAAAAAGTGGTTTGTATTTGAACTTTCACCTATATATATATATATATATATATAGAGGGGGGTTCAAATGTAAACTCTATATTTCGTGTAAACTATGTAAACCAATCCACACCATTGATTTTCAAAAACGTTTCCATATTTCACATTTTCATATTTCCATAATCATTGACTTACCATATATTTCAGATTTCCATATTTTCTATGAATCCATATCCTCCTTTGATTTTTTTGATCAAGGGCCACGATGGGTTTACATAGTTTACACGAAATATAGAGTTTACATTTGAACCTCCCTCTCTATATATATATATATATATATATATATATATATATATATATATATACTTTAAGGAAATTTATTTCTTAAAAAAAAACTTTTTTTTGGTTTTTTTCTTTATTAATTAAAAACCCTTTTTTGTATATTTACTTTAAATTTTTTATCTCTCTAAAATGTTTATTTGTTTTTTATTTATTTATAAAATTACTTTATTATATAAATTAAAACATTTTTTTTAAATAAAAAATATAAATACAAAGTTTTCGTTATCTTATTCCTAATAAAAGAATTTATTAAAATATGAAAATAAAGGGTTTTAGGTTTAAAAAATGAGAATGTGGAAAAGAAAAGAGGCTTACACACCCTTGTGCCGTTTCCTGCTTTGTGGCGGTTCACAATTTTATCAAAAAAATCGCATTCGTTTCTTTTCAGTCGACGGTTTCACCTTTGTGGTTCGGTTTTACCCTCGCGGTTCTTCTCTTCGATCGGTGGTTTCACCCTCGCGGTTCTTGTTCTACGACGCTTACTGCGTTTTTTGTCGGTAATCGTTTAAACAAACGATCTCCAACCGATTGTTCTTGGTGGCGTAACGCTTGCTGCGTTTTCCTGCCTTCATCGATTGAATAAACGGTCTCTTATCGATTGTTCTTGATGGCGTATGCTTGCTGCGTTTTTCTGCCTACAATCGAATTTTAGTGACTCTCTCTAATTCTCTCGAATTCTCTTCAAGGTATTCGGTAGATGATAAAAACCTTTTGTTTGATTGAACCAAGCTCTGATACCAATTGTGGATCAATATGATAAGCAATCAAAGTTTTTGATTAAAATAGTTGAGAAAGTCACACTTGAAATCTGTTACATATGACACATATTTATAGATACCAAAAGGGTGCCTTCGAACCATCGCAATGGTTCGCCTATGGTGGTGTTGTTTCATGAAGCATCACACGTCTTCATGAATAATCACACCCTTTCGCTAAACAACTACCTATATACAATCATACATATATATATATATACTAATTACATAGAAATAATCTAGATTAATTTAATATTAATCTTCGTTTCTGAGGCATGAACGGGATTAACCCAATAGTTACGAAGCGGAGGGAAGTTGTGTTGGTTTGACTATCACCGCAAGTTTTTGCCAATGAGACACTTGTTCAGACGTGAAAGGAACCAATTTCGTGCTAATCAGGTCGAAAAAAACAGATTCACCACCGTTACCAACCGGGGAGGAAATATGGGCACAAGTTTGTAGTCTTCCTACATAAAAGTTTATGAAGGTGTCCCACATAGATCAAGACATTATAGGAATCCGATTGGTTTTGGGGTACCACACAATTGGGTTAAGCGGAGCATTTTCTGGGAACTGCCTTATTGGCACACTTTATTGATTCGGCACAACTTGGACGTCATGTACACTAAAAAGAATGTGTTTGAAAATCTTTTTCACACAATTATGGACACCCCAAAATCAAAGGACAACATAAAGGCAAGGAGAGACATTGAAGAATACTGCAATCGACTAAAGTTGCATATCAAAGAGCAGCAGAATAAAATCTTCAAACCGAGAACTTCCTACACATTAAACAAAGAGCAAGTACGAAAGGTGTATGACTGGTTGAATAAGTTGAAATTTCCAGACGGATATGCTTCTAACATAGGAGCATAAGTAAACATCGAAGATAGTAGTTTCTATGGCTTCAAAAGTCATGATTGTCACGTGTTCATGCAAAGACTACTCCCAATTTCCATTAAAAGGATGTTACTGTAACACCCGTGATTTTTGGACAAATGCGAATCCGAATCTGCGTAAAACTTATCTTTTAAGAAAATATGAAAAATAGGACTTTTGATCAAAGCCTAGATTTTATGGTCTTGTTGGATGGGAAATTGAAATACGAATCCAACGGTTCTTCCGGAATCGAAATCGGAGCTATAACGAAGGAGTTATGGCCAAAACAGTGAACCGCACGGGTTTCAAGTGGGTTTCAGAGTAAGGGCGGGTCAGCCGCGGGTCAACCGCGGGTGGGGACCCGCCGTTACCGCTGGTCAGACCTGAAAACGCAATTTTAAGTCATCTTCTTCATTTCTTCATATCTTTCTCTCTACAACTCCGATTTTGGTGATTCAAATTGCTATCTTCTCGGTTTTTCGAGCTCTTCAAGACTACATCAATGGATTTCAAGTATTTGGGAGTTCAAAACCGTTGGTGTAAGTAATCTCTTCATCCCCTTCGAGTTTTAAGCTTAGATTTGGGGGTTTTTCATCTCCCAACCTTTTCTTCCATACTTGTCTTATATTTGGTGTTATTTTAGGTGGATTTCATATTATTGAAAGTGTTGGAGGTTAGATCTACTAGTTTAAAGGGTGGAGATCACCATGGCTTCATCTTCTTCAGCATCCCTTTACCATTGTTGGAAGTTCTTCATCTTAGGGTTTTCACCCAAGATCTTGAGGAAGTAAGTTCTATTTATGGGTTTTAAGTGTAGATCTAGTCTTATATGTTGTAGATCTGGAACTAATCCAAGGTATTAACTCCTTATCAGTTTAGGTGCTCACTCAAGCTTTAATCTAGGGTTCTATGTGAAATTTGGGGCTTTTGGCTTTATAAGCCCTAAGGTGAGTTGCTAAACCCATTTTGTTAAAACTGAGAGCGCATTATCTTGTTTGATTTACATATCTTGCTTGATTATCGTGAATAAACATGTTTTGGATGAAATGGCTCCATGAAATGAATGAGTAACGATACTTGTATGAATGGCTTGACTTGGATTATTGTATACGTGGAGTAGATTATCGTATGCTACTAATGCATGAGTTATATCCATGTGATTATATGATGAATGTATTTATGAGAAATACGTGTTATTATGCATGCCACGGAATGATGTGAAGGAATTAAATCACGAGCATGTGGACTTGTATGAAATGAATGAAGGGCTGGAGACCCTCGATCAATACCTATGAAAGGTTAAGATAATTGTATGAGTCTTTTTAAACAGTACGTATGTGTAATTAAGTATATTCCGCGCCATGTTTCCACACCAAACAGTCTTGGGAGGTACTGAAATAGGTACGCACCTATGTCGCCGGCTCTCGGGTTGCTCCGAGGTGCGCGGGTCCCGGTGGATGATGCCAGGCTAAATTCGGCATCGGGGTGTTTGGAAGTAACGAGTGATGGGACTGGCGCGGATATACGGCTATATATATAAATAACAATGGACGATCCAACGCAATATGTCCACACCAAACAGTCTTGGGAGGTACTGAAATAGGTACGCACCTATGTCGCCGACATCTCGGGTGGCTTCGAGGTGTGCGGGCCCCAGTGGATGATGCCAGGATAAATTCGGCATCGGGGTGTTTGGAAGTAATGAGTGTAGGGATATTGGTTTGTGGAAGTGGGTCGCTCCCACTATTTCCGAAGATAAAGGATAAAACATATAAGTATACTTACCTTATGTACAGTTACATACTTATAAATATATCACATGCTCTTATATGTACATCGTTATATGCTTGGTACAACTCACTAGGCTCTTTTGGCCTAACACTTGTGTGGTATCGATGTGTCTCTCAGGTGTTAGTGGCGCCGTTCCAAAGTAGATGCTTGGGTTTAGAGTGAGCTTGGGGGATCGTGTGAAGAGACCGGTCATCTAGACCGCGAGTTGATAGTAGAAACTGATAACCTTTTGTAGTCTTTTTCCTTGTTAGGAATTAGACTAGTTGGTTATATTACCGCTTCATTTAAATTACAAACCTTGTAATTGTTCATTACTTAATACCCCATTTTTGGGAAGAGCTCACGCTTTGACGTAATTTGCATTACCACCTTTCGCTAATGAAAGTTTTTGTTGACTCCAATTTTTGGGGTGTTACAGTTACCAAATCCTATATGGAATGTTATCACCGAGTTGTGCGTATTATTTCGTGCAATTTTCTCAAAGGTGTTACACGTTGACAACTTGATTCAATTGCAGACAAGTATAGTTGAAACTATCTGCAAGTTGGAAAAAGTCTTTCTTCCGGGGTTCTTTGATTCAATGTAACACCTTGTGGTGCATCTGGCATGTGAGGCACTAGTTCGGGGTCCGGTTCAATACAGATGGATGTATCCCTACGAGAGGCGTCTGGGTCCTTAAAAAGGACCGTGAGAAACAGAGCACGGGTAGAAGGGTCGATTCATGTGGAGGCATATTTGATTAACGAACTAGCTACCTATTGCTCTTTGTATTATGAAAAATCGGTAGAGATGCGGTTAAACTGTGAGTCTCGGAATTTTGCTCCCGAATGTGAATCTTCTAATCCACGATTACGCATATTAAAAACCTCGTGTCATCCATTATATGATAAGGCTGAAAGATATTATCTTCTGGGAGATGAAGATTTTCACAAGGCTTACACATACTTCTTGCTTAATTATGAAGAAGTCTTTCCTTTTATCACAATGTTTAATGAATGGATTAAAGTTTCAAAGCCATAAATTGATGAAGCAGGGCTCGACAAACGTAGAACTAATCACTTTGCTGGTTGGTTTGAGACATACGTAAGTGCATACATAAATTTTTTTAATCATCATTATTTATATGTACTTAATATAATATGAAACGTATTATTATATGTCGTATAGGTTATGAGTCGCTTTGACCCCACAATTTATCATTTGAAAGTGTTGGCACAAAAACCGATGCACTGGGTTTGGAGACATCCGTGTTATTTTGTAAATGGTTTTAAGTTTCAAACGCTAACTCACAGTACAAATCATACCACACATAATAGTGGAGTATGCGGTTGATTACTATGGATTGTTGGAAGAAGTGCTAGAGATAGAATATCATGGGTATGGACTCGGTCGTTGTATTGTCCCAATATTCAAATGCACATGGTTTGATACAGTTAACGGTGTCCGAGTTGACCCAAAGCATAATCTCATGGACGTCAACATTGATCTAGACTTCATTCAGACAACCCATTCATCCTAGCATCACAAGCTGAACAAGTCTATTATGTACCATACCCATCAAACTCATTAAAGGATTCGTGGTCTGTGGTGAAGACAAAGCCAAGAGGGGTTTATGAGTTGGCATCAAGTACAAACGAAGTCAAATAGATGAAAATGTTGATGGGGAATCGTTTTTCCAAGAAAATGATAGAATTGCACCCATAGGGGGAAGTGAAGACGTGGATGAACGCATTTGCCTTGTCACGGAAGAAGACGACGTTGAAGTTGCCAATGATGGTTGGGGCAACTGGCATGTTGAGGAGAGTAGTGATGAAGAGGAAAAGTTCCAAGACTCGGATAATGACTTTGAAGACGAAGAACCTGACTTGTCCGATCACTTATCAGATGATTAAATATTATATATGTGAATCTTATTGACTTTAGTTGTTTTGGCGTATGAACTTCTAAGAACTGTTTATGTTTGGCATATGTTATTTCGTGAAATCTAAGATTGTGTTATATACTTGTGCTATTGTATTATTTTATAACTTTGTTTGTAGACATATCGAAAATGATGTGTGCCCTTCTTCCGCACAACATATGGGAACTACTCCTAGCCATCAGACAGTTGGAGCTTTTAGTAGCGGTTCGGCACAACCAGACGAGTTGGAGTCTAGTAATTTAAAGTCCACCGTAGCAGCGTGGTCCGGAACAACTTCCTTCGGAAAAGAAACTACTTGATTTACGTGACAAAGAGTAAATACTTTTCTATTAGCTTATGAATAAAATTAATTTGTTTTTGTATCGATATTAATTCAATTACTTATATAAGATCGAACATGAATGGCACAATGCAACGAGCGACGAAGATCAACAGGAGGTATATTACTATGCCATGGTACACTTGGTCTTGTATCCCTCTCGACGTGAGGCGCCAGATGTGGGAGCATTTTCAGGTTTGTAGCATATAATTAACTTGTTTTATGTTTTCGATAGTTTATATTTAACTAAACATTTTTGTACAGAAATTCTATATGTGGGATCCGGATTTGGATGCCAAAATGCAGAAGATTTGGGAGAGACTATGCTCGAAAAACTACAATGATAATTTGAGTGCTGCTAGGAATAGAGCCGCCGAATTATCTAATCGTGCAGGACATCGCTATGATCCGGACGACCCTCGTCGAGATATGAACTTATTGAAGCCCTACCACCCTGATTGGCTCTCTCCAGCGATTTGGATTGCGATGATCGATCATTGGAACAATGAGCATTGGAAGGCCGTTTCCGTGGTGAGTCGTAAGAATCGTTTGACTGAGGTGGATGGCGAAATATCAAAGCACACATCCGGATTGAGGTCGTTCGGAGCGACGGGTGCTCTCATGGTGAGACTTTAGTATATATAATTAACCGATTACTTTACTAGGTTAACTTTTAAGCAATTTTGTTATATGAGCATAAAGCAAACAATGGCGTGCCACCGAGTTGCTTGGCGCTCTTCAATCATACCCATCAAAAGAGGTTAGCTTCAGATGCAACCTCTTCAGATATCGGGGAGTACGTGACTTCCAGATCTAGCGGGGTTGCTGTAAGTATGTGAAATCATTGTTATACCATAAAACCTCTGAATGTTTATATAGTTTGTGTTTAGCTTTAAAATTTTATAATTGGTTAATTATCTGTTTATTTATCTAGTTTGGGTTGCCATTGCTGGGCAAACATTAGGATTGTTTATGTTATGTAAATGGAAACGTCACATTATAGTCGTTATGCTGTCGAGATTAACTTGTGGTATTTTGTAACCCACGAGATGGATATGCCACTCGTCTCTCCCAAAAGTATGGCGATGACACTTCCAACCATCCCCTAGTTGATAAAGAGTTGTGGGAGCAGGCGGTTGGAGGAATGAAAAAAGGTCGTCTTTTTGGGTTTGGATACAACAACGATATCGATATGGTATTGACTGGGACATCCACACAGGGTGGTGCTTCTTCTTCTAGCCGGGTTTGTACCTTTTTTTTCATTTGACGATGTTTATCTTTTTCAATTATAAATAGTATGAAATATCCTAACTTGTTTTATATGTTATAAATAGTATGAAATATCCTAACTTGTTTTATATGTTATAAATAGTATGAAATATCCTAACTTGGTAGTGATATATATATATATATATTCCTATATATATATAGAGAGAGAGAGAAAGAAAGGTTCATGCGAGAAACATAACTTTTTAAGAAAACGCGAAGACAATTCTCAACCACTCATCCGGTTAATAAAGACGGCTTTAACCAACCCATCATCTTTTAATCATCTCCACCTTCCATGAATTGCGTCAATCCTGCGTGACCGCGTCCACCGTAACCAAAAATGTGTGGCTGAGAATCGTTCTCGCGTTTTCTTAAATCGACATTGTTCTTGTATGAATCCACATCTACATAGATATAGATATATAAATATAAAAACCAGTTTCATATATGTAAAAACATATATATGTGAAAACCAAACCCGTAAAAATCAACCAAAATCATGTATCCAATAAGTTTGATAGTAAGTGATAATTCATTTCTTTATGTCATATATATTTCATTAGTTCTATATATCTTGCTAACTTACATATTTTGTAACAACAGAAAGTTCGTCGGTCTCACACGATTAAGATAATAGTAGAATTTGGCTCCAAAGAGCCACATAATTATCATCCATATCTAAATCATCAAATTTGAATGCATAACCATCAAAATTAATCAACATACATCTCAAAATGATTTATGTGGTTGAAAAAGGACAGGACCACTGTTGTCAAGCCTCTTTGGACTTTCAATTCTGCTTATACATGATTCCTCTTTTATATAATAACAACACTTTCAAACAAGAAGCCGTCCTAGTTGTCGCATGAGTAAACACCCGATAGCCAAACCAAAGACAGACGATGCACGCCAGTGCTCTCGTAACGTGTACTACCCACGAATAATTGTCGTGGTAGAGTAGGATGATGATCATTTGAAAAGCTATCATCATTGTACCCATAGAGAGGTTAAGTATGTATATAACATTGTCCAGGTTCCTCGGTAATGATTCCAAGAAGTCATGTTCAGCATGACGAGAACCCATGATAGATAACATCAATATGATTGAAGATAAAGCGAAGATAAAAGACGACCCATTACAAATTATGAACAGGTTATAGGTCACTTTATATGCAGCGGTATCACGATTACTATCTTGGTTGGATCCAGATGCAAATGAAATAGCAGCTGCAAAAGATATGGTGATCATAAGTGCTGCAAGCAACAATAATTCAGAAAATGTCCTTTTCATCCATTCCTGACTCTTGTAAACTAGAACTTTATGATTCTCGATGAACAATTCAAGTGGCGATAGGCCGGCCTTGTTCTTCTTTACTCGAAGTGAAGGAGGGATCATAGCATTCACTACCTGTTAACACATGAACAGACTAGATGATTATCAAGGATCAAATTACCAATTTACAAATTACAACACCATATATAGAAATGTCCATGTCATAAAAACAGAATAATGTTTAAGTATATATATATATATATAAAGAAAGTTCAAATGAAAACTCATTTTTCATTGTGAACGTAAGAACCACTAAAATCATGTCACGTGGCAATATTCATTCTGAATATCATGCATTATTCTGAATAAAGGCGCTTAAGCTTTATTCACTCTGAATAATGCATGATATTTAGAGTGAATATTGTCTTGTGGCACGATTTTAGTGGTCCTCACGTCCACAACCAAAATTATGTATGTATTTATTTACGATTCTTTATATGAAGGATCGCTGGTTCGGTTGTGGCATTTTGAACAAGGAAAAAACTCAAAGAATGCTATACGATTGAAAGAGAATGAACAAAACCGATATATATAGACACATAAAGATGTACCTTGAACCATCGCAATTCTTCTGCCATTTGTGCATATATTTGTGACATGTCTTCCAACTCCTTACACATCGATGTCTCCTCAAGGATCCCAACTAAATGCAACATATTATTTCCATGTATGTCTTCAAGTTTAATGATTGACTCCTTGATTGATCCCATGTCATACAATAGGGGGTAAATATTGACATGACGATATAAGACAGCAACATGAAATATGCTTTGCTTGTTATCATTTAGCTCCAGAACTCGCTCTGGATATTTACGGACTAGCTCAAGTATAAATTCAACATTGCCCATTTCTGTGGATTAGAGAATACGTTTCTTTTCTGTATGTTCATTCAACCATCAAGGAGCCAACATATATACAAAAAAGGAAAAGCAACCTACCAAAGATACAACCACTAATTTAGAAACAGAAAATATACACATAAAACAATGGAATAAAACCCAAAAATAGCTCTCGCCAACACTCCCCCTCAAGGTGGAGAATGGATGTCTATCATTCCCAACTTGCTAAGAGAGCTTTGAAAAACTCTTCCACATACTGCTTTTGTTAGCATATCTGCGAGCTGGTCCTTCGAGGCTACGTGAGGTAGCTCAACAGTCCTTTTTTCGAGATGGTCCTTAATAAAATGACGATCAACCTCAACGTGTTTTGTCCTATCATGTTGAACCGGGTTGTTGGCTATCTTTACTGCAGCTTCATTATCACAACGTAGACTTAACGGATCTGGATGATCAATTCCGAGGTCTCGAAGAATTCGTTTTATCCATATTAATTCACATACGCCATGAACCATTCCCCGATATTCCGCTTCTGCACTTGATCTTGCAACAACCTTTTGTTTCTTGCTTCTCCATGTGACTAGGTTACCTCCTACAAAAGTGAAGTATCCAGATGTGGATTTTCCATCCATACGATCTCCAGACCAATCTGCATCCGTATATCCAGTCACTTGGTTGCTTTGATTTTTTCCAAAAAACAACCCTTTTCCCGGTGAGGCTTTTAGATACCTTAATATCCGATACGCTGCCTCCATATGGTCTTTACTTGGGGCGTGCATAAAACGACTCACAACACTAACGGCATAGGCTATATCTGGTCGTGTGTGGGACAAATATATTAACTTTCCGACCAGCCTTTGGTACCTCTCCTTGTTCGTTGGAACTTGATCAGGATGAATGGTCAATTTGTGATTTGTTTCAATTGGGGTATCCACTGGCCGGCAATTAAGCATCCCCGTTTCAGCTAATAAATCCAACACATACTTCCGTTGACACATGGAGATTCCAGCTTTTGATCTCGCAACTTCGATACCTAAGAAGTACTTTAGGTGACCGAGATCTTTCAATTCGAATTCCGCTGCGAGAACCGTTTGGAGATTTGACATTTCTTGCAGATCATCTCCCGTGACCACCATATCGTCGACGTACACTATAAGGGCAGTAACTTTTTCTTTGTTTTTCTTAACAAACAATGTGTGATCTGCATCACTTTGCTTGTATCCGATTTTCTTCATGAAGTTTGAGAACCGACCAAACCATGCTCGAGGGGACTGTTTCAGTCCGTACAACGCTTTCTTTAATTTGCACACCTTTTCGCCGCACTTTGTACCAGGTGGAGGGTCCATGTACACTTCCTCTTCCAAATACCCATTCAAGAAAGCATTCTTTACATCGAACTGTCTTAGAGGCCAGTCCCGATTTGCTGCTATAGAAATCAGAATACGGATTGTGTTTATTTTTGCTACGGGTGCAAAAGTATCTCCATAATCAATCCCATACTTTTGAGTGTATCCCTTGGCTACGAGTCTAGCCTTGTATCGAACAATGTTTCCTGCAGAATCGAGCTTCACCGTATATATCCATCTACACCCCACAGTTTTCTTCCCCGAGGGAAGACTCACCAACTCCCATGTTTGATTTTTTTGTAATGCTTCCATTTCTTCATTCATAGCCTTCTTCCATTTTTCATCTCTCAAAGCTTCTTGCACATCATTTGGAATAGCGACAGTAGATAACTTGTCAACTAGGAGTGCATGAGATTTTGCTAACCGGTGAGATGAAACATAGTCACCAATGGGATACTTAGCTTTTGTTTCCAGAACGGGTTGGTATTGCTTCTTTGGTATTCCTCTGTTATGTCTTCTGGGGTATCTAGGTTCTGGGGGGTTATTGGTTTCCTGCAAAACAGAACCAGATGTTGCATCCTGCAAAATAGGCGTGTTAAGAGTAGTGATTACCTCAGGATTTTCGATGGTGACAGGGTTGTTAACGGAGGTTGTACTATCTTGAGTTTCACGAGTTCCACCCATGTTATCAGACTCGTTATCATGCTGGTTATCATGCTCATTACCCAGAGTTTCACGAGTTCCTCCATCAATTTCGCCGGATTCAAACTCATAGTCTTCAATCTCAGGTTCAAGATTCTCGATTTCAGGCTCATGAGGTTCACTACTGGGTTCATCGGTTGACCGGTCATTTCCATCTGGGATTTCATGCGTGTTTTCTTCATTCGAGTTTAGTGTTTTCTCCCCCTGAAGAGAACACTCATGACCAAAATAAGAAACGTTTTCATGAAATGCCACATCACGAGTTATGTACATCTTTTGAGTCTTCGGGTCATAACATCGGTACCCTTTTTTGAGATCAGCATACCCCAAAAAAAACGCATCGGATCGCTCTTGGTTCCAACTTTCCCGTGTTTTGATGTACATACGCTGTACAACCAAACACTCTTGGTTCAAGGCAAGAGCTTACAGATGTTTTTACAAGTTCTTCTAGTTTCTGAAGCGGGGTTTTGAAGTCAACAACTCGGGATGGGGTTCTGTTGATGAGATATGTTGCTGAACGAACTGCTTCACCCCAATACTCACGTGGAACATTCATATCAAATAACGAGGCTCGCACAACTTCGAGTATTTGCCGATTTCTTCTCTCAGCGAGCCCATTTTGTTGAGGTGTGCCTGCACATGAGGTTTGATGTCGGATAAAATTATCCTTACAAAACTGCTCCATATCATGATTAATATACTCCCCCCCGTTATCTGATTGGAGAACCTGGATATCACCTCTATATTGTGACTTTACAATATGATGCAATTCCTTAAACGCATAATATACTTCTCCTTTAGTTTTGAGTATGGAGACCCATATCATTCGAGTACATTCATCAACAAATGTCACAAAGTAACGTGAACCATTAAGAGTGGGAATTTTAGCAGGTCCCCATACATCAGAATGAATTATCATAAAGGGTACCAAAACTTTATTATTGCTAGAAACATAAGAAATTCTTTGGTTTTTTGCCAATTCACATGTTCCACACTTAAAATCACTATCTGTTACATTCAAAAATAAATTCGGTTTTAACCGTCTAAGATAACTAAATGATAGATGTCCGAGTCGGCGATGCCAAAGCCATGCCAACATTTTATTCGCCTGGTTTATTCCCGTATGAAAAGCTTGACCATGAGGGTGTTCTTCGAGATAGTACAACCTTCCCCGTCTAATACCACAACCAAGAATCCGATGTGTCACCATATCCTGGAAAAAGCATTCATTAGGTGAAAAAATTGCATAGCAATTCAAGGCTTTTGTGATTTGACTAACGGATAAAAGATTAGATGATAGAGAAGGGACAACAAGGACAGTATCAAGATCCATAGAGTTAGACACTTTTGCCGGGCCTTCTCCTGTAACAGGTGCTACTCCTCCATTAGCGGTGTGAATGCTAGTTTGTTTTGGCGGGTTCATAGACGCTAATTTGGAGGAGTCGTTTGTCATATGATCTGTTGCACCAGTGTCAATAATCCAACTATTATTCTGAACATGGTTATTGTTTAACATACCAGAATTATCGACCGTTTTCGTGTGAGCAGCGATGGAAGTGGGTGGTTCTTCACTATTTGATGCGGCTATGGTAGCTTGACTTACCTTCTTCCGTGGTTTCTTCGTGAAATCCCACCAGTCGGGATATCCGATGATTTCATAGCATCTTTGTTTAGAGTGGCCTTCTTCCCCACAATGAGTGCATGTAAAGGTAGTCCCTTTACTGTTGGAGTGCTTCCCTTTTGTAGGGCGGTTCCGGGTGGCTACATGAACCATGCCATCCGACTCCGGTTTTGGTTCTTCCATGGTGTGCCTTTGGTTTTGATCTTTACGGATATATGCATAGCATGATTCCAAATCAAGTGGTGGATCTTTTCTTAAGATCTCACCTCGGGCCTGATTAAATTCGGGATCTAGACCAGCCAAGAATATGTGAACACGAAGGCGGGCTAGGGTTTTATTCAGAGATACCGTTTGGGCAACGGTCTCTTCGTGAGTTGTAAGACGGGTATCGATCTCTTGAAATATGCTTACCAATTCGTTGTAGTATGTAGGTAAGGGCCTCCCGTTTTGACGAGTGGTGAATGATCTCCGGTTCAGTTCAAATAATTGTGTTTCGTCTGTGCCATCATAGAAGGTTTTAGCAACGGCCTCCCAGATTTCCTTCGCGGTTTGGAGTCGGATAAAACGCCGTATCAAAGGTGGACTCATTGAATCGATGAGCCAACTCTTGACCCGGTTATTATCGATCAACCAATTTTCGATCTGTTTTTCGTCGGTTGTGGGTTTCGGGGTAGCACCAGTAAGGAACCCAGATTTGTTCCTTGCTCCAATACGCATCTCCATGAGTTGGGACCACAACGAGTAATTCGAATCATCCAAGATGATTCCGGTGGGGAAGGGTGCGTCTTGTACGTTTTGAACAATGACTCGGGTGTCTTGAGAGGAGCTATCTTTACCAGTCATTGTGGAAGAATTCAATTATGAGGTTGTACGATTTCAGATGATCGGGTATTGCTCTGATACCATGTGGATTAGAGAATACGTTTCTTTTCTGTATGTTCATTCAACCATCAAGGAGCCAACATATATACAAAAAAGGAAAAGCAACCTACCAAAGATACAACCACTAATTTAGAAACAGAAAATATACACATAAAACAATGGAATAAAACCCAAAAATAGCTCTCGCCAACAATTTCTGCAACCAGAAATAGCAGTCTGGAGGAATATTTTGGTATTTTTGGCAAACTAGAAGTTGTTAGGTTTTCCTCTTCATCAGCAGGCCCTCTTAAAATGTCACTGATTTCGGCCTTGGACAACTTCTCAATAATTTCCCAAATGGTTCTAAACAACTGCAAAGCTTGATGTTTGTCACTACCAAATTCCTTGACCTTTAGCAAAGTAGAAGATATATAGTTCATGTGTCAAAACGTCGAGATCAAAAATAATTTTCTTGAAATACTTTTATGAATTCAGGATGATGAAAGTGTAAGAAACTAATTAAAGAGCAGAGATTCTTACGTATTTCTTGGTCATAGGAAGTTTTGTCTTAAACATATGAGGCTTACGAGCCAAAACTCGGAGCAAAGTGCCCCCTCCACTTTTAGCAAGTTCTGGACAGTCACTGACTATTTGTTTTGCGACATCTACAAAATATTTGACACTTCATAAGGGAAATCATAATATAGGTCATGCAAGAAAAGAAAAAAAATAATGGAGATTAGCCTTGGTGGAAAAACACGAGACGTGATTGATTGGCCGATAATGTATTTCGTATGTTGCCATCTAAATATAGATAGGCATACAATTATATTTGAAACTTTTACTATGTTCATCTCATGGGAGAAGGTAAAGGCTATAAGACTTGTGAACGTTACATATTGAAGTCCTGTAACCTTCACTACTGTGCCCACCTTCACAAACGATATGTTGCCTTTCACATATCGTATGAAGGTTACATATCTCACCTTTCTTACGAAAGACACATCTTCGGTTATGGTGGACGCGTTCACGGAGGATTGACACGATTCATGGGTGGGTGGAGATTATTAAAGGAGGGGACCCGGTCAAAGCCGTCTTTATTGACCGGATGAGTGACTAAGATTCCTCCTCACGTTCACAATAAAAAATGAGTTCACATTTGAACTTTCCTCTATATGTGTATATATGTATATATATATATATATATAGAGGAAAGTTCAAATGTGAACCACTTTTTGGTTGTGAACGTGAGGACAACTGAGAGCGCGACACGTGGCGACTTTGAGTGTGGTCCCCCTCTTTAATTCAATGCCCTCCCATGAATCGCGCCTAGTCATCCGCCGTGGATCTGACGTGGCGCCTAGTCATCCGCCACGTGTCGCGCTCTCGGTTGTCCTCACGTTCACAACCAAAAAGTGGTTCACATTTGAACCCACCCCTATATATATATATATATAAAGTTGTTTTTGTTTTTTATGAAGGTGTGCATATTACAAATTAATTCTATGTACAAGTGCATACGGTCCAAATGTAGGGCTTCGAGGGTGTTTCTCAGCTTTCCACTCTTTTAAAGTTTTCCCTTGACTTAACTCTATATATATATACATATATTATATAAGAGATGACCAAGGGGTAAATAACAACCTACCAAGATACTTACCATATAGCTCAGCCTCAACACATGCCAAGAGAACAGAACCCCGACTCTCATCTGTCCAAATTCCACGAGTCATTCTTTCAGACTTTTCATACAGATACTTCACCATATCATGCTTTTCGGATAAAGCTGCCATATGAAGTGGCATCATTCCTTGACTACCTATAATGTCCAACAAGGCATCATGCTTGGTCACCATAATCTCAGCCACGGCTACATGTCCAGCTACAGCTGCTAAACATAGAGCGGTGTTGGAATCGCCATTTTGAAGCTCTAGGTCCTTGTTATCCATCAAAATCACAAGTTCTTTCACGAAGGAGGTGTGTCCTCTATACGCTGCAACGTGCAGTGATGTTTCATTACTTCCATTGATGCTAAACCTTACGAGATCTTCTTGATTGTCTAAGATGTCTTTAGCGGCTTTCCAATCACCTCTCATTGATGCTTCGTAAAGTGGAAAACATATTTCAAGGTACTCTTGCTTTCTTCCTTCTAATTAATTGTAAAATCTAAGTTATTACTCTATATATAATTTCTCTTTTCATAGTAAGATTATGCACCAATCAATTATGAATATCCACATTTTTTATACTTGATATAAAAATAAAGTGGATTATAGCTCATATCAATCAATTTGGTGCATATGAAGTCAAAGTTAATAATACGAATAAAAAAAAGCCAGGTGCTTGATGCCTTATGTTTTAGAGGATCTTAATTAGGTATATTAAGCTAAAGTCACGGATTGAATTCATTTGTTGAGAGAAGCAGAGGTTAAGATGATTGAATAAAAATCTTGTGTCACGAAAGAGTCTTTGCAACAACTATGTTAAAATCAGGTTCCAAATATTTTATAGACACCGGATAAGATATGAAGACGATTCCTCTCTAAATACGAAAAAAGAAGATCTTTAATATATCTTCCTTATCATAAAAAATACCATACTCTTTAGTTGAAGATATACAAGTATTTCATGTTGGACCTAATGATATTATCACAAGAAAAGACCGTTAGTAGAAGCCGTTAGTATAGTTAAAATCGTTAGTGGTTATGCATGTATCTAACTAGAAGGGTTACTTTTGTAAATAGGAACAAAGTGACGCTTGGATAAGTGTCATGTAGGCAACTGTTTGATTGAAACGTTGTGCCAATCCTAGGCACCGTTTCAAGTAGAGAAATTAATACATGTTTTGGACTTTAATATGATACGAAGTTTTTTTTAAGGTTCTATTAGATACTAAAAGAAATTTGTGTTTTTGATTTAATATTTTTTTTATTACTTCTACATAGTAAAAAAATTAGGCCACAATTTTTGTGGGTCTAGGTGTACGTCCAACCTGCCCTTCTTCAAACATGGCCCCGGCTAAATTGTATAAAAAGATTTACATTTAACATATACGATAGCATAGTTGTTGGAAGAATAAAAATGTAAAAATCCCTTGTTTTATTCTTATTTTAACATAGTTGTTGGAGATGCTCTAAATAGAGAAATTTGATGTCTTTTCGTATGTCATCAATCACAGGAAGATATATTAGTATTTATTAATTGACCTTTTAATTTAGATTCTTAAGATAGTTATAATGTTTTTAGTTTTTGTTGTGATTGTTGGACGTTGATGAAACATAATATATTGTGTAAAATTTTTATTCAATGCTACTTCTTTTTTCTTTTTCTCTTTTCTCTTTTTTTTGGGGGTTAGGGGGACAAAAGATGGTCAAAATGTGCCTGATCCATAACGGGATAAATGGGGATCGGAAGTCCGAGCCCATTAATTACTACTTTTACGAAAATTGTTCCGCTCGGGATTGGTTACGAAAGTGGGAGCAATTATATGTACATCAAGTTTTTCGAGATTTTATAAGATTTCCAACTTATTTTACCAAAAACTTCAAGTTCTTTTTCAAGTTTTTTAGGACGTCTAAGGCATTTCAATACTACATTTAAAAATTCCTAGTTATAGAAACATTTATAACAATTTTGTATATAAAAACATTTTAAAAATATGTAAAGTGCAATTTAAATGATCCAACTAAAAACTTTAAGGTATATTCCATTATGATATTTGCCAAATATGACATGGACTGGTTTTTGGCCAAGGTGATGTTATCATGTTATGCCAAAGACATGGAGAGCTTTGCCATTATGCCCATAACGGTGCTCCCCTTGCACATATACCCATACCATAACGGCGCCATAACGGCGTCATAACGGCACCATAACGGCGCCATAACAGCCCAAAACGCCGTTATAACGGCGTTTTAACGGCGTTTTGGGCCGTTATAACGGCGTTTTAACGGCGTTTTGGGCCGTTATAACGGCGCAATGTGCATAACGGCCCTTATAACGGCCTTTTAAGGGTATTTGTGCAAAGTGGGGGTGGGGCTTTATGCATACACATCAATTACCATTTGATAATAGTGGGCTGATGTTGGGCTTACCAAAATATATACTTAGGGCTAGAGGTACAAAAAAAATCCGATTATCCGATTTTATGCAAAAATTATTCGAAATCGGTATTTTTATAGCCGGAATTTTTTTACACCGGATCGGATTTTCTCCAAACCGGTTATCCGATCAGATTTTGTTTTTTTCACCAACCGGTTTTTTCCCGGATTTATATCCGGTTTGGATCCGAACCGGTTCCGGATTTTTCCAAACCGGTTTTAAAAAATCTCCGCTAGATATAGTTATATTATATATTCATGTTTATAATCATAAGTTATATAATATAGTTATATAGTTAGTATACTTGTATAGTTATATTGTAAATTTAAAATTTTAATAAATAAAGCGCAAAATCAGATTATAAGAATAGCATCCATAGTGGTGGAACCTCTAATAACCTCACTTACCATATTTTTTCTTACCACGTCATTGCCATCTTAACAAACCAAGAACCTTCTTAAAACTCTACAATGGAGGTTCTTACAAAAATCTCACTTCCCTCTTCTTATTTATAATATAAGTTTTGTTTATGTAAACTATTATATAACAGAAAAAGAAACTATTACAAGAACCTGAGTTCTTGTTCAAGCACCCGGGTTCCAACAAGAACCTGTGACTGGGCAAGAACCTCTGTCTCCAGTGGAGGTTCTTGTAAAAACCTCATGAAAAACCTCAGGAAGAACCTCCATTGTGGATGCTCTAAGTTATATAATTTGTAATTGTAGAGGCCAAAATCAGTTATAAATAAAGCCCAAAATTAGCTATAAATAAGGCCCAAAATCAGATTTCAAGTTCTTGTAGAGATGCCCAAAATCAATCCCAAGAGACCGGATTTTTTTCAAACCGGTTTATGAAAAATCCGGTTTTTTTTCCTAAACCGGAACCGGTTCCATCGGTTACCCATTTTACTCTTAAAACCGAATATAGCAGACCAAGATTGACTTCTTAGCTAAAAATGCTATTGATATAATGGTATTATACAAATATGTACAATTTATTTTTATAGCTATATCATTGAAGCATCTTATTAATCTTAAAATCGCGATATAAAGAAAACAAGTTACCGTCAAGTAGATCTTGGCAAGGCAGATTCAATTGCGGTGGTTGTGATGAAGCACTCTGAAGATTACCCGGAATCATTTGAATTGATCCCAAGTTTCCATTTGATAAACTCATTTCTGTACACTAACACAATTGATATGTAACATATTCAATTCACAACATTAATAATAAGATATGCATCACAAATCAAACCATGAGAAATTGTCAAATTGAGAGGCGTATTTGAAGGTACCTTAATTAAAACACGTAGACGAAACTAGAATGAAAGAAAGAAAGAAAGAAGTTTTCACAGAAGTTGTATTTGGCTTTGTTGCTATGTATATAGGAATAAAGAATTGAAGATACACAAGGGTTTAAATAGAATCCAATATGTTACATTATATATATATATAATATTAATATTTCATCTTGGGTATTGGGTATTGGTGGTTTCTTTTGTAGGTAATTGAAAAAGAAATATATAAGTCAAGGTCAACATAAAAATGAAATTATTGAGTGAGAGAAAGAAAAAGGTATTTAGTTAAATTATCAATCATAACAATCGTGTTTAATTATTTGATGGCATGATATACATAAAGGTGATTCATACGGGAACACCCAAATAAGGAACCTTTTTCATAATCACATATGTTGTGGGGTCTATATATCATATCTGATTGAATAGGTCCCATTATTGAATCAGATATGAAAATTCTCATTTGAATGTGTACGGCTTAGTTTGGTTGAAAATGTCAAATTTGGTGAGAAATGTGAGAACTAGTTATCAACCGTTGGATGAAAAATTGACGAATATTAGGATGAAATACACCAAAGTGTACCGGATCATAAGTCGTAATTCATAAGAAGGTATTTTCCTCTTTCTCACTCTATCATATATATTAAAATAATTAAAAATGGGATAAAGATTGGATTAGAAAGGATTGTGGTAATCCACTTTAAAGTAAGAAAAAGAGAAGGAAAGAGAAAAAAAAAAAACTAATGGGATGTTGATGTGACATTTGGATTTAGAGAGTTCAAGGGATAGTGACACTAATAGTCTAATAGGAGATAACCTTGAGGGTTGCCTTGTCAAATTGTAATCAGATTTTCATTTTTCACTTAATATTGAATAAAATCCTAAAATAACAGTGCACATAATTTTATTCATAGAATAAATAGAAAAGGGTTTAAAGAATTAACAAAAATTATAACAATATTTATCATTCTTATTTTACAACAAAATATAGTCCTAAAGGCCTAAATAGTCGAACTCAAACCCCACATTTTAAAAAGATGCTACTATGCAATAGAAAATCGACAATTTCACCAAAAGATATAAGCAATTACAAAGAATTTTCTTATAAAGTATGACCCTAAGGCCATCCTTACTCGTATTACTCATACCATCCATACCAGCTGCCATCTCAGCGTCATTTCAGCTTTACCACCACCTTATCACCACCATACCATTTCATCCTTACCCGTACCAATTCCATACCAATCTAATTAATTAGTTAAACAATAAAAGAAAAATAAAAGAAGAGAGAGAAAGAAGAGAGAGATAGAGAGAAAGGTGGGTGGGGTGGGGCATAGGAGAGAGACCGGCATGGGGGTACCGGTTGGGGCCTCTACCGTCCCGTACCGGTTCACCACGGCGGTGTTACCGCCGGTACCGGGTCGGTACCGGCTCCCCTACCGGCCCCGTTAAGGATTGTCTAAGGCCTAAATAATAAAACTAAAACATGGCATTTTAAAAAAGATGCTACTATGAAATAGATAATTAACAAATTCACCAAAAGATATAAGCAATTACAAGAAATCAATATATATATATATACTAGCATGTCTTGGTCGTCCTTAGACAGTTCGTGCCCATCCCTACGGATCTTATAAAGTACAAAGTTATAATTGGAAACAACATGTATGAGTCTCGTTAAAGCAACCCTTAATGTATAGATGAGCAGTTACGCAGTAGTGTTATAATATGAGTCTCGTTAAAACAGTGTTATAATATGAGTCCAAATAAAACTCATTTCTCTCAAAAACCTAACCCAAAATTTGAAATTGATCTAACTCCAAAGAAACCTGTGAAAAATCACTACTGTTGTTTTCTAATGGAAAAGGCATACTTGGTCCAAGGTCCACTTACCTAAAGTTGTCAAAATATAAGGGGCCAAGACACAATTTACATATAGAAATTGTTTTCTTTGCTGATATAATAATCATATTGCTAGCAAATGCCCAAATGCAACCAAGGATGAGAAATTAGCTATGGTAAAGAATTCTCCCGAAGTTGAGAAATCGGCGAAATGAGGGAATCCTGCCAAAGGTAAAACTTTTGCCAAGGCAAAATCCACTAAGGTTAAATCATCGACTAAAGTGAAGGTGACTTTTAAAGGTGAATAATCACGTGAGGATAAGTGCACAAAACCTTCCAAGTCCATTAACACCGTTGGACGCATTGTAAAATGGATGCCAAAGGAAAACTATTTTTTTTATATTTACATATTAAGGGCATTTGGTATTTTGATACTGGATACGCTCGACACATGACTGGTATAAAATCCCTGCTATTTGAGTATAAGGAGGAAAAAGCTCCCTCGGTGACCTTTAGTGGAAATGAAAAAGGTTACCCCCAAGGCTTCGCTGTACTATCCAACGGGGTAACTACCGTTAGTAAAGTTGCTTATTTAGAAAGGATGAAGCATAATCTTCTTAGCATTAGTCATCTATGCGACATAAACTTCTCAATGCATTTCACCAAGAAAGGGTGTAAAGTCAAAGACAAGAGTGGCAATATTGTTTTAAAAGAAATTTGAATGGTTGATGTCTATGTCATCAACATTGATTCTCCTAACACTAAGAATATCTACTTCATCTCAATGTCTCTCCCACCTCAAATTATCAAAAGATGCACTAGCTACTAACTTACCTAAACACACATTTGAAAATGAACCTCTTTGCTTAGCGTGTGAGAAAGACAAGCAACCTAGAGTTAGCTTCAAATCCAAACAAGTATCTTTCGTGAATTCTTTTCTTTAATTGCTCCAGATGGATTTATTTGGTGCTGTCACTATTCAATCTATGGGTGGAAATAAGTTCAAACTTATCATTATTGATGAGTATTTCAGGTACACTTGGGTATTCTTTCTAAGATCCAAGAGTGACGCGCTTGAAGAAATCATTTCCTTTGTTAAAAATATGGAAGTGGTGAATAATCTCACTTTTGTTCAATAAAAAACGATCGTGGCACTAAATCAAAAACAACATCCTTGATTATTTCTTCGAGAACAAGGGCATCTCTCACAAGTTCTCAACCTTTAACTCCTCGGCAAAATGGAGTCGCTAAATGAAGAAACATAACTATTATAGAAGCTGCTCGATCTATGCTCACGGAATCAAATTTAGCTACTCAATTTTGGTTTGAAGTAGTAAACAATGCATGTTCTACTTGGAATCGGTCATTGGTGTTGGGTTTTTGTGAGACCTCGGACCAAACTGGTTCGAGTCACGGTTCAGAAAAACAAACTCTTAATCTAAAATATCAAACCAAACTGGTTTGATTAGCGGAAGCATAATCGTGTAAAAACCCAAAAAGCACACAATCGTTTATTGTTTATCTTTAACATACATGTAAGGAGGTTTAGAAAGTTACCTGAATCGCTTGAGATAGATCCACCCGTGATGAACCCTACGAACGGACCTTCTAGCCGGTTACAACTCCGAATTCCCGAACACCCGAACAAAACCCGAACTTTCTTCGGCTTGTGGTTGGCGTCGATTAGAGATGGCCAAATACCGATTCCGGGCCGGTCCTAACCGGTCCTTAATCGGTCCGGTCCTAAACAGTAACACATCGGGACCAGTTGAGGAGTAACCGGTTACGGTTCGGTCCGGTCCTATGATTCGAAGGTGAGGACTGGTTAGGCTACTTCAGATAACCGGTTAACCTTAACCGGTTAGAACCGGTTAAGGGACCGGTTATGGATCAGGACCGTTTTTTTTTAACAACTATATAAACTTGCAAAAGAAAGGTCACGTTCGTTACTTTAAAAATACGTTTTATTATTCTTCGAAAATATAAGCTAAGTACATTAATTATATATAAAATAAATACATCGTTTAACGAGAGAGAGTTGAGAGAGTAGAACTTGCAAAAACGAATACGAATTATAACGAGAACTTTGCGTTTTTTGCGTTTTTCGTAAGTTTGTAAGTTGGTATTCATCCCAAACCCCACACCACTTATTTATATGGCAAATATGGTCAAAAGGAGCCAAAAAACGGTCATCTATGCTGAAAATCGAAGCCAACGTCTATATTAACGGTAATATTTTTTGAATGCATCGGTTCGGTCCTTAACCGGTCCCGGTTCGGTCCTTAACCGATCCCGGTCCAGTCCTAACCGGTCCTGTGAAAAACACCAAAAATCGTAACCGATGGTGTGGACCGGTTGACGGACCGGTCCTTAATCGGTCCGGTCCTAACCGGTTACGGCTCGGTCAACTCCCCAGTTAACCGGCCGGTCCGGTCCGGTCCAGTCCTTTTTGGCCATCTCTAGCGTCGATTACGAGGGAGAGAGAGAGAGAGAGAGAGATTTTCGGTTTCTGTGGTTGGAGTGAATAGTGAATGAATGAATGAAAAAGGGTTTGCCATAACTGAATATTTATATTGATGCAAGCAGTATCTGTATCATATTCAGTTTCCTTTTTCCAATAATTATCCATAAATAAACTCTTTCTTTTCCACCAAGAAAAGATTAATTCTATATATATTTAACTAATATATATTAGGATAATTACCATATATATTTATTTAAATAACAAATATATATATATATATATATTAATTAATTAAAACCAGTTATATATTTATTTAACTAATAAATATATAATCCTTTTTAATTAATAATAGAAACCTTTAACTTTCGAGTTTCTTACAGAAAACACCCAATAGATTTATAATTGACTATTATAAATCTAATCTCTCTATTTTGGAGTTATTTTACTTGTTCGTTTTACAGGTCCTCACAAGTGTGACCCTCAAGTGTCTTATAACATTGGATGTGTAATCTCTGGTTTGTCAACTTCTGCACATAATTACTAACAGACTCCCACTTGTGCAAGTTGGCAATACCGGCTTGACCACACGGACCTAAGGAGGCCCCTAGACAGGCACTTAGGCTAACCAGGTTATAAGAACTCTTATTCCCAGGTAGGTGATATAATCATCCCTTTTTAAAGATACAACATTTATGAAACAACTGTTCATAAATAGGGTATAACTAGGCTTTTTCTTTTGCAACACGATATTTCAATTTTGAGTATGAGCATGGATAAAGTCAACTCAAAAAACTCAAGATTATGTTTATGACTATCCGACTTCCAACTGATAGGTAAACGACAAAGAACAAATCAGTTCGTTTGGGCATGGCCATGCACTTCATCAGTTCTTTCAGTCAGTCAAGGGGCCCGAAAATATCTCTCTTCATAGAAGAGGTGCAAATCCCATCTTGCATATCTGCATTTGTCACCACGACTTCCGCTGAATCTAGTTACGCCCCGTATGACCACCCTATTACGGCGTGATGTTAGAACGCACTAAGTATCCAGTAGTCCTCGTGATTCCAAACCAGATACCTCAGGTATTAAGGACAACCTACTGTGAGATTTACTTATGACAGAATCCACGAAGTAATCTCAACCGGCGGATCACATCCGATATTCGCTGCTCTATCGAATATCCGTGCAGTTTTTGGTCTACATCGCTTGTAGCTGTTATTCAATATTCTGATTATAACTACCCAAAAACTCACGATGACTTTAAAACCCTATCAGGTTCCCACCTGGATAAGTTGTCACGGATTGATTTCAAATAAAACTTAAACTAGTTTTATTCCCGGATCAAAAACATTCAAAAGTGTAAAAGAAACAATGAGACTAATTTTGTATAGTCCATATTCCACTCTGTAATCAATTACAAAATTAATGACATCTCAAAGTTTACTTTTATGTTGTCTATTCAATATGTACTTATACTGATTTAAACGAAGTATCACATTTCTTCAGTTTAAACCCTTTGATTAGTCGTTTACCATACTAATTAAAGAAACAACCAAGAACAAGGTAAGTTAAATAATACTTTTAACTTGATCCTGCTAGTTTTGTTTTCCAAACACTTTAAACAAAATCTAGACTTTTCTTTACCAAATTCTATAAATCTTGGGGATACTGGAATAACTCCAAGTATTTTGAATATGTAAAGTCAACTCCGCAACTTTCCTTAGTTGCTGTGTAGATAAAGATTTCTACCTGAAATCTAACAAAATTTCCATTTATCAAACTGGTAAATTCCGGGAAATTTATCCTAGTGTTCTTACAACACTCGATGGTCTAAAGATATTATAAAATCTCTATTATTACATCACAAACAATTATTGATTTTCTTAAAGTCAAAAACTTGGCTTTATTTTGTTTCAAAACTTTGAAACTTTTGATCTTACCTTTTATAACTTAAAAGAATAGATCACATTTCTCATGAATTCTTATCCTCTCTGGATTATGAATTCCTAGAAATACAAATCAATAATATAACTTTTATTCTTTATCATAAGCATAGATAGAGAATAAATTGGGCTCCCACTAACCTATATGAAAACTGGCTATTACTTAAATTTCAATGCTTTATTGACTTAGTCAAGACTTGACTATTTTAGTCAATTTTATTTTAAGTAATAAGTTTAATGCTATAAACTTGAATTTCACTATTCATAAAATTTAATTGGATCTTATTAGATCCTAATTCCAAAACTTGGAATTTACTAGTTTTATAAACACTGATATTATCAACGTCATCTGTGATAATATCCTAAATTCCTTTTTAAAACATATGAGTAATTTGAACTTTGACTATAATATATCAATTATAATTATATTACTCATAAATGTTTTATTCCAAAAACACATTCCTGTAAAAATAGTACTTCGGGTGTTTTTGACAGTTTTTCATATATTACTTCAAGTTACCAAATTTTGAAGTATATTCGTTAGTGTGGCAGACAATATCTAGGATCAACAAATTGAATCAAGTCTATCTTGACTTAATCAGATTCAAAACAAAATAGATATATATATATATATATATAAATCAAGACAATAATTTTAAATACCAAAAATCCATAAATTTAAAATCAACCAATCATTTCAAAAACTGTCCAAAATAAAATGTTTTAAAATAAGCTTAAAATGTCTTGATAATATCTAAAATAAATCTTGTCTGATCCTCAGGACCCGGGCACTTCATTTCTCCTGATCACCTGCAATCAAACATTTGCTCTAGGTGTCAGTTTACTTGTAAACTAACAAGCAGTAATGATAAACTGAAGCAGTCATAAAATATCCAAGGTGTTTATACCTGTTTCATGACGCTTCGGGCAATTCTGTCTCCAATGTCCGACCTCATGACACCTGAAGCATCGATTCTCGGTCTTCGCTTTGTTGACTTTAACCTTTTTGCCCTTGCCCTTGCCCTTGCCCTTTCTGTTGTCATCAGTCTTTGGCACACTTTGGCTGACCTGAACCTGGCCCTTGCCTTTGCTGGTGTTCCTTTGCCCTCTTTTCTTCTTCACTCCACCATCCCTGACCATCAGAACATCTTTGGTCTTGGTCCCCTTACCCATAGTTTGCTCAGCAGTTTTTAACATGGAGTGCAATTCAGCTATGCTCCTTTCCATGTTGTTCATGTTAAAGTTAATCACAAACTGCTTGTAATCGTCAGATAATGAGTTGAGTATAGTATCCTTTGCCAACTGCAACGGAACTGGGTGACCTAACCTCTCCAGGTGGTCAAGTAGCCTCTTCATTTTCATGACGTGGGCACTAACAGAGGTCCCTTTGGCCATTTTGCACGCGTTTAGAGCCCTCGTTGCATCATAACGCTCTGTGCGAGCTTGCGTTTGGAACATGTCCCTCAGCTGGCGGATCATGTCGTAAGCATTAGTGTTCATGAGCCCTGTTTGAAGTTCTGGACTCATGGTCGCAAGCATCAGGCAGCCAACATCCAGCAAATCATCTGAACGCTTTTGATAAGCATTTCTAATTGCCGCACTAGCATTTGCTAGTGGGGCCTCACCTAGAGGTTCTTCCAAGACATACCACTTTCTCTCGTGCCTAAGCACAATCTGGAGATTGCGCTCCCAGTCGAGAAAATTCGAACCGGTGAGTTTGTCCTTTTCTAGGATGGAGCGAAGAGAAAGGTTATTTGTGTTGGTAACTGTGTTTGCCATCTACACATTAAAACTTGGTTTTAGTACCTTTTGAATAAACAATTCCCAATAAATGATTAAATATCGGGCTAGGATCCTTATTTCATACGTCCTGATGTGCGGTTTGCTCACGCCCCACCAGGCCCGTACTATTTCGGTAGGTAAGGACTTTTACCAATCATATCTAACTGACTTGACTCCTAGATCTTTTCGGGACATCGGATAAAACCGTACATGTTTTAGTCCCTCTAAGTGCTTTTTGGCTTGGTACCACCCGGTGAACTTATCAGGACCAAAACATATCTCCCCACTCGGTTACAGGATGTACTATGGCCGGTACCACCCGATTATCGCAGAGTCTTTTCACCCCCTTCGGCTTGGGGTTTGAACGTGGGTACCCAAGGTTTGCTCTCTTCGAGTCCCAACGTACCTTACGCCTAAGGTGTCCCCGAGTGGGTTGCACTACTGATCTATGATTTTCTAGGGTTTTATTACTAAGTTTTGTAAAAACTTTAAATTTCCAGTATTTTAAATTTGCTATTAAAAGCTGATTCTTTTAAATGCAATTGTTGTTCTAAAACTAACTGTTTTGAGAAACAACCGATGTTTAAAAACTTCACTGTTTAGAAACATACACTATGTTTTAAAACTAACTGTTCTAAAACTTACTTGCTAATAAAACTAACTGTTTTAAGAGCATGCCTTTTATAAGAAAACAATCTTATATGGTTTTAAAAATAAATAAATTTTTACCATCTAAAAATATTTATAAAAATGGTAATTTTAATTTTTAAAACCAACCTCGTGATGTAACTAGTTTTTATAAATTAAAACCTAATTTAAAAACGTTTGATAAGACCTAAGCATGTAATATCAATAATCACGAGAAAAACTGAATAATCACAACCACGCAGTTTAAAGTAAACAAGCAATTATAGAATTTACCAATTATTTCCTAAAGGGCCAAAAATGACCTAAAAACTATTGTGCTCCGATCTCCTCGCGTAGCTCCCACTGGCCTCGGCATCTCTGACGGAGCTTCAGGAAGAATATCTATCCTAAGGGTCATTTTTCATATTACCGGGGTTGTAAGTGGCACACAGGCCTCCCCAAATAGATCAAAGGTCTAAATTGGCAATCTCTATAATTACTATAGCATATATATACTAAGCAGATATATGTATATTAGCATTTAACCACGCAAGTTTTATAGAGCAATAAAGCATATAAAATAAAAACATTTAAACAATCCTAGATCCGTTAAAATTATTTCGTTTATCACTGATAACACCAAAATTATACATGTTTTGGTTGAGCTTAATTGTATGACTTTACCCCATTTCTCACCCATTTCTGATCATTTCACTCACCAAATGAGCTTATTATTGCTTATATAGGATTTGGAGGCCGTGGAACGGAAAAGTACGAAAAAATGCGAGAAAACTTGAAAAATGTGCAACATCAATCCAGTAGCCATCTGGCGTCCGCGAAATTCAAGATCTGGCGCCGCCAAGTTCGACAAAGATGAAGACCAGGGTTTGACCTAAGTGCTTGGCGCCGCGAAACTAGCAGTCTGGCGATCGCGAAATGGCCCCTGGACGTTTTCTTTTAAATACCAGCCTCCTCCTTCAATTCAGAACATACTCATATATGGGGATACGAAGCAGAGCAGAGAGTGAAAGTCAGAGTGGTGCCGATACGCTACGGGATTCGATCTTTGATCATCCGTCGTTGTACTGTCGGTATCATGTCTACTATCATATTTTCTGTTTTCATTATGTTTAGTGAGTAGTCTTTTAATAGTGGTACTTATTGTGGTCGATGAACCATTGTGGATGATGATTTTAGTGAGTAGTCGTTGTACTGTCGGTATCATGTCTACTATCAATCTTTTAATCGCTTTCTTAGTTCATAGTTAATTTAGTTGTCTTTTTAGTATTAAAACCTTTTTCATAAACCCCCCCCCCCCCCCAAAAGCTTTAGGTTAATTAAACTGATTTAGATTAATAATCTACGATAACTTGACTGTTCCCAGTGGTAGATACGATACCTGGACTTTCTACACTATATTACTCACGATCAGGTACGCTTGCCTGTATATGTGGTAAGACAGTGGCTAGGGATTAGAGGTTAAAACTTGTTACGCTTTTTATGTATGATAATTACCGCATCAAGTTTTTGGCGCCGTTGCCGGGGAACGGTAGTTGTTAGATTTTAGTCTTAGTTAGTTTTGTTAATCGATCCTTGTGAGGGATTCTTTCCCTTGCAAGTTTTTCGCTTTCTAGTTTAAATTAGTTATTTATATTTTTATTTTATCTCTTTGTTTCCCGCAAGTTGCCCGTAACCGTTTGTTGTGGTTTCAGTCACGGCAGACTTGTTAGAGCCATTTGAGGAGCCGGAGAGAGAATTCAGAAAAAGAAATAAAAAGAAGTCAAAAGCCAACAAAGTTCGCCCAAGAGCTTTGATTTTTGAGATGGGAGACGAGGCACCGATGTGGACCACCAGGAGAGCTGCTCCAACTGTACCCACCAATCCGATCACGAAGCCGGATCTAAACAAGGAAATCCCGGGGAAGCTTCTTCACATGATCAAGGACCTTACCTTCGATGGGAAAAACGATAGCAATCCTATCGTTCATATGTAGAACTTCGTGGATATATGCGATCTGTTCAAAACGGAGGAAGGCCGAGATGATGCGATTCGTCTCCGAGTCTTTCCTCTCACACTTACTGGAGAAGCTAGAGCTTGGTTGCGCTCATTAGAGCCAAGTTCGATCTCTACTTGGGAAGGACTTCGTTCAAAGTTCCTTTCCCGATTCTTTCCACCATCTAAGATCGACAAGTTAAGAGCCGAGATCCGATCCTTCAAACAAGATGACGGGGAGACCATATCCGAAGCATGGGAACGTTTTAAGCACCTTCTAAATTCGTGCCCGAGTCACGGATTGAATAAGATTGAACAAGTCCAAACTTTCTATAGTGGGCTTGCTTACTCTTCACGAGCTACATTAGATTCATCTGCCGGAGGTGTCTTTATGTACAAAACACCCACGGAAGGATACAAACTTCTCGAAGACATGCTCATACACAACATAGATTGGAGGACGGACAAGCGCTTGCAAATCCCGAGGATGACCGGAAAAATCTCAACCGACTTCGATCCATCCGATGAACTAGCCGCAATGAAAAACCAACAGGTAAAGTTTGAACGCAAAATCGAAGAACTAATTAAATCTGTTCATGCTTTGCAGGTTGGATGCGAGGAGTGCAATGGACCACACTTGACTAAGGATTGCCCGAATCGACCAATGATGACACCCGAGGAGGTGAACTATATCAACCGAGGCGATTATCAAGGGAGGTGGAACAACAATCGTAATTTTATCCCGAGACCTCCCAGTTTCTTTGCACCAAATCAACAAAACCAAAGACCGGATGGAGAGCCATGTGTTTCTATCGAGGATCGAATTGTCCAATTCATGGATATGCAAAAGAAGCTAAATGATGAGGTAAGTTCATACTTACGTAACCACCAAAGTACTATCCAGAATTTGGAATTGCAGGTTGGACGTGTTTCGTAAATGCTAAGTGAAAGGACTCAAGGGAAGTTACCGACGCAAACACAAGTCAACCCGAAGGTAGAAAACGTGAAGCCGATGCTCATGATGACTGGAGAACCATCAAAGAAGAAGTGGACGGACATCTACACGAAGAAGTATGTGGAGAGCGATAGTGGTAGTGAGTCTGATTATGCCACGGATTACGACTCGGAGGGGTTCACCATTTCGTTCGAACGTCTAGGACTTAAAGGACCCGTTGCTTCAAGTGATGATGAGGAGGAAAATGGAAAGCAAGGCGGATACGCGGAATTCATGATACCAAAGAAAGAGGATAAAGGCAAAGAGAAAGAGAAGGAAAAGGCACCGGAGGATGACCTCATCTACATTGCACCTATCAAGCATGATCCGAGGAGTTACAACTTACCTATTTCTTGTCATAAATTTAATGGTCTTGCTTTGGTAGATTCAGGTGTCGCACTTAACATGATGCATGTTGGTTATTGCAGGAAAATGGGAGTTAAAAAGATCATTCCAACAGACTATCAATACCGAGGAGTGAACGGATACATGACAAAGCCGTTAGGAATAGCGGAAGGAGTCCCAATTCGCATTGGCAACTTTGTTTACTTTACGGACTTCGTCATAGCTAATCTTCCACAGAACACGGAGATCCCGATAATCCTCGGGAGATCTTTCTTGCACACCGCTCAAGTGAATACCGATATGCGAAATCAAGTCACGAGCTTGGGATATGGAGAAAATCGGATTTACTTTGATCCTAACGGAGAGCCGGTCACACATCTCGATGAACCGTATGAAGATCCTTCTCTGGCCCTACAAGAAGAGCATGAACCGCCCGTTACTCCCTCATGAACGTGGAAAGAAGACGGAGGATTATCCGAACCCGATACATCAAAAGAATCAAACAACCAATGAGTCAGGACTCTCAAAGAAGGAATACAGAAGGAAGAAGGGATCGTCATCCCGACGTGCCAAGAAATGAGCCGAAAAAGGGGTCGAGCTCTAGACCCATTCAAAAACGAAGCGCTTCTCGGGAGGCAACCCGAGCTTTTTCTTTCTTTTTGCATTTTTATGTTTTTCGTGTGTGTTTTTGTTAATCTTTTTGTTTGATATTGCTTAGGTAACCATATGGAGGGAATAAGAACCAAAATCGAGCAAATTCGAAGTGCGATGTAACTTTTGAAAAGTTGGAAACAGAAGGTATTTCGCGATCGCCAGTTTTCGAATCTCGTGACGCGGGGGGGCCGTTTCGCGACGCGAAGCTTTTAAAATTAGGGTAAACATTTCAGAAACTGCCTGTTTCGCGACGCGAAACCCTGGGTTTGGCGACGCGAAGTCGGGGCAGACGGGTTTTTAACCCTCTTTTCTCACTTTTTCAAAAGCATATAACCCTAATTTCTCTTAGGCGCCGCGAACTCCTCCCACGTCTTTGCGAAATCCGACCTTCTTGAGCTTCAATTTCTTCATTCACCATGACTAAGGTATGTTTCCCAACTTTAATTTCATAAGATTAGCTTGATTTGGTAAATGTAGATCTTGTTTTGGGCATCAATGATGTATGTATGCTTATATGGATTTGACATTGTTCTTGAAACACCATTGATTGTTTAGTGTTTATTAGTTTATGCATGCTAATTGTTTTGATTGAAATTTCACTCTAGCATGTTATATTTTCGTTTAATCTAGTGATTGTGCTTTGATGATAAGTGTGGGGATTTTGATGACATCAAAATCCCCCATTCTTGTTTTAGATAGCTAGATTAGTTACAATTGAGGTTGGACTAAAAGTTCAAGTGTGGGGATGTTCCACATCCCCTTTGATTTTGGTTTTTCATATGTGCATTTGATACTTGAACTTGTTAGTCGTGGAAGTTTTGTCTCGTTGAGTTTTTGATTTGAATGAACCTTGTCTTGTGTTTATGGATTAAATCTTCTAAGACAATGGTGTTTGGATTTTGTAGAGACAAAGAACCCGCTCGTCAACTTCCACCGTAACCAACTTCCGTGCACCGGAAGGGAGCCACATTTTCACCTATTTCATGAATGACCCAACTTTGAACGGTCCGAAACGGGAGGAATACCGGGATACTGTCAACCGGCTTCTCACCCGTCAAGTGCTAGTGCCGAGGAGAGTCGACTGAGACCTTCTTCGATCAATGAGTGTCGAAAACAACATCAAGGCGATACTCGAGAAGCACGCCTACAATGAAGATGGCACCGAGTACTATATTTGCCATGCATGGGAACGAGTCTTTGACATTTTCGAGACCCTCTATCGCGAGCTTATCGTTGAGTTCGTGGCCACGTTCCGTTTCGACGCAATCAAGGCCCTTGAGGAGTTCTATCAGTCGTGCATGACGTTCCGACTCGATGGAGTTTGGAGATCGCTTTCATTGGTCGAGTTTGCCGTTGCCTTGGGGATATATACCCAAGATAAGGTTGATGCTCCCGGATTCGTGGAGTACATGTGGGCGACTTCGAAAAGACCGGATGGTTTTGATCCTCAGTTGGCTTGGGCGGTTCTAGGTGAAGGTGATTATGGTGGTAATCTCAAGGTGAAAGGTTTTCTTGCTTCTTCGGATCGACTTCTGCACCGTATGCTTATTCAAGCGGTGAATGCTCGTTCCTCGAGTGAGGAGAAAGTTTCGGTTTATGATCTATGGCTTCTTGAGCAACTCACCACGGATGACAAATATCCGAATGCTCTGTATCTCTTCGCCGTTCAACTCGCTAAGGCGAGTGGTTATCGAGAGGGTAGTCGAATGGTTGGTGGCCAGTACGTCACGCTTCTCGCCAAGCACTTCGGTATCCTTACCGAGGGTGCCATTGCCTCGATGACGAACCTTGGGGAGATGGGATTGATCGACATGGACCAACTCCGTGGCATGGGTGTAGCAAGGGTTGAGCATATGACCGGAAGGGATTATAATTCATGGATCCATAATCCTCAAGCTGTTGGGACAAGGAGTCAACCAAGGAGTCAAGCAAGGAGCACGCATGAGACCGGTGGAACAAGTGGGACGAGTGCGGGAGAGCAACCGGCGGAATGGACAGCATATTCGGGTTACCAAGACTTGAGTAACCGACTCTCTGAGATGTCATTGTCTTATGGCCGTCATCATCAACATGTGGAGTATAACACCGTGGAGGCTCTTCACCAAGCCAACTCGCAAAGTGGAGTCATGAACCAAATGGCCTCTCATTTTGGTATTCAACCAAATACCGCGTACGCTCCATCACTTTTTTGGCCATACTCCGAGGGTGCTCCGCCCGGTTACCCGACTTACGAGGATTGGCAAAACCAACCTCGTGGCCCTTATTGATCTCTCTCTTTTAATCTCTCATTCGATATGGTTGTTTAAGACAATTTTATTTTGCTTTGTTTGTGGTTTGGTTTGGTTGACAACTTTTTATTTTGTTGGTTTGTTTAGGATTTTAAGTACTCTTTAATTGCTTTAGTTTGGTTTATTTTGTTTTGTTCGTTTTTACGCTTTTTCTTTTTCTTTTTGGTAGTAGATACAGCGATCTATGATCTTGAATCGAGAACGATACTTGGAACACTCTCTCAAATCAGAACAGATTTCGTCACATAACCCGGGAAGTTTCTCTTTTTCCTAATTACTCCATAATTGTTTTGATTGTTGCATTGAGGACACTGCAAATTTTAAGTGTGGGGAGGGGTTATGTAGACTTATCTGTTTAAATGAGTTCACTTTTTGCTTTTGGTGTGTCGTTTTTCAAATTTTTGAAAGCTTTGAGATTTGACCCCAATTTTTTTCGAAATCTGAGATTGTTTTTGAGACTGAGTTGCTTGCATAGGAGAACACTGAATAGGATTAGTTGAGTAAAAGGATGTCTTGGAATACTGATTACCATGAGTGCCTCACCCAATTCCATTGAGAGTTTGAGCCTTAATTATTATTTATTTCGTGAGGAATACCGACTTTGACCCAAGGTAGAACTTGTCATTTGAATGCTTGTCGAGACCACATAAGAGAAGTATTTATCACCATTGCACTGATAGAGGCCTTCGTTTCTAACCCTTTTAGCCTTCGTCAGATAACCTCATTATAAGGTTATTTGATTTGCCTAGCCTTTGATTGAAAAGTACTCATCATTAGTACTTCATCCCTTGTAACCATTTTGAGCCTTAGTCTTTTCATTTCTTTACCCACTATACACTTTATCCTTTAGCCTAATTGTTTTATCTATCTTTTGGCCGTAACTTCAATTTGATTCTTGAGATGTTTTGATCCAGTTTTTCAAATCTGACAGTTTTTATGGATTGAGATTTAAAAGAGCCCAAAAGCAACATAGTTACTGCTCGAAAAAAAAGAGGAAAAGAAAAGAAAGAGAAAAATATTTGAGACTCAGAAAAGAAAAAGAAATATCAAAAGAGTCGAGAATGTTGAAAAAAGAAAAGAATGTGAGCTGAAAAGATTGAAAAAGAATTTGTGCCCCAAATAAGCCATAGGGTTAGGCCGATTCTAAAAAGAAAAGAGAGGAAATGCTCATCCCAAAAGTTTCATTGTTCGAAAGTCAGATTGCTTCGCTGTTTGGATCATTACTGATTGAGTTTTCAAGTTTTTGTTGCAAACACTTAGTCACTTATATATCCTTTATCCTACCCTTAACCCTTAGCCTAATGTTACAACCCTAAAGTCCTCTTGACGGTTGACAACTTCTCAGTGATGGAGATTAGATTTGGTGACAAGCTTATGCATGCGGGAATTAGCCGAGTATTGGTGTGATTACTTACATATACACTTTTACCCCCGAGAGATACACTTTATATGATTATTCATACTACGTGAGGGTGAAAGGTTGATCTTGGTATCCGATTGCTTGATGTATCTAGTTTGTGTGTTCGATTGTGTGAGTATACTTTGTTCTCTTGGATGATCTTGGATGGAGATAATTTTGGAGTTATCTTTCTTATCTTTCAGTCTTTTGATTGAGGACAATCAAAGCTTAAGTGTGGTATTTTGATAACACCAAAATTATACATGTTTTGGTTGAGCTTAATTGTATGACTTTACCCCATTTCTCACCCATTTCTGATCATTTCACTCACCAAATGAGCTTATTATTGCTTATATAGGATTTGGAGGCCGTGGAACGGAAAAGTACGAAAAAAGGCGAGAAAACGTGAAAAATGTGCAACATCAATCCAGTAGCCATCTGGCGTCCGCGAAATTCAAGATCTGGCGCCGCCAAGTTCGACAAAGATGAAGACCAGGGTTTGACCTAAGTGCTTGGCGCCGCGAAACTAGCAGTCTGGCGATCGCGAAATGGCCCCTGGACGTTTTCTTTTAAATACCAGCCTCCTCCTTCAATTCAGAACATACTCAATACAAGGATACGAAGCAGAGCAGAGAGTGAAAGTCAGAGTGGTGCCGATACGCTGCGGGATTCGATCTTTGATCATCCGTCGTTGTACTATCGGTATCATGTCTACTATCATATTTTCTGTTTTCATTATGTTAAGTGAGTAGTCTTTTAATAGTGGTACTTATTGTGGTCGATGAACCATTGTGGATGATGATTTTATAATTAATGTTTATTGGTTTGTTTTTGGTTAATTGAATGTGTGTTATGGTTCCGTTCTAATTATTATTGTTTGGTTATTTGAACTCATTGGTTGGGTGTATCTGTTTTGACCAAAGTAGATAGACTCCGATAGGATAATCAACCTACCTTAACCTACCCTTTGACCAAGAGAGTTGTGTTAAGTGGTTACTCGGACCGAGAGTGACCTGGAGGTAGAAAACCATGCAATAGAAGTAGGATCGGATTACCGGTGCTAGGTTGCCTGACAAACGACCTAAGTATTGGAACTAGGAGGACCAAGACCTAGTTAATAACCATAATCACTACATGTTAGGGTGTCCTAGACTTAAATTCCTACAATAACCAAAACAACCAAACCTTTGGCCTATTTAAATCATCCACTTGGGGATTCACTATACCATAATAAGTGCTACTGTTTTCCTTCATATAGTTCTTAATCAATCATTTAATCGCTTTCTTAGTTCATAGTTAATTTAGTTGTCTTTTTAGTATTAAAGGCTTTTTCATAAACCCCCCCCCCCCCCCAAAAGCTTTAGGTTAATTAAACTGATTTAGATTAATAATCTATGATAACTTGACCGTTCCCAGTGGTAGATACGATACCTGGACTTTCCTACACTATATTACTCACGATCAGGTACGCTTGCCTGTATATGTGGTAAGACAGTGGCTAGGCATTAGAGGTTAAAACTTGTTACGCTTTTTATGTATGATAATACTGCATCAATCACAAACCATGGTTTTAACTGATTTATAAAATCAAACTGTTTTATAAATCAAAACTGATATTTTAAATTCGAATTGATTTTCATAAAATTTCCAGATTTATGAACTATAAATCAATTTTATAAGCCATGATCAATTTTACCAAAAATATCCGCTTTTAGCAAAATTAAACCGAGTTATTCCGAATGAACTTGCCAGAACATTAAACACTGGGTTTTTGTGAGACCTCGGACCAAACTGGTTCGAGTCACGGTTAAGAAAAACAAACTGTTAATCTAAAATATCAAACCAAACTGGTTTGATTAGCGGAAGCATAATCGTGTAAAAACCCAAAAAGCACACAATCGTTTATTGTTTATCTTTAACATACATGTAAGGAGGTTTAGAAAGTTACCTGAATCGCTTGAGATAGATCCACATGTGATAAAACCTACGAACGGACCTTCTAGCCGGTTACAACTCCGAATTCCCGAACACCCGAACAAAACCCGAACTTTCTGCGGCTTGTGGTTGGCGTCGATTACGAGGGAGAGAGAGAGAAAGAGATTTTCGGTTTCTGTGGTTGGAGTGAATAGTGAATGAATGAATGAAAAAGGGTTTGCCATAACTGAATATTTATATTGATGCAAGCAGTATCTGTATCATATTCAGTTTCCTTTTTCCAATAATTATCCATAAATAAACTCTTTCTTTTCCACCAAGAAAAGATTAATTCCATATATATTTAACTAATATATATTAGGATAATTACCATATATATTTATTTAAATAACAAATATATATATATTAATTAATTAAAACCAGTTATATATTTATTTAACTAATAAATATATAATCCTTTTAATTAATAATAGAAACCTTTAACTTTCGAGTTTCTTACAGAAAACACCCAATAGATTTATAATTGACTATTATAAATCTAATCTCTCTATTCTGGAGTTATTTTACTTGTTCGTTTTACAGGTCCTCACAAGTGTGACCCTCAAGTGTCTTATAACATTGGATGTGTAATCTCTGGTTTGTCAACTTCTGCACATAATTACTAACAATTGGTAGTCAAAAGATTCAAGAAAATAGCTTACGAACTCTTTAATGGAAGGAAGCCCTCTATCAAATTTCTTCACATCTTTGATTTGTAAATGTTATATCCTAAACAACAAATACACACTTGGAAAGTTCGATCCAAAAGTTGATGATGGTATCTTTTTTGTATACTCCATAGTGTCCAAATCATTTAGAGTATTTAACAAAAGAAGACTACTCATTGGAGAACCTATCCATGTCCGATGAATCTCGTTCAACGACTTCAAATTCTTATCCAGAAAATGAAGAACTAAATCAATGGGTAATATTTCATTATGGAGAACCTCATGCATCCTTCAGCAATTCTCCTCAACTTGAAGCTTTAAATGCAGATGATGATCTAACATTCACTCCCACTACGAATAATAGAGTTGAACTCTCTTCATGGATCTCTGTTGTTCCTCTAAATCAAGTATCTCTATCGATTACCACAAACATTGAACCTTTTTTCAACATTGAAGATCTCTTAGTAGGTAATGCCTAATTTGAATCTACTTAACAAATTAGATTGGAAACCGGTCCATCTAGTGCTGAAGCTTCTTCATCAGCAACTGAGCAATCTTTAGTTGAACCTTAGCAAGTCGCTTAGCGATGGACAAGGAATTATCCCATCGAACAAATTCTTGACAATTCAAACACAACTATTCAAACTCGACGTGGGTCAGGTAATATCTGCTTATATGTCAACTTTGTTTCTTTTTTTGAACCAAAGAAGATTGATGAAGCTATTATAGATCCTCATTGGGCCAAGAAAAACTTACGAAGTTCAACAAGGAATATGACTGGAAGCTTATTCCACGACCAATATCTAACAAAACTATGATTGACGCCAAATTGTTGTTTAGTAACAAAATAGCACTGTCACGCGCAACAAGGATCATATTGTTGCTCAGGGATACATACTAGAAAAGGGCATAGACTATGATGTAACATTTGCTCCACTAGCTGGGTTCGAAGCAATTCGACTTTTCTTAGCCTATGTTGCATAAAAAGACTTAAAAGGTTTTCAAATGGATTTAAAAAGGAATTTTGTAAATGGAAAACTAAATTAACCCAAGCCCATTACCATTTTGGGCGGAACAGATCTACTAATTCTTTGATTCCAGAACCAATAAGAGCCAAAGGAGGTAATGAAAAGACCTTCTCTCTGGCCCCCTTTTCTTGCAGCTTTCGGACTTGATGAAGAAGTCTATGTTCATACAAAGCCTCTTAAACATTCTTACCACATCAAACAATTCAAGAACTATCAAACAACTCCTTAGACATCAACGAACATCCCCAAATTTTGAATGTGTCTGTAACACCCCTCCGTCCTCGACAACAATATTGTCCACTTTGCCCCTGGATTTAACCAACGTGTAGCGCAAGGATTTGTTTCTGGTGACCTGGTGAGAAACTTCCCAATAGGTCACCCATCCTAGGGCTACTCCCACCAAGCATGCTTAATCTCATAGTTCCCAGAACTTGACGTGGCTGTGGCCCCAAAACGCGTTGTTGTTAGGAAGGCCAAGATATTACTTATAACACTCAACATCACTCCTATCCACGACCGATATGGGATATGCCTAAGGTGTTACAGTGTCCTCTCATAATGGTTTTTATGTATCCTATATCGAAACAATTTAAAATTGATCTTACTTTGATGTAACTAATCAGTCAATTATTACAATTTTAAATTACCTGAATTTTTTTAGAAAAATCCAACGAACTATCTCGTTTTGAATCCTTAGGTCCTTGAACTAATTTTTTGAATGCTTTAAACTTTTTCATTTTGCATGATTAAGTTACCGAACTATTTTTTAAACCTTTTTGTTTTAGATGATTAAGTAATAAACCATCGACTTTTTAAATATTGGTTACTTATATCCTTTTACAAAAATAATAAAAAATTGTCTGTAACCGACTAATAAGATTTTTAAAAAAACTAATTTAGTTTGGTTAAAAGGATATAAGCGGTAAGTTTCTAAAAGTTTGACGGATTATTTTATGGAAAACATGTTTAAGGATTTAGACGAAATACCCCTCCACGCCCAACGGGGTGACTGACTGATGTGGCAAGCGGGGTGATGGGGTGACACACACCTGTCCCCGCCGGGTCAAGGAAGACATCCTAGTAGGATGGCCATCACGCGGGGAAACTCATTTTGTGATTGTCTCTTTATCTCTCTCTTATGTCTACTCTCCTTCTATCTCTATCTGATCATCCTGCGGACCTCATCTTTGCTATGTCTCTTCATCTCTCTCTTCTTCTCTCCTCCTCTCTTCTCTCTCTCTCTCTCTCTTTCTCTCTCTCTCTCTCTCTCTCTCTCTCTCTTCTTTTTTTAATGGATAGTGGGTTGTATGGATAGAATGGTGACTCCTTCATGGGTTTTGTAGGGGTAGAATGGTGGTATAGAGAGAGAGAGAGTAAAATGATGACGTGACAAGCGGGATGGAGGGGTGGAATGTGGGTATTCCCCTCGCCTTAATCATTCAAAATGAGAAGGTTCAATGGGTTTTCATCCAAAAAATAATTCAGTCACTTAATCATTCAAAATGGGAGATTTTAATGATTTTTTCATTCAAAAAAGTCGTTTAAAGAATCATTCAAAATAAGATGGTTAGGTTTTTTTTAACCTTGGTTGTTTACCAAACGTTTACCTGGGTAAAAGCTTACCGGTAAAATTAAACACTGTCACTTACTTACCGGGTAAGATTCTAGTCCAACAAATCGATGTCGTATGCAACAAAGTTTCACGTAAGCTCTTACCGTGGTAAGAGTTTTCTCCCTTTCTCATTTGCTTACCGGGTAAGACTCTTGGACTCTTGGTCCTTACCTTAACTCTTATTGGATAAGATTCTTGATCCTTGCAGTGTCCATTTGTATGGTAATGTGACTTGGTAAAACTTACCTGGGTAATCGTTTAACGGGCCCTTAGTTTTGCAACTCTTTTCGTTCCATTTCCTACCTCTAAACAACTTAAAGTTCTAATAATTGGTTTGACTAGGGATCAACATCGATGACCGTTTTTCAGACCGAAGTGGTATTGAACCGGTACCATGTATGCAATCCGGTGTTCGGTTTCAAATAATTCTCAAAATCGGTATTTGGTACCGGGATTTTTCTAAAAATACTAAACCCAACCGAAATTTAAAAGGCAAAGTGTATTTAAATTCCTTGATTATGCATCTCATCTCCAAAATAATGTTTATCTTTATCTAATCAAACTATATCATCTCTTAAATCACCAAAATTTTCTCCATTAAGTATCCATATTATCTCCAATATTTTTATCACCATAAAAAATCGGCCCTCTACATATACATCAATAGATCAACGAATTCAGGATTTGTTGAAACATTATGAAGATATTTTGGTTTGCGATTGTTTCTAATACACATTTGGTACATTTTAAACTTTTCGGTCCTAAGTGGTCCTAGTATTGCTTTTTCTGTCCCGAAACCAAAACTGAACCGGCATCGACCAATACATATGGTTCGGTTTTCGTTACCATTTTTAGTGCCAAAAATTTTCCCAACCGTCTGTTTGTTTCGGTATCGGTGCGGTATGGTCCTAATCTCACTCCTAGGTTGGATTTTCACTGGCAAATCTAATGGTTTTGTTGTATTGTTGGAGACTGCAGCTGGTCTAGGGGTGTTTTTTGTTTATTGGGTTAAGTATACCAAAATGTATCCAAGTTGTCACCTTTTATCATTGTATGTGCTCAACTTAAAAACTTGCCATTGTATGTACTGAACCTACTAAAGTTGTCATTCTATGTACTAAACTACTGTTCTATATATTCATTTAATGTACTTAGAAACTTACAATTTATGTACTGAACCTGCAAAAATGACAAATTTTTAAGTTAAGTACATACAACGGTAAGTTTTTAAGTTGAGTACATACAATGATAAAAGGTGACAACTTAGACATATTTTGGTGTACTTAACCCTTGTTTATTTAAAGGGCCTATCAACTTATTCCAGTATGGTATTAATAATGGGAGTTTTTAGTGTTTGGATAGAAAGAAAAAAGAAATGCTTATATCGGTGCCAAACCAGTAATAAAAAGTTTTTGATAAGTTATTTCTTTCTAACATATTAACTTATTTGAGTCTGGTACTATCATAAGTTACTCTAGGTTTTGTCTTTTTATTTGCTTATTTACCAAATACCAAAAACAACTTATCATCTTATTACGTTTTGGTATTATCATAAACCAATCCATACATTTTTTTTATCAAACTTCATTTTAACACTACATGAGTTGATAAAATGTTTTACCAAAAAACATAAATTGTTTTAAGGCTGTGTTCGACAAATATAAGCTAGCTGATAAGCTAGTATGTGCTTAAATGGAGGATAAGATATAGAGACGCTACTTGGAGTAGCATTTTTGGAAGTTTTTTGCAGCTTTTTCCATGTATATCCTTGTTAATATTAACTATTATAGCAATATACCTTAAAATACTTTTTTTGATCATATTACATCCCTACAATCTAGTTTTCACCAAACATACCCTAAGAGAGTTTGAGCCTTCTTGTGTGCATGCCTAGAACATTTAAATAAGGTCATGTTTAGCCACTAAAATTACCGAGGATTAATCAAACACACTCTAAATAAACAATCTCAAACGTCCCTAAACCTTAAACAACAAACAAGTACAATTTCTCCAAAATCCGATCTTCAACAGAAATTCAAAACCTTCAACGGCTCCAACTCCAACATCGCACAGTATGCTTCAATGTCGCAATTCCTCCATCAATCGCCTTTCCACCCACTTTCTTCTCCAATTTCACCAGCTTCGTTCACAATCCGGTCGTCCACCATTCAAGAACAGATACAACGACGACAATGGTGATGGTGGTGGTTATAATCCAAACAGAAAGGAGAATCAAGAGGATCGTTTACAGCTTTACAAAAGCAGGGGTCAACATCTTTTAACCAACCCAAGAATTCTTGATTCCATCGTTAGGAGTTCCGGCGTTGGTCCCCGCGATACGGTTCTTGAAATCGGACCCGGCACCGGAAATCTTACCCTCAAGCTTCTTGAAGTTGCTAACAAGGTGGTTGCGGTCGAAGTTGATAAACGTATGGTGGAGATCCTCAACAAACGCGTTTCCGAACGTGGATTCGACGAAAAGTTAACGGTATGCATAAGTTGCTTACAAACTGTTCGATGAAATGTCTCACAGAAAATTATGTAAATTTCCCTCTAGTTATATGAAGTATATGCTATCTGGGTATAGAATTTGGCCGTTTTTGTCAAACTAGCTGATAAGTTAGCTTACGAACAAATTATGTTTGGTAAAAACTAGCTTTATGGGTATGTAAAATGACCAAAATGGGTATCTTGAGGTATAATGGTTAATGTTAATAAGGTATAATTGGAAAAAGCTACAAAAGGCTCCCAAAACACTACTCCAAGTAGCGCTTCAATAAGATAGCTTATGGTCCATCCAAACACGTACTAGCCTATAAGCTAAGCGTTTGGTTCGCAGAATGTTTTTGGATGGAATGGAATCTGTCAAAGGAATTTGACTTTGGAGGAATTGGAATGGAATGTTGTTAGGTTTGACCACCTGTTTGGTTGGCAGAATTGGAATGGAATCTGCTAAAGGAATTGGAATGTGCTTGTTTGGTTCACATAATGTAGCTTTGGAATTGGAATGAAATTTTGGTAAATGACCGAAATACCTTTTTATGTTTTTTTCATTTTTTGGCCAGTGGTGGCGATGGTGGTCAGAGGTGGTGGTTGCCGGTGGTAGTGGTGGTGGTGGCTGGTGGTGGTGTTGGTGGCTGATGGCGGTGGTGGTGGTGGCCGGAGGCGGTGGTGGTCGGTGGCGGTGGTGGTCAGTGGCGGTGGCCGGAGGTGGTGGTGGTCGGAGGTGGTGGAGGCCGGTGGCGATGGCCGGCGGTGGAGGTGGCCGGTGGCGATGGCCGGAGGTGGTGGTGGCCGGAGGTGCAGGTGGCCGGAGGTGGTGGTAGCCGGAGGTTGAGGTGGCCGGAGGTGGTGGTGCATATTAGGATGAGGGGCAATTTTGTCAAAAAAAAAATTTGACATTCCATTCCAACCAAATCCTTACCCTTTGCTATGGAATGACCAATTCCTTTACTTAAGGATTTTGATGGAATTCAAACATTCCATTCTGTCAGAATCCATGAACCAAACAATGGAATGGAATTTGGTCAAAGGAATTCAGGATTCCAATTCCATTCCATTCCATTAGAATCCATGAACCAAACGCCAAACAAAGCCTTAACATAGTTTATTCAAAAAAAGTTTAGAATTTGCTTCAATTTTGAAATCTAAAATGTTTTGAGATTAATCCCAATTTGGTTCTTGCAGATTATATGTAAAGATGCACTAAAGACGGATTTTCCGGATTTTGATCTTGTAGTAGCAAACATCCCTTACGGAATATCGTCGCCTTTGATAGCTAAGTTGGTATTTGGGGGATTCCGGTTTCGAAGCGCGACTCTTCTCCTTCAAAAAGAGTTCGCTAGTCGACTCTTGGCGAATCCTGGTGACTCAGAGTTCAATCGGTTGGCAGTCAACGTGAAACTGGTGGCTGAGGTTGATCATGTCATGAACGTCAGCAAACGGGATTTCGTCCCCATCCCTAAAGTCGACTCATCGGTTGTGAAAATCCGTTTGAAATCCGAAGTTCCAAATGTGGATCTTAAAGAATGGTGGGCATTCACTAAGACATGTTTTGGGAAGAAAAACAAGACTTTGGGTGCGACATTTAGGCAGAAGAAAAAGGTGGCTGAACTGTTGAGTTTGTCGAAAATGACAAGTTTTGATGAAGATATTGGGAAACATGATTCGTGTAATCTAAGTGACGATGAGGAAGATGAATTGGAGGATTTGGGAACTGGGGTGAAGTCGTTTAAGGAAAAAGTTATCGGGATTGTTAGAAGTGCTGGGCTTGAGGATAAGAGACCATTGAAATTATCGAATGAGGAGTTGATGTATTTGCTATCGTTATTTAATGAAGCCGGAATACGTTTCCATGACGAATCGAAGCCAATGGATATTAATGCTTCATTTGCTGCATCAGAGTAAGAACTTATAACTTCTATATCAAAGCATTAATAGCCTAGTGGTCGGTAACATCCTTGGGAGGGACAGTGGATGGCATCCCTCTACCCGGGTTTGATTCATAGGGTGAGCATGTGGCGCTATCCTGACCATGGGTCGGCTTTTGGGTCGGTCTATGGTCTCAGAGGATTAGTCAGGTGCTCGTATGGATCACGGATACCTTGTCGACTTTGTGTCAGAACGTATGTGTGAGTTATCTGTCATTCAAAAATGAACATATAACTTTTATGAAGCAACTTGATTCAAAGGGTGTTTTAAGTCCCATTATGTAGTAGGTTTTGGCTGTGGCTTTGATACCATATTAGAATATGTGGAACCTGCTTGAATTTGTCTTTAAGAAAGGGCTTATAGAGAGAAGGGATGTTCTTACATGTACACTGGTTTAATGGTATGCGTTTATCGGAGCTTTTTAAGTTGAGCTTTTTTACCAACCCGTTTTCACTTATCTTGTTTGGTCCATGAATGCTCATCAGAATGCAAGGGAAAATTATGATCCTTTGGCACTTGGCCTTAAAATGGGAAAGATGATCAACCTTGGAATGAAAAACCATGACCGTCCTTTTGGACTAGCTTTAAGATTAGCAAAAAGATGACGGTTTTTCGTGAGCGATACTTAATATTATGAATGATCGATAAATACCGGTATACCAAATTATGCATTTAAATGGGAGATTATACATACAACTATGCGTACTTTTGACTTCGTGATGTATATTCTCTACGACTTGGGTAACAAATTTGCCAAAACTATGAGGTATCTTAGTATCTCAACATTTTAGCTCGAGTGCTCGACTAAAGACCATACGATGAACTAAACGGATTGGGTTTGCTTGTCAAGGGTAAGTGCCCAAATGAACAATTCAAACAGGTTAAAAACAGGCCATATGGATTATGAGTTAAACACGAGTTAGAGTCCAAATGAATAAGTCAAATAAGTAACTTTCTAAAAGAAAGGGATTTAATGGTCCGTGGCCAAAACACTGGTGGATTGACCCCAACAAAGTCCAATGTATCTGGTCAACTGATTTTTGCAACTAGAAACTTTTTTTGGGTCATAAAAGGTTCTCACATGCTAAACTTTAAAAAAAATAAAATTCATGCAGATCAACTAAAAAACTTGTAAAATTCTTTGAAACGGTGAAATTCAGCTTAAACTATATCAGACGACTTTATTGTCTTTTGATTATCTTAAAGATGCATCAACTTGACAAAAATCTTAAATCTGCCAATGTTTTAAATAATGTGCACAAGAAATGAAAGAAAACCCATATGAACAATATAACAATCACATGAATAAAGGCATAACCAGAAATCCATCTGTTTAGCCATGAATACAAGCCATGGGAAATGAAAATAACAGGTCAATTGTTTTGAAAATTGGATTTCTTATTTTAATGTGATAAACAAAGATGAGGAAGAAGTCAAAGAGACCTACCTTCTCAAATTGATTCCATTTTAAAAATTGTATTTTATCTTTTAAGTCAAATCATATTGTTTTTTTTTACGATATTAAATCTGTCACATTACAGATATTTGATCCACCTTAAAAATATAATTTTCGACAAAAATCCTAAATCCACTATTAATTTGCTAAGACACTTTTCTAACCTAGACTTGATGTCATTAACGAGTGCACGATTTTGATAAGCAATTTACTGGATGATATCACAAATAACAAAAATATTTCGGACTAAAACTACATGTTAAGCATTTTCTAGGGGGGTGAATATGTAGTTTATCAAAAAGCTTAATTTTTTTAGAAGGTTCGTCTAGGCTTTCCCAGACTACATCCTTGGCAATTTTTACCGAAAGCTAAAACATGCTCTTCTGGAATTAATACTCAGTGGCCACCAATTGCACATGCATGGATTTGAACCCAGGTGGGAGCTACCACCCTTTAGGAACTTACCACCAAAATGCTTAAAGTTATGTTTGACAAAAATAGGTTAGCTTATAAGTTAATACATGTTTGGATGGACCATAAGCAGATTTTATTAAAACACTAGTTGGAGACTTGGAGTAGTGTTTCAAAAGTTTTTTACAGTTTTTTTTAATTATACCCTTATTAATATTAATTACCAGATCTGCACAATGTCCCCTTCATGTATGGTTACCTGATGCAATGTAAGGGCCATCTCCTACTTCAGCTTATATCCCAAGATACCTTTATTTGATATTTTACATATTCATAACTGGTTTTTACTAAGGCATTGTTAGGTAGAAATAAGTTAGCTTATAAGTCAACTTATAAATCAGGTACATGTTTGGATGAACCATAAGGCCGTGCGTACCGGGCCCTTGGGTTCGGCGGGTTGGAAGCCGCCGCCCTGGTGGGCTCAACGGGCTGTCGGTACACCGGCAGCGGGTTCAACGGCTTGCACACACAGCTTGTTTGTGTGTGTCTATGGTGTGTGTGTGAGAGAGAGAGAGAGAGAGAGAGGGTTAGGTACTAATTAGAGAGGGTTCCAGAGGGTTAATGGAAGGGTTGAAGAAAATCTGATGTGGTAGTAGGGTTGGGAGGGTTAGGTACTCATGGCCTAAGCTAATTTATAACTTATAAACTAGCTTTTTCAAAAAGCTACTTTGAGTAGCGTTTTGGTGACTTATTGTAATTATAAGACTTTTTATTATTTTTATTCCAAAAATATCTTCTACTTTTTACATTTCTAATATTTAAACATGTCTTTTTTTTTGTCATTTTACTGTCATAAGCTACCTTATCGGTTAGTGTTTGCCAAAACATCTTATTCATAAGCTACCTTATCAATGATCAACTACCTTATCGGTCGTAAGCTAACTTATTAGCTAGTTTGGCAAACATAATTTATTTATAAACCAGCTATCATAAAATAGAAATATATTATTATTTATGTATTTATATTTTATATAAAGTAAATAAATAAAAGGAAAGCATGTAGGAAACCCACCTCTTTCTTCATCTTGGATACCTCCTCCGGTCTACACCTACACAAACAATCGCAGCCCCTTTTCCATATCTCCTCCGCCATTCTCCACCGCCATGACCAATTCCTCCGTTTCATCTCGCAAGGTCGGTATCCTCTATATCTATAATTTTGTATCTATCTATCTATATATGCATACATAATTCCTCCTCCGTTTCTATATATCTATATTGCTTAGTTTCTACAAACAAACACTTCGATTTCGATTTCGATTCATCATCTGTGTATTTCTTTCTATAATTTGATCACTTATTATGTGGATTGATGATCAGGTTCTAAGCAAAATTGCTACCAATAGACTTCAGAAGGAGCTCACGGAGTGGCAGATCAATCCTCCCTCTGGATTCACACACAAAGTCACCGATAATCTTCAACGGTTCATTCATTTTATATTATTTTACTTTCTCAGTTCTTTGTTTTTTATATATTTTCATTCATAATTGCATCGTAACGGATCAAAGAGAGTTTCGATTTTGATTCTGTGACCAGTGATCTCAATTTGTTGTTTCGAATCTAGGGTTTCTGGAAATTTAGATGTTTCAATTATGTATAATCCATGGAATTTGGAAAACTTGTTTGTGAATTATGGTGTTTTTTTGGATTTGTTATTTGCAAAGGTGGGTGATTGAAGTGAATGGAGCTCAGGGAACTATTTATGCTAATGAAAAGTACCAACTCCAAGTCGACTTTCCGGAGAATTATCCTATGGAAGCACCTCAGGTGGGTGGATAGTGATTTATAATTTTGAAATTTTAATGGTTGTGGTCATTCATTTTGGTTTATTGCTTATAATTTGTTTGATGGAATGACACAGGTGATCTTTTTGCATCCTGCTCCACTTCATCCTCACATTTACAGCAACGGCCATATTTGTTTAGGTATGTCATCAAAATGCCTCGATGATTACATGCTTTCTAAGTTTCCATGTTCTCACTAATTCACTATATTAGCGGAACGGACTTGGAGTGCGCTTGATTATATGTCAATATGTGTTTGGTTACTCTCACCACACTGTGTGCTGTTTGTTGTTGTTGTTGTTGTTGTTGTTGTTTCCATTGGTTAAGAACTGTAATTATGTTAGGGTCAAAGTCTTGCCTGTCCTTTACGAATATGCCATCACGTCACATATTACAGCATTCATAATTGATCCTTTCCTAATGACTGAATTGCTGTTAAAATTTGTTCATATTCATGCTGTTTTGGCTTAACATGGGTGGTTATGAACTTTGGTTCTTAACAATAACAGTGAATAAGATTTATGAGTTTCATGACTGAATTACCATCAACAATCCTCAATTCCTCATACTGTTAAACCTTCTAAGCTGGAAAGTTGTGATGTCACATGATGCACACCTAGCTTTGAAAAGCAAGTAAAAGTATAGAATTGGTGCAGTTTTGCATGTTATAAGGTATGCTGGTTTTGGGATCAAGATGGGGGAAGATGGGAACTCTAATATCTTGCATGCTTAAGGAGTCACCATCTTACAAACTGAGTTTCCAATGCATTTTTCTTGTTATTTTTTATTTATTTACCTCTCTCTATAATTACCATCAACGATATTCCCCTCTGTCCATGGTTAGAATCAAAATAGTTCTCATTTATTTGATGTTGCACCTACACCTCCTTAATTTGTACTCTGTTGTGGGGGTGGTGGTGCATTTCCCTTGGTTGCATTTTCACACTTAAAACTGTTTGTGAGAGTGATAAGGCAGGGAGCATTGTACTGGCCAGTATCATTTGGTCAAAGAAACTAATTTGCTAAGCATGTTCCTTGCAGATTCAGGATAAGTTCAGTATGTACTGAGGGGTAACTGTTTACATGGAATTCCCTATGAAACAGTTTGTGGTTAAAAAATATGTACTGACTACTGAGAACACTCACATGATGAGTTCAAGATGTAATAAATACATTGGCCAAATTAAATGTTTCTATGCATGAAACACACATGTTATAGCTAATAAATGTGTTAATCCTTTTTGACTGAGATATCAGGGATCAAATTTAACTAACAGAGTGTTTGCAAAATCCAAGGAAAATACTGCTTAAGAGATTTTCCCCAACCCTTGTAAATTACGAGAAGCCTTGGGGCTCTATTCTGTTAGTGTACATTAATGGTAGAAAGGGTATTGGCATCCGGTGAACAACTTTTACTTTGTTGCTTATATGAACCTCCTTCCTTCCCTTAGACTCAAATTTGTATTTTCGAGATTCAAACTTGTACTTTTCAATTTTGACATATTATTTTTGGTTATTGATCTCGAAAGTGTTTCCGTTCTAATATTGTTCATATAGTTTAATTTCTTTAACAAAATTTCCTACAAAACTGTTGTGGATTTTGAAGGTAGTAAATAACACATTTGATATTTAAAAGGCAAACATGGATGCTTCTTTTGACACACAAGTGGTATAACATTTAAATCATGTATTGTGCTGTGAATATCGTAAGCTCTTCTTTCCAATATTCCGGGGATGTTTATACATTTATTTGAATCGTTAAGATTTAATCAGCGCATTTCTTTTGTAGATATTTTATACGACTCCTGGTCACCAGCCATGACTGTTGGTTCCATCTGCATCAGCATCCTGTCCATGCTATCAAGTTCAACAGCAAAGGTTATATTCTATCTAGAGCTTTGATGAAATCTGTTTTCTGCAGTCACGTTTTCATCACCACAAATTATTTTTCAAAGAAATTTCCTGAACATCCTTGTATTTGTTAGTAGTACTACTTTGTTCTATGAAAACTGCAACATTTCACATCTCATATTTGTGAGCCAAATATGAGAAATACCCTTCCATCGTGAGTGGTTAGAAAGTATTAGGACCTGTTAGACCCATGAGTCCCATGCAGGTTTATTCTAGGCATAAACTAGATTTCAATAAGGAAAGAGTATATTTAGAGCGAATAAGGAAAGGGTTTATTCCGTATTAATAGGGGTTAAATAATCAGTAGGATTATGCAAATAATTTCTTTGAAAACATTGTGTAAGTGCTCGGATTTTTGAGATACAGTCTACCTCTTCATTGTTCTGTTTCAATTGAGTCATTCCTATCAGAACCGCAAGTACCAAATGAATGCCACCAATTGTTTGAAGTAGATAATATTTATATAAGGCAAAGACTTACCAGGCTCATTTGGTTTGGTTTATTCTGAAGTACAAATTATTGCAATTTTAGGGGACAAATGGGTTATCCTTCTATGATTCTACATTGAAGGTTAAATTCATTCCTTGCTCGATTTGACCATTGGCCGGGAAAAGGCCTACACTGGTTGATGAAATCGGAACTTAAGAGTCATTCAACTCGACTAACCTCTTATTAAAACGATTCCATTTCTAATGAAAACAACGTAACTAACCCAATAAATCGCACGCAAAGCCAGGGATCTGGAAGGGTAAAGAAGCCATCATCTTTTTAATCTGTATTCTATAACTGTGATTGTTGCCTACGCTTGCAGGAACGCCCAGAAGATAATGACCGCTACGTCAAAAACTGTAGAAATGGCAGATCTCCCAAGGAGACTAGATGGTGGTTCCATGACGATAAAGTCTAAGAAGACAAACACATACCACGTCTCATCATTTGCCGGTCCAGGAAATTACTTCTTGATGTTGGATGATCGCAAGCATGAAAAGAAGAACAAATGGTGTGCAACCCCCCATCGTATATCTGTACATGAAGAGCAAATTTTCCACTTCGTTTGCTCAAAATGTAAGAACCCGACTCCGAATTTATATCTAAATCTGCTCATGTTTCTCAAGCAGTTTTTATACGTTATTACTCTTCCATACAACAAAGTGGCCCTTGGGCTTAATGGTATCTATGGATCTTTACAATTCATATGGTAATAGTGTTTTAGGGGCTGTTTGGTTGGTTTTCCATTAAGTCCTGTGTGGATAAAGTTGTCTGTGTGGATTAATCCCTCTGTATAGACTGGGAAGGTTTTTGTTGGGGAGAGTTTTTTCATAGACGTTAGAAATGCGTTTTTTAATTGGGAGTGACAGGTTTGAAAAAACTTGGCTTTTTGAATAAAACCCCCCCTAAAAGCTTACTCAATAAGCCATTGCCTATACCATTAAGCCACTACCAAATAGTCATATACAACTGACGGAATAAGCTTAGTCTTATTAAGCTATTTAGCTGCTAGCTTAGTTTTATTTAACTCAACTGATAGGAGGTGGGCATTCTTGCAAAATGAGTGGAAGCAGGGGTGGATATTTGCAATGTCGGATAAAACTTTAAAATGTATAAAAGACATCATCCAATCTTTAATTCAAGAAAAAGAGAACAGATTTACAAACACACAGAATGATAATTTTCAACTATTTGTGCAAGTATACCACCCCAGAACCAACTGTGTTAATTCCGGTAGTAGTTTTTTAAGCGTTGATCCTCCTGCAAATCCTTCTGATTTCACCATGGTTGCCCGTCAACGGAGTTATATTTCCCATTTTAATCATAGACTTAGCAAACTGCTCGAAGAAATCGTCTTGATGCTCTGCGTAATGCTTCACCAAGTCCATCGTTTGTTGGTTCTGCGTATACAGGATCTCATCGGAGCTTAACAGGCCCTTTAAAGCCATTAAGTTCTTGTAGTAGCCGTTATCGAACTTTGTTGGTGATGTAGGGTCCATGGAGAACAGGTTTTGGTCACCACCGGTTCTTGGGCAGTTGGCACGCAGTTGGGCAGCATATGATTGTTCTAATGAGAAGTCTGGCTGCCCGTTGCCGGTGTTGTTGTACAGCCTTTGCCTGAAGCTGGTGCACCTAGCATTTCCAATCGTGTGACTTCCTGCAAAACTAGAAGTCTCAGAATCTGACCAGTAAGAGATGCATAAAGCCCGGGTTTTCAGACCCTTTTTTTCTGTAAAATCCAAAAAAACTTGGTTTTTTGGGCCGGGGCTTTAGGTGTGAAAATAAGTCCGGTGGGACCTTTTTGGGTGTTTCTAAGCACATGCTTTTTCTACTTAATAGGCTTTTATGCCTGGCCTAGGCTTTAAGCTTTTCGGGCCAAGCACAACATCAAGCTTCAAGCTTTTTGTGCATCTCTAGTTTTGAATAGCAGTTTTCTTGAATTATGAAGTTCTCTTCAAAAGGATTAGTTGTGTTTGCTTTGAAGATTACCAGAAAGGGCTACAAAATCGATGATGTCGAGGCCCTTAAGCTTGAATTTGGTGAGGATGGTCTGGAAAGTGTTGTTTGGGGCGGGTATATTCTGGTTCGAGCCGCTCAAGCTTGCACCTAACGAGTCTCGTCTTCCCAATGGGACATCCCAACTTGGCCCACCGGTCTGTACAAACACGACAAAAAACAAGTTATACTTGTAGGAAATCGGAGTATGTATACACTTTGTGCAATTTCGCGTGGGTTATGTTTACCAAAACCGTGGAGTCTCGAGCTGCCAAAGCCAAGATATCAGCACAAGAGACGGTCCGAGGACAAGCTTTCTCAACTGCAGATTTGATCTCGTCAATGACCTCGAATCCACGAGCTGAATCACGATTAGGGACTGATCTCTTCTCACTTGTTATGGTACCACTGCTGTCAAGAAGTATCGACCCATCACAGCCCTGCATTATTAGTTGGAAACATAAGTAAAAACATAACTTATGTTTGACAAACTAAATTATAAGTTAACTATTCACTGAAAATCTGACTTGTTACTAAGTTAACTGATAAACTAGTCATGTTTTGTAAAAGACAACTGCTAAGCTAGATAACATAATGTAACTTAAAATGACATGTTGAAAAATGAATTGAAAAATTATGAATATAACTAGAAAAAAATATAAAAAGGGGTCTTTATTAAAATTCTACTAAGAAACTACTTATGATTAAACTAATGACTTTCCTTTGAGTAAGCTTAAAAAATAAGCTAGTTAATGATCGACAAACATAGTCATAATATCACGAAGAAATTGCATTATATATATGAACCTTAACAAAGCAGTCGTGAAAATGGAGCCGAAGCAAAGAAGCTGCCATACGAGCGTCTTTTGCAACCGCCTTTGATACAACGGATCTAATGATGTCAGTGGCTTGTGGGCATGAGAAGTCGTAAAACTGCGGGTAGAGAACTCCGGCAGCTGTGGCTGGAGGGAAACATATTACAAGAGCTAAAACTAGGGATACTAGAATGTTGGATTTGTTGATTTGATGAGCCATTTCTAGTTGGTTGGTTGTGATGAAAATGAGGAGTTGTTTTTGTGAATTTATAGAGTAAATTGAGATGCTCGAATACCAATTGTGATTTGGTGAACTAAGCTACAGGAGTAGAAGCAACTACTCTTTTCGCAAATTAGATTTTCTCAATGTTATATATATTTATAGTATTTCATAAAACTTCTATTAAAAGTATGCCATATACAAAGTAATAAACATAAATTACCAATTCAATAAGGTTTATGGTTTTTAAATAACTTTTGGAAAAGTATTGTGTTGAACGCCTGTAAAAGAGTTCTTTTTCTTTCAAAGTTTTGAGTGAATAATTTATATCACTGGAATAACTTCTTATGATAGAATATTTTTTTGGAAGACATACGTCTATAGAAAACCATATTTAGTTATCTGTTTATATTTTAGTCAAAAATAAAATTTAAAGTATCTTTTTAATGAATAATCAAATATGAATCTTAGTTAATTTATTAGACGTTGCTAACTGTACATTCAATAAACTTATGAAACTGTCGCTATTCGAGGATTATACCTTCACCAAATTTTCGATCAGAGTTGCCAACTGATCTCAATTGTTGAGAAAATAACACACACATCTAAACACATAAAGGGAAAAAAAACACAAATTCGACCTCCTACTATGAAAAAGCCCATAATGTGTATTTTTAAACAATTTTAGGGTTAATTCAATATATGCCCATATTAAACTTCAAATTCAAAATACCATATTTACTCAACATAACCTACAAATATCATATATGCCCTTCTTAACATATCAAAATATCATATTTATCCAAATACCAATTTTTAATCATTTTAAATCAAACTTAATAATAAAAAGTAGTTAAATGACTATTATACCCTTTTTTGTCTAATTCACAAATATCACATATTGCTTTTAATTTTAAATAATTGTTGGTAGGCTGTAGGTGGCGAGGAATACTTGAGGATGTGGCTTTAAATGTTAACTATGGGGCTTGTATTTATATTGGGAAGATCCGAAGATCGTCTTGGTATAGAAGGTGCTGCAAAAACGAAATTAACGGAACCACTTAAGAATAGAAATGCATAGTTTTTTTTTTTTTTTACTTTTAAGGGTTTTTAGGATAGAATGTGTATTATTGTTGACTTCAAGATTGTCATTGGTCTAGTATTTGTTGCATGTATGCCAAATAAGTGATCATATGATGTCATTACTCTGATAAAAATGACACCATGCCACTTCAATGCCATCTTAGAGATGCTATCAACTTATCATCCTGGCCTTTTAGTTCACATAAGCCCACACTATAAACCGGCATGTTGAAAGTATTATCCATCTCTAATATTTGTTGATTACAATGAAAAATAATTATGCTAAGAGACTCTTAAATGTACCAAGTTCAAACTAAATCACTTATTTGGAATGTATCTGATAATTTAATCTACTTTAAAATGATTAAAAATGAACAAAAATAGTTGTTTGGATAAATATGATATTTTTATAGCCTAGTACGGACACACTATCTTTGTTTCACCCCATCACTACATGAACCGTCCCCAATTGCCAGTCACTTAGTGGACTATGTGATATTTAAGGATTAGACAAAAAAATGGTATAATAGTCATTTAATTAGCTTTTATTATTAAATTTGATTTAAAATGATAAAAAATTGGTATTTAAGTAAATATGATATTTTATTATATTAAGAAGGGCATATATAGTATTTGTAGTTTATGTTAGGTAAATACGATATTTAATAAGGACATACATAAAATTAACCCACATTTTTACAATAACAAACCAACTATGAGTAAACACACACCATGTTAACAACTTAAACATACAAAACATATCAATATATATCTTAAAAGTAAAAACCACAAGATCCTATGTGGCATCACCTAAGGCCAAGAAGCCTATTTATCTTTTTTCTCAATTTTTTGATTTTCTTAAATGATGGATATGTAAAAGACCTTTTTGCCCCTATATGAAAAATGTGTAATTCATGTTACATCGGGTTCTTTTTGTAATTTTGCATACCCAAGTTTAAACCCCCCAAACTCTTGATTTGTCTTTTCATTTACTTTCTTTTATTTCTTAATAAATTTTGTTTTAAGAAGTTACAATAATAAATAAATTGAAATCCTATAAATTCCTTTGATGATGAAGAGAATAAGTGAAAGAAGACATAAAAACTTTTAAATAGGTATGTAAGTATACTCTTCAAAAAATGTGATTTGTTATTTCCTATTTTTTTCTTCATATTGTTAGATTTTTTGTTATTAAAAGACAATTGTGATTACTTTTGAGTTATATAGACTTTTTGATGGTGATGAAGAAGATGAGGGTTGATGAAAACCCTCTAAAATGTATGTAAGTATATCCTCCAAAAAAATATGATTTGTTATTACCTATTTATTCTTTTTCATATTGTTGAATTTGTTGTTATTAAAAGAACATTGTGATTATTTTGAGTTATATAAATCTTTGATAGGGATGAAGAAGATGAGAGTTGATGAAAACTTTTAAACATGTATGTAAGTATACTCTCCAAAAAATGTGATTTGTTACTACCTATTTTTTTTTTCTTCATATTGTTGGATTTGTTGTTATTAAAAGACAATGGTGATTACTTTTGAGTTATATTAGATCATTTGAAGGGAATGAAGAAGATGAGATTTCATGAAAACTTTAAATAGGTATGTAAGTATATATACTCTCCAAAAATCTGATTTGCTATTATCTATTTATTTCTTTTTCATATTGTTGGATTTGTTGTAATTAAAAGACAATGATGATTACTTTTGAGTTACATTAGATCATTTGAAGGGAATGAAGAAGATGAGATTTGATGAAAACTTTTAAATAGGTATGTAAGTGTATATACTCTCCAAAAATGTGATTTGTTATTACTTATTTATTCTTTTTCATATTGTTGGAGTTGTTACTAAAAGAACATTGTGATTACTTTTGAGTTATACGGATCATTTGATGGGAATGAAGAAGATTAGAGTTGAATTTGTTTTATTTCATAACAATATTTGTTTCTTACAGGTGACAATCATAAATAAAGTGAAATCGTACAAAAAAAATGATGTGGATGAATAAGATGAAAGTTGAAGAGGACATGAAGATTTTAAAAAGATGTGTAAAATTATATTTTTCAAAAAAAATGTGATTTGTTATTATCTATTTTTTTCTTTTTTTCATATTGTTGGATTTGTTGTTATCATAAGATATTTATTACGTTTGAATCGTATATATTCGAATAAAAGTTTGATGTTTTAAGATTTGATAATTTGATAATAATCATTTATACGTAACTGATAATTCGGTTAAATTTTGAGTGTCTTAGAAAAATATATTGACATTAACATTGTAATTGTTGGGATAATTTATGAAGTATATATGAGTTCATCCTTAAAAAAACATCCAAATTCTTTTCATAATCAAAATATTTTTCATTAAAAAAATGCTTATATTTGTTTTGTAACATGCGAATTGCGAAATGTTTATTTTATTTCTAGGTTCTTAATTTAACTTATGGGTTGTTTTTTTACAAGTTTAGAAAAATACATTTCTACATTTTGTATTTTGAAAGATGATATAGGACTTTAAGACAATTTAAAATATTATTTAATATTTCCAATATATATATATATATATATATTTGAAAAGCAACTATATTACCACAAAAGAAACCAAGGACACAAAACACAACCAGCAACCCACAACAGAGGAAACGAACAAAGCCACACAGCAAACAACGAAACACACACAACCCAACTTACAAGGCACAAACTGGGAACAACAAAACCGGAAAACAAAACCAGAAAAAACGCAAGAAAAACACCCCTCCTCGACGCACCCGACTACACCGCACACAACAAGCGCGATCACCATAATTTGTAGGGAACTCCATTTAAGGTCGGGTCATTAAACCGGGTCGACGAATCCATCTTTCCAATGTATTATAAATTAATATAAAATAAAAGCATATAATTAAGCATGCACCTTTATCTTCTATATTTAACTTATTAAATAGTATACAATTTTTTTCAATTTACATAACAATTCTAGGCTTTTACAAATGGATGACCCTAGACAAATGGGCCTCAACCACAATTTACACAAATGAAAACTATATTTAAAGAACTACAAATTGACACAACTAAGAAAATATCTAACAACCTTTTTATATATACAAGTCTGTTTTATTCATAGTTTATTTTATTAGTTTGATAATCAATATAGTTAAAAATTGTAGTTTTGCTTACTTTTGTTACTTATTTACACAACAGTTAATACATTATTATTGATATATTATTATAAAATATGATAAAAGAATATATGTTGGTATTTTAATAGTGCTATTGTTTTGATTATTTATTTACTTTTTAGTTTTTTAATATATATATATATATATATCTCATTTATTGGTTAAATATTTATGTACTTTGTAATTATAAAATTATTATACCTCATTAATTGATTTAACCTTTTATATTTCTTTTTAATTATTATGAGTTAAGAGGTATATAAATAGCATATTTATGGTAATTTAATGCATTTAAATTAGTATATATGATAAAAACAATTAATGAAAAAGTTTGATCATATTTATATTTTTTCATTCTCATTTTAATTTATTTTTAATTTAAATTCAACACGTTAATTTTTAAACAATGCAATTTAATTATTCTTATTATTTAACAATTAATATAACTTTTAAATATTTATTATATTTTATTTCACAATTAATATAATCAAAACTATTAATATTGCGATAAAAGATATTTTGAATTATTTCTCTCATCAATCGGAGAAACCTATCATTGGTAAAATATATTATTTAGTTTTTATTGAGAGAAATTTTTGATTAGAATGTGGTTAAGTTTAGTTTAACATAATTTGTTAAGTAGTTACTATTAAAATAAAAAGTTAAAACAATTAATATATTGATATTGTTTTAAAACTAAATATTTTTTATGGATTCAACATTATACATTTTTTATCATAAATTATTATAAGAAAATTATAAAAAAAAACAAATCCATCCAATAAATGAGAATCCTCCATTAGTATTTTTCTATTTTCTTAGAATTTTGAATTTTTTCTAAAATAAATTGGTTTTGATGTATAGATGAAGCATTAGTGTTATGTAAGTTGTTTCACGTTGATAGAAAAAGTTATATTGGAAATGACTATAATCAATAATTTTATTTGTATACGCTTTTAATTCAAAATTTTAAATTAGTGGTTTTTCGTTTATTACAAAACAATTATGACGCAAGTTTAGTGCTTTTTACCGTCAACATATTGATTAAACAGTCAATATGTAAACATAATTATTTTTATGGGTTTATTTATTTTTGCAAAGTTAATTATGATTGTGAATCAATACTATTATTTTATATATGTTTATAATTCAACTTTTTTATCAAATAGGTTTTTTTTTTAAGTTAACTGTTAATAGGTAGTAGCTTGAATGTTTATCTAAATTTTGATTAGATTATGGGTTCAATAGTTAGTTATTGTTTACATGAAAAAAATTTCATTCAATTGTGAAACATTTTATTTATTATTTGTATCTAAACTAAATCAATATATCAATAATTAATTATAAATCAATGCATTAATTCATATATACATTAAAAGAAACCAAGAAGATTACATACCACATATTGATCAAATGATGAATTGTGATGATTTTTTCATTGTCCCACATACACATTCACAAGAAGAAAGAAAACTGAAATTGAAAATGAGTATATATAGAACAAGGAGTGCCTTGAATGTTCATGCGAATTTTGATTCATTTATAAGTTGAATAGTTAGTTTTTGTTTATATGAAAAAAGATTTCATGCAATAGTGAAACTTTTTATTTTATTTTTTGTTTTGTATAAAGTAAAGTTATATGAAAGAATCTCGAATATATAACAATATTTATTTGACAAATGCAACAAATGACAGTGTCAATCTATAAATTTTTAAAGAGTTACTCAAATTACCGCGCAACGCGCGGTTTTGACACTAGTTGATGTATTAATTTTCATACCTAGAGGGAGGTTCGAACCAGAAACATATCAATTTAGGAAAACATAAGAAACAATCTCAGCCACTCATCCGGTCAACAAAGGCGGCTTTGACAGGTCCCCCCTTTAATAATCTCTACCCTCCCATGAATCACGTCAATCCTCCGTGATCACGTCCACCGTAACCGCGAGATGAGTGGCTGAGGTTGCTCCTCATGTTTTTTTTTTAAATTAACATGCTTCTCGTTTGAACCTTCTCCTTCATACCTATGTATATACATACATATAAATTTGATTTTTTCTTTTATGATGACAACACATGTACATTATAATTTATACACTATGTTACACGGAAACGGATACGACAACGTGAAACGGATACGGGAAACGGCAAAACTCAAAAATTCAAGATACGGATACGGCAGAGATACGACAAATATAAAATATAAAAAATATATATATTAAAGAAATTCCAAAATAGATATATATTGACGTAAAGTGTAAACTTCAAAAATACTAAGGCTATGTTTAGTTGTGGAAAAGTGTTTTCATTTTCATAGAAAACGTTTTTAAAAAATGGAGTGGAGTTTTCATTTTTAGTTTTCTATGAAAATTTTAGAAAACTTGTTTACTTGAAATGATAGAGTTTTCATTTTCCATTTTTAGAAAACTAAAAAACTCGTTTAGTTGAGCATTTTTCATCACTTTTCATTTTTCATTTTTTCAATAATTCAATCCTTGGCGTCTGTGGTGGGGGGGCCTCGGCAGCGACGGCGGAGGGGGCAGTGGCCTCGTAGACGACGACGGTGGCGGCGGTGGCCACAACGATGGTGGCGGTGGCCTCAACGGCGACGACGGTGGCGTTGGCGACGTTGGCGGTGGCCTCGGCGACGACGGCGATGGGGGCCGTGGCGTTGTAGACGACGGCGGTGGCGGCGGTAGCCACGGCGGTGGTGGCGGTGGCCTCGACGGCGACGACGATGGCGTCAGCAATGTCGACAGTGGCCTCAGCGGCATCAACGGCGACGGTGGTGGCCTCGGTGGCGACGACGGTGGCCTCGACGGCGACGACGTGTTGACGGTGGCCTCGGCGGCTAGGGGTGAGCAAAACCGGGTACCCGGCCAAAATTCATGGAACCGGAACCGGAACCGGAACCGGCGGTTCCTAGAATGAAGGAACCGGAACCGGAACCGGTTGCACCGGTTCTTCATATTTGGGAACCGGTCCCGGAACCGCCGGTTCCGGTTCCGAAACCGGGTACCCGGTGTCTAATTTTTTAATTGTTTTTTTAATATTTTATGTTATAAAAAAGAAATTATTAGTTAGTACATAGTCACAAGGTAACGAAATAAATAGTAAAACGATGAAAACTTATCCGATAAAAACTATATAAATAATTACAACAATTTTTGAAAATGAAAATAACAAAAAACACAACTTGAAATGTTAAATACGATAAAGAAATTATTAGTTAGTACATAGTCACAAGGTAACGAAATAAATAGTAAAACGATGAAAACTTATCCGATAAAAACTATATAAATAATTACAACAATTTTTGAAAATGAAAATAACAAAAAACACAACTTGAAATGTTAAATACGATATAAAAATATCGAAAAAAGAGAAAAATAAGTCAAGTGAAAAAGTGGTCGTAAGTTTATGCGTAATGTAAAAGATAAATAATAATTTTAAATTTAGTCTATTAAACATAATTATCATATATATAAAATTACCTTTATTGATATATAAATATATACATATATATAACCTAACCAGTTCCAGCGGGTACCCGGCGGTTAGCGGTTCCACAAAAATGAGAACCGGAACCGGAACCGGTCCCGACCGGTTCCGTATTTTAGGAACCGGAACCGGAACCACTCACATCGGTTCCGGTTCCGGAACCGACAGTTCCATAGCGGTTCCGGTTCCAAAAGCGGGTACCCGGTTCCGATGCTCACCCCTATCGGCGGCGACGGTGGCGACAACGGGGTTCCCATGGCGACGATAGGGGTGTCGATGGTGACGGTAACGGTGGTGGCGGCGGTGGGGCGGTGGTGGCAGCGGTGGTGGGAGGGTGGTTGTAGTAGCGGCGGTGGTGCAGCGACGATGGTCGCGACGACAAGAAGGGGACGATGGTCGCGACAGTGGCGGCGGCGGCGGTGATTGGCGACGGTGGGATGGCTGCGGGGGCAGGGGCGGGGGCGGTGGTGATGATGGTGGCGATGGCCGGCGACGAGAAGAGGATGTCAGTTGAAAGTGAAAATGGAAAATGAAAATGAAAATTGGAAAACTATAAAAAATAGTTTTCTAATTCAAGTGTAAATTTTGAAAATGAAAATTTTGTTTTCTTAGAAAAATTTTCTAAATTGAATCAAGTAAACAAGTTTTCTAAATTTTCATTTTTCGTGAAATTTTTTTCTAGAAAACAGAAAATTTTTCTACAACTAAACACACCCTAAATCTTTCAAAGGTAATTAATTATCAATAATCAAATCATTTTCAAAATACGGTTCATCTAGTGAGAGACCGGCAACCTCCAAAAACCCTACATCTTTGGAGTTAAAAAGCCCATCACAACCCTAAAAAAAACCGAAACTTCGCTAGAAACGTTTCTGGTCTGTTGGAAACGTTTCTAGCCGTTTCCTAGAAGTATCAGAAACGGGAACGACATGTTGTTAGAAGTATCGGTGCATCATAGTTTATACATACATAAACACGAGGGGGCAAAATGAAATTTCACCACCATCTATATCATCATCACATTCAAGTCTAACACTGTGAGGGTTTTACAATGCCCGTTTCTGAACTTCCCGCCATTAAAAACCCTAGAAAATGGAGGTTCACATGGGAATCCAATTCTCACGTCCCAATTCTCAGACTATACCTCTTTAATCCGACCACCAAACCCTCCTCTGAATGCACCAATCTGAAGGTCGATCTGTTATGCGATAAATCTCTAGTCAAAGTCACCTGGCTTCAATCAAATGAAACAGCAGAGTCACTGTGGGTTCCGATTCCTAGGGTTTTGATTGATGCTGGTTCGCCGATCAATCTACGAGCTCTGGATGATCATATTGAAGCTAAATTCGTGCTGATTCTTCCTGTTGATCATCCGATTGTATCGAATTTTGGTTTCGAAGATGGCGATGAGAATGCGTTGGAAGAGGATGAATTTCAGCCTCTTCAGTTGGATTCTGGTATTGCAAAATGTGTTGTTTCTGTTTTTTTGGTGTTGAGATAAGAGATTTATAGGACTATCTTCAAGAAAATGTATCCAACTTTACCATTATTCGTATTGTGCGTATCCAACTTCAAAATCTGCCACTGTATGTACTTTTCAAAATGTGTTATTGTATGTAATATTGTACTTATAATACATGCAATGACATGTTTTTTATAAGTATAATTCATACAATAACACATTTTTAAAAGTGTAGTATATGCAATAGCATTTTTTTTTTAAAGTGTAGTATATGCAATAGCATTTTTTGAAAGTACAGTACATACAATATCACATTTTAAAGTTGGATACACACAATATGAATAAGGGTAAAGTTGAATACATTTTGATGAAGATAGTCCAGATTTATACACCAATTCTTGTTTTTTGTAACTAGAGGTTATGCAGTAGAAAATTGTTTAAGTACCAATGCTCTGAAATGATTGAATAATCATCAATGTGCTTACTTGTACCATGGAAACTGGATTAATAAAATTGTTAAGTTTAACAACTACTGATGAGATTAATAAAGAAGTTGTAAATTTTAAGCTTTTAAGTAAGCAGAACATTTGAATAATTGATTCAGTTCCAAAACAAAATTTGACATTTATCTGTTCTCCAGAAGCTTGCTTAGAACTTCTACAGGCAGAGAGCAGCATTGCATTTATTTAGTCTGGATTTACTTTATGGATGACCCTGCATTTATATGGCATAAGGCTTATATTTGGAGAAGTCCCTACATGTGTATGTGGTCCTTGAAAGAAAAATGATAGCAAATGCATTGACATCAGTAAGACTGTAAACGAACCAAATGAACATGAACGGAGACTTGTTTGGGTTCTTTTGTTTAACTTAACTAAACAAACGGACAAATATGAAAAAATGAGCGGACAAATTATTATGTGGTCATGTTCGTGCGTTTACATATATTATTCTCGGTATCTTCTCTTTAACATTTATCATGTGTTTCTCTTGTATTTTCTTTCTTATCCTTTATTTACTTTTTATGGATTCAGATCTTAAGAAGTTGGCTTCTTGTGGGGAGGTGCACTTTTATTGCAGAGGTTGCTCTACCAAGTTAACTAGAGCTGTTCGGTAGGGTGCTTTCCCAATTTACACTGTAGCTTCTAGATACGTTTCTTGGGCCATACTATTATCCAAGTATCCGATTTTTGTTGTTCCTGAAGCTAGCTTTTCAAGACCTAGCTTATATCAAATATTTTTCACCAAATATATAATAAGGGGTTCAATATTGTATTACAAATAAACCAAGATATCATGTTTTATGGACATGTATGGTTTTTTGCTACCTAGATTGTAATATGATGACAATGTCTATTAATTGATCTGATTGTGAATCATATATACAGATTTTTCAAGGAAATGCCATCTGTTAATTGGCGTGAGGCAGCTGACAACTGGTTTGGGACTTGTTGCTGTTCTTTTGGGGGTGTTAGCGAGAAGCTGGTAGCAAAATATGCAGAATCATATGCATGTTCGTCGGGTGTGTGCTTATTGGATGCCACTTCTGTTGTTATCTGCAAGGATGACTTTGTAGGATATAAGTTTCCTGATTCAGCTGAAGTCCAAGAGCACAAGTCTGTGAAGTCTTCTGGAAATAATAGTTTAAGAAAAGATGTCCCTGATAATGGAAGTACAGATGCCTTGAATGTGGATCATGGTAGTCAAAAAGCAGGGCTCCATAATTTGGATATAAAATCGGATTGCAGGTACCCTGAGGAAGGTGATTTAACTGCCAAATTAGGTGCTGAAGGTTCTAAAGAATTACTCGATTGCAATACTTCTGATGCTTTGTTTCAAAAGTTGCGGTTGATTGAAGATCTTGAAAGAACTTATGATATTGGATGCTGTCATCATCATACAAATGAGGAGCAGATATCTAGTACAAGTGAGGTCCAATCAAACAATGCTAGTCTCCTTAATGGTCTTCTTGGGAATAGTTTTATGGTCACATCTCCTTATCTTTCAAAAGATATTAAGTGGACTGAAGTTTCGTGTCCGAATTGTTCATGCCTGCTTGGAGCATATCCGCATGATAATGTTGACACACCATTAAATGGTTTCAACACAGCTGCTCCATTGAATGACAGAGTTCACTTGTTTAAATGTTTTCTATCTACTAGTTTGCCAGTTGGAGGTTCAACCGACTTATTTAGGTAAGTGTGCAAAATATGCTTTTATCTTGTTAGTTTTTGCAGCAATATATTCTGTTAAGAGTATATCATGAGAAGCTATGCTTTAATTGGCATGTACTTTTCCCCTATCTTTTACCTTTTGGATCAACCTTGTTATATAGATTCAGATGACATATATAAAAACCTGCAGGAAATACACGTTAGAGAGGATGTTCACTAGCCAATTGTTGGAAAGTGCAAACGATGAACTCTCGTTTCGAACTGTGGTTAGAAATCTGCAGACAAGATCTCCGATGTTGCAAATTGTTCTGTTAAACCCAAATTCATGGTGCTCATTTGGGGACTGTATGGATGTAATGGTACCCATCCCGAAGATCAATATGTATCCTATGATTAAAGTGCTATTTTCCAATTGCAGCAACAGCACCGAGTCTCAGTTGAGGTCTGTTTCCATTATAGGGAAATCGGTTTCTTCAAATTTGTGTAACCAAGTTTTTTTTTTAAATTTTATATAATACCAACATGCACATATTTCGACTTTTTACTTCCTTTTCTGATCACTATTACTTCCTGCTGTTGACGAGAGAATTTGATTCCTATGCAGGAAGCTGGATCAATGGGTTACTAAGAATCAAGTTGACGATGTTTACATGATGACGTCAAAAGCGTTAACAGAATCATTGGAGCTAGCAAACAGTATGCTTCCACCTTCACATGCCTATCTTCAGGGTTTGTCTTTGTCTTTCTTGCGGAGGTGATGAACATTAACATTAAAATTGTACGACTTCACGAGAACTATAATTTTGTCGAAGTTATATTTAGTATTTGGATTATTATTGTTAAGTTATCCCATAGTACTCCTTGGTGATTGTGGTTTTGAACACGGATTGCCAGAGGGTTAGTAGTAGTATTGTGCTCATTATAGATAGATGTTGAAGTTATGCACATTGTTTTGTTATAAGTGGCATAAATCAGAAGATATTAATGATCGATATGCTTTATGGTACTGCATGCTTCTGTGCATATGTGTTAGGATCTGATGCATGCTGAAGAGTTCGAGAAACATAGATGTTAAACCTACAATATTACATGCCTCGAAGGACAAGGTAATTATTTCTAATTGACCCTTGATAGTAGTATAGTAATTCTACGTACTTTTGGTAAATATTAGCTTAAGTAGCACCATGGATGCTTTGATGAGTTTTGAGCTACGAGTTCGTGAAGAACTGAGATTCGTTTTTGGATGTAGCAATGATCCGTGGTTTTTTTTTCTGTAGCACCAAAAACCCGTGCCTTCAACGGCTTTACTTTTGTTTTTGTTTTTAGTTTTTTGGACAAAAAAAGGATTTTGACCTACTGCATTGTTGAGTGGAGTTGCAGATGCATTTTCTGAAAGACTTGGACAACAATTGCAACCCACACTTACTTGCAAGTCTTTTATCATTTGGGGGAGAGCTTCAATCAGTTGTGGGTTGCAATTGCTATCAGTTCTTTCGACAAATGCATCTCTGATTCCCTTAAATGCTATAGGTTACAACTAATACATCTTTATCCCCCCCCCCCAATATATGTATATATATATATATATGTATATAGAGAGAGAGGGAGAGGTTCAGGGGGAAGCCCCAAAAAAAATGAAAAATGAGTAACACCTTGGTAACCACCGTTCATCTGGACGGTATGCACATGTAAATACAAGTAATTGAAGCTGTTTTTTTTTTTGGTTTTTATGCACATGTGCATGTTACAAAATTACTTGTATGCACATGTGCATACCATCCATATGAACAATTACTTGGGTGTTCCTCAGTTTTTCATTTTTTTGTGGTTTTCTCTTGAACCTAACCCTATATATGTTACAAAACCGTTCGGGGAACGGGTGGCAGTTATCTACTATCATTGTAACTTATGGTTTGATCTTCGAAAAAACTGAAACCCCACTTATTGGATGGTCAGAAAGACTTGACTTTATGGCAGAAAAGGTACTTTGCCTGTGTAATTGCAAAAAGCTGGAAGTTTGACAAGATCTTGTGTGGATTTTGTGCCTTTTTTAGCTTTTTATAAAGCTTCACAAGTCAATGCCTTAATTAAAGATAAGATGGATCTATGCTCTCCTTTTTGTATGTACAGGTGGCGTCGTAATAGCCCATGGAGGCTTATCTATGGTCCCAACTCCATCAGTATCAATCATCTTATGACCACACTAGTATTAGTAAATCGACATGGTAATTACATGCTTAATGGAACTGATTAGTGACAATCTGCTACTTCATTAAACATTCCTTAGAATTAATAATAGAAAACAAAACCTAATAATTAAGTACGTTTTTCTGGGGCTGATCTTGATTTTCTTGACCATAAATCAATGAACTCTTCTAATCTGTGTTCATCTTGACTGGCAGCCTCCATATAAGTTAGGGACTTGAATCTTCTTTGAATGGAAGTTTTAGATAACTAAAATGGTTATTATCTTCATTTTAATACAAATTCTGTCGTAATAGGATCATCTAATTTTGTATCAAATTTATAACCTCCTGTTCCATAAGACACAAACTGCACCAAAGTTGAATTTACAGCAACTGCATAGTACCGGTTTTACATTGCAGATTTGCAGTTAGAGCAGTATCCACTCTGTTGACCTGTTGGAAAGGGCATATTAAGGTGCTTATTCCCCATGAGACTGGAATGAGGTTCTTTTCGTTCCGTTCTGGTAAGATTGACTGAACCTCATCTGTTTTAGGAATGCATTACTCTAAAATATGATGCTAAATGAAGGGTTCTGCTTTGATAAGCTCAATGTAAATAGATTCCACCGGATCGGTGCTTATTGCAGTAAGCAAGACCAATCTATGGGTTCTTTGGTTAAATTACCTTTTTGACGTTCTGACAAGTTTTAGAATGTCACTGCTTAATAGAAGAATGTTATTTTCATACACAAGAATTCAAGAATGCCTAGAAACCTGTCAGAAGGTCATGGATCTAATTCTCTATATTTATTAAGGAGGTCATTTAACTAAATAACACACCAATTTATGGAGGAACCCAGGCAAAGCCCAAAGGTCACCTGAGTAAGGTGGTTTTTGGTTAGCTATTTGGAAAGCCAATAGTAAGTGTTGATTACATTCGCTTTTAAAAGTTAAGTTGAAATTTGTTGTACATCGACTAGTCCTACTAAATCTCCGCTGGTTGGAATATATTCTCTAATTTCATGCGTGTGTACTCATCACAAAGTCGTTTTTGAGACTTTTCCACACGTAAGTCCTTGAGGCTCAAACGATGCCCACTCGAATAGAGAAAAATGCATAGATTTTATTCGATTCTTTTGGTGCCATACTAGTGATCAGGTGGCTATAAATATGACCTTCACAGACCACAGGAAATTGCCATCTCAAGTTCTCAACTACAAATCAAGTAGTTGAGTGCATGGTACCACTTCCTAGACCCTATTCTATGTGGTATTCACTAGGTTCGTTTGATGAACCCTACTCTGTTTGGCAGTCAGCGGGTTGGTTGGTTTGGTGGACCCTACTCTGTGTGGGATTTACTGTGTTTGTAACTTTGTTTGGTTTCAATGCATGGTAGCAGTACAGGAGATGTGTTGCATGAAGAAAAGAGTCTTGTTTGGTAGCCAAGGATGACTTGCCTGCTTCTTCTTTACAAAGGGTTTGGTCACGGTGGATGATTTGAGACCCTTGTTTGGTCGGTTATCAGGCAGTCTCCTTGGCTAACCAGACAATCTCTTCTCTATCATGCCAACCTTCTCTTGTTTCATCCAACGGTTCTAGATTTTCTACACTTGCAAGACATCTCCTCCTACGTCTATTAAAGGTGAGAATTTGGTGGTATTTTCGGTTAAAATGATTTACTTCTTATATCACATTAGCATGATGACTCTCTGTATCTGTCTATTTGTGACCCTCTAGCAAGAAGGGAGGAGATCAGTATCGGTTGAGCTCGGCCGCATTCATATGCCCATATAATCATACGTCCTTTTCTTTATGAATGATATAACCTGATTGAGTATTATCATTTATCGTTTTGAATAATATTTGGTTTCACTGATCGGGTTAGATGCTTAATTTTTATGGTCTAGATCATAACTTTTGAAACTAGTTTCTTTTCGGCCGTTGATAACATGTTTTAACCGAGACAATTATCAAATTGTGTTGGAAGGGTATTTCAAGATTTTATAAGTAATTTGCTACGCACTTGTTTGAATCAAAATTGATACATCATCGGACAAGTTGGATAAGGAGCTTGTATCAAAACTGGGGAATTTTTACAGTACTGACTATTAATATATAAAACGCAATTATGAAGATTATATTAGTAAAACTATATTTTGATAAATAATTTTAAAGTTGAAGGTGATCTTTTGCAAGTTTGGTAGGGTTTTTTTTTTTAATGTTCTAAATGATGCGGGTCTGATGTGGTGATGATATTGAGCCTTAAGCCACAGGAGTTATGGTGAAACCATGATGTTTTTTAAGGTATGCCCTAAAGCGACATGCAATGGTGGATCTAGGATTTTTTTTCTTCATGGGGGTACTTTTAAGACCATGAGTTATACTAGCCAATGCAACCCAATGTCATATCAACGCCACACCAGTTTTTCACTACTTTACTCATAAGGGCGAATTTACCCTAAGGATAGGTAGGTCCAGGGACTTATCTAATTTTTTCATTTCTATTAGAAGTTATATAGAATTTTTTTTGGAGGACCTACCCTAATAGAGGAACTACCTTAAAATTTTGTTTTAGTAGCCTAAGAAAAACTAAAACTATGGTATCGTGTTGGATAACACCTTGTGTTGTGTACAGAAAGGTCATAGGTTCAATTCTACTACACTCATATTTGTTTCTTTTAAAAAAAATTGTTTAAGACCCAACAATTTTAAGTCTCGCTCAAATACCAAACAAAAATAGCCATAGTTGTATATTGAGGGTGACCATGCATGACGCTTCATCTCCTTCGATTTCGACTTTAATATCACTATTGGGAATGCTTAATTTTTTATTTTAAATTTTAATGATCCGAGCCAACAAAATCGACGAAATCGGCGAGGTGGTGTTGCCGAAGCTTGCCGAACAAGCCAAAGGGATGCTGAAGCTTCGGCAAACCCACAACTCATTGTCTAATTGGTAGCCTTAACATACTATGTTATGTAAGAAATAGTGTGAAAGTATAATCCTATTTATAAGAAGTGACGATGTTTTTAGATGAGTGTTTTATGCATATAAGGCCATTTGGGATTGTTTGAACTTAATATTTTGTCGAAAAGAATAAATGAAAGTATAAGGTTTTAATTAAAAATGTTAAAAAGTAGGTTATTACTTTTTTTTTTGGAAGAGGTATTCCAGACCATATAGGTCCACACTAATTCTTGGCAATTTCCGGGTCGAAGCCCAACTGCTAAAGCATGCAGCCCGGGATCGAAGCCCCCGTACCTCCAGAATGCGTTCTCCAGGGCTCAAACTCGGGTTCACCACTATGTAGTGCCTAAGTCTTACCACTAGACTAATACTCCTTTAAAAATAATCTTTGAGGGTTACACCGTAAAACAAACGAAACTTTGAGGATTAAACATCATTTAAATAAAACATTATGGTTTCAACTAAAAAAAAACTTTAAGAATTAAACTGTAAAACAAATGACACTTGGAGGATTATTTCGTGTTTTACCCTTTAAACAAATTTTGAAAAATGTAAAAACAATTCTTCGTCGTATACGTGCATGTACACACATTAATAGCATTAATTATCATTTAAATCTCCAATGTATATAAAAAGAAAACAAATAAAAGCTTCTGATCAGATATATATAGTCATCAATTTGAGAACCATTTGTTGATTTAATTAGTTAATTAATCATAATCATAATCTTAATCTTGCCGACATTGAGTTGCAGGTGTAACCGCCTTCAACTGCCACGTGCATGCGATCCGATCATACCCATTTAATTAAAGCCGCCTTTTCATTTTCTGTTCTTACATATATAAAACAAAACATTTGTTCTATATATGTTGTATTACTTATTTCATTTGTTGTATTTTTTTTTAATTAATAAAAAAAGTTAAATGGAAGGCGGCAACACGAACGAGTATGCGAATCTTATCCGGAAAACCGACGAATACGGAAACCCAGTTGTCGGCGGAGACGCGGAGACTGGTCGTGGAGGATTGAGCACCAACGTGGGTTATGCCAGCGGTGGCGCCGGCTGTCATTATGATTTCGGCGATACCACCGGGGTTGGTTTCGGTGGTGCTGCGGCCTACCTTAATGATCAAAGTGGTAAAGAACAGACACGGCCGGTTTTTGGCACCGCAGTCGGTAATGAAGAGAGACTGGAGTTGTTCGTGAAGGTTGCAGTTCGAAAGACGCAAAGTAATTTTGTATGATCTATGTATATATGTTTGTTATGATTGAGATGTATATATGATAAATAAAGTGGCACCTCAATTCACATGTGTATATATGGCGTTGCTTATGTAAAGATATCTATAATTGTTGTAAAAATGCTTATGAATTTATATGGTGTCAAATAGGAATGTTATAAAAATGAAATGATATCAAAATATAAGGGGCTGTTTGGGAGCCCTTATGATAAAAAGGGGTTATCTTTTTGTATTTGCGTATTATGATAAAAAGGGGTTATCTTTTTGTATTCGTGTATTTGGGAACGTTTTTTGGGTCTAAAAGTGTTTTTGGTCAAAAGTTATTATTGACTTAGGCTATGTATACCTGAACTTTATACCTGAACTTTCCTAACTCCACTGTCACAATATCAGCGTTAAATCAGGTTTTCTCCATCCTCATAATTGACCCTCTGGAATCCTCTATGATTAGTATCTAAACCCTCGTAAACCAAATACCTAATACATAATCTTTTTAATAGAGAGAGAGTGTAAAATGTAGAGAAAGAGAGATAGAGAGAGAGAGAGAGAGCTCGTCGAATAACATTGGCTTCCACACATAGCCTGGTTGGTTTAATTCAGTTAAAAAATATCTTGTTTTTTTAAATCTGGAACCGGTTTCTCCGGTTGAGGTTTTTCAGCCCAAAACCGGTTTAAATCCAGCCCGGTTATATCATATAACCAGTTTTTTACTATTTCAAAAAAAAAAAAAAAAAAAAAAAAAAACGGTTCGGATTCTATCTGATCCGGATTGGATTAAAATCTGGAGATGTGCACCTTTATGAAAGAGTAAGAAAGAGTAAGAGAAGACTTCAAAGTAAAAAGGCTTTTACAATAACCACTCATTCAACTACAATCCTTTCCTAAAAAGCTTTTACATTCCAATGTAAATAAATCTTTTAAAAAACTCTTTCAAATAGTAAAAACCTATAAACAATTTTACCATTGGCGATACTTTTAGCTTTTTTAAAAAGCTTTTGTATCGTATGTTAACAAAAAAACATTTTTTCTCATCTAAAAATCATTCACCATGACTTTCTAAAACCTACGTTTGTAAGTTCTCCAAGAAACACTTTTGAAAAGCGTTTTTCAGTATTCAAACATTAATTTTAGCTTATTAATTTTTTGAGAAGCTAATAAATCAATAAGTTAAAAATACTTAGCTTCTTAAAGAACTTTTTACAAACCCAAACACTTCTAACTTCTTCAAATCAATATCTTCAAATAAACACTTACAAACAGATGAGGAAGTAACAAAATAGGAAGTACCAAGATGTTTAGGCAATAATTTATTTAACTTAAATGAAATAATCCCCTCTCAAACCTAAATCCCATTCAAACTACTCCTTTCTTTAACTAAAGAAATGCCGTTCAAAAAAAAAAAATGTTGATCCGAATTCCACGAGCATGTTGGAGGCAATTATATAAAAAGATATCAACACAAAAAATGAGAAAATAAACAACATAATCAAGTAATTAAGTAAAAGTTAGCTAATTTAGTTAAGTAATTTATACTTAATATTTGAATATTGTTATATAAACTATTTCCTTATTGTATATGTTTAGGTGTTGTTTAACAAACTTATCCGATAAGGGATTATTGGTAAGATTCAACACTATCATATACTTAAAAGCATAAAATTTTAGTTCATCAAAGCAGCACCGCATGCAACAATTTATCTGGTAAACATTAGCCACTTACCTGGTAAGACTCTTTTTTTGGAAAGGTTCATCTAGGTTCATCTGGTTAAGCGTTTGGTAATACTAAGTTTTATTGTGAAAAAACAAAACTTAAATCTTAATTTAGTTTAATGCAAGTGGTGAGATATTTAATTACTTGAATTTTGAAAGATGAAGTTCTTAATATATTTTTGGGATTACTTCTTCAAAATGTATCCAACTATCCCTAATATACTATTGTATGTATCTACCTAAAAAAATTCCTTTTGTATATATCAAACTTTATTTTTTAGTCTATTGTGTGTATTTTTGATACACACAATAGTATATTGGGGGATAGTTGGATACACATAATAGACTAAAAAATACACATAATAGACTTAAAAATAAAGTTTGATATATACAAAATGAATTTTTTTAGGTTGATACACACAATAGTATGTATATTGGGGATAGTTGGATACATTTTGAAGAAGTAATCCCTATATTTTTATTATCATATGTTATTCATGAGCAAAAAAGCATCGATTGATTTTTCAATAAAAATAAGATACTGTTAATGACTCACACGGATGACTAGTGTCCTAGAGATCATAATCGAATAGAAGATTTTGTTCCTATTAAATGGTTAGAGTTGAGCTATAAGAATTGGTTTGTTAAATGTTAGGGACGACAAAATAGGATCATAATCCTATCCTAATCATGTACATCCGATAAGACAATATAGCCCCCTAAACAACTTACTGGGTAAGACCAAAGGAGTGTTAGCCTAGTGGTTAGCTTGGGCACTGCATAGTGGTGAACCCGAGTTCAAACCCTGGGGGACGCATTCTGGAGGTACGGGGGCTTCGACCCCGGGCTGCATGCTTTAGCAGTCGGGCTTCAGCCCAAAAATTGCCGAGGATTAGTCTGGGCCCAATGTGGTCTGGGATACCTCTTCCAAAAAACTTACTGGGTAAGCGTTTAATAAGGACCCCTAAATATTGAGCCCCCTCTATTCAAAACCTAAATATTGAGCCCCCTCTATTCAAAATTTCTAGCTCTGCACCTGTGATTTAATAACAGGTCCTAGCTTTAAAAAACTACATATAATTTTATTCATATTAGAGAGCAAATGAGGTACCTAAATCAATCTATATATATATAAAAGCAAGATGTTGGAAGATGATGTGGACACCCTATCTATTGAGTATTAGTCTATATGATTTTTCTCATTGTTTTGAGTTTTTTATATATAAAATAAGTTAAAGACAATTGTACCCCTAAATGAAAATTGTCTCTTTTATTATAAGAATGCTTCTTTGGTAAATTGACATCCAATTTAATTAGCTTTAACTAACAAACTATTTATCTTCCTAAAGACATTCATTTCATTCTTTTCATCTTTCCATTTATTAATTTTAATATTGTAAAAGACTTTTCTACCCACATATATGGATGTACAATTCATTATCTACAAGGTCATTTTGATAATTTCACATATTTGCATGTAAGATAACTCCAAATAACTTCATCTTCATCTTCATCATAATTAATTATTCATTAATCTTCATTAATTCATTGGTTAGAGATAATCTTCATGATAAATAGACATTCTTCTACATAATTGTAGTGGGAAATTTGTTCTACATCAAATTCAACTTCATAAATCGATATTCAACATCATATCTATCAAATTCTTCGTCTAAGTTGTGATGTTCTCTTATCCTTAGTCATTTTGGGAATATTATCAATCTCATAAAGTATTTGGTCATGTTCTTGGTTTAGTTTTCAATCTCTTACATGCATTGCACAAAACATACGATTATGTTCATGATTTTGGTTTTATTTTCAACTTTGACATTACAAAATTCGATTCCCTTAATTTCTATTAAAGGTAAGAACTAACTTTGTTTTACGATTTTGTATTTGAGTTTTTATTTTTATATTGTAGGTAGAAGTAGACGTTGATTTCACGGTGACTAAAATGCCCATGAAGTAAACCTCAGCTTATTCTTCTCTCATTAAATTTTGCAGGTTTTTTGTACTTCTATTTTGAAATTTAGGGGTTTTTTAATCACGATTTCGTCAGTTTTTATACGTTTTAGGGATTTCTTTTTGCAAGCATTCTTCACCCATTACCAACTCTTGATATGTTCTTTTTAGGTTTTTATAAGCCGTATGTTTTGTTCTATGTTCTATCTTATGGATTTATGGAATGTTTCATCAAAATCCATTTAACTTTGGTTCTATCTTATGTTTGAATTGGTTTATATGTTTTTTATTGTTTCACTTTGGTAGAATTTATTTTCTATTGATATTGATGTTTTTCCTCCATAAATTTAGGTAACACCTTTCATGCTTTTGTAAAATTTTAAATTTTGGTGTTGTTGATTATCTCACACCTCTAAGAATATGATGGATTGAAAGTAATACATTTTAGCAACACATAAGGTTTTCTTATTTTCAATCATCCATTATTGCAAAAGTGACACTTTTATATAAAATACCAACTGAAAAATATATATTATAAGATTAATTGAGAATTAAATACCAACTAAACTTATTAAAAAGCAATTGAGAATTAATTATTTTAAAATATTACATTTGGTTAGTTTTTGGATATCTAATCTTGATGATAAATTGATACATTAATGAGCGTATGTGATCTTTTTTAAAACCAAGGGTTATGTGACCATGTAAGGCATTTTTTATTTTAGTTTTTGAAATATGGCTAAAAAATATGAAGGTCAATAAACAAATCGGTGTATCTATAAATTATAACTTTATAAAAAGAATAGGACTTACACATGATCTGACAATCTAATATTTCAATATTTTGAAATTTTGAATTGTACTTTTGTTTTGGTCATCATATATCCATAGAGAGATGATATGTTGGAGAATAGATTTAAGTATGTAAAAAAATTGAGCTAAATGTGAAAAAAGTACATTTCCTAAATATGTTTTTTGACACACCCTTTAATTTAAAGTACTTTATATATAAAAATTATTAGTGTGTCTTTGATAAGTAAAAGGTTCATTAACTAAATATGCTTTTAAGCCGACTCTTTACATAAAAAGAAAATATTTATCCATATAATAAGTAAGTGGAAAATTTTTTAAAAATCACAATAGATATATGAGGTAGCATCGTAGAAAATGTTATTTAAGTTCAAAATTACCCAAATTTTGTTTTATTAACGATACATCTTAAGTTATTCATAACAAAATTTGATTAATATAGTCAATATATGCAACTTAACCACTAAATAAATAAAACTTAAAAATAATTTGATATTTGATTAAGTATTTTAAAATAAATGATGAATATGTATTTAAAATGTATTAATGTGCAAAGGCTAAAAGAACAACTAAAATGATTAGGTATTTCATATAAAGTGAAATGACGATTCATAATAGTTTAATATCTTATTTGTAAATAAACTCATGTCATTTAACTTTAAAAAAAGAAATCTAATAAAATTATCGCCACCGCGCAACGCGCGGTGCACAACACTAGTATATATCTTAAAAGCAAAAACCAAGGTTGATGAGGTGGCACCATGAGAAGCTTCTATTGCTATTTATCTATTTTCTTATAATTTGATGAATTTTTTTTTTTGATAAAAAAGGATAAGTTGTGTAAATAAATTGTGTTGTTAATGGGTTGTCCAATGTTGAAGAGAATTGAAAATGGATGTGTAATTGTTAATGTGTGTCCGTAAGAGATGATATATGTTAGTAAATATAGAACCAATTTAATGGAATTAAGAATGAAGAATCTTTATTGCAAATGAGATGACATTCTAAGGATTGAGAATTTCTCATTTCATTAATTGTTTTATAAAAGGAAAAATTTAGTGGAGAGATAGAAAATTGATGTTGTTTGGTTGTCCCGTGTTGATAAAGTTAGTGAAGAGATGGAAGATTGATTTTGTTTTTGTGTCCCACATTAGTTGGAAGATAAAAAAATTAGGAAATGAAGATGTATATAAAATGGGTTGTAGGGTGTTGTACATAAAAGGGTGATATGGTGTTAAGCTAAATATAGCTAAACCCAAGTTTATATGTATGTAAATATATGGTGTTGTCCATAAGAGGTGATATGGTGTTAAGCTAAGTATAGCTAAACCATATGTATGTAAACATGTAAGAAGTCTTTCATGAATTAAGAAGAAATCTTTATTGCAAATGAGATGACATTCTAAGGATTGAGAATTTCTCATTTCATTAATTGTTTTATAAAAAGGGAAAAATTTAGTGGAGAGATAGAAAATTGATGTTGTTTGGTTGTCCCGTGTTGATAAAGTTAGTGAAGAGATGGAAGATTGATTTTGTTTTTGTTGTCCCACATTAGTTGGAAGATAAAAAAAATTAGGAAATGAAGATGTATATAAAATGGGTTGTAGGGTGTTGTACATAAAAGGTGATATGGTGTTAAGCTAAATATAGCTAAACCCAAGTTTATATGTATGTAAATATATGGTGTTGTCCATAAATGGTGTTGTCCATAAGAGGTGATATGGTGTTAAGCTAAATATAGCTAAACCATATGTATGTAAACATATAAGAAGTCTTTCATGAATTAAGAAGAAATCTTTATTGCAAATGAGATGACATTCTAAGGATTGAGAATTTCTCATTTCATTAATTGTTTTATAAAAAGGGAAAAAGTTAGTGGAGAGATAGAAAATTGATGTCGTTTGGTTGTACCGTGTTGATAAAGTTAGTGAAGAGATGGAAGATTGATTTTGTTTTTGTTGTCCCACATTAGTTGGAAGATTAAAAATTAGAAATGAAGATGTATATAAAATGGGTTGAGGTGTTTACATAAAAGGTGATTATGGTGTTTTAAGCTAAATATGGCAAACCAAGTTATAGCTATAGTAAAATATAAGAAGTCTTTGATTGAATTAAGCAAAAAAGTTAGGAGAGTGGTACATGAGAAGTTCCATTGCTATTTATCTTTTTCCTTAATTTTGAATTTTTAAAAAAGGAAAATAGAGTAAGATGTAATGGATAAGAAATGTGTAGTATTGTATTGTTAAGGTATGTTAGAAACTAAAAGAGTGAATTGGTGTAACTATAATATAGTAATTTAGTATATGAAATATATAGAATTGATGATTAGAAAATTATTGCGATTTATATAATTTGATTTGATAAAAAGGATGATTAAGAAGTCTATATTTAGTATTATAAATAGAGAATAGATTAGTGAGAAAGGTAAATTCCACATTTGTTATAGGTGTGGATATAAGAGAGTTTTGTCCCGATTGATAAAGTTAGTGAAGAGATGGAAGATTGATTTTGTTTTTGTTGTCCCACATTATTTGGAAGATGAAAAATTAGAAAATGAAGATGTATATAAAATGGGTTGTAGGGTGTTGTCCATAAAATGTGATGTGATGTTAAGCTAAATATAGCTAAACCCAAGTTTATATGTATGTAAATATATAAGAAGTCTTTTTATTAATTAAGTAGAAATCTATATTGTAAATGAAATGATATTCTAAGAATTGAGAATTTTCCATTTTAGGAATTTTGTTATAAAAAGGGAAAAAGTTAGTGAAAAGATGCAAGATTGATGTTGTTTTGGTTGAGATGGAAGATTGATGTTGTTTTTGTTGTCCCACATTAGTTGGAAGATGAAAAATTATAAAATGAAGATATGTATAAAATGGGTTGTACGGTGTTGTCCATAAGAGGTGATATGGTGTTAAGCTAAATATAGCTAAACTCAAGTTTATATGTATGTAAATATATAAGAAGTCTATCATGAATTAAAGCAGAAATCTCTATTGTAAATGAAATGGCATTCTAAGGATTGAAAGTTTTCCATTTCATGAATATTGTTATAAAAAGGGAAAAAGTTAGTGAATAGATGCAAGATTGATGTAGTTTTGGTTGTCCCACATTGGTTGGAAGATCAAAAATTAAAAAATGAAGATGAAAAGGTTAGTGAAGAGATGCAAGATTGATGTTGTTTTGGTTGTCCCACATTGGTTGGAAGATGAAAAATTAGGAAATGAAGATGTGTATAAAATGGGTTGAAGGGTGTTGTCCATTAAATGTGATATGGTGTTAAGCTAAATATAGCTAAACCCAAGTTTTTATATATGTAAATATATAAGAAGTCCTTCATGAATTAAGATGAAATCTCCATTGCAAATGAGATGACATCCTAATTATTGAAAATTTCCTATTTTTGTGAATTGTAGTTGAATGTTATATTTCACATTGGTGGAGACAAAAAATAGTAACAATAAATTCTGTATATGTAAATTTAACAATTAAACAATCAATATATTAAATCTTTTTTTTAGGCTAACAATCAATATATATATATATATATATAAATAAAGGAATACCTCAAGATGATGACATGACACCATGAGAGGCTTTTATTGCTCTTTATCTATTTTCTTATAATGTTGAATTTTTTTATAAAAAGGGATAAAGTTAGTGAAGAGATGGAAGATTGATGTTGTTTTGGTTGTCCCACATTGGTTGGAAGATGAAAAATTAGGAAATGAAGATGTGTATAAATTGTGTTGAAGGGTGTTGTCCATTAGAGGTGATATGGTGTTAAGCTAAATATAGCTAAACCCAAGTTTATATGTATGTAAATATATAAGAAGTCTTTCATGAATTAAGAAAAAAATTCTATTGCAAATGAGATGACATTCTAAGGATTGAGAATTTCCCATTTCATGATTTTTTTATAAAAAGGGAAAAAGTTAGTGAAGAGAGGGAAGATTGATGTTGTTTGGTTGTCCCATATGGATTGGACGATGAAAAATTAGGAATAAAGATGTGTATAAAATGGGTTGAAGAGTGTTGTCCATAAGAGGCGATATGGTGTTAAGCTAAATATAGCTAAACTCAAATTTATATGTATATAAAATATATGAGAAGTCTTTCAGGAATTAAGAAGAAATCTCTGTTGCAAATGAGATGACATCCTAAGGATTGAGAATTTCCCATTTCATGATTTTTTTTATATAAAAAGGGATAAAGTTAGTGAAGAGATGGAAGATTGATGTTGTTTTGGTTGTCCCACATTGGTTGGAAGATGAAAAAATAGGAAATGAAGATGTGTATAAATTGTGTTGAAGGGTGTTGTCCATTAGAGGTGATATGGTGTTAAGCTAAATATAGCTAAACTCAAGTTTATATGTATGTCAATATATAAGAAGTCTTTCATGAATTAAGAAAAAATTTCTATTGCAAATGAGATGACATTCTAAGATTGAGAATTTCCCATTTCATGAATTTTTTTATAAAAATGGAAAAAGTTAGTGAAAAGATGGAAGATTGATGCTGTTTGGTTGTCCCATATGGATTGGACGATGAAAAATTAGGAAATAAAGATGTGTATAAAATGGGTTGAAGGGTGTTTGTAACACCCAATTCTCAAAAAAACTAAAATTTTTCATAAAAATCAATAACTTTAAAATTTAATACGTCAGTTAAAATAAAACCCAAAACCAAGTTCCAAAATAATAATCAAGTCTAAGATCGGAAGCTGTCTCGTCGGATCCCATCAAGCCGGAGCATTGCTTAGCGATTGCTTAGCCGGAGCATTGCTTAGCCGGATCCCATCAAACCAAGTTCCGACCTTAGTGGTTGCCCACTCACCGAGTCGTCCCACGACCCGGCCTTAGCGATTGCTCGCTCTTCGAATCGTCCCACGATCCGGCTACATCAACTCATCAATATACACATACATGCAATCACAATATAATACACGTAAACCCACTCACCTCGTTATGACCGCAATCTAGCTATTCCGCGTAAACGACAACCCACGCAACAAATCTGAAATTAAAACACGTAGACACACGCACCTTCGTAAGAACCCACTCGCTTAATCCCCTATACACTCAACGCAACTTGTTTACAAGTGAACTAACGGTATCGTGAAGACTTACGGGTCTACCCGGTTGTCAATCCGGCTCGCGACACCGCTGCCGGACAGCCGTACACCGCCCGGCAGCCTTCTCCTTAGCATGACAGCAACGACGGAAACCCGCCGTTCCCACCGGTCACCACCTCGGAAAATTGCAGCAGCGGCGGCGGTTACCACCACCACCGCTAGTCCATCTAACAACAGCAGCGGCGGCCACCAAGGGAGCCACCGCCGCTGGACACCACCATCAGAACGGCGGCAGCCGGCGCGACCAGCCGCCACCGCCGATCAACTCGTCGACGGTAGCAACTCAAGTGCGTCCAGCCACCACCACCGACCCCCCCTTCCTCTCCAACCAACAACTAGCGACGACGGCGACGGATTTGCCCACCACCACCGTTGATCACCGCTACACAGCAACAGCGGTGTCTACGCATCGCCGGCCAAAGCCGGTGACCGGACACCCGCTCCGTCGCGTAACACCTCCACCGCAATAGTAACGGCAGCGGTTTGGTCTCGATCGGCCAAGGCCGGTGACCACCGCCCCATCACCGTGACTAGAACGGAAGAAAGAAGAAAGAAGGAAGAACACCACCTCTCGACTGCGAAATCCGGCGAAACTCCGGCAGCTCTTCCCGTCTCTCTCTAACTCTCTCTCTTTCTCGCTTCTCTTCTCTCTTTCTTTCTTAATCAACAAGCAAAATCTGATTTCTCTCTCTCTCTCTCTCTTTTCCTATTTAAATACCTAAAAGAAAGTACAACCCTAACCTAGTCAATCCCTATCACTTTATTAATTGGAGATAAAGACAAAATCAATAAAAGATATACATATATATAAAACTTTAAAAAGAAATCAGATTTCCTATTTATTTAATATTTTTATTTATTTTTATTTAAAGCTTTGGGTACTACAACTCTCCCCCACTTACCGGGATTTCGCCCCCGAAATCAAACAGAGAAAAGCTCCGGGTAATGCTCATGCATCTCCGCTTCTGGTTCCCAAGTCCACTCGGAACCCTTCCGGTGCTGCCACTGCACCTTCACGATCCCGATGTCCTTGTTCCGCAACCTCTTCACCTTCCGGTCCAATACCGCTACCGGTCTCTCAACATAATTCAGGCCCTCATCCACCTGAATGTCATCTATCGAAATGTGCGCGGATTCGTCCGCCAAGCACTTACGTAACTGAGACACGTGGAACGTGTCGTGGATCTGTCCCAACACCTCCGGTAATTCCAACCGGTAGGCCACCTTCCCAACTCGCGCGAGAACGGTGAACGGTCCGATGTAGCGGGGACCAAGCTTGCCCCTCTTACGGAACCGGATCACTCCTTTCCAGGGTGAGACCTTCAGCAAAACATGGTCACCCACCTGGAACTCCAAATCTGACCTCCGCCGATCGACATAACTCTTTTGCCGACTCTGAGCCGTTCGCAACCGCTCCCGGATCTTCTGGATATCCTCCGTGGTTTTCTGAACCACTTCGGTACTCCCGAGAACACGATGGCCGACCTCACCCCAACAGATAGGGGTTCGGCATCTCCGCCCGTACAGCATCTCGTAAGGCGGCATCTGAATGCTCGAGTGGTAGCTATTGTTATACGAGAACTCCGCCAAAGGCAAGTACGTATCCCAACTGCCACCAAAGTCTAACACACAAGCTCGGAACATGTCCTCCAACGTCTGAATCGTGCGTTCACTCTGTCCGTCAGTCTGTGGGTGGTACGCAGTGCTGAAGTGCAACCTAGTCCCCAACTCCGAGTGAAACCTCTCCCAGAAACGAGAAGTGAAACGCACATCTCTATCCGAAATAATCGATACTGGCACCCCGTGCCTCGAGACTATCTCCTTAACGTAAATCTCCGCTAACTGCTCCGCCGTCGAACTCTCGCGAATAGCCAAGAAGTGGGCGCTCTTAGTCAGCCGATCCACTATTACCCAGATCGCATCAAACTTCCGAGGAGTCTTCGGAAGCTTGGTGATCAGGTCCATAGTGATGTTCTCCCACTTCCATTCCGGAATCTCTAACCGCTGAAGCTTGCCGTGAGGCTTCTGATGCTCCGCCTTCACTCTTAAACAGGTCAAACACGCCTCCACGTGACGTGCTACATCCCGCTTCATCCCCGGCCACCAGTAGTTAGTCCGCAGGTCTCGATACATCTTGGTAGCTCCCGGGTGAATCGAGAATTTGGACTTGTGTGCTTCCTCAAGCAAGGTCTGCCGAGCTGTACCCGCACGAGGAACCCACACACGGTCAAACTTAGTCAACAACCCCCGACTATCTCTTACCAGAGAAGACAACTGACCCCGAATCCGCTCCTTGTTCAGGTTCTCCTCCCGACTCGCCTCTTCTTGCGCCTGACGAACCAACTCCAGAAACGAAGTAGTCACGGCCATCTTCAGGTGCGAAACTCGTAATGATATAGGTGACGGCTTTCTGCTCAAAGCATCCGCAACTACGTTCGCTTTACCCGGGTGATAGAGTATCTCGCAGTCGTAGTCCTTAACTACATCCAACCATCGCCGTTGCCGCATATTCAGGTGCGGCTGCTCCAAGAAATACCTCAGGCTTCGGTGGTCCGTATAAATGGTGCCCTTCACCCCGTACAGGTAGTGCCTCCAAATCTTAAGGGCGAAAACCACTGCCGCAAGCTCGAGGTCATGCGTGGGGTAGTTAGCCTCATGCGGCTTCAGCTGCCTCGACGCATAGGCTATCACCCGACCCCTTTGCATCAAAACGCACCCTAGGCCAAGGTACGATGCGTCACAATAGACCGCCATGTCTTCCACCCCTTCCGGTAATGTCAGTACTGGCGCCTCACACAATTTCTTCCTCAAGGTCTCGAATGCTTCCTCCTGCTCGGGACCCCACTCGAACGTCACGCTCTTCTTCGTCAATCGCGTCAAGGGTACCGCGATCTTGGAGAAATTCTTGATGAACCGTCTATAGTAGCCGGCCAACCCTAGAAAACTCCGGATCTCCGTTGGTGTCTTCGGAACCTCCCAATTCATTACCGCCTCAATCTTTGCCGGATCTACCTTGATGCCCTCCCGGTTTACAATGTGGCCCAGAAACTGAACTTCTTGTAACCAGAAGGCGCACTTTGAAAACTTAGCGTAGAGACGTTCCCTCCTCAGTACCTCAAGCACCTCTCGTAGATGCACAACATGATCCTCCTTCGACTTTGAGTAGATGAGGATATCATCGATAAACACAATCACGGACCGATCGAGCATCGGTCGGCAGACCCGATTCATAAGGTCCATGAAAGCGGCTGGAGCGTTGGTAAGACCGAATGGCATCACCAAAAACTCGAAATGGCCGTAGCGGGTTCGGAACGCGGTCTTGGGAATATCCGCTTCCTTCACCCTCAACTGGTGATACCCCGACCGAAGATCGATCTTAGAAAACCACGACGCTCCCTGAAGCTGGTCAAACAAGTCATCAATCCTAGGCAGAGGATACCTATTCTTGATGGTTAACTTGTTGAGCCCTCGGTAATCTATGCACATACGGTGACTACCATCCTTCTTTTTCACGAACAAGATTGGCGCTCCCCACGGGGAACTACTCGGGCGGATAAACCCCTTCCCTGAGAGTTCTTGCAACTGGTTGGACAATTCCTGAAGTTCTGGTGGTGCTAAACGATAAGGAGCTCGAGCAATCGGTGCTGCTCCGGGCACCAAATCGATACCAAACTCTACCTGCCTATCGGGTGGAAGGCCAGGTAGGTCCTCCGGGAACACATCTGGGAACTCGCTAACTACCGGTACATCAGCTACCGCTGGTTTTCCCTCCTCTGCTTGCTCACTCACCGCGTAAGCCAAGAACCCCGAGCACCCTTGCTGAATGTACTTCCGTGCCTTCGCAACCGAACAGAACAAGGTGTTCATTCTACTGCCCTTACCGTACACCACCAGTTCTCCCCCACTTGGGTTCTGAATACGCACCAACTGTCCTGCTACATCAGTCGTCGCATGATTCTGATACATCCAATCAATTCCTGCTACTACGTCAATCCCATTCATGGGGATGGGTATGAGGTTGATGCTGAACTGCACGCCAAAGATATCTATGACGCACCCTCGGAATACGTCCTCGACTACTTGTACCTCTTCCGCAGCTACGTCTATCGCTAAGGGCTTATCCAACTTGCCTCGCTCTAACCGGAAGTCCTTACAGAACCTATGAGACACATAGGACCACGTGGCCCCCGTGTCGAAAAGTACTAATGCAGGTTTTTCATTTACAAAGAATATGCCTGATCCATGCATGAGTGGATAAGCATAAAAAGGAATTTGAATAAACAGTCTATCACAGTTATAAATGACATAACGTAACGAGGAGAGTACCTGTGATCACATCCGGTGCCGCTTGAGCCTCCTCGGCGGTCATCTGAAAGGCTCGCCCACGACCAGAAGAGGCTCCACTATTTCCCTTGATGGTACCATCGGTAATCAGGAGCGGCGCTGGAGCTGGAGGTAAAGCCGATGTGCCCTTCAGTTGAGGACAGTCGTTCTGAACATGCCCCAGCTGGAAACAACGGAAACAAGTCTTCACCGTTGCCTTGCAGTCGCGGCTGAAGTGGCCCGGCTTGCCACACTTGAAGCATACCGTCTCCCCAGCCCTACACTCGCCCTTGTGGTTTCGCCCGCACTTGGCGCAACCCGTCGACCCACCTCTCGCATCGCCCCTCGCTCCCTTGAACCGCTTGGTTGGCGCCGGATGATCATCTGCCTTGCGCTTCCCGCGCTGAATCTCCTCCAAATGTAGCTCCTGTGCCCTCGCTGTGTCCACCATCTCGCTAAAAGTCTGGCACCTCTTCGTCGACACTACCCCTCTGATGTCTGTCTTTAAGACCCCCAAGTAACGAGCCTTTTTCAGGGACTCGTCGTTCGCATAACCTGGCACGAACGATAGCTTCTCCAGAAATTTTGTGGTGATCTCGTTCACCGACTCGGTCGTCTGAGTCATGTTTAGGAACTCAGCTGCCAAACGTTCCCGCTCGATGCTAGGCGCGAACTCCTCATCCATCATAACTTTGAACTCCTCCCAGGTCAAAGCAGTAACCTGGGCCTCTGAGAGTCTCTTGAGGACCAGATCCCACCAGTCCTTAGCCGCATTCCGCAACAGATTCACCGCGAATATCACCTTCGAACCGCCGGGCATCCGCTTGTGCGGAAAGCCCCTTCCACCGCCGAGTACCAACGGTAACAAGCAACGGGGTCCTTCTGCCCCTCAAAGAACGGCGGCTGGCACATCATGAAGTCCTTGTAGGTGACGGTCCGGATCTGAGACTGTGCGGTACTCCCAAACCCAGTACTGCGTGCCGTAAGCGTTGCATCAATGCGCTGATCCACGGTCTGGATAAGCTCCTCTCTCATCTGATCGAAAAGTCCGGGCAGAATTGCCTGCAACGTCTCAGTAATCCGCGCTGCAAGCTGGTCCGCCTGTTCGGCCCCGCTCCCTTCAGGTGTCTGTCTAGTTACTACCATTCTGGAGTTTACGAGGCATTTTAGTTTACATTCACATAAGGCAATTCATCTAACTGCATTCCTATTCTATTAGTGCTCATGCTGGTACCTATTTCTAGTTATAACGCGCATGTCAACCTATAACTAGTTCACCCAAACATACATAGGTACCACACTTAGCAACTAATCACGTGCAGACATTAACTTCAACCCACATATGCTCGTCCCTACTGTCATCAATATGTTAAAGTCCCCAGAACTTAATCAGATCCAACACTACACGGAGTTTATAGTAACACTATTATTGGCGCCGTATTACTAAACCATCCATACATGGCAGTCAATTCAAGACCACCGGGCAACAATCAAACAAGAACATGCCCGATGACCCGTCCTCAACGGACCACGGTGTATTCGTTTGGGTTTGATACCGTCCTACTGGGCCTTAACCTATCGACTATGCAGGTATTCGCACCTTAATTAATCTCAACAATACATAACATCATAGCATCTATTGCATGTATCCTCGTATGCGTTATATACGAATCTAGTTCACACATGCATAAATATATATGCAAAAGTACAATTATTGCTCACCTCCGCCTTGACGGTTCCGTTAGCCTTTCCGATCTTATTTTTCCCAAAATCGCCTAGTTTAAGTCCACCCACACACGCACCCACCAGTGCACATGCTGGTTCACTTAAACCTCGGCTCTGATACCAAGTTGTAACACCCAATTCTCAAAAAAACAAAAATTTTTCATAAAAATCAATAACTTTAAAATTTAATACGTCAGTTAAAATAAAACCCAAAACCAAGTTCCAAAATAATAATCAAGTCTAAGATCGGAAGCTGTCTCGTCGGATCCCATCAAGCCGGAGCCTTGCCCTTATCCACGCTCGAGCTGGTACCTTTAAAAGAAAAATAAACGTGGGGTAAGCACAACCGCTTAGTGAGCAGATAATACGTTCACTATATCATAACACACATATACATATATACACATACATCATCCACATTAACGGTTTCCCGTTCATCGGACCGCCCCGCAGTTCCGACCTTAGTGGTTGCCCACTCACCGAGTCGTCCCACGACCCGGCCTTAGCGATTGCTCGCTCTTCGAATCGTCCCACGATCCGGCTACATCAACTCATCAATATACACATACATGCAGTCACAATATAATACACGTAAACCCACTCACCTCGTTATGACCGCAATCTAGCTATTCCGCGTAAACGACAACCCACGCAACAAATCTGAAATTAAAACACGTAGACACACGCACCTTCGTAAGAACCCACTCGCTTAATCCCCTATACACTCAACGCAACTTGTTTACAAGTGAACTAACGGTATCGTGACGACTTACGGGTCTACCCGGTTGTCAATCCGGCTCGCGACACCGCTGCCGGACAGCCGTACACCGCCCGGCAGCCTTCTCCTTAGCATGACAGCAACGACGGAAACCCGCCGTTCCCACCGGTCACCACCTCGAAAAATTGCAGCAGCGGCGGTGGTTACCGCCACCACCGCTAGTCCATCTAACGACAACAGCGGCGGCCACCAAGGGAGCCACCGTTGCTGGACACCACCATCAGAACGGCGGCAGCCGGCGCGACCAGCCGCCACCGCCGATCAACTCGTCGACGGCAGCAACTCAAGTGCGTCCAGCCACCACCACCGACCCCCTTCCTCTCCAACCAACAACTAGCGACGGCGGCGACGGATTTGCCCACCACCACCGTTGATCACCGCTACACAGCAACGGCGGTGTCTACGCATCGCCGGCCAAAGCCGGTGACCGGACACCCGCTCCGTCGCGTAACACCTCCACCACAACAGTAACGGCAGCGGTTTGGTCTCGATCGGCCAAGGCCGGCGACCACCGCCCCATCACCGTGACTAGAACGGAAGAAAGAAGAAAGAAGGAAGAACACCACCTCTCGACTGCGAAATCCGGCGAAACTCCGACAGCTCTTCCCGTCTCTCTCTAACTCTCTCTCTTTCTCGCTTCTCTTCTCTCTTTCTTTCTTAATCAACAAGCAAAATCTGATTTCTCTCTCTCTCTTTTCCTATTTAAATACCTAAAAGAAAGTACAACCCTAACCTAGTCAATCCCTATCACTTTATTAATTGGAGATAAAGACAAAATCAATAAAAGATATACATATATATAAAACTTTAAAAAGAAATCAGATTTCCTATTTATTTAATATTTTTATTTATTTTTATTTAAAGCTTTGGGTACTACAGTGTTGTCCATAAGAGGTGATATGGTGTTAAGCTAAATATAGCTAAACTCAAATTTATATGTATATAAATATATGAGAACTCTTTCAGGAATTAAGAAGAAATCTCTATTGCAAATGAGATGACATACTAAGGATTGAGAATTTCCCATTTCATGATTTTTTTTATATGAAGAGATAAAGTTAGTGAAGAGATGGAAGATTGATGTTGTTTTGGTTGTCCCACATTGGTTGGAAGATGAAAAATTAGGAAATGAAGATGTGTTTAAAATGGGTTAAAGATGCCTTTGTGGCAACTCAAAGGGTTGGCTCATCTTAGCCGATCTTAAACTTATGTTGTTGCTTCATTTTGGATGAGCCTCAAAACTAACATGTTGCTTATTTCGTCTAACCTAAAAGCCTAAATCTATATCTATACATGTATTAAATTGAAAACCCACAAAAAAAAGATGAGGTAACATCCTAAAAAAAATAATGGCATAAAAAAAATTATATAGATAAAGCAAAACCCACAAAGCATGAGGTGACATCATAAGCGATATTTCTCATTTCTGGATATGTGGTTGAGTTTGCGGTATCTCACATTGATAGAAAGATGAAAATTGACAATGAATTATTAGTATATATAGGAAGGTTGATCCTCACTATTGCGGAGCCTTTTGTGAAAACTTATGAGGGTTGATTACTCTTGGTTGATCCTCCAAATAATTGTTGTTGGCTCATTTTGGCGGATACACGAAACTATTGGTTGACTTATTTTGGCCAATTGTATTTAAACAAAAAAAGTTAATTGTACACATTAAAAATTTAATAGTATATATATTAAAGCAAACCCTATAAAGATTGAGATGCCATCATAAAGAATGAGTATTCCTAATTTTTTGATTTGTGGATGACTTTATCCCATATTGATAGAAGGACAAAAATTGACAACGAATTATTGGTATATAAATGAAGTAATGGAACATTTGAGAAAACTCATCAGGGGTGATTACTATTGGTCGATCCTCTAATCGAACATAGTTAGGTCTTTTTGGTCGATACACCGAACATTTATTGGCTTATTTTGGTTAATTATTTTATAATTTGAAAATACGCGAGGATATCAAATTGTTGCAAGTATTGAGTAACTTTAGTCGAACATTTTATAACAATAATAGTGAGGTTATATGAGTGTTTTGAAAAATAACAAGAAAACTGTTAACGATGCATCTTCAACCCTTTGTAACAAGAAACAATTATAAATATACAAAAACATACAACTTATGAAAAATATTATTCATTTTAATTTAGATAAAATTAATTTTTAACCGAAAAATTATGTTTTATCTGAATTCGAACAACTATTTTTTTTAATATCATTTGCTACCGCGCAACGCGCGGGTTTCACGCTAGTGTCTAAGATATCACATACCACAATACCTAGGAAATATGAACGATTTCATTCAATTTTTAGTAACAAAATTACAAAAATTAATAAAGTATAAAACGTTTACGATGAAAGATGGACAACAATTTGGCTATTTATACCGCTTCTCAATATACAAAATCCCTTCCTTTTTCCCAATTTGTTTCAACAAATGTCCACCTCCTTACCTGCTAACTCGATTACCGGTGGCCTTTTGTAAGACCTCCTTTAAAACAGCAGCGATCCTATCTGCCATATGTCGTTCTAGAAACATTTGTTTGACCCTCTCGTACCCCCTCTTTCCCATCGTTAGTCTCTTTTCCACGTGTGTCGCAAGTTTCACCATGTTTCTGGCGAGCGGAGTCACCCCTTCTTTCCCTGCAGGATGAAGAAACCCTGTTGACCCGTTTACCACTATTTCTGCAGTCCCTCCTGCTGATGTTCCCTGCCAAATTTTAACCTTACAATTACTTCCCACAACCCTGGACACCACTCAACCATGTGTTGTTTTTGTATCAAGAAACAAATATTACATGTAAAAAGTTTCACACTGGGAAACAAATATATTTTTGATACAACACCTTAAATTAGATGGCAAAAAATCCCTCTTCTCTCTCTCTATATATATAGAAGGAGGTGCAAGAAAAACCTCTGAAAACTGAGAAACGCCCGGGTGGCAGTTCAACTGCACGGTATGCACTTGTGAATACAAGTAAATTTACTTTTTTGGTTTTTATGCACGCGTGCATATTACAACTTACTTGTATGACTTATATACCATCCAAACGGAAGGCTACAAGATATTATATAGACGAAAAGTTCAAATGAAAACTCAAATCTAATTGTGAACGTGAGGACAACCGAGAGGGCGTGACTTGGTATATTCAGTCTGAATAATACTAAGTGTTATATTATTCAGTTTGAATGTTGTGTTATTCACCATCAATAATGCATAATATCTGGTATGAATAATCCTGCATTATTCAGACAGAATAGGACACGAATCGGCTCTCAGTTGTCCTCACGTTCACAATTAGATTTGAGTTTTCATTTGAACCTGCCCCTATAGAGGAAAGTTCAAATGTGAACCACTTTTTGGTTGTGAACGTGAGGACAACCGAGAGCGCGACACGTGGCGGCTTTGAGTGTGGTCCCCCTCTTTAATTCAATGCCCTCCCATGAATCGCGCCTAGTCATCCTCCGTGGATCCGACGTGGCGCCTAGTCATCCCATAAATCGCGCCACGTGTCGCGCTCTCGGTTGTCCTCACGTTCACAACCAAAAAGTGGTTCACATTTGAACCCACCCCTATATATATACATATATACAAGGACAAGGGCAAGGGGTGTTAAGGAACTATGTTCTAGGAATGTAAATCTGGATTGGCACCATTAATCGAGCTTATAAAGTTCCATGTGAGCAGAGAAATACAAATGCTTACCAATACAGGAAGCTGGAATGCCATAGCTTCAATTGATATCCTTCCAAAGCATTCTCCACGCCCCTACAGATATTTCAACACAAATGTCATTGCCACAATGAAAAAAGCACACAGTTTTACCGTTAATAGTAGATGGAGACATGGAGTAATAAATTTCTGCATTTAATAATTCAGAATTGGGAGGTAGGCACTTACTTTTGAAACTAGACCCTTATTATTTTGAGACGACTAAAATAGAAATGCGAACACTTATATTTTGAGAAGGAAGGAATAACACATTTCAAACTCAAAGTAAAACTTTTGCAGCAATCTTTTAGAGAAAACTGTTCTAACTGGTTCACATTTATGCACCTGAGAATTCTGGACTAGAACATCAATTGCTGCTAGATATGGAGCTACTGTAAGAGTTTTATTCACAAAGTGAACTCGATGTTGGATTTTCTTCTGTGCTACAAAATCCCGAAGTTCTGTTTCAAATTTCGTCTGCACACTCATATCACTCCCGACAATCACTGCATGTATTGACGGCACCTGCAGCTTCTTTTCTTGGATCAACTGTAAGCTCTCATAAAACGAGCGTAGAAATAAGTCTTGACCTTTTCCCCGTGAGACACCTGCACAACATTATTATATTTTAGAAGAATTTATCTTTTATCAGGAAAATATACTCCTGCTGTCAACAAAACAAGTATCCACATTCCTATTTTACTTTGTCCCAAAATAAGTGTCTGCTTTCCAATTATACCCTTAATTAATGAGATGGAGAAATTCATTACTCCCTCTATTACAAGGCAAAACTGTCTTTTAGTAATAGGGTTTATCCCACTTCACACCACTTTATCTAATCTTGGTCTACGTTTGGGGAGCTGATAAGCTAGCTCATAAATCAATCATGTTTGGTAAAAACTAGTTAATAGATAACAATGTAAAATGACCTAAAAGGGCATGTTCAAAATTTAATTGAAAAAACTAAGGGGCATAACTGTTAAAATAAACTTATTAAGAGGCTACTTGAAGTATCATTTCAGAAAGCTATCTTATGGCTACCCAAATGGAGCTTCTTCAATAAGCTCAAACGCATGCTGGCCAAACTAGCAGGCAGCGCTGTAAAGGGAAACAAGTAAACAATCACATTAAAGCAGAAGTGTTACTATTGATTGCAGCAAATAGGATGTCGTCATTCCGCACTCCAAGTGACTCCCTAACGTGCTCTCTCAAGACCCTTTTGGCCACATTATCTTCAGCAACATCCATAAGTTCTTTGCTGTTACCAAGGTGAACCACATAGGTCTTTGGCATCTTAATTCTGCAAATTTAAAGATTTGCTTTTGTCAATAATGTGGTGCTCAAATATGATTTAAAGGAAAGAAAATATTAAACTTGAGATCTAGCATAATAAAACCTCAAGCCTATTCAATGTCAAGAATGCTATGCATATCAAATATCCGAATTATGTGTGTTTCATTGCCCATGTCAAGTGGTATATTTTTCAAATTTCTGCGGCTAAGAACATTGATAAGAATTACAAAGGGCCATTGGCCTAGCAATATGCAGGAAACCTCACCAAAGGTGAAGAGGGTACATGAGTATTTGCCGTATATATTATATATACTTTAATGATCAGATTACAAATAGATTGACCGTTGAGTCGTGTGAAAAAGAAGAAGGAGAAGGAACGTACTTTAAGCGCTCTTGAGTTCTGTTCTCCCAATATTCAGCTGTTACATGGGAATCAATCATAGACCCAGCAACAAAAGGCAGGTGCTTAACATAATCCAATTTGAAGTAATGGCCACGCATTTCATGAATCCACCATAACACCTTTGGCAGCACCCGAGGAACATCTTTGTTCAGAACAGCATCCAGCCATTTCCCAGCAACAGCAGTGTTTAATACTACCAAATCAGCTTTTAGGGCCGCATCTATAGCTTCTTGACCCTTAGCAGAAAAAACCTAAAAGATACTTGAGAAAATTAGGTGGTGAGCGAGAAAAGTAAGGTGGCATATTAAATTCCAAAGAGCTCAGTTATGAAACCACTGGCAGCATACTAGCATCATAAACAATTAAGCTAATATATAAGTGAAAACCAATAGCTACATTCAAATTAGTTAACTTAAGAAAATATTGACAAATCGTATCACAAATATCATAACCACTTGAAATGTTATTCAAACAAGATAGCTTTCATACATATTTAAAAAATGGCAATAAAAAGAAAATAACCTGCACTCCACGGTCCAACATCTTGTTCTCCAAATTGTATATCACCTCATCTGTTCCAGATGGTTTTTGGTTTGTTATCCAACAAACCTCTGCACCAACACCACGTAACAAAAATGCTAGTTCCATCAAGAGCAATGGACCACCTGGAAAATTAAAATGAAGGGAGGTAACCACAAAAATTCCTTAGCAGGAATTACAAATTGTAGAAGAAATGAAACAAAAAATAGACTTGGGCAAGTACTTTTTGCTTTTTAGATTTATCTTTCTTTCAACTCCTCCTAGAAAGAAAAGAAAGAAGTTTTTTTTTGCAGCAATTTCTATTTCATGATGTCTGTTACTAATTGCAGACTTTCAAACTAATGGCACGTTAATCCTCACTGGCTTACGGAGATCATTTTTGTCCACAAAATTTACTTGTGTTGAAAAACAATAGATCATTCCGAATAATTCCGCATACTTTGTCATGATGGAAGAGCATTTCTGGAGGTTCCACAAGTAGTCTGACAGAGTTATTTACATTCGCATGGAACCAATTGTTGCAATTTTCCAAGTGGCAGAGGGATATGTAACATTAACATTTTTTCTCAAAAAGAAACACATAACTTATTCAACTGCAAGCAATTAAAAATGAAAATATAGGACCTTGTAATCCCAAGTATGAGAAGGAAGGCAAGATATACAAGAGAGCATGCATAGTTTCATTTCTCCCTATCTAAGGTGTAGTTTGGTTCATCAAATTCAAAGGAATTGGAATGCTCAATTCCTTTGTTTGGTGGGACTTATGGTTGGTGTGGAAGGTACTAAACTCCAAATCCATAGGCTGGCACTAAAGCCTCTAAGATCACCTTTAGATGCAAAAGTTAGCTCCTTGCAATTGACTAAATACTAATAACATACGCAAGTTGGATGATCAGTTCATATAGAACCAACCCACTTTTCAATTTTGATTTCATAAACAGGTGAAGATTTTCTATAAAGGCCCCATCAAGATCTCAACTTATTTTAAACCAGCTTTGAATCAATAACTCACTAGCTGAATAACCATAAGAAACCCTATTGGCATTGAGTTAACTCAACTTATTTGGAAACCAGCATTGTATGATTTAATAACTAAAGGAAATACTAATGAGCAAGTTGATCTTAAAATGCCACATGTCGAGTCTAGATGGCATAGAGAGCCATAACCTATATAAAGCAATTATGATTTCCAATTGTTCCTGAAGTCCCTACTCCAAGACCATAACTATCTAAAGTGGCAAAAAGAGGTTACTATTTCATTCTTTCTTTGGGCAAACATAGGAAATCAAAATTAAGTTATGCTCCCTTATACAAGTAATTCGGTTCGAACCAAACCAACCGAATGCCTTATATCCAAACAATCCCATATCCTACTAGATTACTTTAGTGGTGCATTTTTTTTACTCAAATTGGATATGAATCTTATCAGAAATGTTACAATGTAGCTAGTATTCTTTAAAAAACTATATAACTGAAGTAAAATAACTGTTTAGGCATACATACATACATACATAGGTCTTGAATTAATTATAAACAACATACATAAAGTGTGAGAAGACCTAAAATTACCAGAAAGAGAGAGTTCATGGGAGACTAGAAGAAGACGTTTGGACTTCATGAAACTGAGGGGGCTGCTGCTGCTGGTTACTCCTCCGATCTCCTTCGTCGTTGTCGATTGGAGCCGATTACCTGCATCGAAATGTTGTTGTTGAGGATCGCATGAAGAATCACGCGCCGCCCTAATGATGAAGGCAACGGCGGTGGAGATGGAGAGCATGGCTAACAGTAGTAACAGCCACCGCTTCTTGTGGAAGCAGAATAAAGTCGACTGCTTCGCCATTGTTGTTAATTAAGAGGAGGTTGTTTTCAGTAACAGAACAAATCTGTGCATTGATCTAGGGTTTCTCCAAATCTCATCATCTGGCTACACATAGAGATAGATTGGTAGTTGTTATTGTAGATAGAGATTGGGCTTGAAAATCTGAATCTAGCTTCTTCAAGAAGATCGAAAATGAAATGGAATTGCGATCTTAACAGAGATTGGAGGAGGTTTGATTTGGTAGAGTAAAGAGTGAGTGAGTGTGAATTTTGTCAAACATAAAACAATTGTTTTTGTTCTTCATCCATTTCCTTTCTAGCAAAGACTTGATTTGGCACTCGGACCGGTTTAGATGAACCGGTTTCACACACACACAAAAAAAAAATTAATTATTTTGGGCTCAACCCAATACCATTTTTTATTAATTAAATATATATATATATATATAGATATAGATAGAGAGAACTCGATTCGGGTTCGTGAGCTCGAGTTGGAGCCCAAGGTGTGAACCTGATCGGCGTGTATTAAGAACATGTTGATCCCAATTTAGTCCCAGCGAGCCCGCCGCCAAGCCCGAGTGCGTGGTACACACAGTTTTAAGGGTATCATTATGTGGTAGGTCCATGATCTGGATCTATATGCTCACCACAGGATTCGAACGGTCAAACCCAGAGTTTCACACATTTTGATAATTGAAAAACATCTCCAACATATCCTTTCAAATCAAAAGGTTAAAATTTCTATAAAAAATTATAGCATTTCTAACAACTTCTCTAAATTCACGAAAAAGAAAGTAAGAAGTTTGAGTTAATATTTTGCTCCAATGGTCTAGTCAAAGATATCTCTAAAATGGAGATGGTCTAGTCAAAGATATCAATTAGAGTTTTTCTTTTTGGAAGAGTGTCTGAGCCTATGGCCCGACTAATCCCCGTCAATATCAGAGCTAAAGCATGCCCCTTTGTAAATGCCCATAGGTTGCACATGAAGGGATTCGAACCCGAGTTAGGTGCTATGAACCTTCCAAACCTTATCCACTCCACCACAACACTGATTTACACAATCAATTAGAGTTGTTCCCATTTCCCAAGGGTGTTTTAAGTGGTCCCATCGCACAAGGCCTTTAAACTTTTGTATAATAATGTATGTAGTATATAGGAAATAAAAGCCAATGCTAAAGGTAAACTGATTGTGGCTTAGTGGATGTTTAATAACAACTTAATGGGTAGAATAAGGGATATAACTTATCCAAGAGTTTGGTATGGTCTTATTCGATTAGCACATGGTTGAGTTGGTCAGTTAGAAAAATGAACTCATTTGTGCTCAACCATGATTATTCCAAGAATGCTCCTTTTTCCTTTTAAAAATAACATAACCCTCCAAAAAGACATCTCCTTTCTGTCACAGTCATTTTGACACTGTCGCCGATCGTCTGCTCCTCTCCGTTAATTAATTTTGGGGTTTCTTTTATTTGGGTTTAATTTGGTTTAAGAACATGTCACCTAATTTTTGCTTTTTGTTCTTATATGAGTGTTTCATGTAATATATTGATATACAAGAATTTATTGTAAAAATTCGTTGTTTGATGATTTGTGTGTAAAGTTTTTACAACTTTTTGTTCTTATTTGATCTTCTACTTTTGTTAAACTTTGCTACAAATGTTATAAACTAAAGGATAAAATAGTCATTTACACCATTCAGATAGTTTAGTTCGGTTCAACAACTAGTTATCTTATTTTTGTTTCTTGTTTTTGATAAGAGTGTTTCATGTAATATGATTGATCTATAAAAGTTTACTGTAAAATTTGTTGTTTGATGATTTGTGAAGTTCTTACAAATTTATTGTTTTTGTTTGATCTTCAGCTTTCTTTAAACATTGTCTTAGTCCCGCTTAAGTATGACAACCACACAAACACTATTGTAGAAGAAGATGAATATGATACACAAAAAATTAATTTAATTTAATTATTTATTGATTTTTCAAATCAAAATTACACACAACAAACAAAATTATTGCGAAATAGAACATCTTAAAACTATTCTAACAATTTTAACACTTAGAATTCAAAGAACAACTCACACATTTTTTGAACACAATGAGAAAGCAATAAATAATTCTAGAGAGAGAGTTTTCGACGAATTTTAGCATGCACATAGTTATTATAAATCCTAACATTTAGCAAATGTTATATACTGTTCCTAAGCAACAGTTGTCTTCAAACAGGACATAAGGGTATATTGGGAAATGGAAATGATAAAGATTTCTCTCTTCCCTCCTTTTGCACGTACCATCCTTTTATGAGTTTTATCTCTTTCTTCCTCCTTGCAACCCTCTTCCCCTATCTCTCTCTTCCCCTTGCAATTTTCTTGATTTTTGCTTGAAACCATCAAAAATTGTTGTCATAAAAATTCTAATATATGTTGGGTAAGATATGTTTTTGTATTATTCAGATCTGGTTTTTAGGTTCTTCAAGAAGAAGCAATAGATTGGTGGCGATTTGGTAATTTTTGGATCTGGTTTTCCAGATTTTTTCTTTGATTCGTCTGGGTTTTTTTGTTTACGTTTAGTTATTTAAGTTTACTGATTTTGCTTCTTCGATCTTTATGCTTCTGTTTCTGAATTTGACTTCTGGAGTTCAATCGAGGATGGTTTTGATGAAAGAGAAAGACTTTGTTTACTAATTTTGGGTTATTTTGTTTTCATAATTTTAATTTGGGTTATTTTTTCTAGATTATTTTGTTTTTATGATTTTAAGTTGGGTTATTTTCTGGTTTATTTTGTTATTCATGAGTATGGGTTTTATGAGGCATGCTTTTGTTTTGATGATTATAGGAGAAATGTTTGTTTATCTACGATGATGAATATAATAAGTGGGAAAATTATTTGAAGGGTTGTAACTATAATGATTTGGATGGCAAATTAGGGTTTTACTAACAATTTGATCACAAGATGATGACGAATTGATGGGTTTCTCTTAAAGAAAATAAGAAATACAGATGGCTGAATTTGGGTTTTCTTTAGACACACAGGTGGCATAAATTTGGGTTTGGTTAGCCAACAAGTGGCATGAATTGGGTTTTCTCTTTCTTCAACATGCCATTATCACTATAATGGTGAGAATTTTAACAGTAAATTTTTATAATGGTTAAGCAAAACATTAAGGGGTTTAACAAATATTGTGATTTGTGATGAAATTATTAACCTATTTACAAGAGGACATCGACATCTGATTGAAGTGAGGTAAAACATAGTAAAAAAAAGGTATAGATTTTTTCATCAATTATAATTATTATAACTCTTAACATTTAACAAATGTTTGTCACTGTTTATAAGCTAGATATATAATTTTAAAATAAGTAAATTATTTTACTTGCTGATAAGGCATGATGATGGGTATGGTTGTGTGAAGGCATGGTGATGGGTATGGTTGTGACAAGACATGGTGGGTATGGTTGGGGGTATTGATAAAGCTGGAATAGGAGTGGCTAGAATCCATATTTGGGTGCAATAGAAAATTTGGCCGTGCATCTCTCCTCCTCCTTCCTATTAAACCATGAATGCCTCTTCCTTCTTTTTACTTGCTCTGAAAATCCTCTCTCCCTCTGCATATAGCTCAGCCATAAAAAATTAATCTCCATTTTGTAGAACTAGATGGCAATATCAAACTTCAATCGATAAAGGATTTTGATGTGCTTCGATGAGGTAAAATGCTTTGACGTCAAAGCCTGGCAACTCCGAATAAACAAGGATTATGTTAATCGATGAGTAAGCCTGACCCTATTCGACTTCTTTTTCATCTTGGTTTGGCTTTTTCTGCTTTGCTCTTCTTTCTCTTCTAGCTTCGACTTCTTCTGCTTTGCTCTGTATTTATCTTCTTGGTTCGGCTTTCTCTTTCGGAGTCCATTTTCTCTTCTTATACATTTGATATTCACGTTTTTAATTTTGGTCTTTTTCTGATTTTTGTGGCCCCTTTTCTCAGAAAATTTGTCTGAAAAAATCATCATATGTAAAAGGTCAGCGGAGTAAACGGAGGAACAGAGCCCATTAACGCCAACATGGTTTTTGTATCCAAACGTCAACAATGTGAAGGAGCGTACATCAATATAATGAAAGTGAAATTATTCATTCTTATTCCATAATGTGTTCATTTTCATATGTATTCCTTTGACTATGCATTTTGGACGTGTTTTGTTGGATGAAATTGGAATGAGATTGTAAAAGGTAACGAGAGCAAAAAAGCGAACCAAAAACAGGAACAACAAGCTACAAAAACCGAAAAGCCGACACCGAAAATTGAAAATAGTTTGGTTTCGTTTCCATCTCAACCGGGAACAAGAGAAACGAAAACCGAAAATCGAATATAGTTCGGTTTCGGTTTTCTTTTCCATCTTGACCGGAAAAAACAAACCGAAACCGTGAAAAAACGAGAAACCAATAGCAAAAAAAACGAACTGCAAATTTCGGTTTCCATCTTGACCGGGAAAAACAAACCGAAACCGTGAAAAAACGAGAAACCAATAGCAAAAAAAACGAACTGCAAATTTCGGTTTCCATCTTGACCGGAAAACCCGAATAGAGACCCGGAAAAACGAGAAATCAAAACCGAAAGAGCGACAGAACCGAACTAAAAAGGAAGAACGGTTTTGGTTTTGGTTTCCGTCTTGGCTCCAAAAACCCGAATCGAAACCGGAAAAAAGGAGAAACCAAAACCGAAAAGTAGATAAAACCAAACTGGAAATTGAAAACATTTCGGGTTCGGTTTTGGTTTCCATCTCAATCAGGAAAAAAATCAATCCAAAACCGAGCATACTCACCTTCCTCCGAACCAAACCAAACCGAACCACTTTAAATTAAATTATACTAATATTATATATGATAGCATAATAGAATAATTTGATTATTTAATTATTTAGTAAACAAAAACAAAAACTGAGATCGAATCGTAAAAGAATTTGCAATGAGGGAGCGATAGACGGAGATGATAAAACTATAGATAACGGGAGGGGGAGGGATAATTCCAATGAATACTATGGGTTATCGTATGGAATTATGAAATCCATGATTGAAAGAACTTAAAAGATTCTTTAGCTAAAATTCCGTAAATCAAACACATCCACGAAATTTGGTCAATAGAATTAGCCATTTCAATTCCAACAAATTTCGTGAATCCAACACCATATTCCATGAAAAAGCATATAGAGACCTTGGGGCTCCAAAAGGACTCAAACATAGGTATCATTTACTGTTGTAATTAACTCACGAGGTTTATCTTCTAAAATGATTCATAACAAAGATTTAGCCATACACCTGAAAAGAGGTAGTTAGTCACCAACTTGGTTTGCAAATATTTATAAATCCTAAAAATTCCAAAATAAACCCTATATGTAAGTGCATGGATTCCATGTTGATCATCATCTTTAAACATGTTTATGAATTTCTAAGTAATTATGTCGGGAAGAGTTGCATTAATATTAAATAGTAGTAGTTCTCCTTTTACAAATATGTTTTGTGATAGAAAATGTGAATTTTTTGGGTCTTGGCTTTTAGAAATTTAAAAATAATCATCATGCTTTTAACTGGTATATTTAATTAGGGATATTGACCATAACAAAAGCTACTTTAACTTGCTTTTAATATTTATATTTTCTCACAAGATTTTTTTTTCTAGGTTAGCAATGAATTGTCATTTATGCTATGGTGGTTCTATCAATCTATATTACATTTCAACAGTTTTTTATTAATTTATTTCGCTATTTATAATACCCCTTTTCCCCGCAACGCGGGGCTAAAAAACCTCGTCTTCTTTAAAAGCATAACCTTGCATGGGAGGATTCTTCTTCTATTTATACTTTCATGTGCATTATATGCATGAGACACATGTCTCATTGGGATTAATCTTCAAAGTTGTCCTTAAAACGAGGGAGTTTGCCCGCGCTTCGCTGCGGGGAGTTTGTTAATATTGTTAAGGTCCGTAGTTGTGAACAATATTTTAAAGGAAGTTACCTATTAAGAGTCCGGGCTTCGTGACGGGTTATAAACTGTGATAGATTTGATCGTAAGTAGCAACATAGATTTATATGAAACATAAAGTTTGTACAAATGTTATCATACGAAATGTTTAATAAAATAAATGAAAAGAATTAAGAAATCAAAAAATCAAAAAATTTAATTTTAGGAGATTTTAACAATACTAACAATTACCAGTAAGTCAAAAGACTGTTCATGAACAGTAGCTACCGATACTTTAACATATTTCAGTCAATATACGATATATGACTAAAACGTAAAATGAAATATAAAAAAACTAAAAGGTATAAAGTGAATAAGTATGTTCATGAACAATGCTTTGGGGCTAAAATGTAATTTCTCCAAATGTCGGTAGCTGCTGTTCATAATCAGTGTTTTGGCTTCACATAATCATACTATATATAGTATATAATAAAATAATTACATCACAAAATATTCATTATTAGGCTCATTTCGAACGTATTAAGTGTACGATTATAATGACGTAATTTTTTAAAATTAAAGCGTATTTTTTTAACATGTTCCAACCAATATACGATATATGATTATAACGTAATGAAATATAGAAAAGTAAAAGATATAAAGTGAATAAACATTATAAGTTTAGAAGGTTAATATGTAAATTTAAAAATAGGTATAGGATTCAGGTCGGTTAGAGCGTATATATAGTATATAATAAAATAACTACATCAAAAAAAAATTCAATATTAGGTTCATTTTGATCGTATCGACGATACAAATATAATGACGTAATTTGTTGAAATTAAAATGTATTTTTTGACGTCTTTTAGCCAATACACGATATATGACTAAAACGTAAAATGAAATATTGAGAAGTAAAAGGTATAAAATGAATAAACGTTATAAGTTCTAAGTTTAGGGGCTTAATATATAAGGTTAACTACATCAAAAAATATTCAATATTAGGCTCATTTCGATCGTATCAACGATACGAATATAATGACGTAATTTGTTAAAATTAAAACGTATTTTTTTAACATATTTTAGCCGATAAACCATATATGAATAAAACGTAAAATTAAATATTCAAAAGTTCAAGGGTCAAATGTGTAACATTGGAATTGGAAACAGGAATAAACCAGTGGAGAAACGCGCGGGTCTAAAAATCGGGTCATGGGTTGGGGTTGGGTTTGGGTCACATTGGGAGAGAGGGAAGTTGGATTTGGGTCGGGTCGGGTCAGAGAGGGTCGGATCAAAGTTGGCGGGTCGGTGTGCCTGATAAATGTATAGTATATATAATGAGATAGAAGGTCCATTTGTCTTTTCTTTGCAAAAGGTTGACATTCAGACCTTGTTATAGACAGCTCTTGAGAAAGTTATAAAGGACAAACATTCTTTATTTGAAATCTCAGAGATTGTCCCCATTTGACCATGATATGAAGCATCAATATCAAAAACTCCAAATAGCAAGTAGACAAGAAGGATCCATCGATTTCGGGAGAGAAGTCTCCCGATTTTTTCCTCCGATCGGAAGTAACCTCAGTGGAATATCGGGAATCATCTTTAGTCCGCATTTGAAGAAATGGTTTCTTATTGATTTTGGGTAGTCTTCAATTTTTTTAAACATATAGTTGTGAGTGAGCTTTTCTAAAAGAATCTTAAAATATTCTAAATATAATCTAAAATAAAGGAAGCTGGGGAGGTCATTTTCAAATCGATGGCACAACACTTTGCTACAAATATTATAAACTAAAAGGTAAAATAGTCATTTACATCATTCAAATTATTTATTCAGGACAACAATCGAACACCAATTTAGTTAAATCCATATGATATGAAGTATCAATTTACCATGTGTAGAGCATAAGGCGCTATCCAACTCTCACATACTAGTTAAGATTCTTGGTCCTTGTCATTGCTCTTGTCGGGTAAGATTATCAATTTTTATGATATTAATTCGATAAGTTAAAGTGAACCAGTAAATGATAGATATTTTGATTCTATAAATGATAGACAATCTATGTTAAAAAAGTTGTAACACCGAGTGCACTCGAAATCCGAATAAACCCTTTTATTAGTATTTTTTTGTTACTTTTTATGTAATTATTTGAGTTTTGAACTTTATTTTTATGTTAGTTTAATGTTTAACGTTTAATGTTTGAAATTTATAATTTTGGAGTTTGAACTACTTCTAATAGTTAATAATTAAGCATGAAAAATAAAGATATTTAAACTATTAGGTGGTGTTTGGTTTGCTAGAACGTTTTTGATGGAATTGGAATACCTGATGGAATTGGAATCCATCAAGAATTGGAATTCAATTTCATATTCTGTTTGGTTGGCAGGAATGCAATCAATTGAAACTTCTCTATATTTTGAGTTTTCTCCAACAACTTTTTTCGATAATCCGTCATTATTTATATTATATATTAAAATATACAATATATTTAATATTCCAATAAACTTTAAAAGTATTTAAACAATCAATTGAAAGTTCTCTATATTTTGAGTTTTTTCGTGATTTTCTACTTTAGAAAATATGATAGAACGCTATTGGAGTAGAAAACAAAAACCATACTTTTCTAATTTATAGAAGTCGTTGGAGTTGCTCTTGCCCCTGTAAGAGCATCTTCAACAGCTTTTCTAAGATAGAGAAATGAGGTTTTTGTTTTCTAAATTACTCCAACAGCTTCTCTATATGGTTCTCTAAAATTTAAAGTGTGAAGTGAGAAATTACTTTTTTATTTATTTCCATCAGTGAGATTGGATCATTATTATTTTATATAAATTATTTTTTAAAAATGTATTAGAAAGATAAATTTATAGAATATATTTTAATAATATACTAGAAGTTGAAATCTAAAATAGAGAATCTGTTACGTACATTTTGATTTTTGAGTCCCTATTTTAAAGAACTATGGAGAAGCTGTTAAAAATATTATAAGCAAATAATAGTGTTGAATTTTACCAGTAAGCATTTTCCGAGTAAATATGTGATAAACGACCTTTAAGAGAGACTGAAACAACTAAAATATTACACATTATAGGTTTGCATCCATAACTAATTTGGGAAAAAATTACCTTTTTATATAAATCATAAATTTTGAAAAAACGTGTAAAAAACGACCAAAAATAATCAAACATTGAGTTATGGTTTCACGATTTATTATATGTGTAAAATTCACAAAACAAACCAAATTTTCTCTAGAGTTATTGAATCTCTTAAACAATTCAACAAGTTGTTTAGATCTTAGAGCATTTTTAATGAAAGTTTTTATAAAAACCTTCTTTTTACGGTTTTGTTATTACCTCATTTTCAACTCATTAAATTAAGAACTTTCTTAAAAGTCCACAATGATAGTTTTTATAAAAATCTCTAGTTGTGGATTCTATTGACTTTTTTTTTATCATCAATAATAATTATAAATTCATGGAAATAAATGGAAAACTAGCAAATATGTTAATTGGCACCAACATCAAGGTAAGAACCAAACCTTTTATTTAAGAACTAAAGAATATGGAGTTCTTGTAAGAACTCTTTAAAGTAATAGTTTACATAAGTCAATATACTTTTTGCTTATAAAAATGTTACATTAATAAAATTGTTCTTAGAAAGCAAGAAAGAATAGACCCCTCCCTCCCTCCCTCTTACACACACACACATATAGTTCACTAGACAAGTTAGATTCCTCTATTTTTTCTACATGAAAATGTCGGTGTGAATCTTACTATAAGATTATATACATAACATACATAATGTCGGTAATCCTGTATATCTACTTACAAAAATTATAAATCCTTCATTAATTCACTACATCAAAATGTCTGAATCTATCGCTAAAACAAAATTACTATATATTTGTTAAATTCATCGTTAAAATTTCATATTTTAACAATAAATTACATAAAGTAGTTGTGTGATACAGAAAAGAAAGGTAGGGTTCAATAATCACATGGTGGTTGAATATAATACACCAAGACAAGGCTAAATGAAAATAGACAATCTATGCCTTCATTTTCATTTAAAACTTTTAAATCTAAAATAATGTATGAACTTTAAGACGCAAACCAAATAAAAATGTACAAATTTATAAATTATTTTCATATACTTTTTAATATATGAAACAACATATATAAAAATAAGATATGTATATAATATTCTTTTGTATTTAAAATATATAAGACTTTTTATGTGGAGAAAACAATTAAAAACTTTCACATATAAAACAATATTACATAAACACGATATTCTTATAAATATATTCATATAAACTATTTGATTAATAAGAGAATGAGACCTAAATTTTAATGTCAAACGACTGACCTCTTGCATTTGTGTAATTGTTGACCTAATTTCACAACACTACAAAAGTGTTCAGCCACTCCTCCTTAATCACATTCTACAATTTTTTTGTGCAAATGAAATTTTTATGTGTTAATTGAAACTTTTATTAGGTTCACATTTACTTACATTATTATATGATTATTTTCATTTTTAATATTAAAATTTGATCCAAATAGGGTTTCAAGAATATATAACAATTGAAGACAATTATGAAATTTTGTAACGAAAGTTTATTTAAATGTGATTTAGGTTGATGTTGAAACAATAATAATATGATTATTATGTCTATGAATTTGTTTCTAATTTTAAAACTCGGTTGAAAAAAACTAACTTATAATTAACTTGTATAATACATCGATCTTTAACCATCTCCACCCACATTAACCACCATCATCCTTGCCAAGGTTGCCTGCCCCATCTCCTCCTGCCACCAATGAATTGTGATCGGATCCAATTCTCTTATCAAGAAAGAAGATAATTGAAAAATATGGATTTGCTTTTCTTTTCCAGTTCTTGTTCTTGTTTTATTTAAAGTTTTGGTTGCCAGAAAATTTTAGTTTTATTTTATTAATGTTTTGTTGCGGTATCTAGCTCTTGGGCCGGTTTCGGGGCGAGTTTATGGGCCGGTCGATAAGGTCGGTTCATGGGCGTGAGATACCCCTAGAACGTGTGAGTGAATTATCTGTCGTTCAAAAAAAAATGTTTAGATTTTGACAACAAACCAATTAGTAGCATTTTAGCTATTTTATACTTCAAACTTCAAGCCAATAGTCTTGTTGGAAATAACCTATTGGTCATAGTACTAGACACATACACATATATAGATAGATAGATAAATAGAAAGTTAAATGTCACTTTTCAATCATAACCGAGATGAATTTCATTTCAATAATTGTATTTGGTTTGAAGAAAATTGTGAATATGAAATATGGATATTTCAATGAAGTCTCAACCGAGGGATTTAAAAATCTCACTGCGAAAGTTGATATTTCAAGGAATTTAATAGGATTTGTTTATAATAATATTTAAAAAAAAATTAAAAATATTTATTTATATTAATAAATCAATGTATTATAGATAATTATTATATTGATCCAATTTCATTCCAAAATCCACGAACCAAGCACGTTAAAAATTCTAAATCATTAAAATTTTAAATTCTTCTTCAAAACCCAAATCCATTAGAATAACAAAACTCAAAAATCTATTTGATTTAATTTTATACCTCCAATAAATTTAATAAAGGGGTGAACCATATACAAATAGATTGATCTATTTTCCCCATTGAAAAATCCCTACCAACTCTCTTTCCTAATCCGCACCCCCACAAATTGTCTATAAATAATAATAGCGACTATTTATTATCACAAGTCAAAACACAAACCTTCATTTATCTCCATTACAACTCTTGGGGTTAGAACCATATACAAATATGGCTCAATTAGCAACCATGACCATGGCCATGGTACTCATGGCTCTAACTCACATCTCTTTCTCTAAGATCACTAATGGAGGTTACCTCTACCCACAATTCTATGATCAATCTTGCCCACAAGCCAACGACATCGTTCGCTCCATTGTTGCACGAGCAGTTGCCAACGAGCCACGTATGGCTGCTTCCTTGCTTAGACTCCATTTCCATGATTGCTTTGTTAAGGTACGTAATGGAATTTTAACCTCTTCGACATTTAGTTCTTTGTGAAATTAAAAATTGAATCATTTTGAGGTTGTTAACATATGATATTGATGTATGATCATAATTAGGGGTGTGATGCATCGATATTGTTAGACAGTGGTGGCAGTCGTAGTGTAATTAGTGAGAAGGGATCCCTCCCCAACAGTAACTCAGTTCGTGGATTTGAAGTCATCGATGAGATCAAAGCTGCATTGGAAACGGCTTGTCCACAAACCGTCTCCTGTGCAGATATCTTGGCTCTAGCAGCCAGAGACTCCACAGTTCTGGTATGTATCCCACCACAACAAAATTCAGAGATGCAAAACAAAAACCAACGACCTATCTAAAAGCATTATAATAAGTTGTGTAGGACTATAAAGTAAGACTACCTAACAAGTTCTACTTACAAAATTGTGCAACCTAATATGATACAAGTTGTACATTTTCTTATAGATCTTTTTATATGGCCACTTTCAATGACCTATAGAAAGGTCAATATAAGAATTTAGTTTGTATCTTATTATGTTGTCCAACTTCGTCGATAAAACTTGTTAGGTGATCGAATTTCATCCTAATAACTTGTTGTAAAACTGAACACAGATTCTTGGTCCTATAAATAATTACTAACCTTGTATATATACAGAGTGGTGGACCGAGTTGGGAAGTCCCAGTGGGAAGAAGGGACTCGTTGGGTGCAAGTTTGAGTGGGTCGAACCACAATATCCCAGCTCCAAACAACACTTTCCAGACCATCCTCACCAAATTTAAACTCGTGGGTCTTGACATTATCGATCTTGTAGCACTTTCCGGTAACCTTTTTAATTGATGTAATTCAACAAACAAATAAAAACGGCTTTATATGATGTCAAATATGTCTATTGTAATTGTGTATCCTGTGTAAAAATTTGTTAGAATAAGTTGATATGATGATTTTGCCTTTTGCACACTTTCTATAAGACGCTTTTCAAAATATCTTATGAATATACTATTATAGGGGTGGGTTCAAATATGAACCACTTTTTGGTTGTGAACATGAGGACAGCCGAGACTGTGACATGTGGCGGATGACTAGGCGCCACGTCAGATCCACGGCAGGTGACTAGGCGCGATTCATGGGAGGGCATTGAATTAAAAGGTGGGACCATACTCAAAGCCGCCACGTGTCGCGCTCTCGGCTGTACTCACGTTCACAACCAAAAAGTGGTTTACATTTGAACTTTCCTCTACTATTATATATATATATATATAATTATTTTAACTTTTTTCAAATAAAGTTATATGAAAATATTAATAAGATTTTTTATTAATTTTAAAGAAGTTCTAAAAACTCACTTTCACATAGTTATTTGGTACTATGGTACTTACTATAAAATTAAGCTCAATAAATCAGTTTATTATGATTTTTACCCATATTTAACCTTGTGTAAAGCTGATCTTATTGTAATGCAAGACATAGTTATCTTAATTGAAAACTGACCCTTAAAAATTCTTAAATTTTGTTATTTCAGGAAGTCACACCATCGGAAATGCTCGATGCACCAGTTTCCGACAACGGCTATACAGCCAAAAGGGCAACGAGCAGACCAACCAGTTGTTTGCTTCTCGATTGCGAGCCAACTGCCCACAATCCGGTGGCGATCAGAATTTGTTTTTTCTGGATGGTATAACCCCGATGAAGTTTGATAATGGGTACTATAAAAACTTGATGGATTCAAAGGGGGTTTTGAGTTCCGATCAAATTTTGTTTACAGAAAACCAAGAAACAATGGAGCTTGTGAAGGAGTATGCTACAAATGAGGAGTTGTTCTTTCAACAGTTTGCGAAATCGATGGTTAAGATGGGAAATATTAGTCCTTTGACAGGCTATAGAGGACAAATTAGAAAGTCTTGTAGAAATGTCATCGATTAAGATTAACTGCTATCTTAAATTAGTTAAAATATCATTAAATAATAATAAAATTACATGATATATCGTGTTTTTAGAATAAATAATTTGCTTTAAAAATGTGCATCCACTCCCTAGATATTGTACTTCGTGAAAACAGTTGCTCTACTTTGCTTTTGCTTCTTATAATCGAGATCAAGTATGCATACATGTCACCCAGACCCCACATTTGATGGGATATATACTCGAGGAAATAGTTGCATACATCTAACATTCCACCTCTAGTGTGATATGAGGTGGGATATACCAGATCGTTAATTTCTTTCCTTTTACTCAACATGATGACAATAAGAAACAAATATAGATATATTTTCCATTAAACCATCATGTGAGAAAATCTTTTGCAAACCAACTTTACCTAGGAAACTTGTATTCTAATTATAGTTTCAAAATATACATAATGGCAGTATGATATTCAACAAATTAATACAATGATTCAGTAACATTAAACAAACTCAACAAAGACGAATCTAGAACTTTTTTCTATAAGTGGTTACATCATTTGACAATAAGAAACAAATATGGATATATTTTTCAATAAACCATCATGTGAGTTCATGTATGCAACTCTTTTATTGAAATTTTTTATCGGAAACATAATAATTTCGAAATTAAAAGCTAAAAACTAAGAAAATGATACTAACATAATCAAACTCGAGTCGGGATGTAAGAAAATATTTGCAAACCAACTCTATCTAGGAAAACTTATGTTCTAATTACAGATTCAAAATATATATGATGTCAATATGACACACAACAAATTAATGCAATGATTCAGTAACATTAAACAAACTTACGCTACGACAGAAAAATGAAATAGTGACCATGCGACCACGACCACCACCTAGATCTGTCCATGTTACTCAATAATGTGTTTCCACATGCCTTAGAATAGAAACTACACATAGCAAGCCGACATGCATTTTTCATACAAACTTTCCAATTAAGCCTGATGCATATGAGAAACTTTGTTGTGTATCCTTTGTTTTGTTAATTTGTATGTATGTTTACAATTTGAAGTTTGGGATATTCTGGTGTAGTGCTCTTCATGTGACATATCAACTACAAGATTGAGTGGATATATATGCCTAATAATTAAGATTTTATTGTAATTTCTTTTTTTCTGCTTTTTATAAAACTTTGTTTTCTCATTGTATTTATGAGGTTTGTTTTTTTAGATATTATTTGACAAAAATAGGTTAGTTTATAAAATTATGTATGACAAATTAATTGATAAGTTAGTTGATGATTGATAAATTAGTTAAAAACTCATAAGTTAGCTTCTTAACAAATTTGTTTTAACAAATACTAACTCAAATAACATAACAGAAAAAACATAAATAATTAATTACGAGTATTTTGTAATATAATTAAGATAAATTTCTAATGATATAATTAAAATAAATTTTTAATAATATAATATGTTAGTTAATACAAATAAGATAGTAAATAAATTAAATAATATAGTATATTAATTAAAAGAATATAAAATTGATTATTTAATATTAATAAATAGTAATCGATAGTAATTAAAATCAATTATCAATAAAATTTAATAATATATTATACATTAATTATAATTATTAGTTATTTTTTAATATTATTAATTATATCAATTATTATTTGATACGTTTAGATATTAAATAACAAATAATTTTTTTTAAAATGCTTATGTAAATTACATATAATTTAAGCTATATTTTTTTCATAAATAATTAAAACTTACTAAATATTTTAATAAAAATATTTAATCTATCTTTTAATTATATTCTTTTAAAACTACTAATTACTTAGAAATTTTATTTTCATTATATATTATAGTAATTTCAATCATAAATTAATGTATATATTTTCTAAATTTATAGTATATAATAATTAATTTTATATTCTTTCAATCAACATGATATAATATTTAGTTACTTTAGTATCTTGTTTGTATCAATTAACATACTATATTACTTTAAAATTATTTAATTACATTACTAGAGATTTATCTTAATTATATTATAAAATATTTCTAATTATTATTTATTCAAGATGTCATTTTTTGTTATTATACATACTCATAAGCTAGTTTTTACCAAACATAATTAATTTATGTACTAGCTTATTAGCTACTGGCTAGCTTATCAAATATCAATCATCAACTAGTTTGGCAAACATAGTCTAAGTCAATGTACCATTGACTTCTCACTTCTTCATATGATTATTATTCTTACATCATCTCCAACAGCTATACTTTTTTTAATTGGATTATTTTCTTTGTTATTGTTAGACCAAATGTGAAGATGGAGAGGTTCAAAACAGGTTCAAGATGAAATAGAGATGAGGGGTAAAAAGAAAATAAAAAGTTGAACAAATACTTTCTTAATTTATTAAAATTCAAGACCCACTTTGTAACTTTTTGTAAAAGCTCAAGGACTAAAGTTATTCTTTAAGTAAAAGTTAATTAAAAACTATATTTAAATGATAAAATGTGCTTTAAACAACATCTAAATGGTAAATATGTTTTAAAAGTACTTGGTAAATAACTCAGAAAAATGAGAATGAGTGTTTTCTTCATTGAATGAAAGTAGTTTATATTTTAGAATCTAACTATATATATATATATAGGCCAAGGTTATATATAGAGGAAAGTTCAAATGTGAACCACTTTTTGGTTGTGAACGTGAGGACAGCCAATAGCGCGACACGTGGCGACTTTGAGTGTAATCCCCCTCTTTAATTCAATGTCTCCCATGAATCGTGCCTAGTCATCCGCCGTGGATCTGACGTGGCGCCTAGTCATCCGCCGCGTGTCGCGCTCTCGGTTATCCTCACGTTCACAACCCAAAAGTGGTTCACATTTGAACCCACCCCTATATATATTGTTTTGGTAAAAAATTACACAATTAAATATCGTAAGATGTTGTGAGGCAAATCCGTCGAGAGAAAGAAATCTAGTTCGATAAATCGTGCGATAAATTAAATAAAGAGACGACGTAATTGATGACGCAGGAAAAACCTCGAGGTCGAGGAAAAAACCTGCGGCCGACTAAAAGGGTATAGTCGACGTTGCACTAAGTATCACCAAGAAGGGGTGATGTCCTCGAGAATTACAGCGTAGATCGTACGATTACAATGAAACAGGATATAAATTACAAAGAATAATATGGAAATTGTAGAGAGTGTTCCCAGATTCCAATAGCTTCCAAAGTAATCAGATGTCCCTTGAATGAATACTTTAGTCTTCTTTTATAGTTGTTGAAGGTGTAACCGATGTCCTTAATCGTGCTTTTAATGCAACGGTCATAACCGAAGCTAAGTTCTCGCTTGTAACGGTCGAGGCTTTATGAAGAGCGTATCTCGGTCTTTAACGGTTACTTGATTTTCGACATCCGTTGTTTACCTGTTACAAATGATCATACTTAAGACATATCTAGCCGTTAGTATAATATCGAGCGATATCGTATGTTTCTTGAATCACATCGTACGATATCCTATATAAAGGTCATTCGATGATTAGCTGCTATTGTTCGAAGGTACAGGTATCTTATCTCAGGACCTTGTCTTAATACATGATTATCATCCTGAAAGATATCTTATGATTTAAGTCGATCATCCTGCATCGTGCGATCGTAAATTTTCACCCAAACATATATATATATATATATATAACCTCGTGTTATTATTTCTTTTACTTGCAACATGTATTAGTTTACTGGAGGTTGTTAGTAATTATGTGCAGAAGTTGACAAACCAGCGAACACACATCCAATGTTACAAAACACTTGAGGGTCACACCTGTGAGAACCTATAAATCGAGTAAGTTAAATAAAACCCAGAAATGGAGAGTATGGATTTATAATAGTCAATTATAAATCAGTTGGGTAATTTCAGTCAGAAATCCCAAAGTTAGAGGGTTGTTAAATTAATTAAGATAATTATATATTTATTAGTAAAATAAATATATAATAGATAATCTAATTAATTAAGGTAATTATCTAGAAAATCTTTTCTTAAAGGAAAAGAAAAGGTTAGATAATTATAAGGAAACTGAATCAGATGAGGATTCTATCATCTGATAAGTTATATAAATAAAGCCTTAGAGGTTTATGATTTATTCATTTAGTTAGTTCCCAGTTAAATCAGTTTCCACCCTGAAAAATTCCATCCTCTCTCTCTACCTTTGATCGCCGTCGGCCACACACCCAAAACCAGTTTGGTTTTTCGGTTCAACTGGGGTTTTTGAGTTCTGCTAGAGGAACACTCGTAAGGTTGATCACTGGTGGATTATTACTCAAGCAATCCAGGTACTTTAAATGCGAATTTTATTGTTTAAATAATTAAAACGAAAAGATCATGGTTTTAGGGTTTTAACCATAAATCGCTTCCACACTTTTAGTGTTCTTCGGATCAGATTGATTCGGGGAGCACAGAAAAACCCAACAGTGGTATCAGAGCCACGGTTTTATCGTTCTAATTTATTTAAACTTATTATTAGATCCGTTTAAAATTGTTTCATATATAGTTTTGATAATCATTTCAAATAAAAATTCAATTTTTATTGTTTTGGGTAAAAATCTGATTTTTATCAGTTTTTCAAAATCTTTATCAGTTTCGATTATAAGATTTAGTGATTATCGTATTTAATTTAATCCTTATCAGTTTGAAAGGGTTTTGATTTCATAAAATCTTTATTAGTAACTATCGTTAAAATTATAATCATCACAAACCACGAAACCAAAATCGTATGAATAACCCGGAAAAACCACCACCAGATTGGTGGTAGCTGCATTTGTCGCACCACCGCTACACCACCAGTATGGTGGTCGCGGCTGGCCGCCGTGGTCGATCACCGGACCGCACTACAACGGCCCCGGCTGCCGTTTGCGAGCCACCAAGCCACGCCACTAGTTAGGTGGTGGTGGCCGGACTGTTTACCGAAAACAAAGCCATCGCCGTGCCACCAAGTCAGTGGTGGCAACGGCGGTTTTGATGGCAGTTGTGAACCGACGAAGACCAAAAGCCACACCACCTGTTCGGTAGTGGCGATGGTCAAAGGTATGGCTGAATTGCCGAAGTTGTGAACACCGGCGATGATGGTGACCATGTGGCCGAACCACCAGTCGGTGGTGGTCGCGGTCGTTAAATCGATTGCTACCCCATGGTGGTAATTGATGTCAGAAGCGTGGTGGTGACTGGCGTTTTTTGAATAGTGGCCAATTGACCGAACCCACATCCAACGGCCGAGGCCGTACCGCCAGTCGGCGGCAGCCGCACCGCAACCACCAGAAGCCGCGATCACGGTGGTGGATGGCGGTGCCAACGGTAGCCATCAACGATTAGTTGTCGGCCGCACCGCGCCTAGCGGTGGCGGCGTTTCGACTGTTGATTAACGCCCGACCAGCCGCACCACAGATTGGTGGTGGCGGCGTTGGTTATGTCAAACGCCGGCGATGGTGATTCGATTCACCGCACGCTGCAAAAGTCAAGCGCCACCGGCCGCATCACAAGTGGTGGTTGCGGCAGCGGTGGTCAATCGGTGACGATGGTAGCATTAGATGGTGGCGGTGTAGTTTTTCGATCCGCCGATCACAGCGCCGAGTGAGTGGCGATGAGGATGATGATGATGGCGTTTGATTTCGGTGGCAACCGGTTGTCGTCACCGCTGTCGATCGCTGAACGCTAAACCAATGGGGGTGGCGGCGGTATTGACAGCAGATTGCTGCTGGTAACGCCGATCACCGGTCGAGGCAACGATTGCCGATTAAGGCTGTTCACGGCACGAGTGTCACCCTCACGGCGTGAGTGACACTTACAAACCATCTAGGGTTTTTCTGTTAATTTTGGGCTAGAGTTTGTTTGCGAGCCCAAAACCCAGTTTTCGGGCTTGGCTTGAGGCCCAAGAAGTTTTTGATAGTATAAATCTTATTCAAGACCTTTTAATTAGAAAATTAAGTTATTCTTAATCATGTTTAACAAACCAAGATGTTTTTGTCATAACCAATTGGTCAAATCTACGACACAATTTACAGTTCAATAATTCTTACCGATCAGTTTGATCGGTGGAACCGGTTTGATATCAGTTTAGGATAAAAGACGAATATTTCATAATTTTCGCTTTATAAAATAATCTTGTTTTATAAGAAAATTCCTTTTTAAAATATTTATTGGTTTATAAAACAATTAGTTTATTAAAAACCAGTTTTTACGATTAACGGCATGAGATAATTTTAACGGATCTAAGCTTCTTTTATCACTTTATTATATTGCTAAAATATATAAATGTGTGGTTGCTTGAAAATTGCATATGTCAATTATGGACTTGCCAACTTAGACCATTTTGGATTTTAATTATGGGGAGGCCTGCGTGCCATTTACAACCCCTTTGTAATAATGACCATAGGATAGTGTTTTATTTTTACGAAGATGTCGGAGCCAGTGGAAGCTACGCAAGAAGACACAATTTTCTTTTATGGAGTCCTAACAAAGGTGTCGGAGCCAGTGGGAGCTACGCGAGGTGTTAGAAATCTTTTAGAAAAATAGGTCATTATTGGTGCTTAGGAATAAAGGTTGGCAAACCCATAATTAGTTAATTTTAAACTATGTAGTTGTAGATTTTAATTGCGTGTTATCTGCGTGTTTATAATTGTTGAACTACGTGGTTATTTTATTCGTGATAGTTAGTTAATCAAGATGTTTTAAGATAAAGGAAAGTTTTAAAACTAGATTAAAATCATGATGTTAAGAAGGTTTTAAAATTAAAGTCACCAGTTTTTCAAAACCTTTTTGGTAGACTTTATTTAAAAATAAAACCTGTAGAATTGTAAATAGATTGTTTAAAGGCAAGATTGACAAAACAGTTAGTTTTGGTCAACCAGGATGTTATCAAAATAGCTAGTTTTGATTAGCAAGTATGCTTTTAAAACAATAAGTTTTAATTAGCAAGAGCCTTTTAAAAACAGTTAGTTTTTAAACAGCGTATGTTTGAAACAATCAGCTTTCTGTTTAAACAATCAGTTTTTCATAAATTACAATTTTCTGAATAAACTGGACATGGAAAGGTTTTCAAAAATTAAAACCCCGATAAATCATAGATCAGTAAGTGCGACCCATCTAGGGGCACCTCAGGCGTAAGGTACGCGGGTGTTCTAAGAAGAACACACCTTAAGCATCCGTGTTCAAACCCCAAGCCAGAGGGGATACTACGACTCTGTGCATTATTTCCGGGTGGTACCGGCCAGAGTAAAGTGTCCAAGTCCCAAAATGGTGAGATCTATTTTGGTTCTGTTAAGTTTACCGGGTGGTACCGGGCCAAAATGCACTTAGAGGGACTGAAACATGTACGAGTAATTACCGTTGTCCGTAAAGATCTTGGAGTCATGTCAGTTAGATGTGATTGGTAAAAGTCCTTACCTACCGAAATAATACGACCTGGTGGAGCAAGAACATTACGCACATCAGGGCGTATGAAATGAAGGATCCTAGTCCAATAATTAATCATTTATGGGTTTATTGATTTTATTGGAAATTAGTCTATTCACAAGTTGTTAAAACCAATTTTATTTTATGTGTAGATGGCTAACACTGTTACCAACACAAACAATCTTTCTCTCCGATCCATCCTAGAGAAGGATAAACTCACCGGTCCGAATTTCCTAGACTGGGAGCGCAATCTTATGATTGTGTTCAGGCATGAAAGAAAGTGGTACGTCCTTGAAGAACCTTTGCCAGAGGCCCCTCTAGCAAACGCACCAGCTGCTACTAGGAATGCTCATAAGAAGCATTCAGATGACTTGCTGGATGTCGGTTGTCTAATGCTTGCAACCATGAGCCCAGATCTTCAAACAGGGCTCATGAACACTAGTGCCTATGACATGATCCGCCAGTTGAGGGACATGTTCCAAACGCAAGCTCGCACAGAGCGTTATGATGCCACGAAGGCATTTAACGAGTGCAAGATGATCAGAGGGACCTCAGTGAGTGACCATGTGATGAAGATGAAACGACACATGGATCATCTGGAAAGGTAGGGCACCAGTTCCGTTGCAGCTAGCAATGGATACTATACTCAACTCACTGTCAGAAGACTATAAGCCTTTTGTGGTCAACTACAACATGAATAACATGGAGAAGTCAATAGCCGAATTGCACTCCATGCTCAAGACTGCTGAGTTGAATATGGGAGTGTTGGGAATCACAAACTAAAACATGCACAGCGGAAACTAAAACGATTCCCAATCGAGGATCCAATCCTAACCATAAACAGATACAATTTAGTGAGGTTTGACGATTTACCTCTTGAGAATAAATTTCCAGAAGGCTTGTAGGGGGTACACCGCTACTGACACGTCTCGAGGAACAGTTGCTAGACCACCAAGGATTACTATTCAAAACGAGAAAATTTCGGTTCTCGCCTTCTTGCTTATTGTCGCCGGCGGTAGAGAGAAAGAAGAGAGAGAGTGATTTTCGAGAATTATCAGAATCAGTTATTATTCAATCAAACCTCATGCCTTTATTTATATTAACTAAAAAGGCAGTGTTTGATACCATATGGAATACTCTTATAATTATCAACCTGATAATATATATATATTCCATATTTATCTCTTTATTAATTAATTCAACTGATTAATTAATTTATATAAATAAATAATTCAGCTAATTATTTATTTCTTTCTCTCTTCTTTTATAATTAATAAACGATTAATTATTTCTCTCAACCAAGTAATCCAAACATCCTCTTGTTTAGTGTGCAGCGGTGTGACCTACTAGTGTCTTATAACATTGGATACGGTAACCTTGTTACTGTCTCGCACATAATCCTAACAGACTCCCACTTGTGCTAGACATGTAACTATGTCTGTTACCATTAGCCTAAGGAGGTCCCTAGCCAGACACTTAGGTTAACCAGGTTATAAGATCTCTTACATCCAGAGATACAATTCTCGACTGAATTCGTACACAGGTTCATTCCTTTTGCACACGATATTTCTAAAGTGATTTAAGACATGGAGTGGAGGATTCATTTCTTAAAATCAAGTATTTCTTGACTCTGATTTCGATTGCCTGCAGTAACGGATATTACTAAATAACCCCTGTTATTCTATCCGAGTGTGGCCACGCGTTTTCTGCCAATCTTAATCGTCAAGGGGCCCGGAAATATCTCTCTTTTGAAAGAGGTGCAAATCCCTTCTTGACTACTTGCATTTGGATCCACGGCTTCCGCTGCATCTAGTCACGTCCCGTATAGCCACCCAGTTACGGTGCAGCGTTAGTACGTGCTAAGAGTACAGTGGTCCTCGTGTTCCCAAACCAAGTATCTCAGGTCTAAGGACAACCTATCAAGTCAGTGCCTATGACTGAGGCTCCATGAAGCAGACTTGATTACTGGTCACTTCCAATACCCAAACACTCTGATGAGTATCTATAAATACTTGGTCACATCACTTGTGCTTTTATTCTCTACTTTGAATAAATCATCAAGTATTTATAATAGCGTTAAACTCCCTATTGAAATTCCCATTTCAATAAGTGGCTACGGAAATTTAGATTTCATACAAGACTTTGTAGAATCAAGGATACGTTAAATATGCGAAAAATAGTTAATTTAGAACAATCATGATATTAAAACCTCCATTTATTTCCAACACACTGTGAAATAAAAACTTTACATGATTTCATTGTTTCTAAATTAGACTATAGTAATAATTAATAAACTAAGTACTAGCTACTGGCTTCCAGGTACTGCATCCCAATGGAATTCGCATGTGCCTCATGCTTTGCCCTTGCTAGTGGCTTTGTCAGCGGATCTGCGACATTGTCTTCTGTTGGAATCTTGCATATTCTTACATCTCCTCTTCCAATGATCTCTCGGATGAGGTGATACTTTCTGAGCACGTGTCTCGACTTGTGATGCTCTCTAGGTTCCTTTGCTTGCGCCACGGCTCCTGAGTTATCACAGAATATATCTATCGGTCTCGAGATACTGGCAACAACTCTGAGATCCGATAGAAAATTCCTCAGCCAGACAGCTTCCTTTGCCGCATCACATGCTGCAATGTACTCTGCCTCTGTAGTTGAGTCTGCAATCGTGTCCTGCTTCGAGCTCTTCCACGAGATCGCATCTCCGTTTAGGGTAAAGACGTACCCTGACTGTGACCTGAAGTCATCTCTGTCGGTCTGGAAACTAGCGTCAGAGTATCCTGTGACACTAATTTCATCCTCAGAACCTCCAAAGACCAAGAACATTTCTTTCGTTCTTCTCAGATATTTGAGAATGTTCTTGACAGCTACCCAATGGGGCTCACCTGGATTCTGTTGGTATCTGCTCGTAACACTTACTGAGTAAGCAACATCGGGCCTAGTACATAGCATGGCATACATAATCGATCCAATTGCAGAAGCATATGGGACCGATTTCATCCTGTCCTGATCTTCACTAGAAACAGGACACTGTGTTTTGCTTAACACTATGCCATGTTGCATTGGAATGAATCCTTTCTTGGATTCATCCATCCTGAATCTCTTCAGTACTTTGTCAATGTATGTACTCTGACTAAGTCCGATAAGCCGCTTAGATCTGTTTCTGTAGATCTTTATACCTAGTATATAAGCGGCTTCTCCAAGGTCTTTCATCTGGAAACATTTACTTAACCATTCTTTAACACTCTGTAAAGTTGGTACGTCGTTTCCTATGAGTAGTATGTCATCTACATACAAGACCAGGAAGGTTACTATGCTCCCACTGAACTTAGTGTAAACACATGGCTCGAACTCACTTTTAGCGAAGCCAAACTCTTTGATTCGCTCATCAAAGTGTAAGTTCCAGCTTCGAGATGCTTGCTTTAATCCATAAATAGATTTTAGCAGTTTACACACCTTATTAGGATTCTTAGGATCTTCAAACCCCTCTGGTTGTTCCATATAGACGTCTTCTGTTAACTTTCCATTCAGAAAGGCTGTCTTGACGTCCATTTGCCAAATCTCGTAATTAAAGTACGCTGAGATGGCCATTAGAATCCTAATTGACTTTAACATGGCCACTGGTGAAAAGGTTTCATCATAGTCGATACCATGAGTTTGTGTGAATCCTTTTGCGACCAGTCTGGCCTTGAAGGTGTGTACATTTCCATCCATGTCGGTTTTCTTCTTGAAAACCCATTTGCGTCCAACAGCCTTACAGTGTTGTGGCAAATCAGTCAACTCCCAGACTTGGTTGTCATACATGGATTGCATCTCGGCCTTCATGGCTTCCTGCCATTGTTCAGACTCACTGCCTGATACAGCTTCTCCATAGGATGTTGGTTCATTTAAGTCTCCGCTCTCTTGAGAGACTAGGAACCCAAGATACCTATCTGGTTCTTGTCTTACCCTACTGGATCTGCGAAGGTCCTGTGTTTGCACTTCCTCAATCGGCTCTGATTGAGGTTCAACATTGTTGTGTTGAATTTCTGGCTCAACAACTGGTGTAGTGTTTTCTTCGTCTACTATCTGTAGATCTACATCCTTTCTGGTGTTCTCTAGACTGAGAAACTTTTCTTCCAGAAATTTTCCATTTCGAGCAACAAACACTTTGTTCTCTTCAGGGTTGTAGAAATAATATCCCACGGTGGTCTTGGGATATCCAACGAAGAAACACTTGTCGGATTTGGGTTTGAGTTTTTCTGAGGTAGGTCGTTTGACGTAAACCTCACAACCCCAAATTTTCAGAAAAGATATATTGGGTTTCTTACCCTTCCATAACTCGTATGGAGTCTTTTCTACCGACTTTGTTGGCGCTCTGTTCAGTATGTGTGCTGCTGTTTCGAGCGCGTGTCCCCAGAATGATACTGGCAGCGAAGAATGACACATCATCGTTCGTACCATGTCAAGTAAGGTACGATTTCTCCTTTCTGATACACCGTTCATCTGAGGTGTATACGGAGGTGTAAGTTGGGATACAATCCCACACTCCATCAGATGATTGTCAAACTCATCACTGAGATATTCGCCACCACGATCTGACCGTAAGAACTTGATCCTCTTGTCAAGTAGATTCTGTACTTCATTCTGATATTCCTTGAATTTCTCAAAGGTTTCAGATTTATGTCTCATCAAGTAGACATATCCATACCTACTGAAGTCGTCAGTGAAGGTAATGAAGTACCGGTATCCTCCTCTTGCTACATGACTGAAAGGTCCACATACATCTGTGTGGATTATTTCAAGCAAGTCAGTAGCCCTTTCATTTTCACTGTTGAAAGGTTGCTTTGTCATTTTACCAGATAAACAAGATTCGCAATTATCAAAAGGTTTGTAGTCGAAATTTCCAAGAAAACCTCCTTTTAGGAGTAGTTCAACACGTTTCTTGTTTATATGGCCTAAACGACAATGCCAGAGGTAAGTCTGATCCTCAATATCCTTGGATCGCTTACTTATATGATAGATTTCACTATTGTTGTCTTTAAGATTTACAGTGTATAGACCATCTACAGGTGTAGCTTTAAAATAGAAAATATTATCTTTAAAAACCGAAATCATCTTATAAGAATATTTATAGTAAAAGCCTTGGTCCACCAACAAATCAAAAGACAATACATTCTTAATCATATTTGGAATATAATAACAATTATTCAGTTCCAAAACTAGACCCGAGGGTAAACTAAGACTATAAGATCCCACGGCTTCAGCAATCAACGGAGTGCCTTCGCCTACTCGTAGGTTCGAACGGTCCTTCCTCAGAGTCTTTCTTCTAGTGAATCCCTGTAAATGATTACAAATGTGGTTACCACTGCCTGTATCAATTACCCATGATTCATAAGAAGTGATTAAGCAATCTATCATAAAGATACCTGGAGTATCGGGTAAACCGATATCCATCTGGTCGATATTCATCGAGTGCTCGCAAATATCCTCGCTGCCGCACTCTGGGCAACTCAGATCTCCCAGCTCATTTATTATGTCAGTGTCCATGAGATTCGCAGGTTCGGGTACTGGCTCTAGACTGGCCAGGATATCTTCATGAACTTTATCCACGTCGCTCTTTGGTTCTTTCATGTAGGCACTAGCTGTGTCCTGAACTTCCTTTGTGAGGGAGAACCACATGAGATACACTAACTCTTCCTGAGTCATCTTGTACCCCAGACGCGATAAACATTTAAAAAGCCTTCTCATATCAACAAGATGGTTTTTAACTGACTGACCCTTCTGTAGCTTCAGGGAGAGAATCTCTTGCATGATCAATAACTTCCCCGTGTGCTTGTAGAGACCCAGCTGGTTCTCCACATCTCTCACAACCTCGTGACATGATTTAACTCTTAAATCTCCCGTGAACTCGGGTGACATAGAGAAAATCAGAATGGACATTACATCCGATTCATCTGTCAAGTATCTAAAATACTCAGCAAATTCCTCTTCAGGGGCATTGCTTTTAGGTCGTGATACGGGTTTGTTGATCACATAAAGCTTATCCTGGGCACATAAAACGTTCCTCAAGTGTAACTTCCAAACTGGAAAGTTATGGCCCGTAAGCTTCCACTTGCCCATAATAAGGCGAAGTGACTCTTCAGGTGAATAAAACGGAATACTAATTTGAGACATCTACAGAAGAATATAAAATTCCAGTTTTAGTTTATAATTATATAATTCTAATAAATTATCACCCTTAAAATAAATTTATTAGACTAGAATCCATATTTCACATGTGTCGGGAAGCATGTGATCATGTCATACCGACTCATGCGATCTATGGTAGGTAACACTATACCAATCGTATTCCCTATCTGGAAAAACGACTTCTAGATCGTCGGGACATCGGATATCAATAATCCGTGCATATTTAGTCCCTCTAGTGCATTTTGGCCTGGTACCACCCAGTGAATAAATAATTACCAAAATAGATTGCACCACCCGGGACCTGGACAAACTCTGGCCGGTACCACCCGGAGATAATTCGCAGAGTTTTATCTCCTTCCAGTTTCGGTTTGAACACGGGCGTTCATAGTGTGTGCACTTACAACGCCCTATGTACCTTACACCGGAAGTGCCCCTAAAGTGGGTTGCACTTACTAATCTATGATTTTTAACAAGGGTCTAAATTGCCAGTTTTTTCTATTTCAAAAACTTTGAAAAACTGGATCCAAACACTAACTGTATTTGTATCCTTTAAATTTTTAAACAATCCGTTCAAAAAGGGCAATTTATATTTAATAACAATTACGTAAATTAAACAACCACGCAATTTAAATATAAACAGCACAGTCATAGCTTAAACCCTTAAACTAATGTTGTCTTATGAGCCAACACAAGACAACAGTCTCAATCCCTAAGTGACAAAAGTCTTCATCTTCTGGCACTCCCACTGGCTCCGAGATCCATGGTTGTCATCTTGTCTCCGTCTCGATGTAATTGAAATAATTATAACAAATGGGTTCAAATGGCACGCAGGCCTCCCAACTATTCTAATAAAGCTTTAAAATTACAAAAGGGTTGTAAATGGCTCGCAGGCCTCCCAACAATTCTAATAAAACGGATAAACACAACCACGGGTCTAAAGGGTTCAGCTATGACTTATCATATAATAAATTAAAACACATCTGAATTTTAATTTAATTATTATAAAACTAATTAATTAAAATAATTAATTAAATCTTATCTTGAATCGTTTTAACCTTATCTGAAAAAACGATCCTTTATTCGAAAAATTATCCGGAAACGGATTTCAAACTGATACCCGTTAATGATAATAATGAAACTCAAAAACGTCATCGAATCACCACCGATCCGCCGAAACTCGGTCGTCGATCGGCGGTTTTCAACGCCGGCGATGATGATGACTCGATCGCCACCACCGCCGCCCGGACTACCACCGCAATCGCCGCCGGCAGCGGCGACTTCGATAGTCACCACCGCCGCAGCAACCACCGCCGTCATCTAATTCAACTGGCGACGGCAGCAGCTAAGGAGCCACCACCGCCGCCCACCGCAATAACGATCATCGGCAACAGCAGCGGCTGGAAAGCCACCGCCGCCGCCGCGATCGATCGAAAGAAAAACACTATCGCCGCCATCACCACAAATCGGTGGTGTGGCGGTCGATATGGAGAACGACGACAGCAGTAGTAGCTCCTACCACCATCGCCGCCTCCGGCTCTACGGACGAACACCACCACCGTTGCCATCTGCGGCTTCGGTGGTTCGGACCACAACCCCGTCGCCACCACACGGCTGTGTGGTGGTTGATTAACCTAACAGCCGCCGCAGCCACCAATTGGTGGTGCAGCGGGCCTTGGTGTTATGGCCGGCGATGATCGACACCACCACCACCACAATCGGTGGTGTGGTGGTGGCTTTGCGGTTTTACTTCGGCCGACGCCACAACCACCAAGCGGGTGGTGTGGCCGGCGACTATCATGACAGCCGGTACCGCAGCCACCAATCGGGTGGTGCGGCCGGTGGAGAATCGACGGCGATTGGCCTGGAGGTCCGGCCGGCTAACTGCCGCCGTTCCGCCGCCAATCGTCGTTTCGTTAGGTTTACAAAAATCAGATTTTTAACGATTTATAAAACCTAATTAATCAAACAAACAATTTAAACCTGATCTGTTAGGTTTTAGGAAGTGGCTCTGATACCACTGTTGGGAATCACAAACTAAAACATGCACAGCGGAAACTAAAACGATTCCCAATCGAGGATCCAATCCTAACCATAAACAGATACAATTTAGTGAGGTTTGACGATTTACCTCTTGAGAATAAATTTCCAGAAGGCTTGTAGGGGGTACACCGCTACTGACACGTCTCGAGGAACAGTTGCTAGACCACCAAGGATTACTATTCAAAACGAGAAAATTTCGGTTCTCGCCTTCTTGCTTATTGTCGCCGGCGGTAGAGAGAAAGAAGAGAGAGAGTGATTTTCGAGAATTATCAGAATCAGTTATTATTCAATCAAACCTCATGCCTTTATTTATATTAACTAAAAAGGCAGTGTTTGATACCATATGGAATACTCTTATAATTATCAACCTGATAATATATATATATTCCATATTTATCTCTTTATTAATTAATTCAACTCATTAATTAATTTATATAAATAAATAATTCAGCTAATTATTTATTTCTTTCTCTCTTCTTTTATAATTAATAAACGATTAATTATTTCTCTCAACCAAGTAATCCAAACATCCTCTTGTTTAGTGTGCAGCGGTGTGACCTACTAGTGTCTTATAACATTGGATACGGTAACCTTGTTACTGTCTCGCACATAATCCTAACAGGGAGCTGATGCGGTAATTATCATACATAAAAAGCGTAACAAGTTTTAACCTCTAATGCCTAGCCACTGTCTTACCACATATACATGCAAGCGTACCTGATCGTGAGTAATATAGTGTAGGAAAGTCCAGGTATCGTATCTACCACTGGGAACGGTCAAGTTATCGTAGATTATTAATCTAAATCAGTTTAATTAACCTAAAGCTTTTTTTGGGGGGTTTTTATGAAAAAGGTTTTAATACTAAAAAGACAACTAAATTAACTACGAACTAAGAAAGCAGTTAAAAGATTGATTAAGAACTATATGAAGGAAAACAGTAGCACTTATCATGGTATAGTGAATCCCCAAGTGGATGATTTAAATAGGCCAAAGGTTTGGTTGTTTTGGTTATTGTAGGAATTTAAGTCTAGGACACCCTAACATGTAGTGATTATGGTCTTTAACTAGGTCTTGGTCCTCCTAGTTCCAATACTTAGGTCGTTTGTCAGACAATCTAGTACCGGAAATCCGATCCTAATTCTATTGTATGGTTTTCTACCTCCAGGTCACTCTCGGTCCAAGTAACCACTTAACACAACTCTCTTGGTCAAAGGGTAGGTTAAGGTAGGTTGATTATCCTATCGGAGTCTATCTACTTTGGTCAAAACAGATACACCCAACCAATGAGTTCAAATAACCAAACAATAATAATCAGAACGGAACCATAACACACATTCAATCAACCAAAAACAAACCAATAAACATTAATTATAAAATCATCATCCACAATGGTTCATCGACCACAATAAGTACCACTATTAAAAGACTACTCACTAATCATAATGAAAACAGAAAACATGATAGTAGACATGATACCGACAATACAACGACGGATGATCAAAGATTGAACCCCGCAGCGTATCGGCACCACTCAGACTTTCACTCTCGTCTCTGCTTCGTATCCCCGTATATGCGTGTGTGTGAGTATATTCTTAATTGAATGAGGAGGCTGGTATTTAAAAGAAAACGTCCAGGGCCCATTTGGCGATCGCCAGACTGCTAGTTTCGCGGCGCCAAGCACTTAGGTCAAACCCTGGTCTTCATCTTTGTCGAACTTGGCGGCGCCAGATCTTGAACTTCGCGGACGCCAGATGGCTACTGGATTGAAGATGTGCATTTTTCACGTTTTTTCGCCTTTTTCGTACTTTTCCGTTCCACGGCCTCCAAATCCTACATAAACAATAATAAGCTCATTTGGTGAGTGAAATGATCATAAACGGGTGAGAAATGGGGCAAAGTCATACAATTAAGCTCAACCAAAACATGTATAATTTTGGTGTTATCAAAATCCCCACACTTAAGCTTTGATTGTCCTCAATCAAAAGACTGAAAGATAAGAAAGATAACTCCAAAATTATCTCCACCCAAGATCATCCAAGAGAACAAAGTATACTCACACAATCGAACACAAAAACAAGATACATCAAGAAATCGGATACCAAGATCAACCTTTCACCCTCACGTAGTATGAATAATCATATAAAGTGTATCTCTCGGGGGTAAAAGTGTATATGTAAGTGATCACACCAATACTCGACTAATTCCCGTATGCATAAGCTTGTCACGAAATCTAATCTCCACCACTGAGAAGTTGTCAACCATCAAGAGGACTTTAGGGTTGTAACATTAGGCTAAGGGTTAAGGGTAGGATAAAGGATATATAAGTGACTAAGGGTTTGCAACAAAAACTTGAAAACTCAATCAGTAATGATCCAAACAGTGAAGCAATCTGACTTTCGAACAATGAAACTTTTGGGATGAGCATTTCCTCTCTTTTCTTTTTAGAATTGGCCTATATCTATGGCTTATTTGGGGCACAAATTCTTTTTCAATCTTTTCAGCTCACATTCTTTTCTTTTTTCAACATTCTCGACTCTTTTGATATTTCTTTTTCTTTTCTGAGTCTCAAATATTTTTCTCTTTCTTTTCTTTTCCTCTTTTTTTTTCAGAGCAGCAACTATGTTGCTTTTGGGCTCTTTTAAATCTCAATCCCATAAAAACTGTCAGATTTGAAAAACTGGATCAAAACATCTCAAGAATCAAATTTAAGTTATGGCCAAAAGATAGATAAAACAATTAGGCTAAAGGATAAAGTGTATAGTGGGTAAAGAAATGAAAAGGCTAAGGCTTAAAATGGTTACAAGGGATGAAGTACTAATGATGAGTACTTTTTAATCAAAGGCTAGGCAAATCAAATAACCTTATGGTGAGGTTATCTGACGAAGGCTAAAAGGGTTAGAAACGAAGGCCTCTATCAGTGCAATGGTGATAAATACTTCTCTTATGTGGTCTCGACAAACATTCAAATGACAAGTTCTACCTTGGGTCAAAGTCGGTATTCCTCACGAAATAAATAACAATTAAGGCTCAATCTCTCAATGGAATTGGGTGACGCACTCATGGCAATCAGTATTCCAAGGCATCCTTTTACTCAACTAATCCTATTCAGTGTTCTCCTATGCAAGCAACTCAGTCTCAAAAACAATCTTAGATTTCGAAAAAAATTGGGGTCAAATCTCAAAGCTTTCAAAATTTTGAAAAACGACAATTCAAAAGCAAAAAGTGAACCCATTTAAACAGATAAGTCTACATAACCCCCTCCCCACACTTAAAATTTGCAGTGTCCTCAATGCAACAATCAAAACAATTATGGAGTAATTGGGAAAAAGAGAAACTTCCCGGGTTATGTGACGAAATCTGTTCTAATCTGAGAGAAGTATCGTGCTCGATCATAGATCATAGATTGCTGTATCTACTACCAAAAAGAAAAAGAAAAAGTAAAAACGAACTAAGAAAATTAAAGCAATTAAAGAGTACTTAAAATCCTAAACAAACCAACAAAAATAAAAAGTGTTCAACCAAACCAAACCAACCACGCAGTTTAAAGTTCAAAGTGGAGTACAACCCAATCGAATCAAATAAAACCGATTAGTTACGGTTTTCAAAAGCCCATTCATCGTAGGTCGAGTATCCAGCAGGTTCGTCATCACTATCACGCCAAACGGGATGAGGTTGGAGCGGAGCCGAGGGAGCATGTCCCACGCTTTCAAAGTAATCGCACATCGACGCGGTGACCCAAGACAACTCCCGCCGAACACCATACATGTCATATGAAATCCGATCCAATCTCTCCATCATCTCGTGATGCTCAACTCCCATCTGTTCCGATAATCCTTGAATAGCTTCATGAATAGATCCCGATCCTTGTTGATTTGACGGTGGAGGGTTGCTCGATTGCCCCGGGAAGGTTGGTTGAGGCGGTGAAGTAGCCATGCCGATCGGCTCTTCATTGGTTGTGGCATCCCCAATCCAAACAAAAGTGCCCCTTCGAGGCCCCGGTGCAAGTAACTTCATAGAACGAAAAAGAACTTTATCGAGAAATCCCATAGGAGACAACTTGGTGAGAGTTTCACAAACGTCCGGTGTAAGAGTTCCCAACTTCTTCACTATAACCGTAATGAAATGTCCCCCACAAAGGCCCGTTCCGGCCTTATCATGCACCTTGCCGGCGCTTTGGAACATTTTTGCCATCACATAAGAAAGATTGGTTATTGCGTTCCGATTAACCAATCGTGAAAGAAGCCAAAGATCACCTTCCGGCACCTTTTCCTTGATAGCTTTCCGGTAAGCAAAAGAGTGAACTAGCATCCGATGAAGAAGTCGATGCTCGGGTAGAATGATAGAACTTTCCTTGGTATTGGACTGTAGATACGGTCCCGATCCAATGGTTGCCCAAAATCCGCGCCCACAAACTCGGCACTAGGCTCACAAGCACCGGTTAAGAAGTAGTGAGAAAAGTACTCGGACCTCGACTGAGCCGCCGTGAAAAATCCGAGCAACACTCCAAAGCGCGGTAGTGTGATCCCATACCATTCTCCAAGCAAACGGAATCGTACACAAGGGCCATCAAATCTATCTTCCTCATATGCCTCCACATCGAAGCTAAACGTAGCCAAAAACTCCAACACAAGCTCATAGTATATCGGCTCGTGGGTTTTTAGTGCCTTCTCCCAATCGTTGCTCACAAAACGAAGTACACCAAAGTGATCGCGGTACTCTCTCCTCAAGAGGCTTGAAAGCCTATCCCCAAATCCAATTTCTTCGACAAAGTGCAAATCAACAATCGAGCCAATTTCAACGTCCCGCTTTTTTAAGCGATCAAGCTCAATCATCAACGACATCTTTTCGCTACCCAAGATGTATCGGAATCAAAAGACAAGCATGGGTGGTCTTGTACATTGCTAGAAGATGAAGCTCTCTACACAGATAAAACCATATACATTAATCATCACAAGGATTATAACCTCTCTTCCCCACACTTGAGTTGAAACATATCACAACATTTATAAAACTAACTCAAGTGTGTACATCTAAACAGATCAAAGCAAGAAACATCCCCCCTCCTAACATTAAAGACATCCCTACCCAAGAAATCCCCTTTCAAGGAACATTCACAAGTTTAAACAACTAGGGTTTGTAAGGATCTTCAAATTAAAGCAAATAGAGGAGAAATACATACCTTTGACGTCATGGATTTGCAGAATGGGAAGAGATTTGCAGAGAAAAACAAAAGGGAGGAGGAGAAATACTAAAAATAGGGTTTTAGAAAACAATTTAAACCCTTTCGTTTCGAACTTCGCGTCGCAAAGTAAAGGATTTCGCGTCGCGAAGTCGTAACAGTCACACTATTTTCAAAATTCTCCTCGCGAAACTTACCTTACACACTCACTTGGCGTCGCGAAACTTAAAGTTTCGCGAACGCAAAGAGGCTCCTGTTTGGCTGTTTTCAGAATTTGATCGGGTTGTGATTTCCTCTGATTACTGCTGCAAAATTGATTATAAAACATACAAAAGCAAAGATAACTAGTAAAAACACGGGTTGCCTCCGAAAAGCGCTTGTTTTTGTAACGAGTCGCGAGCCTGACTCGGGGGATCTCCTAAGTAATTGGCTCTTTAGAAAGATGACAGACCTCGCCATTTCTGACAGGGTCGTTCTCATTGTAAAGCTTTAGTCTATGGCCATTTACCTTAAATGATCCTCTTTCGGTCATTAGGTCCACATATCCCGAGGGATAAGCTTTTAAGACGACATATGGACCTATCCATCGTGACTTTAACTTACCTGGAGAGAATTTAAAGCGAGTTTGATACATTAATACCTTGTCCCCCTCCTTGAACACCTTCACTTCCTTTAGATGCGCACCATGCCATTTCTTTCGCTGTTCCTTGTAGATCTTCGAGTTCTCATAAGCGAGAGATCTAAGCTCTTCCAATTCGTGCAAGCTTATCAATCTTTCCCTTCCACTTGCAATGTCATCCAGGTGTACTTTCTTTAGTGCCCACAGTGTTTTGTACTCGAACTCGAATGGAAGGTGACATGCTTTCCAGTAAAGCATTCGATAAGGAGTGCTTCCAATTGGTGTTTTGTAGGTTGTACGGTATGCCCATAGTGCATCTTCAAGCTTTTGCGACCATATCTTCGGGTTGTTATCGACCGTCTTTTCTAAGATTCGTTTCAACGCCCTGTTGGTGTTTTCCGCTTGTCCATTGGCTTGCGGATGGTAGGCGGTCGAGAATCGATGATGCACTCCATACCTTTTTAAGGTCTTCTCCAAAAGATAGTTTGCAAAATGAGTTCCTCTATCGCTGATGATCGCCTTCGGACATCCGTACCTACATACAAGAGATTTCACGAAGTCAACAACTACCTTAGCATCATTTGTTAGTGAAGCCTTAGCTTCGGCCCATTTGGAAACATAATCAACCGCCACAAGGATGTACTTGTTGCATCTGGAGTCGGGAAAGGGTCCCATGAAATCGATTCCCCAAACATCAAACACTTCACTAACGGAGATGCTTTGTTGAGGCATCTCATCTTTCTTTGTGATGTTGCCTGCCCTTTGACAGGCGTCACAAGATTTTATTAAAGTGTGAGCATCCTTAAAAATCGTGGGCCAATAAAATCCGGATTCGAGGACTTTTCTGGCGGTCAGATTGGCTCCAAAATGGCCTCCCGTGGGGCCTTTGTGACAGTTGGTGAGAATGTCCCAAGCAGCAGGACCGGAGACATATCGACGGTGTATCCTATCAGGTCCGATTCTAAACAGATAGGGTTTAGACCAAAAATAATACTTTAGGTCCGAGAAAAACTTACCTTTTTGTTGATGAGTCATACCTTTAACAAGAACACCAGCGGCCAGATAGTTTGCAAAATCTGCATACCAAGGTATAGGGTCTTCTCCTATGGTCTTAATCATATTGAGGCCCTCATCGGGGAATTTATCCCTGATGACTTCTATGCCCCCGGAATCCATGTATGGATTCTCCAGGCGAGATAGATGATCGACAGCTAAATTCTCAGCGCCTCTCTTATCTCTTACCTCTATATCAAACTCTTGCAACAGAAGTATCCATCGTATGAGTCTGGGCTTAGCATCAGGCTTAGCAAAGAGGTATTTAAGGGCAGAGTGATCCGTGTAAACTATGATTTTGGACAACACAAGATTAGACTGAAACTTTTCAATGGCAAAAACTACCGCTAGAAGCTCCTTTTCAATCGTGGTGTAGTTTTCTTGGGCATCGTTCAATGTTCGACTCGCATAGCAAATCGGTTGAAAATGATTATTTTTAGGCTGCCCAAGAACTGCACCAACGGCGTAATCGCTTGCATCACACATAATCTCAAAAGGTTGATCCCACTCAGGTGGAACCATAATAGGGGCATTAGTCAAATGCCGTTTTAAAGTTTCAAATGCAGAAATGCACTTCTCATCAAAAATGAAAGGTGCATCTTTTTCAAGAAGTTTAGTTAGAGGTCGGGATATTTTCGAAAAATCCTGTATAAATCTCCTATAAAACCCGGCATGACCTAAGAAACTTCTAACCCCTTTTATGTTTGTAGGTAGAGGAAGCTTCGATATGGTGTCTATCTTAGCTTTATCCACTTACAAACCATCTTTTGAGATTTTGTGTCCAAGAACTATACCTTCTCTTACCATAAAGTGGCACTTTTCCCAGTTGAGAACCAGATGAGATTCCTCGCATCGAGCTAACACCCTGTCTAGACTGCTTAAACAATCATCAAAAGAGTTACCGAAAACAGAGAAATCATCCATAAAGACCTCCATACAATTCTCTATCATGTCCTGAAAAATGGCCGTCATGCATCGCTGAAACGTAGCGGGTGCATTGCATAACCCAAAAGGCATACGCCTATAGGCGAATGTTCCAAAGGGACAGGTAAAAGTCGTTTTCTCTTGGTCCTCAGGATCAATGGGGATCTGGAAGTATCCCGAAAATCCATCCAGGAAGCAATAGTACTCATTTCCCGCCAATCGTTCAAGCATTTGATCAATGAAGGGTAAGGGGAAATGGTCTTTTCTAGTGGCATCGTTAAGCTTCCTATAGTCTATGCAAACTCTCCACCCGGTGACAGTACGGGTGGGAACTAACTCATTGTTATCATTTGTGAAAACTGTGAGTCCTCCCTTTTTGGGAACCACTTGAACAGGGCTTACCCATGGACTATCAGAGATGGGATAGATGATCCCGGTATCAAGCAGTTTGATAACCTCTTTTTTCACAACTTCTTGCATTTTCGGATTAAGCCTCCTTTGTTTTTGCACACATGGTTTAAAATTATCTTCCATTAAAATTTTGTGTGTACAAAATGAAGGGCTTATTCCGGGAATGTCCAAAATTTTCCAAGCTAAAGCCTTTTTGTGTTTTTTCAAAACCTCAATAAGTCTATTTTTTTCATTGGCTGTTAACAAGGAAGAAATAATTACGGGAAGAGAATTGTTACCTTCAAGAAATTGGTACTCGAGGTGCTCGGGAAGGTCCTTTAACTCCAAATCCGGTGGTTCCTCCAAAGAGGTTTTCACCCTAACTTTATCTTCCTGTTTTAGCTTCTCGAATTCCTCTTCTTCTTCCTCCACGGTTTTGTCCCATCTTTTCTCAATAGAGAGGCTTTCTTCCAATTCACCTGATTCAAAAGGATAATCATTAAGTTTTGCCTCAAACGGTTCGGTGAAGTCATCCATGCTGTCTAGATTATTTATATATTCATTATAGTCTAGAATCCCATCAATGGAAAGTGTGATTCGATCTTCACCAATTCCTAGACTAAGTTCTATTTCGGCAACATGAATAACGGCACTGGCCGTGTTGAGGAATGGACGACCAAGGATTAGAGGCACTTTAACCTCGTCCTTTATGTCCAAGATCACAAAGTCGGCAGGGAAATCAAACTTGCCTACCCGCACTATGACATCCTCAGCTATTCCTACAGGGTATTTTATGGATCTGTCAGCTAGTTGTATAGTCATTCGCGTGCTCTTCAGACCCTCTAATCCCAGTTTTTGATAAAAGGATAATGGCATTAGGTTTATACTGGCTCCTAGGTCTGCTAGGGCATTACATGAGACACTTTTACCAAAATAACAAGGGATAATGAAACTCCCTGGATCACCCTTTTTGAGGGTGTCTGAAAGTGTGGCTGAGCATTCGGCATTTAGAAAGGCTATTTCTTCTGTTCCCGTCCTTGCGTTATTAGCCACCAACTCTTTGAAAAATCTCGCGTAACTTGGCACACCTGCAATTAAGTCCACAAGAGGCACATTAATATCCACGCGTTTAATCAAGTCAATAAACTTACGATACTGGGCCTCTTTCTTTTCTTTGCGCAGTTGTGCAGGATATGGTACTCGTGTAGGCACATGTCGTGTTGCAGATTCCCTCGGTCTGACTGCTTCTTCCCTAACTTCTTTTGTTAAGCGTGATGGTAATTCGACCTCCGGTTCAACAACCTGCATATTAGGAATTTGGTTAGTTTGAGGCATAGGTGGTCCTACAACTACCTTACCTCCTCTTGTGGTGGTGAACACTTCAGCCTGTGCTTCCGCCTCCATATGAGGAAATGTTTCCTTGACGTCTCGGAGGAACTGATATGTGCTCTTATGCAGTCCTGCAACAAAATTTACAAACCCCTGCATTTTCTGTTCGACATCCGCACCCATCTTTCCTTGTTCTTGGGAGAATTGATGGAACAATTGTTCGATTACCCCGCCATATGGCTTTGAAATAGGGTTTGGCATCCAGGTGGAGTCCTCAGTTGCATGGATGTGCTCATCGGATGATGATACTACATTTAGATGCGCTGGTTGGTTCTCCTCTTGTTCCTCGTCGGTAGACCAATCCAGATAGTGTGCTTCCATGTCGTCCAAGAGTTTACGCGTTTCTTTTACTGACTTATACGGAAAAATACCTCCACAAGATGAATCTAACCTTAACCGAGAATCGTTAGTCAATCCAGCATAAAAAAACATTTATCATTTCCCTATCATCAATACCATGGTTCGGAAAGATTAAGAATAAATCCTTATACCTTTCCCAAGCTTTCACAAGGCTATCTTTTCCTTGTTTAAAGTTTCGTATTTCAGCTCTTATTTTGTTAGCCCTGGAAATGGGAAAGTACCTTGACAAAAAGGCAGATTTCAAATCGTCCCAGGTTGTGATGGATCCCGGGAGTAGTTTTTTAAACCAGTCTTTTGCCTTATTTGTCAAAGTAAAGGGAAATACTCGAAGTTTTACCTCATCCTCCTTGGTATTGACTAAATCACAGATGTCCTCGAACGCTTCAAGGTGTTGGTAAGGGTTTCCGCTTGGTTCTCCGTCAAATGAAATGGTGTTGATCATTTTTATCAGCCCTTTGTTGATTTCCACCATTTTACCATCCGTCTTCTTGATTGCGGATCTCGGGGTAAACTGTACCTCAGATCGCTTATCCCACATGGGTTGATCGTCTGCCATCCTGACAACTCAACAAACGATTACGGGCAACTTGCGGGAAACAAAGAGATAAAATAAAATAAAAACAACTAATTAAACTAGAAAGCAAAAAACTTGCAAGGGAAAGAATCCCTCACAAGGATCGATTAACAAAAGTAATAAAGACTAAAATCTAACAACTACCGTTCCCCGACAACGGCGCCAAAAACTTGATGCGGTAATTATCATACATAAAAAGCGTAACAAGTTTTAACCTCTAATGCCTAGCCACTGTCTTACCACATATACAGGCAAGCGTACCTGATCGTGAGTAATATAGTGTAGGAAAGTCCAGGTATCATATCTACCACTGGGAACGGTCAAGTTATCGTAGATTATTAATCTAAATCAGTTTAATTAACCTAAAGCTTTTTTTGGGGGGTTTTTATGAAAAATGTTTTAATACTAAAAAGACAACTAAATTAACTACGAACTAAGAAAGCAGTTAAAAGATTGATTAAGAACTATATGAAGGAAAACAGTAGCACTTATCATGGTATAGTGAATCCCCAAGTGGATGATTTAAATAGGCCAAAGGTTTGGTTGTTTTGGTTATTGTAGGAATTTAAGTCTAGGACACCCTAACATGTAGTGATTATGGTCTTTAACTAGGTCTTGGTCCTCCTAGTTCCAATACTTAGGTCGTTTGTCAGACAATCTAGTACCGGAAATCCAATCCTAATTCTATTGTATGGTTTTCTACCTCCAGGTCACTCTCGGTCCAAGTAACCACTTAACACAACTCTCTTGGTCAAAGGGTAGGTTAAGGTAGGTTGATTATCCTATCGGAGTCTATCTACTTTGGTCAAAACAGATACACCCAACCAATGAGTTCAAATAACCAAACAATAATAATCAGAACGGAACCATAACACACATTCAATCAACCAAAAACAAACCAATAAACATTAATTATAAAATTATCATCCACAATGGTTCATCGACCACAATAAGTACCACTATTAAAAGACTACTCACTAATCATAATGAAAACAGAAAACATGATAGTAGACATGATATCGACAATACAACGACGGATGATCAAAGATTGAACCCCGCAGCGTATCGGCACCACTCAGACTTTCACTCTCGTCTCTGCTTCGTATCCCCGTATATGCGTGTGTGTGAGTATATTCTTAATTGAAGGAGGAGGCTGGTATTTAAAAGAAAACGTCCAGGGCCCATTTGGCGATCGCCAGACTGCTAGTTTCGCGGCGCCAAGCACTTAGGTCAAACCCTGGTCTTCATCTTTGTCGAACTTGGCGGCGCCAGATCTTGAACTTCGCGGACGCCAGATGGCTACTGGATTGAAGATGTGCATTTTTCACGTTTTTTCGCCTTTTTTCGTATTTTTCCGTTCCACGGCCTCCAAATCCTACATAAACAATAATAAGCTCATTTGGTGAGTGAAATGATCATAAACGGGTGAGAAATGGGGCAAAGTCATACAATTAAGCTCAACCAAAACATGTATAATTTTGGTGTTATCAGGAGCCAAAAGCAAGACCAAGGATGTACTTATGGTGAGGAACGGAGGAGTGAAAAAGAAAAATGGGCATAAAGGCACCATCAAAGGGAAGGGTCTAGCACCGGCCATCCAGAGTGCACCCAAGGTTCGTGAGAACGTCAGAGGCAAGGGCAAGGGCAAGAAGGTTAAGCCAAACAAAGCAAGGACCGAAAATCGTTGCTTTACATGCAATGAAATTGGTCATTGGAGGCAAAACTGCCCAAAGCGTCATGAAGCAGGTAAGTAAACCTCAGATATTTATGATTGCTTAGTTTGTCACCTTTTACTTGTTCGGTGTACAAGTATATTGATACCTAGTGCAAATGAATATTGCGGGTATTTATGATTGCTTAGTTTGTCACCTTTTACTTGTTCGGTGTACAAGTATATTGATACCTAGTGCAAATGAATATTGCGGGTGGTCAGAAGTAAGTGCCCAGGAATTGCAGAGGATTAGAAGCACAGATCTCTTTAGGATAATTATCAAGACATCTATTTTTAAATTTATTTTAAAACAGTTATGTACTCTTTATGGTTACATTTATGATTACATTTTATTTTGGAAATATTTTGAATGGTTTTAAAGTTTTTGAAATTTTAAAATTTATTGTCTTGAAATATCTTTGTGCTTATTATGAATGAAGTCAAGTTTTGACTTGATTCAAGTTTAGATCCTAGATATTGATATTCACACTAACAAAGTCTTATATATGAAAACTATCAAAAACACACAATGTACTAAATGCTCAAGGAATGTGTTTTTGGAATAATACAAATTATGAGTAATAGATTATATAAAGTAACTTGTAATCAAAGATTAAAGTACTCATGTGTTTTATGGAATTTAGGATATTATCTCAGTCGTTGTTGATAATATCAGTATTTATGAAACTAGAAAGTTCCAAGTTTTGGAATTAGGATTTGAGCAAAGTCCAGTTTTATAAATGATGAAATTCTAAATTGACCATTACTTAAAATAGAATTGACTAAGTTTTAACTAAGTCAATAGTAAAATTTTGAGTAAAGTCAGTTTTCATATAGGTTAGTGGGAGCCCAGTTTATTCTCTATCCAGTTTGAGATATAGAATAGAAAATGTGATTATTGATTCAGTATATCTAGGAATTATAATCCAGATAGGATATAAATTCACCAGATATAGAATCTGCTCCTTTAGTCCAAAGGGTGGATCAGTAATTCAAAACTTTGAAATTAGATAAAGCCATGATTGACTTTAAAAGAGAATCAATAAATCAAGTGTGTTGAAATAACCTAGTAAAAGAGTACTAAGGTATCTTTTAACTATAAAAGGCCAAATTAAATTTCCTGCAATTTGCCAGCTAGGTAATTAGAAATTTTATCTGATTTCAGGTAGAAATCGTTCGTCTACACAGCAACTAAGAAAAGTTGTAGTATAGCTTTTACATATTCAGGGTAACTCGGAGTTTGTCCAGATCTCCAAGTATAGGGAATATGGTAAAAGAAAGTCTAAATTTGTTTTATAGTGTTAGCAAAACAAAAATTAGCCGTAACAAGTATAAAATATCAGTGGGTATACTTGTAACATTTTTGGTTATCACTTTGATTAAGACGGTAAACATTAATCAAAGGGTTTTAAATTGAAGTTAGGTGATACTTCATTTAAAATCAGTATTTAACAAACGATGAATAGACACAGTAAAGGTAATTAAAGAGATGCTATTAATTTTAGTATTATTACAGAGTGTAATATGGACTAGTTTTAAATTTTGCATGTTTTATAATCCAAGAATGAGACTAGTTTCCAGTCTTTCATTCGAAAATTGTCCGTGACAACTTATTGTGGTGGGAACCCAATAGGGTATTAAAGTCATTGTGAGTTTTTGGGTAGTTATGATCAGTGGCTGAGTAACAGCTACAAGCGTTGTAGACCAAAAACTGCACAGGTATTCGATAGAGTAGCGAATATCGGACGTGATCCGCGGTTGAGAATTACTTCTTGGATTTTGTCATAAGTAAATCTCACAGTGGTTGTCCCCATTACCTGAGGTATCTGGTTTGATGTCATGAGGACTGCTGGATACTTAGTGCGTTCAACCGCTACGCCGTAACAGGGTGGCTATAAAGGGCGTAACTAGATTCAGTGGAAGCCGTGGTGTTAAATGCAGACATGCAAGATAGGATTTGCACCTCTTCTCTGAAGAGAGATATTTCTGGGCCCCTTGACTGACTGAATAGACTGATGAAGTGCATGGCCATGCCCAAACGAACTGATTAGTTCTTTGTCGTTTACCTATCAGTAGAGGTCGGATAGACAAGAAACAGAATCATGAGTATTAAGAGTTGACTTAATCCAGACTCATACTCATAGATGGAATATCGTGATGCAAAGGGAAAAGCCAAGTTATACCCAATTTATGAACAGTTGTTTCGTAAACATTATTTCCTTATGGAAAAGATTAAATCACCTATCTGGGTATAAGAGTACTTGTAATCTGGTTAGCCTAAGTGCCTGTCTAGGGGTCTCCTTAGGTTCGTGTGATCAAGACGGTATTGCCAACTTGCACAAGTGGGAGTCTGTTAGTAATTATGTGCAGAAGTTGACAAACCAACGAACACACATCCAATGTTACAAGACACTTGAGGGTCACACCTGTGAGAACCTATAAATCGAGTAAGTTAAATAAAACCCAGAAATGGAGAGTATGGATTTATAATAGTCAATTATAAATCAGTTGGGTAATTTCAGTCAGAAATCCCAAAGTTAGAGGGTTGTTAAATTAATTAAGATAATTATATATTTATTAGTAAAATAAATATATAATAGATAATCTAATTAATTAAGGTAATTATCTAGAAAATCTTTTCTTAAAGGAAAAGAAAAGGTTAGATAATTATAAGGAAACTGAATCAGATGAGGATTCTATCATCTGATAAGTTATATAAATAAAGCCTTAGGGGTTTATGATTTATTCATTCAGTTAGTTCCCAGTTAAATCAGTTTCCACCCCGAAAAATTCCCTCCTCTCTCTCTACCTTTGATCGCCGCCGGCCACACACCCAAAACCAGTTTGGTTTTTCGGTTTAACTGGGGTTTTTGAGTTCTGCTAGAAGAACACTCGTAAGGTTGATCACCGGCGGATTATTACTCAAGCAATCCAGGTACTTTAAATGCGAATTTTATTGTTTAAATAATTAAAACGAAAAGATCATGGTTTTAGGGTTTTAACCATAAATCGCTTCCGCCCTTTTAGTGTTCTTCGGATCCGATTGATTCGGGGAGCACAGAAAAACCCAACAGAGGTGAGAATCAACTAAGATTAAAAAGTATTTAGTTATATTTGAATTTGATATTACAAATTATGTCAAACGGAACAAAGTGTTAGTAGGTCTAGTGGTCGGTAAAATTCTTGAGAGGAACAATGGATGGCATTCCTGCTTATCCGGGTTCGATTCATGGGTGAACATGTGGCGAATACCTGGACCACAGGTCGGCTTTCGGGTCGGTCCATGATCGTCGAGGATTTATCGAGTGTCCGTATAGATCTCGGATACCTCTTCGACTTCATGTCAGAATGTGTGTGTAAGTTATCTATCATTAAAAAAAATTAAGTCAAACGGTTTTTCGTTACCAACTTTTGTGTAACAACACCAAACCCTTTAAGTTGTACTTTTTTCTCTTAGAATTTATAAAAAGTTTTAACTTTTTATGATTTATCAATGTCTTTTAGTATGTAATTTAATGTGGCTTTCAATGTCAAACTACTTTGTGTTAACCTTTCTATTAACTTAATTGAGTAAAATATGGAGGAGGAGGTAAAAACCATCATTTATTTTAAAACTATTTAGGGATCCATTTGGTGAATACGAAACTATGAGGTGCTATATTGCCAACTCGAGAATAGTCTAGGGACTGTTGTATTAACTTTCAATGATTATTAATTAAAAATAATTTATAAAATGTGGCTGCTGGGATTCGAGCCCAGGTCTCCACGGCCACAACGTGGAATTCTTACCACTAAACTACAGCCACTTTGATGTTTAATTTCTTCTTAAAAATATATAACACCTATTGTTGTCACTAAGAATACATATGATTTATTCTCAAAATCTTTAAGGAGTGTATTTGATCCATTAATATCACTTGAGTTCAAATAACCTTTTAAAAAGAAAATGAATAATTTTTATAAAATTTTGCTTAAATGGATGCTTTTTAGTCTTTCTACACACTTGATGGGTTTATTTAATTATTTCTTTACCTAAAGCTACCGATCAACTTTCAAAATTTCGTTGCACATTAAAATATGGTAGATACTTCTAGTCGTATTCCCGTGCGATACGACGGGATGTCAAATTTTATTGGTAATCTAGAAGACATAATCAAACACCTCGGCTTATTCAAAATCATAGTCTAGAATAGATAAAATGTACACCTAATTTTTTTTTGAACGGCAAGTTAACACACACACGCTCCAGCGGTATCGGGACCTCCAATTGGGCAATCCCACTAATCCGCTGCGACCCGGCCCAACCTATGGCTGAACCTGACCGGTAGGGAAGTGGATCCCATAGACTGGATCATCCCATACCGGCCCCGAACCCGGCCCAAAGAACTAGATCCAAAGTCTGGATATCTCATAAATGTCACCCGTTGGATTCGAACCCGGTAGTATGGCTTTCACCCCACACCCCCCTATCCAACTGAGCTAACACCTTTTGATAAAAAAAAATGTACACCTAATGTGGGACATAACTTCATTGTTTTCATACTTAGCTGAGGATAAGCTATATACTCCAAAGTCCAAACTCATTTCCTTTAAACTTAATTGTGTTGCATTCAACCATCAAATACATCTTATCTATTATGTCTTAAACAAATCAAGAGAATGAAACTAAACTTTGAAATGTTAAAACTTGTTTGTATTTGCCCTTTGGTTGTTTTTGCATTAGGTTTTTTACAAAGAAAGTCATCTTTACGGATGAAATAAATTGATGTTTGCTTGTAGTGTGAGAAAACATCTAAATAATATAAATGGTTGTTTTACACCTACATTTCAAAAAGGTAAAAATTAATGGACTAAGTAAAAAATAAAATCTTCCATCATAACTTGCAACGCAATTTTTTCATATAAATATGTTAAACCAAAAAGAGTAAAGCTCATACGACACAAATCCAAATCTTGAATGAAGAAAATCCATTTAAAATATTTTTAAAAAAGGGATTAGAAAAATAGAAAGAAACCGGCATATATGTGTGTAAACTTTGCAAATCTTTCACCATTGAAGTAACTCAAATGAGTGAACTCTAAAACCTTTCACCATTGATGTTGTTAAGAAGCTTCCAAGTCTCAGAACTCTATAACCTTTTAGCAGTGAAGGCACCTTGGGGTTTTATCATGTTCCAAATCAAAGAAATTTTTATCCTGAAAGTGTTAAGAAAATAAAGATCTAGGCTTGCACTTCCTTTTATTGACAAGTTAAAAAAAGAAAAGAAATATGAGATGTTTCATTAAGTCTTATATGGACTCTAACTCCCTTTCATGGAAAATAAGGAAAACCGCAAAATTAAAACTTAAAGTGTTTTACACATGAAAGATCCTAATCATAGATTTCTTTGTTGTAGTAGAAATTTTAAACGAAGAATGTCAAACTGAAATAAGATGTGTGTGTGCCCATTTAGAATCACGGGTTAATAACCATATCGATTTTGGTTGATGAGATAAAAGGCAGAAACTTTGAAAACATGAAGTACATTGAAGTGAAAAAATGACTTACCATATAATTGAGTTCCTGAGATCGATGATGTCTTAGTTCATAAATAAGCACCTTTGTTTTATCACGAACACAAAATACCAACAGGGTGATGAAACCTTGTTTTCTAAAGCACCAATAAATATCAAATAAGATACGAATATACATAGCTTGAATCGTCATGAACTTAGGAGGAGGAGCGATGGCGTGTCTTGGAAAGGTAATATGATAATAGGAGTATTAAGTGAGCGGGAGAACCGAAACGGTGCATTGGAGTATCACGTGTTCATGAGATAAAGGCTTGAGTAGTTGAAGGGTTAGAGAAAATGTCGTACAAAGTTGTATCAAAGCAATAAGGACTAGTAAAGTTGAAAATTAAGTAATTTTAGCATTAGATGGTTATACAATGCATAAAAGATTGTTTTTAAGAGTTTGGGTTACAAATACTTTGTAAAATGATAAATTTCATAGTTAATGGTAAATTATCTGATATAAAAGAAATTATTAGATTGAAGTGTAAACTTTCTTCTAAAATTTAAACTTTTGCTTTTAATATTGAAAAACTTAAAGTAAATTTGTTATAAGTGTTCTTACTGCAAGAAACCCTTGTTCTTTTCTATCTTGCTGAGGGGGGGGGGGGGGGGGGGGGGGGGGGGGGGGGGGGGGGGGGGGGGTTTCAAAATTGATATTGCATGTAAAGCTTCTTTTTGATTTTTTTTTTTTGTTTCAATAGTAATCAATTTATAATAGTTGAAAAAGAAATTATATTCAACCTAAAAGACTAATTTTGATTTAAATTTAGAAGTAATTGCAAAGCATATGCTTGAACTCTGGTTTTTACACTTTGCAGTCTAGGAAAATGTTCAAATCACATATATAGTGCAATTTGAGATGAGGCTTTGACTAAACCATACTACAAAAACCCCTATCAGTTTCTAACTTAAACAAAGAGTTGATTTTGGATATCGAAATTTAACGTAAACATTAATACAAAAAAGATACAAACCAATGCGTATATGATCCACGGACGGATCCTACTCCTAGAAATGGAACTCAAAATCTTGGCAAATTATACAATACGATAACAGTGATCGTCAAACTTGAAATGCATATGTTATTTTCACTTCAATCTTTTTCATTCAGAGTCGGAATCATGATTAGCAGAGAATCTCACCGTCCTACGTCTGCTTTCATCATATTCACCTTCTTCATCATCATCCTTTTTAGTTTCTGAAATAATGCCTACACAAATACCAGAACTAATCAAAACCAGAAAAGTATTAATTAAGCAAAGCTAGACATCGAGTAACTTCGTCTAACACATAACGAGTTCCTTTTTAAATATTATTATATTTTTCAAATTGTGTAGACATATCTATATTATGTTATATAGCATTTGGTAAAAAACAACTTATTAAACATTAGATAATAATCTCTTATAATTCAAGTTACAAATTACAGTATGATTATACATATAACTTTTTTGAAGATCCACGTTTGAATTTCATAAAACCAACCAATATACACGTTCAGTCATGAGAAAAGCTTTAGCCTTATTCACAACCAAATACTTCCATAAACGGCCTATTTTTTCCTACTTTATTTGCTTAATTTACTAGAATTATTTCTCCAGCCATCAATGGATGTTTGTTTTTCGCTAAATTTTGAGGAAATAGTAAAATAATATATATTTTTGTTTATTTTAGCTATCGTTGTATTAGGGACAACTCATCTAAGAGAGAGAAAAGCCTGTAAACAGTTATTTTTTTGAAGGAAATGTTACCTTTCTTTATCAATAAAACTTCTAGCCTCCTTGTGCTAAAATCGTCTTTTCCTCCAAGATCTTGAAACCCAACCAGCCTATCTCCTGCAATTCCTTGTCTGACAAAAATAAAAAAAAATGAACCTTCAGCCACATAATTGTACACCCTCCATCCCAGAATAAGTGTCCATTTTCAAAAATAAGCATCTACTTTTCAATTTATGAGATGGAAAAATTCATTAGTAGCTCTATACCAAGAGTAAAATTGTCATTCAGTAAATCACAAATTTCTAAAACTAATTGCATTAATATGCCTATCCAACAGAAAATGCATACATCTGTACAAGACAATTGTGATAAACCTGACCTGAACAATATAACACATGGCAGTGTCTTGATTCCTAGTTTAGTGACGAAAAAAGGGGCATTCTGCAAGGTTATACCACAAGTCAAACAACATATATGCATACACACACACACAGACATGGATAACTTTAATACTAATGATAACGTTCAGTTTGAGTAGAAGAATGCAGACCTCCGCATCTAGTCTAATAAACTTGGCATCTAGATGACTTGTTGCCAGAGACTTCAAATGCTTGTCCATAATCCTGTAAGATATAATAAGATCATTATTAAGCATGGAAGCATAAAAGTTGGGATGTTTTTTTTTTTTTGGAAGAGGTATCCCAGACCACATTGGGCCCAGACTAATCCTCGGCAATTTTGGGCCGAAGCCCGACTGCTAAAGCATGCAGCCCGGGGTCGAAGCCCCCGTACCTCCAGAATGCGTCCCCCAGGGCTCGAACTTGGGATGTTATTACTCTATCATTCGAAATTTCTACCTGTTGTTGAATTGTTGTGTTGGGTACCTTTGGTTGTATTCTCCAATTGTGGACCTCAGGCATACAGGGATACAAGAGAGACAATTTTGAAATGGAGATTAATCTCTTGCTGCCTCTCTTGTATCCCCTGTATGCCTCAGGTACACAATTGGAGAATACAACCAAAGCCACACCCCAAAGGCGCACAACACAACAATTTAACAATAGGTAGAAATGTAGAATGATACAAACGGTTACATACTCTAGAGGAAAGAAAGGGTAGTTTGGTCTTTTGGGTGGGGAAAATTACTAGTTGTAGCTGTGTAACAGAAAATAACAAATTCAGGTTGTCAAGGGGGAATAGTGAACACGGGTATAAGTAAGTTCTCAACATAAAAGATGCATTCATTGATTGTAAAAAACCGACTGGAAGAGAAAATCCACCTCTCGAAAGTGTATCTGCCGTTAATATAGCATTCAATTTCAATTTTCGATCGCTGGTTTCTTAATTGATTGCATCATAGAAACCCCTGCTTCCTATATCATTTCTCATTAACAGTCTAATAGCCATAACTAGAGGTAGTATAAAACGCTAGTTCAGGTGTCCTCAGTGCCCAAGATATTAGTCGGGGTATGCACAAGATGGCATAGACACCCATGGTTACCAAAAAAAAAAGTGACTCTTAGCAAAGGACTTGAAGAGAGAGTATTGAACACTTACTTGCAGCGATAGAACTCCCGATGATAGAAGTGGCAAATCACCTTTTCACTACCAGTGACTTCACCCAAAAAGTCCCCTTCGGTTACCTCCCTGTACTCTCCATGTCCTTTCTTTGTCAATGATTGTCGCTTTTCAGCTTCTCTCTTTTGGGATGAAGGATCAAAGCATAAAGGCATAAAATGTTAAAGAAGACTTTTCCCTAATTTCATGTACCACATATGTTTGCATTAAAATAGTCAAATTACAACCTTAAGTGCCGCAATCCTATCTGCATGTAACTTTTCCAGCTCAGGGTCCTGACATACAGTTTGATGCAAATAGAATAAAATGAAGATTTGAATAAACAAAGATATATCGTAATACACTAATATAAAAAATGCAGTTCCAACTTACATCCATCAATTCATCGAGATCAACCTCCTCATTAACAGAGGATGATGTTTGGGCCTTTTCTTGAGCCAACACTTCCTATAAGAATCAAATATAGATGCAATTTTTAAATCATTTACCCTTCATCTGTTGTGACATTTATGAAAAGAAAAGAGGGTCTCTGTTTGACATTAACATTACTTAATGGAACATAAAACACATTTTTCTGGTTGATGTTAATACAGTATGCTATCAATTAATCATTCATCCTACATCTCCTTATTCATGAAACTACACCACCATCATTTTCACCCTCTATGATGTGTGTACATTAGGAATGAAGACTCGGGTTCACATAAGACCAAGCTATTTCAGTGAGACTGAGACCACGTGAGACCAAGACTTTACGCATGAAACTTCACAACAAAACACTGTGAAGGTAAATAAAATTCGAACATTCATACTAAAAAACACTATCGAGGTAAAAAGAATCCAAAACAACGTAAAAAAATGAAACCTTCACAGCAAAAATGTTGTGAAGTAAATCCGAACCTTCGCTGCAAAAACGTTGTGAAGGTAAAAAATAATCGAACCTTCACATCAAAAAACACCGTGAACGTAACTTTTACAGTGTTTTTACTATAAATGTTTGAAGCTCTTTTTACCTACCTAGTGTGTTTTGCTGTGAAGTTTCATGTAAAAAAAGTTAGGTCTCACCGGTCTTACGAAAACAACTTGGTCTCATGGGAACCTAACCCTAGGAATGAAACTAAATAACCAAATTCTTTCAGGTTTACCAAATCTCATTCTATCTAAAAACAAGTAGGAGATTCTCTGCTATTGGAGTCTCTTTTCACACCAAAAGGAGTACATGCTTAATTGGATCACAATCTCCCTCTTAGTTCTTCAAAGTTAAACATACAAACCCTATTCCAAATCCAAATATGTTAAATGTCTAAAAGAAATTTGAAATTAACATCACAGAGAATTAGATCTTCATAAATTAGGTTCATTTCATACACACTTGAGACTATATATACACACATACCTTCTGATAATTACGAGCAGCTGCAGCCATTACATTTCCAAATGCTAAATTTTGCATAGTCGATTTAACTGCATCCGGATCCATAGCCATGGCGAACTAATTACTTCTCTTCTCTCTGTAGAAAACCTAAAAATCAATTTCATTAATGGTCGAAAAGGCAAAATCTTCACAATTATCATGAGATCGGAACACAAATCAAAGATTACATATTGAAATTATGATATGAATATGGATTTGCATCGGATTAGACCATGGAAATCTTTGAAACTTACCACGAATCTAAGATTTGGAGGACGAACTTTTGCAGAAAATCGAATGTCGTTTAAAGTTTCGAAATTTGGGCGTTCATCAACAATTTATGTGGGCTTAATTTTCGCCATGAGTCCCTGTACTATTAGAATTTGGAATAAACTACCCAAACCTATGGAAACTTTTACATATAGATTAAAGATGGAAATTCAATCCCTCTGAAACCTGGTTTTCAAGTGTGGATATATTGGGTTTATTTGGTTTGGGTTATAAATATTTTATTCATAGGATCCATATTTACCGATTTTGCAGTTGAGGTAGGGATGAGAGTTGATTTCTATATCTGAAGTAGAGTGATCGTCCCTTTGAGTTAACTAGGGTTGTTACCAAGTTTAGCTTTTAACGAGCTAATCGAGCTTGAATTTGTTTATCTTGATCTCGAACTTGATAACTATGGAGCTCAAGTCAATATTGAACACATGCTAAAACTCGTTTAACTTAACGAGGTTTGAAATCTAAAAGTCGATTAAGTTTTTTGAGTTGAGTTGAGCATATACTTTTCGAGTCAAATATGTTCATATATCATATATGCATAGATCATATAATAAAGTATAAAATTAGTGAGATCGAGTCAATAAGCAAGCTAATAGATCTTAAGTTTAAATAACCAATTCAACTCGACTAGTTAACACTCATAGGTTTAATGTTCTTCGTAAGTTAAATCAACAATTATCATACAATAAAGAATTGTGGCATCATTATGCAACATCACTTATTACAAATAAAAATTTTGATTCATAAACAAATTGACAACTATTACTAATAAACAACTCATCAATCATAGCATCATAAAAACATCCTACGTCTTAAGATACTTTACTTATGTCCCAATCCGCAATGTGAATGTCATGGATTCAAAAATTAAAGTAGTAAAAAGTCATAATAATCATTGGTGCAATATTTAAATCAAGTGTGATTTCAATGTGCAATTTTCTTAAGTCGTTAGCATGAAGAGATTGTAATTTTCCCAATTCACCGAATTATGGTTGTTCTTAAATAACTTCGTAAATCCATGTTGCTGTTGATGGGGTAGAAGAAGAACGGGTGTTGTTAGCACTTTGGTGTGATGCCGTTTTTTAGAATATGAAAAGATAGAAAGATTCAAGAATAGAAATCATTCAAGAATACGAATAGTAACATCCCCTTCAATTCCCATAAGTTTGGATGATAAGTGGTAACTCAAAGGAAATTAGATTTTTGGTAGAGATTGATGATTGAGATGATCTTGATTTGATATGGAGACTTAGGATCAAATGAGACCAAATTGTTTTCGTGAGACCGTGTGAGACCAATACCTAACGTATGAAACTTCACAAAAAAACACCATGAAGGTAAATAAAACTCGAATACGCAGACATAAAAATCACTTTCGATGCAAAAAAAAAAAAAACTAAACACTTTTGATTTGATAAGTGTTTTTTTTTTTTTTTTAACTTTTTGAATGCTCGATGTTTAGATGCGTCTTTGGAGTTATGTAATTGTTGAGTTTGGGAATGGACTATTAGCGGAGTGTATTGATATGTTCAGGGATGGAATGCCGAGCCATGAATAACTAAACAGAGAAAGGTTCAAATGAGAAACATAACTTTTTAAGAAAACATGAGGACGAATCTCAGCTACTCATCCGATCAATAAATGCGGCTTTAACCGGTCCCCCCCCCCCCCCTCCTTTTTAATAATCTCCACCCTCCCATGAATCACGTCAATCCTCCGTGATCACGTCCACCATAACCGAAGATGTGTGGCTGAGATTTGTCCTCGCGTTTTCTTAAATTGCCATGCTTCTCATATGAACCCACCTCTAACTAAACAAGCATCGCTTGGCATGTATTGTGACAATCAGAGTATAGACTCAAAGTTGTGCTGAACCGAACCAAACTAATTATTAGGAATTTCGTCAATGGAATGACGATAAAGCTTCCATTGTGAAGAAACTTATGACTAATTAAACCTACCATCAATACATGTGAAGCTTGTTTACATAGGTATTCAAAGGTCCATTATTCGCTCTAACGGGTAGGAACAACCAAAATAGACCCAAGGCTTGTGCAAATTCATTTCAACGCTTATGTGTGCAAATTTTCCTCTCTGGTTGTATGTGAGTTGAGATTTTTCCCCTTTCGGGTTGTATGTTCATCAACTCACACTGTTATACCCACCTTATTAGCAATTCGAGTAAGAATCCTCCTACAAAAGCGTACTCAGTTAGAAGTTCAACAATTCGAGAATGCTTTTGTAGATCCTTTACTATCCGAGTAAAGTTAGCATAGCAAAGAGTACTCTTGTGAACGATTTACGAACAAATCTATGATTAGTCAACACTTATAGAAGTAACAAATTTAGACCTGAATATTTTCCGAGGCCGTATGGGTCAATTAAAGTTGGGTGGCGGTCGAGGCTAAAAAAAGCCCTATCTCCCTCAACCACCAACCAGTAACTCCTGAAGATTTACAGTCACAAAATGTACAAAGTTATCCTTTACTTGTTATCGGTGCTACCGTCTTTCTTATCTTTTTCCGACCCTTTTGCGCTCCCGCTTTTACTAAGTTCCTTTACTTCACTATCCAACTCCATTTCTTGATCGATTGGAAGAGTTCTTTTCGAACCATCCAACGCAACACCAAGAACGATGTTTTCTTCCATTGCAGCAGGTGGTGGTCGTGACGCCTTTTGTTCTGTTACACTCGGCTTCTCACTTTCCACTGCTTTGTTGCCGCTATCTGCTGCACATCAGGTTGCTTCGTTACAACTATAATAATAATAATAATAATAATAATAATATAAGTTTGAAAATTAGCCGTAATGGAAGACTTACCTGCAACTTTGTTGGTGGGTTTTTCACCGGGATTTGGCTTCTTATCTGCTGCTGATGAATCAGAAGGTACTTTATCGATGGTCTTGACATCGGATGATGGTGGTTGAGTATCTTTGGTTTTGCTGCTTGACTTTTTGCTGCTATTTTGGGCTTTGGGTTTTTCTTCTCCGTTGACTTTGTAACTGGGTTCGATTAATAGCAAGGGGCGATTTGAAGGTGCTCGACCACGGGTGAATACTGAATCCGCAAATGGGAAACCATCCAAGTCGGAGTCGTTATATATTTTCTGAACTGTACGGATTGGGGTTGCAAGTCGAGCCCGGTGGTGACTGATCACTCTTAGAAGATCCAACAAGATTGCTTCCTGGTTTCATAAACAATAACATATCTCAAAATCACATTTTTAGATACAATCATATGATAAACAACTACTTAATTGGCTGCTGGGTTCAATTAGCAACAACATTAAATTATTTATCCAAAATATTGATAATATAATCAGATTAATAAATTAAATGTATGGTCATTATTTGCCCAGTAAAAGAAATTTACTTTTTGTATACAAGCAAATGGTTAACATGGCAATTCCATTGGCAATTTTGAACCTAGTCTCCTCTTCAGTGATTAGAGTTATATGTTCACAAAGTAAAAAATTAATTAACATCAACATCATCATATATTCATGGTCATACATAAGGGTAATTTGAATAATTAACCTTTTCATATGTTTCAATTATCTTAAAACAATTAACTTTGTAGTGAACCCTTTATTGCAACTGTTCAAAAATCCACTTTTAGAAAATTACACTTAAAAGTAAAAACACAGTGCCTAAAAAGAATTAATGCCATTCTGAATTTGCGTAAGTTGGGAAATTTCTTATCTTACCTTTACACACAAATACTCTTCATAATGAGAAGTTTTCACAAAGCAGGACACCAGAATCTGCAGAAGCAACATCACCATAAGTTAGAACTAATCAGCCATATATTAGGGCATCAAAACACAAATTACAACCAAAAGGACCACTCGCACGACTTCGTATCAAAGATTAAATCAAGAACCTCATGAGAAACAATTGGCAATTAATTAATGCACCCTGAATTCATGAGAAACATTTCAAAGTCCTTGTCTGTAATGTATTATCATCGGTCTTTTTCTTGAACCAAATTTATTATTTGTCACCTTTTAGCGATGTACATAAGCAATCTAGATTAAAATTTGAGATGGTTTAACGAATCTAACTTGATAGAAATGGAGTTTCATAGGGCATACCTTCCAATAGACACCATCTACGTTAACAAGTCTTAATAGGTTTTATAAACATGAGACTAGAATGAAAAGATATAGCATCTCTATGAATATAAATTACAAGAAATAAGACCAACCAGAAGGGACTGATTTTCAGGATCAACGTTTTCAAGGAAAATCCTCCTATGCAACCTCTGTTGTTCTACTTGAGGATTCTTTGCCAACACTTTCCGCATATCAGCTACAATACTCTGTAAAGATTAAGAAAGAACTCATGTAAATCTTGAGAATGGCCCAATAGTTTCTCTCTTGTCAAAAAAAAAATATCATGCCAAATGATCAAAATATGTTTCTTACATTAATCTTATTGACATCGAGATGACTGATAGCTAGGTGAGTTTTAATACGCCAGTGAGTCTTCTGAGTGAGATTTCTCACTACGTTCATGGTGAACTTATGGTTTGGAATGTGAATAGCTTCACGATCTTCACCTCTTATAATCGTAGGTGACCACCACCCAACATGCTGCAGAGGAAAACAACGGGATCCACATCAGAGAAATCCTTGACAGGCATCATCTGGTACTTCCCAACACTAAGAAAATGCTTTAGCATATACGGTGTGAGACTGTGATCATTATAAAATATATGCAAGTTCGACAATGAAAAATCTTGTTGAATTGCATAATGCTAGCTTCATATACAACTATGAAAGAAGCAAACCTCTACAGTTCCAGAAACTTCATAGCCTTCAATCTTAGCTTTAATCCACTCATTGACGACAAATGGTCGTGTTGCATGAATCATTGCACTTGAGAGAAAATTTGTGAATATCTAGATAGAGAGAGAACTTAGTGAATAGATCTTCATAAATGATACATGTACAAAAAAGGACCGTCAAGTAATCGTTGCATGACATGGCATGCATTATAGACAGATATACATATATATGTATTTGCTGATAGAGGAAAGTTCAAATGAAAACTCATTGCGAACGTGAGGACCACTAAAATCACGCCACGTGGCAATATTCACTCTGAATATTGACACGTGGCACGATTTTAGTGGTCCTCACGTTCACAACCAAAATTGAGTTCACATTTGACCCAACCCTATGCTGATAAGCATATACATAAACACACACACACACACACACACATATATGTATATATAGAGAGAAAGAGAGAGAGAGGACAGAATTTTGGATCCATAGAAAGAATGCTTCTTGTGGAAACTCCCCATGGCACACACAACCACAAGTGACTCCCCATAAGCCCTGAATGTTTGTGTGTGCGCATGTTTAGAGCTTCCACAAGCACAAGATATGTATTTGTGTATATCGAAGTCCACCTCACGACCAGCAAGCGTCAGCAAGACTGTCCCAAGACCTCCTGCAGTTAGCCACTTCTGGGTAGAAAAACCTAGCAACTCCATGAAAAGTGATACAGCAGCAACCCATACTGCAGTGTATACAGCTTTGCCAGCAAACTGGAATCCCATCTGCCAACAACAACAACAAAATATTACAATAAACAGAAACATATTAATCTACTTGTTGCTAGAATGTATCGCTTTTCTAACAGGACGAGTTTGGCTAAGAAAACATTAGCTGCATACGTCAATTTGCATTAATTTGAACAACTTTTCGACATTTAACAGGCATGATATCAAGTGATTGGCTTAACATATATCTCTTCTAAAGTGCATGAATGGAGGAATATTTCAACCTAATTGCATTTACAAACAACTATGAATTATCATTATGCACCAATTTCTCAAACTCAATCCCAGACAGACCTAATATATGAAATGTTAGGAGAAATTACATTGAAAAAAGCCAGGCTTCAGGAAAAGGTTACAAAATAAGCTCTGCAAAAAGAGTTTTGCACATGATGAACTATCTTGTTTACCCAATTAAGCATTGATGTCAAACAGTCGTCTCATAAAATCACAGGATTCACTGTAAGCAGCATTATGGTCCCTTCCCTCTAGCATAGTTATTCTGGGGTCATTTTTATTTGTAAAAGACATTACTTTTTAAGATGTTAAAAATAACCTTGTTTACGTTAGTGTTTTGATAAATGTTAAGGTAGGGAATAGATCTTTCCATAACATCTTCAATATTCATGCAATAAAGAATGGAAAAAATAAGACAAGGCATTCAACTGAAATTAACATTTGTATTTAGGTTAGATAAATGCAGTAGAATTGTGCAAGCAACTATAAAAATCCAAATTGTTGTGGATTATACCTTTCTTTTATCAGTAGCGTCATTTGTCTCCATGAAAAGGTTCTGCGTTTGTTGGATTGCACTGCATCGATGATTCAAACAAAGAATTAGTTATAACAAGAAAACCTGCAAATTAGTAACAAATCCGAATAGTTAACCACATCGGAGAACCAGGTTGTATCGGACAACAATAAAGAAAGAACATGAGAACAATAGAAGAAAAGTTGCTGTCAGGTAACACCACAAGTGCAATAGAAGAAAGTAAGGGCAGGGAAAGGATGGACTGAAAAGAACTACCGCAACATGTTGAGTGATCAAATAGAAACTAGAGTAAATTACATATTTGGTCCCTGTGGTTTACACTATATTGCACTGTTGGTCCCTATTTTGATATATTTTTGGAAAAGGTCCCTGTGATTTACACTATATTGCACTATTGGTCCCTGTGGTTTACACTATATTGCACTGTTGGTCCCTGTTGTTTACACTATATTGCACTATTGGTCCCTGTGGTTTACGCTATATTGCACTGTTGGTCCCTGTGGTTTATACTATATTGCAGTATTGGTCCCTGTGCTTAAAAAATTGATTTCACACGGAGTTAGGGTTGGGAACCAATAGTGCAATCTAATTTAAACCACAGGGACCTTTTCCATAATTATTTCAAAATAGGGACCAACAGTACAATATAGTGTAAATCACAAGGACCAAATATGTAATTTACTCTAGAAACTATATGGACGAATACAATACAAATATTGACAATTTCATATTCTCTAGTTCATCACAAAATTCACCTGGACAAACAGTAAGCAAGTGCAAGCACAGTCGACAATGATTTCACGAAAGTTAAGAGTCGTTGCTTAACAATTTGGCTGGCCTCCGATGGAAGGACAACTGGATCTAATGCTCTGCAAGAAAGATAGATGTGATCACTTTTTAACATTAGAATTATTATCGACTTTCCATATCTTGCCTTCAAATTTTATCAGTTGAACCTGCATATAAGTGTTGCTCCTGTCCATAGCAGCAAAGGCTGAAGGTAAGAGGTCATAACATAATGTGTGTTACTCTTTCCCCAACTCCCGTCACTCTTCTGGAAAAAAAAATGTGAAATATGATATCAAACAAACGGAAAGAAAGTAAAAAAAACCAGCAAATTTTAGATGGAGATGGGAAAAGGCACAAACATGAAGAAAAATGTTTCTGCTTTGACGCATTAGCGGCCCAAGACCCCACACAGCAAACACGACAATACCAACCGCCGGAAGTAGCTTGAATATAATAGGTCTACCTTGAAAAGCGCTGCAGGATGTTTGAACACAATTATTAAGCTATCTCATGGAGTTAGGAAGTAAGCTATTTTTTATAAGATGCTGTCCAGAATTATATTCAACCAAACAGGTAGATGATGTTTGGTTGTAGTTCAGGCAGATACAAAAGTACTGGTGTATAGTATATGAAGTTTGCTGTTGAGACTTAAGTCAGAGAACACAAGCTTTTTCATTTATTTTCAGTAAAATAACTGAATGCTGAAGAACAATGTTTTGAAACAAGAGAAATCACCTTGATAAGGCAAGAGCACCATTCTTCACTGCAGAAGCCCCAAGGTCTGGATTCAGAAAGCAATTGCACTTGAGCAGATTATATCTATGAGAGCCAGTGGTCAATGGCTGCTGTAATCGAACTGAAAGATTGGTACTCAAAGAATCTTGTCGCTGCAAAAAAAATATATATATATATATATATAAATTCAGAGTTATCTTTGTTTTACCCTAGACTTAAAAAATAATAATAATAATAATAGAGTGATGTCAGCATGCATTACAACAATGGCAAGTTCACGGGCAGTCAGATAATCAAGTTCGTGATGTCAGATAATAAAGTATAGACAAAAAAAAAACAGAAAATGTTATTCTCCAAAGATTCAAGCGGAAGCGAACCCTACCACAGCAACTGAAGAGAGACTGGATGGTATTATATGTAATTTGTCACTTCTAATGATGCCCTGTCGACAACACATGACATTCAGTGAAAGATATTAGTCCAACCCGCCTTGAAATATATTATAAAAATAAAGGGTAACGTAACACATCTGTACCTTGAACTGCTTGTTGTACTGATGGTTCTTACAAATCCCCCATTTGTGAGAAAAATTCAAAGAACCAGTCGAAGCCATCATCTGATGAGAACGCAGCTACAAACATTCAGCCATAAGATAAGAAAGCAACTCACCAACAGTACTTTGGCTTTCCACCCACCACAGACGATTGAGGAAAGATATCTATTTTTGACAGCCTTGCCTCTGCTACTGGCAGGGGAAACATTCTACTAATAAGTTACTTAAAAATCCAAAACCAGCAACATCACCTCAAAGAAAATCATAATAATAAAATAGCGAAAAGGTCTGAAGGCTGCAAAGCAGCAAAAGCAACGGGAAGTAAAATAATGAAGAAAATCAAATTTGAGCATTCGAGGTTCATAGAAGAGAACTAAATTAGATTAAGCACATCACAATATACCAAATACATTGTAGTTCAGTTCCAGATAAAGGCCAACTTTGTAAGTTAAAGTACCCACAAACATAGATGTTGACTATTGTAGAACAAAAGGAAGTTCATCTGCATTCGATTACATCTACGTTGATTATTATGCTAGTGTCACACAACGGATACCAAAATCCAAGCATCTTACATTTTTTGGAAGTATTAGACGCCTAGAAAAAATATAGAATTGAACCCTCCATAAAAATAAGTCATGACATGCTCAGATGCACTCTTACATTTGTAAAGAAGAAGGGAAGTGCCTATCCCCCCAAATTGATGGTAGTGTTGGTATTTTTCTCATTCATTTCATTTGAGGATTTGAACACAAATTAGCTACAAAATATGATTCTCGTCTTATCGTCATTTGATCTAATTGATTTGATGTGATGAGGACTTGTAAGTACTGTAGTTCTGTGCACTTAGTTTAAATATCAATTGCAGTTGGTTGATTCTTGCCATTGGAAATATGTGGAGTAGCTCTTTGCTTAAGGGACTCGCCCCATGCCAATGCTTATAAAAACAAAAAAACTATTTTCAGACAACTATACAAACCAGATTCATAGATAGTTAACCCTAAAATATTAAAGGCTCATATTATTAAACTAATATTATTTTACACTTTTAAATAATCAAAATCAAGTACTATAAAAGGTACAAATCGGGGTTCTAGAAACTTGCAACGAAAAAGCATAAATAACTTTGGCTTCTCCACTTTCAAACTTCAATAACCATCCTCACCGCCTTCGCTATCCACCACCACCGCCATCTTCACAGCACCGTCCACCGCCACAACTCATCTTAATTACGTATTCACTACCGCCACCATTGGCTAGATTTTCATCAGAGATCCAAGAACCAACCGTCGCCGTCTTTTGACTAGGTTTTCATCGAAGATTCATTCCAAGAACCAACCGTCGCCGTCCTTTGACTATGTTCTCATCGGAAATCCAAGAACCAACGCTGCCGTCTTTGACTAGATTTTCGTCGGAGATCCATTCCAAGAACCAACCGTCGCCGTCCTTTGACTATGTTCTCATCGGAAATCCAAGAACCAACCGCTGCCGTCTTTGACTAGATTTTCGTCGAAGATCCATTCCAAGAACCAACCGCCGCCACTAGGTTTTCGTCAGAGATCCATTCCAAATATAGTTTTCTGAAAATAGTTTTTTGTTTTTTGGTATAGTTTTTATAACTACACCAAAAACAAGTTCATTTAGCACGTTCTTCAAATCTTCTACGGTACCCATGGCTTCCTTGTTCGGGTCAAGATTGTAAAATTGGGATTCAAAAATCAGATACTTAGTGGTTGGGTATCTTTGGGTTTCTGACTCAAACGAAACGAGACCTTGTACCTATAATTGCTTTTACTTTTTGGTAGATTTTCGACAATATTCTATAATTGCTTTTACTTTTTGGTAGATTTTCGACAATATTCTATAATTGCTTTTACTTTTTGGATCGTTTGAAGAAAAACAATCATGCCAAATGCAATCGTTGGTACATCTTTTGATGCGCATAGGAACAACCACAAGGCTTAAGGTAAGAATTCAGATCAAACTTCGCTTCCATTTTCTGTACAGACAGAACGTAAACATGAGTTTTAGAAGATTGCTAAATTTTATTTCAAAAAAGTAGCGTTGTAAAGTTAAAATACAGGCTTGCCAATAGTGAAGATGTTGGTTCTTGGATTGGATCTCCGAGGACAATGTAGATTGGTTCTTGAAATGGATCTTCGACTAAAACCTAGTCAAAAGACGACGACGGTTGGTTCTTGGAATGGATCTCCGACGAAAACCTAATCAAAAGACGGCACCAGTTGATTCTTGGAATGAAGCTCGACGAAAACCTGGTCAAAGATGGCGGCGTTTGGTTCTTGGAATGAATCTCCGATGAAAACCTGGTCAAAAGACGGCGGCGGTTGGTTCTTGGAATGGAGCTCCGACAAAAACCTAGTCAAAAGACTACGGCGATTGGTTCTTGAATCTCCAATGAAAACCTCTAGTCGACGGTGGCAGTAGCATGGTTGTAAAAATCGGCCTACTCGGCCGATTACTCGGCGCTTACTCGGCCCTCGGCCCTTCACCGAGGCGATTAGTGGAAAATCGGCTAAAAAATCGGTACGGTGAATACGTAATGAAGATGTGTTGTGGCGACAAACGGCACGGTGAAGATAGCGGTGGTGGTGGATATCGAAGGTGGTGAGGATGGTTATGGAAGTTTGAAAGTGGAGAAGCCAAAGTTATTTATAATTTTTTCGCTGCAAGTTGTACCTTTTTCCGTACTTGGCTTTGATTATTTATTTGAAGTATAAAATAATTTTAGTTTAATATGAGCCTTCAATTTTTTAGGGTTAACTATCTATGAATTTGGTTTATTTAGTTGTCTAAAAATAGTTCTGTTTTTTGCTATAGTTTTGAACTTGTGAAGGGTGTGCTTGTAGTTAAGGGTAATGGCCTCCTTTTTAGTTGCTTAGGTGAAGTATGTTGGGTTGGATAGAACTCCATGCTTTCTCATCTATATCAGATTTCTAAGCTAGCTGGAAGTTTGACTACATTCACAAATCCAGATCCTGTGGGATAAGCCACCTTTGCAGCAGATCCCATTTTGGGCCTTTGGCCATCCTTGTGTGTGCCAAGCTTGGTTAGAACAAGGGAGGGCCCTTGGTCTGTTGTCAAATGGTTCAGATTGGCCTTATCCCTATTTTAGCCTCGGGTGTGCGCCGAGATGATAATGGTCCACATCATTGCCGAGAGACAAATTACCTTAGTGAAAGGATATGTTTTAGAATAAGAGGGTTGCATCATTCTATATGCAGGGCCATTCCAATCTTTTTGGAGGCCCTACTACACCTGTGCCTCCTGTGTCAAAATAAGTGTCCTCGATAAAAACAACACTCAGTTTTATATTTAACACATAATAACAAAATAAGCCAAAAAAATTCCCCTCAAATTGGCGTCGTTGTTTCTATGAGTGGCAGTTGGGATTGCTGGTAATTAACTTTTTGCTCAAACAAAATATAACAGAATTCCGCCTCAAATTGGTGTCGCCGGTTCTGTTAGTGCGAGTTAGGGTTGCCGGGTATCAAATTTTTGGTCAATAAAGTATATCAGAATGCCTAATTAAGTTCCTAAATTCAATTCAAGATTATTCATGAAAGGGAACAGCCTTGCCCTATTCCTTTTGGTTTTCAACATTTAGGGATCATTGATCATTCTCAACAAAAAGAAATTTACCTCCAAAACTAAAACTAGGGCACCATGGCAGTACATATCATAGTTGATAAAAATAAAAAATGCAAAATTTGGGTGATAGAATTATACTATTTTACTACTTATACTAAAATTCAATATAAGCATCCTAAACGCAAAGAGCTTATTAAATTTAAACCTAAAGATACCATAACAAGGCAAAATTTAGAGAATTTACCAACAACGCTTAAAATTTTATAATAATAATAAGTTAAGGAAGAGAAGAATCAAACCTGAAAATTGAATGAATGAATGAATGAATGAAATGGAGTCAAATTAAGGGGATATGAGAAGCGATGAAATCGAAAACAATTGAAAAAAAGAATCGAGTTTTAATGGAGACAAAAAGGAATTGTTCTAAAGGAGAAAATCGACTCGCAACTCGTGAGTCGTGTGACTCGTCAAAGATTTTGCTGAGTTGAACAAGAATCAAATCAACAATCGTTTGTTGGGTCCATTTTTAATCTCCATTGTTTTTTTTTTAGTAATTATAAATTGGGCTAAGGAAAATCTCTTTTTATAGATTAGGCCCAATTATTTCTCTTTCATTTTATTTTATTTTTACTTTAAACAAAAGTTTCTTTGTCATTGTAGATTTGTAGTTGTAACACTTCAAAATCCGAAAGAAAAATGGTTGAATTAGAGCAATTCACGTTAGTGGAACCTTCAAGAACCCCATTTACTATTTTTTTTCTACCATATCAATAAGATCTCAGCAAACTAATAACTTCCTTAAAACTCTTATTTATAATATAACTTTTATTTATGTAAATTATTATATAAGAGAAAATGAAACTATTATAAGAATCTGGGTTCTTGCTCAAGTACTTGGGTTCCAATAAGAACTTGTGACTGGGCAAGAACCTTTGTCCCACAGTGGAGGTTCATGTAAAAATCTCATAAAGAACCTCAAGAATAACCTCCATTGTGGATGCTCTTAAAAAGTTTCGATAAAACACTAAAGTCAATACAACGAAACTTCTATATACTTATATATAAAGAATAAAGTCCAAGTTAATGACTTAGAGCATAAATTTGAGCAAAACTAGATTACTATGACTCTCATTGAAAGTCGTTAGTTTGTTACCCCCAAAGATACAAAGACGTCATAGAGATTTAAGTTTTTCGTTAGTCTATAACTAGCACTTGACTTTGCTCAAGTGTGGCTAATGTCACTCCCACTAGGACCTTATATATATGTCGATAAGAAAATTTGTGTTGGGCTTAAAGTCTAGTGAGTTCAAGCAAAAAAAGTTATACTTGTAAAAATGACAAAATTGTAAGATTGTTTGTTTTGTTTACCATTTATAAGTTCGTTTTTACTATAAAAGTAACATCTTTTCAAAACCCATCATTTGTCTAATGAAAACTCAATAATCCAAACACGCTTTTTAATGAAACCAATCCTTAATACTCACATAAAACATGAATAAAGTTTGGTATTCAAATCCTTAAAACATGGATAAAACTCAATTACTCAAACAACAAAATATGAATAACAGACGACATTTGAAACATCAAATCATGGGTATAGGACAATGTGGATAACTATCATGTCCAGTATACATATTTTGACTTTTGAGGACCATGATCCCAACTTTACCACCACCTACAAAGGTGAGAAGTGATGGTATGATCTATGGTTTAAATTCTTTTTTAAGAAAAAGGACACTCAAAAGTTTATGCAATACATTATTTTCAGTGAGACTGAGACCACGTGAGACCAAGACTTTACGCATGAAACTTCACAACAAAACACTGTGAAGGTAAATAAAATTCGAACATTCATACTAAAAAACACTATCGAGGTAAAAAGAATCCAAAACAACGTAAAAAAATGAAACCTTCACAGCAAAAATGTTGTGAAGTAAATCCGAACCTTCGCTGCAAAAACGTTGTGAAGGTAAAAAATAATCGAACCTTCACATCAAAAAACACCGTGAACGTAACTTTTACAGTGTTTTTACTATAAATGTTTGAAGCTCTTTTTACCTACCTAGTGTGTTTTGCTGTGAAGTTTCATGTAAAAAAAGTTAGGTCTCACCGGTCTTACGAAAACAACTTGGTCTCATGGGAACCTAACCCTAGGAATGAAACTAAATAACCAAATTCTTTCAGGTTTACCAAATCTCATTCTATCTAAAAACAAGTAGGAGATTCTCTGCTATTGGAGTCTCTTTTCACACCAAAAGGAGTACATGCTTAATTGGATCACAATCTCCCTCTTAGTTCTTCAAAGTTAAACATACAAACCCTATTCCAAATCCAAATATGTTAAATGTCTAAAAGAAATTTGAAATTAACATCACAGAGAATTAGATCTTCATAAATTAGGTTCATTTCATACACACTTGAGACTATATATACACACATACCTTCTGATAATTACGAGCAGCTGCAGCCATTACATTTCCAAATGCTAAATTTTGCATAGTCGATTTAACTGCATCCGGATCCATAGCCATGGCGAACTAATTACTTCTCTTCTCTCTGTAGAAAACCTAAAAATCAATTTCATTAATGGTCGAAAAGGCAAAATCTTCACAATTATCATGAGATCGGAACACAAATCAAAGATTACATATTGAAATTATGATATGAATATGGATTTGCATCGGATTAGACCATGGAAATCTTTGAAACTTACCACGAATCTAAGATTTGGAGGACGAACTTTTGCAGAAAATCGAATGTCGTTTAAAGTTTCGAAATTTGGGCGTTCATCAACAATTTATGTGGGCTTAATTTTCGCCATGAGTCCCTGTACTATTAGAATTTGGAATAAACTACCCAAACCTATGGAAACTTTTACATATAGATTAAAGATGGAAATTCAATCCCTCTGAAACCTGGTTTTCAAGTGTGGATATATTGGGTTTATTTGGTTTGGGTTATAAATATTTTATTCATAGGATCCATATTTACCGATTTTGCAGTTGAGGTAGGGATGAGAGTTGATTTCTATATCTGAAGTAGAGTGATCGTCCCTTTGAGTTAACTAGGGTTGTTACCAAGTTTAGCTTTTAACGAGCTAATCGAGCTTGAATTTCTTTATCTTGATCTCGAACTTGATAACTATGGAGCTCAAGTCAATATTGAACACATGCTAAAACTTGTTTAACTTAACGAATTGAGCTCTATAACACCAATATTTGACTCGGATGGTTTGAAATCGAAAACTCGATTAAGTTTTTTTAGTTGAGTTTAGCATACATTTTTCGAGTCAAATATGTTCATATATCATATATGCATAGATCATATAATAAAGTATAAAATTAGTGAGATCGAGTCAATAAGCAAGCTAATAGATCTTAAGTTTAAATAACCAATTCAACTCGACTAGTTAACACTCATAGGTTTAATGTTCTTCGTAAGTTAAATCAACAATTATCATACAATAAAGAATTGTGGCATCATTATGCAACATCACTTATTACTAATAAAAATTTTGATTCATAAACAAATTGACAACTATTACTAATAAACAACTCATCAATCATAGCATCATAAAAACATCCTACGTCTTAAGATACTTTACTTATGTCCCAATCCGCAATGTGAATGTCATGGATTCAAAAATTAAAGTAGTAAAAAGTCATAATAATCATTGGTGCAATATTTAAATCAAGTGTGATTTCAATGTGCAATTTTCTTAAGTCGTTAGCATGAAGAGATTGTAATTTTCCCAATTCACCGAATTATGGTTGTTCTTAAATAACTTCGTAAATCCATGTTGCTGTTGATGGGGTAGAAGAAGAACGGGTGTTGTTAGCACTTTGGTGTGATGCCGTTTTTTAGAATATGAAAAGATAGAAAGATTCAAGAATAGAAATCATTCAAGAATACGAATAGTAACATCCCCTTCAATTCCCATAAGTTTGGATGATAAGTGGTAACTCAAAGGAAATTAGATTTTTGGTAGAGATTGATGATTGAGATGATCTTGATTTGATATGGAGACTTAGGATCAAATGAGACCAAATTGTTTTCGTGAGACCGTGTGAGACCAATACCTAACGTATGAAACTTCACAAAAAAACACCATGAAGGTAAATAAAACTCGAATACGCAGACATAAAAATCACTTTCGATGCAAAAAAAAAAAAACTAAACACTTTTGATTTGATAAGTGTTTTTTTTTTTTTTTAACTTTTTGAATGCTCGATGTTTAGATGCGTCTTTGGAGTTATGTAATTGTTGAGTTTGGGAATGGACTATTAGCGGAGTGTATTGATATGTTCAGGGATGGAATGCCGAGCCATGAATAACTAAACAGAGAAAGGTTCAAATGAGAAACATAACTTTTTAAGAAAACATGAGGACGAATCTCAGCTACTCATCCGATCAATAAATGCGGCTTTAACCGGTCCCCCCCCCCCCCCCCTCCTTTTTAATAATCTCCACCCTCCCATGAATCACGTCAATCCTCCGTGATCACGTCCACCATAACCGAAGATGTGTGGCTGAGATTTGTCCTCGCGTTTTCTTAAATTGCCATGCTTCTCATATGAACCCACCTCTAACTAAACAAGCATCGCTTGGCATGTATTGTGACAATCAGAGTATAGACTCAAAGTTGTGCTGAACCGAACCAAACTAATTATTAGGAATTTCGTCAATGGAATGACGATAAAGCTTCCATTGTGAAGAAACTTATGACTAATTAAACCTACCATCAATACATGTGAAGCTTGTTTACATAGGTATTCAAAGGTCCATTATTCGCTCTAACGGGTAGGAACAACCAAAATAGACCCAAGGCTTGTGCAAATTCATTTCAACGCTTATGTGTGCAAATTTTCCTCTCTGGTTGTATGTGAGTTGAGATTTTTCCCCTTTCGGGTTGTATGTTCATCAACTCACACTGTTATACCCACCTTATTAGCAATTCGAGTAAGAATCCTCCTACAAAAGCGTACTCAGTTAGAAGTTCAACAATTCGAGAATGCTTTTGTAGATCCTTTACTATCCGAGTAAAGTTAGCATAGCAAAGAGTACTCTTGTGAACGATTTACGAACAAATCTATGATTAGTCAACACTTATAGAAGTAACAAATTTAGACCTGAATATTTTCCGAGGCCGTATGGGTCAATTAAAGTTGGGTGGCGGTCGAGGCTAAAAAAAGCCCTATCTCCCTCAACCACCAACCAGTAACTCCTGAAGATTTACAGTCACAAAATGTACAAAGTTATCCTTTACTTGTTATCGGTGCTACCGTCTTTCTTATCTTTTTCCGACCCTTTTGCGCTCCCGCTTTTACTAAGTTCCTTTACTTCACTATCCAACTCCATTTCTTGATCGATTGGAAGAGTTCTTTTCGAACCATCCAACGCAACACCAAGAACGATGTTTTCTTCCATTGCAGCAGGTGGTGGTCGTGACGCCTTTTGTTCTGTTACACTCGGCTTCTCACTTTCCACTGCTTTGTTGCCGCTATCTGCTGCACATCAGGTTGCTTCGTTACAACTATAATAATAATAATAATAATAATAATAATATAAGTTTGAAAATTAGCCGTAATGGAAGACTTACCTGCAACTTTGTTGGTGGGTTTTTCACCGGGATTTGGCTTCTTATCTGCTGCTGATGAATCAGAAGGTACTTTATCGATGGTCTTGACATCGGATGATGGTGGTTGAGTATCTTTGGTTTTGCTGCTTGACTTTTTGCTGCTATTTTGGGCTTTGGGTTTTTCTTCTCCGTTGACTTTGTAACTGGGTTCGATTAATAGCAAGGGGCGATTTGAAGGTGCTCGACCACGGGTGAATACTGAATCCGCAAATGGGAAACCATCCAAGTCGGAGTCGTTATATATTTTCTGAACTGTACGGATTGGGGTTGCAAGTCGAGCCCGGTGGTGACTGATCACTCTTAGAAGATCCAACAAGATTGCTTCCTGGTTTCATAAACAATAACATATCTCAAAATCACATTTTTAGATACAATCATATGATAAACAACTACTTAATTGGCTGCTGGGTTCAATTAGCAACAACATTAAATTATTTATCCAAAATATTGATAATATAATCAGATTAATAAATTAAATGTATGGTCATTATTTGCCCAGTAAAAGAAATTTACTTTTTGTATACAAGCAAATGGTTAACATGGCAATTCCATTGGCAATTTTGAACCTAGTCTCCTCTTCAGTGATTAGAGTTATATGTTCACAAAGTAAAAAATTAATTAACATCAACATCATCATATATTCATGGTCATACATAAGGGTAATTTGAATAATTAACCTTTTCATATGTTTCAATTATCTTAAAACAATTAACTTTGTAGTGAACCCTTTATTGCAACTGTTCAAAAATCCACTTTTAGAAAATTACACTTAAAAGTAAAAACACAGTGCCTAAAAAGAATTAATGCCATTCTGAATTTGCGTAAGTTGGGAAATTTCTTATCTTACCTTTACACACAAATACTCTTCATAATGAGAAGTTTTCACAAAGCAGGACACCAGAATCTGCAGAAGCAACATCACCATAAGTTAGAACTAATCAGCCATATATTAGGGCATCAAAACACAAATTACAACCAAAAGGACCACTCGCACGACTTCGTATCAAAGATTAAATCAAGAACCTCATGAGAAACAATTGGCAATTAATTAATGCACCCTGAATTCATGAGAAACATTTCAAAGTCCTTGTCTGTAATGTATTATCATCGGTCTTTTTCTTGAACCAAATTTATTATTTGTCACCTTTTAGCGATGTACATAAGCAATCTAGATTAAAATTTGAGATGGTTTAACGAATCTAACTTGATAGAAATGGAGTTTCATAGGGCATACCTTCCAATAGACACCATCTACGTTAACAAGTCTTAATAGGTTTTATAAACATGAGACTAGAATGAAAAGATATAGCATCTCTATGAATATAAATTACAAGAAATAAGACCAACCAGAAGGGACTGATTTTCAGGATCAACGTTTTCAAGGAAAATCCTCCTATGCAACCTCTGTTGTTCTACTTGAGGATTCTTTGCCAACACTTTCCGCATATCAGCTACAATACTCTGTAAAGATTAAGAAAGAACTCATGTAAATCTTGAGAATGGCCCAATAGTTTCTCTCTTGTCAAAAAAAAAATATCATGCCAAATGATCAAAATATGTTTCTTACATTAATCTTATTGACATCGAGATGACTGATAGCTAGGTGAGTTTTAATACGCCAGTGAGTCTTCTGAGTGAGATTTCTCACTACGTTCATGGTGAACTTATGGTTTGGAATGTGAATAGCTTCACGATCTTCACCTCTTATAATCGTAGGTGACCACCACCCAACATGCTGCAGAGGAAAACAACGGGATCCACATCAGAGAAATCCTTGACAGGCATCATCTGGTACTTCCCAACACTAAGAAAATGCTTTAGCATATACGGTGTGAGACTGTGATCATTATAAAATATATGCAAGTTCGACAATGAAAAATCTTGTTGAATTGCATAATGCTAGCTTCATATACAACTATGAAAGAAGCAAACCTCTACAGTTCCAGAAACTTCATAGCCTTCAATCTTAGCTTTAATCCACTCATTGACGACAAATGGTCGTGTTGCATGAATCATTGCACTTGAGAGAAAATTTGTGAATATCTAGATAGAGAGAGAACTTAGTGAATAGATCTTCATAAATGATACATGTACAAAAAAGGACCGTCAAGTAATCGTTGCATGACATGGCATGCATTATAGACAGATATACATATATATGTATTTGCTGATAGAGGAAAGTTCAAATGAAAACTCATTGCGAACGTGAGGACCACTAAAATCACGCCACGTGGCAATATTCACTCTGAATATTGACACGTGGCACGATTTTAGTGGTCCTCACGTTCACAACCAAAATTGAGTTCACATTTGACCCAACCCTATGCTGATAAGCATATACATAAACACACACACACACACACACACATATATGTATATATAGAGAGAAAGAGAGAGAGAGGACAGAATTTTGGATCCATAGAAAGAATGCTTCTTGTGGAAACTCCCCATGGCACACACAACCACAAGTGACTCCCCATAAGCCCTGAATGTTTGTGTGTGCGCATGTTTAGAGCTTCCACAAGCACAAGATATGTATTTGTGTATATCGAAGTCCACCTCACGACCAGCAAGCGTCAGCAAGACTGTCCCAAGACCTCCTGCAGTTAGCCACTTCTGGGTAGAAAAACCTAGCAACTCCATGAAAAGTGATACAGCAGCAACCCATACTGCAGTGTATACAGCTTTGCCAGCAAACTGGAATCCCATCTGCCAACAACAACAACAAAATATTACAATAAACAGAAACATATTAATCTACTTGTTGCTAGAATGTATCGCTTTTCTAACAGGACGAGTTTGGCTAAGAAAACATTAGCTGCATACGTCAATTTGCATTAATTTGAACAACTTTTCGACATTTAACAGGCATGATATCAAGTGATTGGCTTAACATATATCTCTTCTAAAGTGCATGAATGGAGGAATATTTCAACCTAATTGCATTTACAAACAACTATGAATTATCATTATGCACCAATTTCTCAAACTCAATCCCAGACAGACCTAATATATGAAATGTTAGGAGAAATTACATTGAAAAAAGCCAGGCTTCAGGAAAAGGTTACAAAATAAGCTCTGCAAAAAGAGTTTTGCACATGATGAACTATCTTGTTTACCCAATTAAGCATTGATGTCAAACAGTCGTCTCATAAAATCACAGGATTCACTGTAAGCAGCATTATGGTCCCTTCCCTCTAGCATAGTTATTCTGGGGTCATTTTTATTTGTAAAAGACATTACTTTTTAAGATGTTAAAAATAACCTTGTTTACGTTAGTGTTTTGATAAATGTTAAGGTAGGGAATAGATCTTTCCATAACATCTTCAATATTCATGCAATAAAGAATGGAAAAAATAAGACAAGGCATTCAACTGAAATTAACATTTGTATTTAGGTTAGATAAATGCAGTAGAATTGTGCAAGCAACTATAAAAATCCAAATTGTTGTGGATTATACCTTTCTTTTATCAGTAGCGTCATTTGTCTCCATGAAAAGGTTCTGCGTTTGTTGGATTGCACTGCATCGATGATTCAAACAAAGAATTAGTTATAACAAGAAAACCTGCAAATTAGTAACAAATCCGAATAGTTAACCACATCGGAGAACCAGGTTGTATCGGACAACAATAAAGAAAGAACATGAGAACAATAGAAGAAAAGTTGCTGTCAGGTAACACCACAAGTGCAATAGAAGAAAGTAAGGGCAGGGAAAGGATGGACTGAAAAGAACTACCCGCAACATGTTGAGTGATCAAATAGAAACTAGAGTAAATTACATATTTGGTCCCTGTGGTTTACACTATATTGCACTGTTGGTCCCTATTTTGATATATTTTTGGAAAAGGTCCCTGTGATTTACACTATATTGCACTATTGGTCCCTGTGGTTTACACTATATTGCACTGTTGGTCCCTGTTGTTTACACTATATTGCACTATTGGTCCCTGTGGTTTACGCTATATTGCACTGTTGGTCCCTGTGGTTTATACTATATTGCAGTATTGGTCCCTGTGCTTAAAAAATTGATTTCACATGGAGTTAGGGTTGGGAACCAATAGTGCAATCTAATTTAAACCACAGGGACCTTTTCCATAATTATTTCAAAATAGGGACCAACAGTACAATATAGTGTAAATCACAGGGATCAAAATGTAATTTACTCTAAAAACTATATGGACCAATACATTACAAATATTGACAAATAGTTGATGCTAAAGAAAGACTATTATGTCTAGGGAAATGAACAATTTCATCTTCCAGTTCATCACGAAATTCACCTGGACAAACAGTAAGCAAGTGCAAGCACAGTCGACAACGATTTCACGAAAGTTAAGAGTCGTTGCTTAACAATTTGGCTGGCCTCCGATGGCAGGACAACTGGATCTAATGCTCTGCAAGAAAGATAGATGTGATCACTTTTTGACATTAGAATTATTATCGACTTCCATATCTTGCCTTAAAATTTTATCAGTTGAAACCTGCAGATAAGTGTTGCTCCGGTCCATAGCAGCAAAGGCTGAAGGTAAGAGGTCATAACATAATGTGTGTTACTCTTTCCCCAACTCCCATCACTCTTCTGAAAAAAAATAAAAAATGTGAAATATGATATCAAACAAAGGGAAAAAAAGTCAAAAAAACCAGCAAAATTTAGATGGAGATGGGAAAAGACACAAACATGAAGAAAAATGTTTCTGCTTTGACGCATTAGCGGCCCAAGACCCCACACGGCAAACACGACAATACCAACTGCCGGAAGTAGCTTGAATATAATAGGTCTACCTTGCAAAGCACTGCAGGATGTTTGAACACAATTATTAAGCTATCTCATGGAGTTCGGAGGTAAACTTTATTAATTACGTATATATCCTTGTAAACTTTGAAACTACAAATATATCCTTATTAAACCTACAAAATTACATATATACCCAAACGCTTTATTTAATAATAATTTATTTATTTAAAAACTAAAAAACATTGTCTAAAATTGATTTGTTATTATAGCGAATGTCACTTATCCAATAGTTGGAAAAAAAATTAGTGTTTTAATAATAACAAATCAATTTAAGAAAACGTTTTTTAGTTTTTAAATAGATTAATTATTATTAAATTAAGTGTTTGGGTACATATGCAAATTTGTAGGTTTTGTAAGGATATATCATATATGTGCAGTTTCAAGGTTTACTGTTTACAAGGATATATACGTAATTAATGAAGTTTGCAAGGATATAAACGGTATTCTCCCTCTTTTATAAGATGCTGTCCAGAAGTATATTCAACCAAACAGATTTACAGCCCAATCTAGATTCCTAGATGATTGCTGATGCTTCTAGAAGAGCACATAAATATTACAAGTTACTTCGATAAACGCTATTATCCTTTGGTCACTAATGTTAGTTCCAATTATGGTTGTACAAAGAAGTGAAAACCAAATTGTTCAAGAAATTAGACTTGATTTGGTTGCAGTTCGGACAGATACAAAAATACTGGTGTATACTATATGAAGTTTGAAACAAGGGAAATCACCTTGATAAGGCAAGAGCGCCATTCTTCACTGCAGAAGGCCCAAGGTCTGGATTCAGAAAGCAATTGCACTTGAGAAGATTATATCTGTGAGAACCGGTGGTCAATGGCTGCTGTAATCGAACTGAAAGATTGGTACTCAGAGAATCTTGTCGCTGCAAATAAAATATAAATTCAGGGTTAATCTTTGTTATACCCTAGATTAAAAATAAAAAAACTGGTTTCTTTGTGGTGTTACTTTTAAAAGCTGAAGAAACACAAACAATAGAGTAATGTCAGCATTGATTACAACAATGGCAAGTTCATGGGTAGTCAGATAATCAAGTTCGCGATGTCAGCTAATAAAGTATAGACAAAAGAAAAACAGAAAATGTTATTCTCCAGAACCATACCACAGCAACTGATGAGAGACTGGATGGTATTATATGTAATTTGTCACTTCTAATGATGCCCTGTACAACAACACATGACATTCAGTGAAAGATATTAGTCCAAGCAGCCTTAAGATATATCATAAAAATAAAGGGTAACACATCTGTACCTTGAACTGCTTGTTGTACTGATGGTTCTTACAAACCCCCCATTTGTGAGAAATATTCAAAGAACCAGTCGAAGCCATCATCTGATGAGAACGCAGCTACAAACATTCAGCCATAAGATAAGAAAGCAACTCACCAACAATACTTTGGCTTCCACCCACCACAGACGATTGAGGAAAGATATCTATTTGACAGCCTTGCCTCTGCTACTGGCAGGGGAAACATTCTACTAATAAGTTACTTAAAAATCCAAAACCAGCAACATGACCTCAAAGAAAATCATAATAATAAAATAGCGAAACGGTCTGAAGGCTGCAAAGCAGCAAAAGCAACGGGAAGTAAAATAATGAAGAAAATCAAATTTGAGCATTCAAGGTTCATAGAAGAGAACTAAATTAGATTAAGCACATCACAAATTCACAATATACCAAATACATTGTAGTTCAGTTCCAGATAAAGACCAACTTTGTAAGTCAAAGTACCCACAAACATAGATGTTGACTATTGTAGAACAGAAGGAAGTTCATCTGCATTCGATTACATCTACGTTGATTATTATGCTAGTGTCATACAACGGATACCAAAATCCAAGCATCTTACATTTTTTGGAAGTATTAGACGCCTAGAAAAAAAAAATAGAATTGAACCCTCCATAAAAATAGGTCATGACATGCTCAGATGCACTCTTACATCTGTAAAGAAGAAGGGAAGTGCCTATCCCCCCAAATTGATGGTAGTACTAGTATTTTTCTCATTCATTTCATTTGAGGATTTGAACACAAATTAGCTACAAAATATGATTCTCGTCTTATGGTCATTTGATCTAATTGATTTGATGTGATGAGGACTTGTAAGTATTGTAGTCCTGTGCACTTACTTTTAAATATCAATTGCAGTTGGTTGATTCTTGCCATTGGAAATATGTGGAGTAGCTCTTTGCTTAAGGGACTCGCCCCATGCCAATGCTTATAAAAAACTATTTTCAGACAACTATACAAACCAGATTCATAGAAAGTTAACCCTAAAATATTAAAGACTCATATTATTAAGAGTTAATTACATTTTTGGTCCCTGTGGTTTGGTGATTTTAACACTCTGAGTCCATTTTCAAAATAATTATGGATTTGGCACATGTGGTTTACGTTTTCTAACGCTCTGGGTCCATAAATGTTAACTCCGTTAACTTTTTCTGTTAGATGGATTTAGTACAAGGGTATTTTAGTCTTTTAATAGCATAGGGACCAAATATGTAAAAATAAAATAAAACACTATTTAACACCTCTTTACAAATTCACTTTTACAAAACCCTAATTTAGAACACCCATTTCCATTCCCACCCATCCAGTCAGCCACACCACACCAGAGCCACCTCCACCATCGCACCAACGTCGCCCACCACCACGAGACCCACCTCCACCACCGCCAGTCTGCCACCTCCACACGTCGCCCTCCCGACCACCCACGAACCTGCCCTCCACCACCGCCGATCTCTACCTCCACCACCGCCGGCCTCACTACCACGAGACCCGCCTCCACCACCACCAGATCGGCCTCGACCATTGTCGATTTGTCGTCCTCAACTAGCACCAAACTTGACTTCACCATCGTCGACTTCTACCACCACGAGACCCGCCTCCACCACCGCTGGTCTCCACCTCCACCATCGTCGGCTTCACCACCACGAGATCTGCCTCCGCCACCACCAGATCTGCATCCACCATTTGGTTCTTTAATATTTATTTTCTTAGGGTATTTTTTGTTTTGAATTTAGATCTAGGCTTTTTCTTGTTTTTGTATTTAAGATTAGGGTTTTTTCTTGTATTGTATTTTTGAATAAGGTTTTTTTTTTCCCTGATGATATATGTTTCTCAATCTGATTTTTTGAGGATGAATGTGTGTCTCAATCTGATTGTTAAAGGATTAATGTGCTTCTGAACTTATTTTTTGGAGGATGAATGTGTGTCTCAATCTGATTGTTAAAGGATTAATGTGCTTCTGAACTTATTTTTTGGTGGTGGTGGTGGTGGATGGTGGTGGTGGTGGGTGGTTGTTGGTGATGGTGGTGGTGGGTGGTTGGTGGTTATATTGGGTGTTGAAGAAGAAAAATCAAATTGGGAAGAAAAAATTAATTAAAAAAATAAGGAATTATTAAAAGACTAAAATACCCTTGTACTAAATCCATCTAACAGAAAAAGTTAATGGAGTTAACATTTATGGACCCAGAGTGTTAGAAAATGCATACCACAGGTGCCAAATCCATAATTATTTTGAAAATGGACTCAGAGTGTTAAAATCACCAAACCACAGGGACCAAAAATGTAATTAACTCTATTATTAAACTAATATTATTTTACACTTTTAAATAATCAAAATCAGGTACTATAAAAGGTACAAATCGGGGTTCTAGAAACTTGCAACGAAACAGCATAAATAACTTTGGCTTCTCCACTTTCAGACTTCCATAACCATCCTCACCGCCTTCGCTATCCACCACCACCGCCATCTTCACAGCACCATCCGCCGCCACAACTCATCTTAATTACGTATTCACTACCGCCACCATTGGCTAGTTTTTCATCAGAGATCCAAGAACCAACCGTTGCCGTCTTTTGACTAGGTTTTCATCGGAGATTCATTCCAAGAACCAACCGTCCCCGTCCTTTGACTATGTTCTCATCGGAAATCCAAGAACCAACGCTGCCGTCTTTGACTAGATTTTCGTCGGAGATCCATTCCAAGAACCAACCGTCGCCGTCCTTTGACTATGTTCTCATTGAAAATCCAAAAACCAACTGCTGCCGTCTTTGACTAGATTTTCGTCGGAGATCCATTCCAAGAACCAACCGCCGCCGTCCACTAGGTTTTCGTCGGAGATCCATTCCAATAACCAACTGCTGCCGTCTTTTGACTAGGTTTTTGTCGGAGATCCGTTCCAAGAACCAACTTACATTTTCCTCAGAGATCGAATCCAAGCCCCACCATCTTCACCATCGGCAAGCCTTTATTTTAACCTTACGATGCTACTTCTTTATTAAAATTAAAAAAAAATTAGCAATCTTCTAAAACTCATGCTTACGTTTTGTTTGTACAGAAAATGGAAGCAAAGTTTGATCTGAATTCTCGCCCTAAGGGCTAAGCCTTGTGGTGCGTGTTCTTATGCACATCAAAGATGTACCAACGATTGCATTTGGCATGATTGTTTTTCTTCAGATAATCCAGAAAGTAAAAACAATTATAAAATGTTGGCAAAAATCTGCGACAAAGATTACCTACAAGGTCTCGTCTCTCTTGAGCTAGAAACACGGAGATACTCAACCATTAAGTATCTCATTTCCGAAGCCCAATTTTACAATCTTGATCCGTACAAGGGAGCCATGGTTACAGAAAGTCTCAAGAAAGAATTAAATAAGGTGCAAGATGTACTAGTTTTTGGTATAGTTATAAAAACTATAGCAAAAAACAAAAAAACTATTTTCAGACAACTATAAAAACCAGATTCATAGATAGTTAACCCTAAATAGTTATCTGAATCTGATTTATATAGTTTTCTGAAAATAGTTTTTTGTTTTTTGGTATAGTTTTTATAACTATACCGAAAACAAGTTCATTTAGCACGTTCTTCAAATCTTTCTTCAAATCTTCTACGGTACCCATGGCTTCCTTGTTCAGGTCAAGATTGTAAAATTGGGCTTCAAAAATCAGATACTTAGTTGTTGGGTATCTCTGGCCTCTGGGTTTCTGACTCAAGCGAAACGAGACCTTGTAGGTAATCATTGTAGTAGATTTTCGACAATATTCTATAATTGCATTTACTTTTTGGATCATCTGAAGAAAAACAATCATGCCAAATGCAATCGTTGGTACATCTTTGATGCGCATCGGAACAACCACAAGGCTTAAAGTAAGAATTCAGATCAAACTTCGCTTCCATTTTCTGTACAGACAGAACGTAAATATGAGTTTTAGAAGATTGCTAAATTTTATTTCAAAAAAGTAGCGTCGTAAAGTTAAAATATAGGCTTGCCAATAGTGAAGACGTTGGTTCTTGGATTGGATCTTCGAGGACAATGTAGGTTGGTTCTTTAAATGGATCTTCGACTAAAACCTAGTCAAAAGGCGGCGACGGTTGGTTCTTGGAATGAATCTCCGACGAAAACCTAGTCAAAAGACGGCACCGGTTGATTCTTGGAATGAAGCTCCGACGAAAACCTGGTCAAAGATGGCGGCATTTGGTTCTTGGAATTAAATCAATGAATCTCCCATGAAAACCTGGTCAAAAGACGGCGGCGGTTGGTTCTTGGAATGGAGCTCCGACGAAAACCTAGTCAAAAGACTACAGCGATTGGTTCTTGAATCTCCAATGAAAATCCAGTCGACGGCGGCAGTAGTGAATACGTAATGAAGATGTGTTGTGGCGACAAACAGCACGGTGAAGATGGCGGTGGTGGTGGATATCGAAGGTGGTGAGGATGGTTATGGAAGTTTGAAAGTGGAGAAGCCAAAGTTATTTATATTTTTTTTCGCTGCAAGTTGTACCTTTTTTCGTACTTGGCTTTGATTATTTATTTGAAGTATAAAATAATTTTAGTTTAATATGAGCCTTCAATTTTTTAGGGTTAACTATCTATGAATTTGGTTTATTTAGTTGTCTAAAAATAGTTCTGTTTTTTGCTATAATTTTTAACTTCTGAAGGGTGTGCTTGTAGTTAAGGGTAATGGCCTCCTTTTTAGTTGCTTAGGTGAAGTATGTTGGGTTGGATAGAAATCCATGCTTTCTCATCTATATCAGATTTCTAAGCTAGCTGGAAGTTTGACTACATTCACAAATCCAGATCCTGTGGGATAAGCCACCTTTGCAGCAGATCCCATTTTGGGCCTTTGGCCATCCTTGTGTGTGCCAAGCTTGGTTAGAACAAGGGAGGGCCCTTGGTCTGTTGCAAATGGTTCCGATTGGCCTTATCCCTATTTTAGCCTCGGGTGTGCGCCGAGATGATAACGGTCCACATCATTGCCGAGAGACAAATTACCTTAGTGAAAGGATATGTTTTAGAATGAGGGTTGCATCATTCTATATGCAGGGCCATTCCAATCTTTTTGGAGGCCCTACTACACCTGTGCCTCCTGTGTCAAAATAAGTGTCCTTGATAAAAACAACACTGAGGGGCTGTTTGGTTTGCTGGAAGCGTATGAAGGAAGCAGTCTGGTGGTAGGCGCTGATATGAAGTCTAGGGTTAGAATGATTAAATTAGATGAAGGGTAAAATCGTAAAAATCACATTCCCACCTCCAATGGATTTTAAAATCCCACGCCTCCTTGAAGGATTTCACATTCCATCAAATAAGGGATTTTAATTCCAACATTAAATTCCAATTCCATCCCTTATAACTTACCAAACATGGGATTTTAATGGAATTGGATTCCAATTCCATCAGAATCCTATGGAATCCTGCAAACCAAACACGCCCTGAGTTTTATATATGACACATAACAACAAAATAAGCCAAAAAATTTCCCCCTCAAATTGGTGTCGTTGTTTCTATGAGTGGCAGTTGGGATTTCCCGTAAATAACTTTTTGCTCAAACAAAATATAACAAAATGCACCCTCAAATTGGTGTCGCCGGTTCTGTTAGTGCTAGTTAGGGTTGCCGGTAATCAAATTTTTGGTCAATAAAGTATATCAGAATGCCTAATTAAGTTCCTAAATTCAATTCAAGATTATTCATGAAAGGGAACAGCCTTGCCCTATTCCTTTTGGTTTTCAACATTTAGGGATCATTGATCATTCTCCACAAAAAGAAATTTACCTCCAAAACTAAAACTGGGCACCATGGCAGTACATATCATAGTTGATAAAAAAAAAATGTAAAATTTGGGTGATAGAATTATACTATTTTACTACTTATACTAAAAATTCAATATAAGCATCCTAAACGCAAAGAGCTTATTAAATTTAAACCTAAAGAAAGATACCATAACAAGGCAAAATTTAGAGAATTTACCAACAACGCTTAAAATTTTACAATAATAAGTTAAGGAAGAGAAGAATCAAACCTGATAATTGAATGAATGAATGAATGAAATGGAGTCAAATTAAGGGGATATGAGAAGCGATGAAATCGAAAACAATTGAAAAAAAGAATCGAGTTTTAATGGAGATGAAACGAGAAGAAAGGGAGACAAAAAGGAATTGTTCGAAAGGAGAATCTCTTTTTATAGATTAGGCCCAATTATTTCTCTTTCATTTTATTTTATTTTTACTTTAAACAAAAGTTTCTTTGTCATTGTAGATTTGTAGTTGTAACACTTCAAAATCCAAAAGAAAAATGGTTGAATTAGAGCAATTCACGTTAGTTGAACCTTCAAGAACCTCATTTACCATTTTTTTTTTCTACCATATCAATAAGATCTCAACAAACTAAGAACTTCCTTAAAACTCTACAATGAGGATTTTTACAAAACATCACTTTCTTTTTCTTATTTATAATATAACTTTTATTTATGTAAATTATTATATAAGAGAAAATGAAACTATTATAAGAATCTGGGTTCTTGTTCAAGTACCTGGGTTCCAATAAGAACTTGTGACTCGGCAAAAACCTCTGTCCCACAGTGGAGGTTCATGTAAAAATCTCATAAAGAACCTTAAGAATAACCTCCATTGTGGATGCTCTTAAAAAGTTTCGATAAAACACTAAAGTCAATACAACGAAACTTCTATATACTTATATATAAAGAATAAAGTCCAAGTTAATGACTTAGAGCATAAATTTGAGCAAAACTAGATTACTATGACTCTCATTGAAAGTCGTTAGTTTGTTACCCCCAAAGATACAAAGACGTCATAGAGATTTAAGTTTTTCGTTAGTCTATAACTAGCACTTGACTTTGCTCAAGTGTGGCTAATGTCACTCCCACTAGGACCTTATATATATGTCGATAAGAAAATTTGTGTTGGGCTTAAAGTCTAGTGAGTTCAAGCAAAAAAAGTTATACTTGTAAAAATGGCAAAATTGTAAGATTGTTTGTTTAGTTTACCATTTATAAGTTTGTTTTTACTATAAAAGTAACATCTTTTCAAAACCCATCATTTGTCTAATGAAAACTCAATAATCCAAACATGCATTTTAATGAAACCAATCCTTAATACTCACATAAAACATGAATAAAGTTTGGTATTCAAATCCTGAAAACATGGATAAAACTCAATTACTCAAACAACAAAATATGAATAATCGACGACATGTGGATAACTATCATGTCCAGTATACATATTTTGACTTTTGAGGACCATGATCCCAACTTTACCACCACCTACAAAGGTGAGAAGTGATGGTATGATCTATGGTTTAAATTCCTTTTTAAGAAAAAGGACACTCAAAAGTTTATGCAATACATTATTTTCTTGGTATATGAAAGAATGACATATGATGTTGGTTGATTCATTTTTGTTAGTGCATTTGATTTGCTTTTGTGATTATATTTGGTTTATTGCATTAGGATTTCCCCCTACATATAGTTTTTTTTTTCACTATAATAGGTTTGTTTTTCACTACAATAGTGGTGAAGGTGTAAGTGATTGCGTTTGGTTCGTTGGAAGCTGACAACATTTGAGAAAGTTTGAATGGTCAATTTCATTTGACCAAATTACATTCTCGTGTTTAGTTCATTTATTGGGATTCAAATTCCAAAAGTAATGAAAACATACCTAGACATACATCTTTACTTGTATTTGAACCATACTCATGTTATCCCAACACCTGTGTCAACCAAGCCTACTCCATCTACTCCATCTACTCAAACTACACTTATCCCAACCTGTATACCTAACCCTGATCAAACTAAAGCCGAACCTTCAAACTCTAGAAGTCAATATGTCACTATGGAGGATAAGAACACGGGTTAGAGAAGCGTTCTTTGAAAACAATTATCTGTAGGTGTTTGCTCATCATATGAGGACATTGGATGCGGACAAGGTTCTAGGTTGGGGGGTGAGCATCGGAACTGGGTACCCGCTTTTGGAACCTGAACCGTCTAAAAAACCCCGGTTCCGGAACCGGCGGAACCGATGTGATTGGTTTCGGTTCCTAAAATATGGAACCGTTCGGGGCCGGTTCCGGTTTCAGTTCTCATTTTTTTGAAACCGCTAACCACAAGGTACCAGCCGGAACCGATCCCACTATATTTTAATAAAAAAAATTATATGTTTATTATGTTGAAATTATTATTTCATTTTTTACAGTTAAACACTTACACATATACACTAATTATAACCACTTTCTTTACTCAACTTATGTATTATATTTTTTCAATAATTTTTATATCTTATTTATCATTTCAAGTTGTGTTTTTTTTATTTTCTTTTGTTTTCTTTTCATTTCAAAAAATGTTCGCGTAATTATTTATATAATTATTAGCTTTTAGTTTATCGGGTAAACTTTCATCGTTCGTAGTATTTGTTTATTTACATTATGACTACGTATAAAATGATTAAAAAAAATATTTAAAAAATTAGACACCGGGTACCCGGTTTCAAAACCGGAACCGGCAGTTCCGGGACCGGTTCCCAAATATAAAGAACCGGTGCAACTGGTTCTGGTTCCTTCATCCTAGGAACCGCCGGTTCCATAAATTTTAACCGAGTACCCACCTTTGCTCACCCTAGTTTTGGGTATTCAGAAGCAGAGCCATTTGTATAAACATGAGTACAAATATCTTAGTGGTTGCAAAGAGCAGACTAGTGAGCCATGATAGAACAAACCACAAAATAGTGTCTATCAAAAGGGTTGATGTGGTACAACTTGTGAAACTTTGGTATCCTGTATTTTATATGATCAAACAGGATTGTCAAGAATGGTTTTTCAGTGAAGTATGAAGATCTGGAGTTTATGTTCAGTGATTTTAGAGAAAGACAAATCAGACATGAAGGGATTGTGATTGGAGAGTAATAAGGAGAAAGTTGATCTTTTGAAGCCAAATCAAATGCTTGAGGATGTTGAAAGTTATTCTCTTTACATGGTTTTACTTGATCTAGAGTTTCAAGTGGTTTTTAGAAATCAGAAGAGGGAAAAGAAGTTTATGAGATTTTCTGAACTTAGCAAATATTCTGATGGAACCAGTAAAGTTGTAAAGAAGCAACTCCAAGTCAAGAGAGATGAAAATCATATTTTAGTTGAACCTTCAATGTAAGTACTCTGAATAAACTGCCCATTTAATCTTGACCATTGATCTTGCACATGGACGGTTAGGATGTGGTTCACAAATTCACACTAAAAATATGGTTCACAACTTCACACTAAAAACATGGTTCACAAGTTCAGGGTGTAGGGTTTTATGGAGTCCATTTCAATGGTGAACCATGTTTTTAGTGTGAACTTGTTAATTAACGGACCAACTATCGTTGTTACTGGGTAAGATTTTAGTCATTTTCATATTCGTCCCGTAAGGTAAATTGGCCCGATAAACACTTACCAGATAAGCGTCAAGTAAACAACCCCTTAGTCAAATTAAGCATTTATGCATATCTCAACTAATTATCGAACAATTCTCAAAATTAGTAGCCTCACAAACCGTCAATAGAAAAAAGTAACCCGTAAATAAGTTTTTGTAACCACAAGAGTTGTGGCATACTGGTTGAGCCCCTAGGGGATCTGGTGGAATATCCCATCTATCCAGAGTTGGGGGATCTGGTGGAATATCCCATCTATCCAAAATTCGAATCCAGGCGTACACAATAATTGTGGTTGCTGAGTTATCAGGGGATCATATGTTTTAGAGTTATAAGTTGACGGGATTAGTTTAGCCATGACCTAGGATACCCTAAAAATAGTATTTTAAATTTTGTGCCTAGGAATGAAAAAGATAGGGTTTGAAAAACAACAAGAGGTTGGGGTTAAAGTCTTTGACCAATTGAATTTGTGTTTTGGCCCTTCTCTTAATTATATTTCACTTTAAATATTATCAATATTTTTATTAATTAGTCTAAAATAAAATAAATACCATACCAAAATACGTTATTGAAAATCTCTCGTGATCAAAATAATACAAATATCAATTATTAAAAATATAAACATCATACATCATACATTGATTTACAAAGAAAATAGATAAGATTTAAAAAAAAAATTGGACTCACCAGATTAACAATTAACACAATCTAGTTAAGGGTTGGAAGACTTACGATGTTTCTTAACATTAGAAGCTTTATAAAACATTGCGATCTTAATTGTAGGATTGTACGATCCTATCTTTGAAAAACGATCTGGATCAATGGGATCGTAGGTTGTTTACAAGATCACGATCCGGATCGTACGAAAAGAGACGAAAATTATGAAAAACATATTAAAGCTAATTGTTTGGATCTTGAAAAGTTGAAGTTTGAAGTATCAATCTTTCATGAAATGCTATATAATTTGTTTAAGATAAAAAATTATATCCCATAAAAAGATTAAAAAAATTAGTAATTTGTGGTAGGATCTTACGATCTCAATCTAGATCTTATGATCCAATCTTGCAAAGACGAAAACGATCTTAAATAAGATCCCGATCTTGATAGCTATAATAAATACTAATTGTCAATTTTTAAAAAGCTTTTGAATTTTACATTAGAGGATCAAATAGACCAAGTAACACGTTTTGTGATATTGACACGAAAGAAGACGTAAACCATCAAAAAGGAGTAACCTCAAGCAAAATTTATTAAAAACAAAAAAAGAAAAGAAATTACTACCTTGGAGGTCGATGCCGAAAAGGTACCGGAAACTTTAAGCTATAAAAATACATACACACAGAACTGAGGATACACGACAAAAGTTTCTCATATGCACGAAAAGTGGGAAGTTTGTATGCGACACACATGTCGGGTTGCTACGTGTAGTTTTATTATTCTAAAGATATTGATTTGTATTGTTGAACGGTTCCTTTTATGGCTTGTTCGACGGGTAATCTTTCCAAACTTGATGCCCCATAAAATCCATGAACTCCCTTGGTGTTCTTCAATATGAATTCGGCTTCCGTTGGACCAGATATAGGGCCTACAAACCACATTATGAAATAAAATTTAAAAAATGAATGATCCGAGTATATCCTAGCAGAGTAGAGTGGGGTCTATGGGTCTATGGTGGGATGTACGCAAACTTGACCACTACCACTTGATGCAATGCACTTGTTTTTGTGGAGTACATTATTGGTATATCCCCTGGAGGTGGGGTCTAAGGGTGGATGTATGGAGATGTGACTTCTACCTAAAAGGTAGAAACAGAGGAGCTTTTTCCTTGGGAGTATTACTGATCTATCTGACCCAATAAGGAGTGATGTAAGCGGACATGACCTCTACCTTAAGAACAAAAGTAGAGCAGTTGTTTACGTGGAGTATTTTTTTTGTATCCCATGGACGAACCTATGGTTGTGTACTGTATACGGTGGCACGTGTCACTGTATTATTTATCCGGCGAAAGGTAAAAAAGTTTAGTTTTGTGAGAGTGCTACCGTATTATTTTCGAAACTTCAAGGGGTGCACCAAAAAACCAGAAAATTCTCTTAAAATCAACCAAAAAATTCTCTTGATTCAACAAAAAAAAAGTCCATCAAAATCAACAAAAAAACCTTAAAAAAATATCTCGAAATCAACCAAAAAATTGAAAAAATAATCTCTCAAGATTAACTAAAAACTTAATTATATGGTTCCACAGTTTGAAAATTGTTCTGGGTCCATCCCTGATCCCACTAATAGGTTCTGGGAGTGGATCTACGCAGATCCGATCTCTACCCCAAATAGTAGAGCAATTGTTTTCGTGAATTACATTATTGAGTGTGTTACTAAATACAAATGTTGTTTTACCAACAAGGAGTGCCTACGATGTCTTAAGGTACACATCATATATGCTAAAAACCGTAATCAGTATTAGCCTATTAGGATATGTGTAATCACATTTAATCTTTCATTAAAAGAGCTTATAGAAATAGGAGTTTCCTATATATATTAAGAGGGGAGGGAGGATATCAGGCGAGACCAACTTGTTTTCGTGAGACCCATGAAATTAAAATTAAAAATTAAACACTCAAACTTCACATGAAAACATTGTGAATACAAAAATCACTGAAATTTCACAAGAAAACACTATGAAAGTTTTCATAGTGTTCTGCATTGATGGTTAGGTATTATTTATTTGGTCTCATGTGTCTCGTGAAAGCAAGTTGGTCTCACATGATCCCAAGTCCATAAATATAGTTTCAATGATATGTGTCCAAGTGACATGAGATCCAACAAGCAATATGCTAAAAAGGGGGTACCTCCATGGCACAGCACTATCGCATCAGGATTGATTTTACGAGCAGCGTCTGCAATAGCTTGTACACGATTCACGCTTTCTTCCAATGAGACGGCCGTCTTTGCGCCAATCGAACCAGAAGTCGTGAGTCCCATATGTGCTACAATGATATCCGCACCAGCTTTCGTCATTTCAACGGCCTCATCTTCATTGAAAGCATATGGTGTTGTTAACAAACCCATTTTATGAGCTTTTTTTATCATCTCAACCTCCAACCTGAAAAACAAGAGAAACGAAATGGCGGAATTTGCACAGGTTAAAGCCACGTTGGCGGAAATACGCACAAGTTAAGCCATGTTGGTAGAAATACAGACCCATATCCCATTCCGGTTTCTTCAAGATTTTGCCTGAAATTACCATCAAAAAGGCCAACGGTTGGAAAGTTTTGGACACCACAGAATCCGATCGATTCCAACTGTTTCAGAAAGTGATCCATTCTGCGGAAAGGATCGGTCCCACACACACCAGCAAGAACAGCTACTTCTTTCACTACCTATAGATACCCATGTCAAAACTATGAAAAAAGAGCATATTTCATATGTGATATTAACTGAACTTCTGACGAAAGGGGAAAGTTCAAATGAAAACCATAAATATTTTGAATCTGGGATGAACCATCTCATATATTATTCATGATGAATAACCCTACATAATCATAAAATCATGCATTTTCATCATGAATATTTGGTCAAAAATATTTATGGTTCGCGTTTGAACCTAAAAATTGCAAAGTCCTTGCCTTCTCCATATAAGGAAACATACGCAAATGAAGTAATTTAACAAGAAAAAGAAATAAGCGAATAGAAGGGACAAGATTGAAAATGGTAAGTTTTTACTTACCGGCAGAACTTCATTAGCCATGTCAACCACAATGGCATTTGCATCAGCAAATGGTAACAAGCCTGCTAACGAACCTCTTCCCGCCATCCGAAACCTTCCTGAATTGTAAAGCACAATGAGATCTACACCACCGGCTTCTTCAAACTTTGCAGATATGCCTGTCCCTGCACCCGCCCCTATTATTGGTTTCCCTTGCCTTATTTGGTCCCTCAACATCTCTAGCACTGTCTGAGTTCTTTGCAATGTCTCTGTTGTATTGTATAACAGATAATCAATCAACAAGATCCATTGAGCTAATATTTACAATGTTTTGCTTGAACTACTTCATAACAAGATAACTGTAACACCCCAATGTTCAAAGCCCCAACAACTTCCAACAAGATAAATCTTACGAGGACGTTAGGGATTTAGGTGGGGAAGTTTGCGACAACCCATTTCCCATAGTAACGTGCTGACGCAATAAGTTTAGCCTACTTTAAGTTGATTTAGAGGTTACTGAGTCAGCCTTTTTCAAGATCTAGCAAAATTTCGGCATGGCCTGTTCGTAAAGTCAGGGTGGGACAGGGTTGGGCTCTGGTGAGAACTGGTTATGGATGCACGTTAGGATGAGAGACATCAAGATAAAGATGCACCAAATCAATTCCTTTTAAAGCGCAATTCATGGGAACGCAATGAGATTAAAAGTGATCAATGATTCAGATCCACTTCTCACGCTTCTTGCATTAACCTCAACTTCTCACACGATCCTTCAACAGGTGTGACATTCTCTTAAGTTGTGGAATAAAAATGATGTGGATATATATATATACAGAGGAAAGTTCAAATGTGAACCACTTTTGGGTTGTGAACGTGAGGACAGCCGAGAGCGCGGCACGTGGCGGCTTTGAGTGTGGTCCCCCCCTTTAATTCAATGCCCTCCCATGAATCGGGCCTAGTCATCCGCCGTGTACATAACGTGGCGCCTAGTCATCCTCCACGTGTCGTGCTCTCGGTTGTCCTCACGTTCACAACCAAAAAGTGGTTCACATTTGAACCTGCCCCTATATATATATATATATATATATATCTGTGTGTGTGTTAAAGGATTTATGCTTACCTGGCTTTGCATCAGGGAAGTTGGTTAAGTTGTAGGAAATGGTTCTGTAACTCTCGGATGGCATGTTTGGATCATCCTTGTTCCTTTGAAGGCCTTGTTCAGGTTCAATAACTCTCTGTTGCGGCGTCGAAACTTTAGGCTTCCGATGTATCTCTAAGAACGAGTCAACCAAAGCTTTTGCAAACTCAGCATCATTGATGTGATATTGGTAAACCTTCACCTACATTATTATCAAACATATATTTCAGGGGATTACATCAACAGGGGCAGGTTCAAATGAGAACCATAAATACTTTGAGAATCTCATAACCAACTATTCATAATGAATGTCATTATAGATATTCATGATGAAAATTAATTATATGAAAATACATGATAATCGTGATAAAAGTGCATGATGAATATCATGAATAATTAAAATGCATCAAATTTATGATGAATAATAGTCATGATTATTCAGGGTTATTGACCATGAATAACACATGAAACAGTTGGTTCCCAGGCTATTAAAATATTTATGCTTCTTATTTGAACTTTCCACAACATCAATAATCTATGGCCACAGCCATTGACTAACTGAGATTTTAAAAAACTGTAACATAGTTTAATTACCAAACTAACCTTCCTATCTTCAGTAGTTTCAATAAGCCTCTTTAATTCCTCTATAAGAGCGCCGGTAGCATTGGTATCATAGAAAGGCTTTCCAGGTGCATCAAGAGCAGAGATGCCTATCTCTGGTAGGCAAACACGTATCTTTGATGATGACTTGTTTAATTTTCGAGCAATGAAGGCAGCAAATTTCTTGTTCTCTTCCACTGTGGTTCGCATCAATGAGACCTGTAGATGATGACAGTATTTTTGATAGAAAGATAGATATTTGAAAATTTCGGGCATCTATCAACCATGAGATATCATAGCCTTTAAATTTATACAGCTAGCTAATCACTAAGAGGGTATTTGATTTGGGCTTAATGTACTCAATGTCTTAAACATTGAGCTATACAGAAGTGTTTGAGTACAGGTTAATGTTTAAGCCAAGGCTTAATCTAGTCAGCCACCTCCTCTTGGCTTAACCCATTCAACAACTTTTTTTCTTTCCAAAAACACCATTTGACTGGAAGAAGAGAAGTATTATTATTACCTGTTCATTGTGCTCGTATATTTTCCTCTGCTGAAAATTTGTAGGTATGGTATCCTTAGGACCAAAGTTCACCATATCTAAGGCTCCCACACTGACAACAAAAGGAATTTTCTTTTCTATTATTGCATCAAAACGGGATTCATCACAAGCCATAACACCTCCAACTACATGATCTGCAACCTCTGTCGTTGTGATATCCAAAACACCCTTGCAAAAGTAATTAGATACAGCATAAGGTGCGCTACTTGCATATAGAACATGAATAACTAGTCACAGACCATATCGCGACTCTGCATCGAGATAATTTGTCACTTGTTAATCATTAAGTATTCCCTACACCCCAAAGTAAATATCCACTATGAAGGAGGTGCAAAGTTTTAGAAAGGTGTAATCATTACATATTTTAATTAACAAAGTGACAACTTTACCCTTAATAATAGAGGAAGTAATTGGAAAGTAGACACTTCTTTTGAGACAAACTAACATCAAACATTTCAAAACGTCCTGCGATAAAAACTCTAAAAATAGGTGAAAGTGAAACGAGCATTTCCAGCTACCTTTTGCTTCGGTTTGCAATGAGACAAATTTAAGCTTACCAGCAAAGCAACATAAAAGGTTACTTACATGGTATTCAGCATCTTTTGTTCCAATTTATATGCATAAATACTAAATTTTCTGGTCAAATATCATCATTATAATGAGGATTACACATGAAGGTTCTTCAAATATGATGCAGTTTGGATCTAGAATTACTTTTAAGAATGCAAAAAAAAAAAAAGTAAATATCAAGAATTACCTGTATAAATCCTCCTCTAACCAGCTCCTCCATAGCTCTGCCTCCTACCCCAGTTGCATGGAAAACCAAAGTCTCGTAACCTTCCTTATTCAACCTTTCCTTAACAGCATTTACACATGGAGTTGTAACCCCAAACATGGTTAAACCAACCGTAAACTTGTCGTTACCAGAAGAAGATTCTTTCAAATCCACAAGCCTTCCGGAAACCATCCCAGCAAAAGCAGCGCCAGCATTAGACAAGATGACCCTACTCACATTGTTAATCCCACAAATGTCCACCACTGATGGAAACAAAACCAAATCTGACGTCCCAATATAAGGTTCAGTTTGACCGCTCGCTACAGTTGATATGATGATCTTGGGTATTCCAAGTGGCAGAGACCTGAAAGCAGACGATAATAGCGATGTTCCTCCACTGCCACCAAGCCCAACGAGACCGGAAACGGACCCATGCTGGTGAGCCTTTTTAAGGTATGCAGTGAGTGCCTTATTCATGACCGCCATGGCTTCACCTCTAGCATCTGGAATTTGAGTTTCCGGTCGGTTTTCAGATTCAGAGTAGCAAGCGAGAAGTTCCTTTCTTGAAACAAACTTAAAATCGGCAAAGCTATTTATCTCCTTCGGTCCAACCGACACATCAACAACTATAACTTGTACCTGTTCATATTGATATACCCAAATAAAGATCACTGAAGAATCATTTGCGAGTTAGAGACACATGTTTTAATGATTAATTATCTGATTTCATATTTACACAGAATTTGGCTATAAATAGCACCTTGGTTGAGTTTTCTTGTACTGGTTTCAGTTTGTTGTTTGTCTATCTATTTTAATTGTTGTTGCTTACTTGTAAGTGTTTCCAAATTTTAGCATTGTCTTTTGATTTTCAAGTTCTTATCTTCTTTTCACACTCTTTGCAAAAGCAGGGGGTTTTGACGGAAACATCCGCTTTACTCTTTAAATAGAGATCAGGTCTGCATCCATATCACCCGGACCCCACCCTCGGGTGGACTTCTCGGTTTCATTTGGTTTATCTTTGGTAGGGATGAGACTCAAGAACCACATACCAAACCCGAATCGTTGCTGGTACCATGTAAGCGGTCCGGTTATCGATTCCAATTTTCTACAAATTCAGTATTGGAGAATCCAGTATTCGGTACCGGTATTTTCCCCAAAAATGCCGAACCCAAACTTTTGATTGGTTCTTAACTTTTGAACTTACGATAGTTGGAATTGGTTTTGATACACATTTAAAACACTATGAAGATATTTTAGTTTACGATTGGTTTTGATACATTTTTATATTTTCATCCTAAGTGGTCCTCGTATCAGTTTTCTGTACCGATACCGCACTTGTACATACGGTTCGGTTTTCGGTCCTTGCTTTTAGTCCCAAAAAAACTTTCAGTCGCGATCTCATCCCTAGTTTTTTGTTACTAACAGCACCTTGTTGTAATCTAGTGTTATATAAATATATATTAGTGAAAATGAGTATCCAACTTTTAATAATACAAAATAAAACCCTAGTAGTAGTGGTTGTGGTTCCATAGCAAAATTGAAATGGAGTTCCAAAGTCAAAAGTGTAGTAACATTATATATAATAATCTTCAAATTTTGAAGTAATTGGGGATATATATATATATATATATATAATTGGTTGAAAGATATAGAATTGGAAATGTACCTTGGAGGAGATGGAAGAAGAGGTATAGGTAGTGAGATTGGATCGGACGGATTGGGAGAGAAATAGAAGCTCTTCATGCTTTGTATCAGCAGTCCCAACGCATAAAACTTGAACAAATCCTTGAGATTTCCCATCATTAATTTCGAGTTCGAATTGAGGAGTTTTGAGAATAATTATTGCATATATGGAAGTTGTAGGTATAATTAGTTGAATGAATTGGTGAGTGAGATTGAAGGTGGGAGGGATTTCAGCAGATCACTGATGAAAGCTGACTTCTTACCCATAAATGCTGTTGCTGTTACTGACCCAATTCTACAGTCCACATGGGGGGTTAATTCGTTCACCTTTTTTCACGCCAATATTTCGAATCAAACCTCAACAGTCACTCATCAGCTCTTGTCTTTCATACCAAATTTATCTGAAACCGGAAAGAGGGGGAAAAATCAAATGTGAACTCAATTTTTGTTGTTAACGAATCTCACCCACTTATTCGGTTAATAAATACGGTTTTGACTGGGTCTCCTCTTTTGATAATCTGCACTGTTAGTGTACATATAGGCCCATGGGCCTTGGCCCATTAGTTAGCCCCTTTTGTTTCTTTTCCCTTGTATATAAATAGGCTAGTTTATACCTCTTTTGTACTATTCTTTACTCAATCAATACAATCACTCTTTAATCCTTTTCCATTTCTAACATGGTATCAGAGTTTTAGGCTCCTTAATCTTTTTCAATCCCGAGTTGGGATTCTTCAAACCCAAAACGGGTTTTCCTCTTTCCCGAATCGGGAGTTCCCCTTTCCCGAATCGGGACTTCTTATAACCCGAATCGGGAGTTCCTCTTTCCCGCATCAAGTGTCTCTTTTCCCAAATCGGCTTCCGAATTGGAAATCTTTTTTATTCCGAATCGGGACCCGCTTTCCTTAGTCGAACCTTTGCTTTTCCCAAATCGGGCTTCCGAGTTGGAAATCTTTTGATTCCGAGTCGGGACCCGCTTTCTCGAATCGACCCTCGTTTTTCCCGCTCTAACCTTCCCGAATCAGGAAATCACAATTCTCGAATCGGGAATTCCTCTTTCCCGAATCGGGAATTCCTAAAACCCGAATCGGGTTTCTCTACCAGCCTCACCTACTCTTCAATGACGACGAATCTCAGTCATTCGAATCCTATATCAGTTGTTTTTAATGGGAACAACTATATCCTTTGGAATCATCATATGACCATTCTCTTGAAATCTCATGGTCTTTACTCATACGTCACCGGGACAACAGTTGCTCCTACCAGGATAGCAAACGAATCACCTGCCGACTATGCCAAAAGGATAAATGAGTGGGACATTAACAACGCAAAGATTCTTGGCTTCATCAATGCCTCAACCACAGCGGAGATCAATCAACAATTCCTCGGCTACACGACCGCGAAAGGTCTTTGGGACTAAAGCTCACCAGTATCAGCTGTGGACCACTTTCCAAACTAAACGACAGCTTCCTGATCAACCTGTTGGCTCTTACATCTCAGAGATGCAAGCTATCCGCGATCACCTGAATCTGGGTGCTCCTCAAGTTCATGATAACACGGCAAAAATCTACCAGGCCTACTTCAATCAGCTGCACCTGATCACCATTCTGATGGGTTTTTTTTGACAAATTTGAGAACGTGCGTGCGTCTCTCCTTCATAGGCACCCTCTGCCCTCGCTTGAAGATGCTATCACGGAACTACTGAGTGAAGAAACTCGCCTTCAACTCCGCACTCCTGCCTCTGTTCCATCAGAATCAATCTTTTCTACTTCAACCTCGAGCTTCAACTCCAAAGGAAAAGGTTTCCAGAAATCTTACAACAGGCCTCCAGGCTTCCAGAACTCCTACAACAACAAGCCTTCTGATCTCCCCAACAACAAGCCTTCTGGAAAACCGTCAGGACATGAGTGCACTTTCTGTCACTCACCATCTCACTACCTGGTTGACCGTCCTATCAGATGGTGCAAGCACTATGGCATCCAACATCCTCGCCACCTCCTATCTGAATGCCCTCAAAACCCGAAGAAACACCAGACTGCGGCCAAATTTGTTGCTCAACATGAGACAACAGCAATGCCAGGAATGCCTGTTGCTGCGCCTGTCTCCACAAACCCTGAGCTCATGGAACTTATGCGTCGTAATCAAGAACTCATGGCTCAAATCATGACCGGTTCTTTGGGAATGAACTCCCAACACTCAACTACTTCAGGTACTCTGTGGATTTTTGATTCCGGGTGCTTCAATCACATGTCGCCTTGTCCTAAAGGCTTTGTCTCTAAGCGACGTTCCTCCCATCCTACCGTAAGAATGGCGGATCTTACCCCCAAACCTAGCAATAGGCCTTGTATCTCTTACTCAACTTCAAGAGATGGGTTTACTGATATTCTTTAATTTTTCTGGCTGTGTAATACAGGATCCGAAGACCAAGCAGAATCTTGGTGTAGGCCGTAGAGTTGGACGAGTACTCGAGGTCGTTTACATTCGTATTCCCTTGCAGCCACACACTTTTGCCGCTTCCGTGTCTCAACCATCTTCCCTTGACCTATGGCATGCTCGTCTAGGTCACTTATCATCTGCTAGAATAAAGTCGTTAGCTAGTTCAGGATCGTTAGGTCATGTTATTCCTTCAAACATCTCCTGTCTACCCTGTAAACTTGGCAAACATCATGCCCTTCCTTTTGAGATTAATGAATTTAAATCTTCCTGTCCTTTTGATTTAATTCATTCTAATGTTTGGGGGCCTGCACCGAACCCATCTATGGGTGGTGCTCAGTATTTTGTCATTTTTATTGATGATCACACACGCTTCACCTGGATATATCTTATGAAGCATCGATCAGAGCTGCCTAAGCTTTACATTGACTTTGCCAGAATGATTTTAACTCAATTCTCTAAGCCAATCAAGATTCTTCGTGCAGACAATGCCATGGAATACAAAGAATCCTCCCTACTCTCTTTTCTCAAATCTCAGGGTACTCTGTCTCAGTACTCCTGTCCAGGCACTTCACCTCAAAATGGTCGTGCGGAACGAAAATATCGGCATATTCTTGACACTGTCCGCACTCTCCTAGTTTCTGCTAAATGCCCTGAACGATTCTGGGGGGAGGCAGCCTTCACCGCTGTCTATACCATCAATAGACATCCAACTCCACTACTCCAAAACAAATCCCCCTATGAAACTTTACATGGAATTTCCCCAGCCTACGAACTTCTCAAAGTCTGGGGTTGTGCTTGCTTCGTTCAGTTACAACCTCATGAGCGTACAAAGCTTGAACCTCGTGCTAGGGTTTGCCTCTTTCTTGGGTATGGCATTGAACACAAAGGCTATCGCTGTTGGGATCCTATCTCAAAACGCCTGCGTATTTCTCGGCATGTCACCTTCTGGGAAAATGTCCCCTTTTTCACTATGCCAAATGCCGAGATCTGTACTGCTCCTACTACTACTCCTTTCTTTACTGACCCTTCTTCCACTTTCGATATTCCTATCTCACCTCCGATCCCTTCTGCTGTTCCTGACTCACCTACAACGACTTATGATCCTCCGCCACCTGTACCAACTCCATCGCCTACACCTGAGGCTCCTGCTGAATCTACGGATCCTGGACCCTCAACGTCAGATGCGGTTCGTCGCTCCGATCTGGTAAGACAGGTTCCTGCTCATCTTCGTGATTATCATTGTTATGCTACCTTATTATCAAATCACGAACCCACTTCATATAAGGAGGCTGCCTCTAGTTCCCATTGGCAAAAAGCTATACAGGAAGAACTTCGAGCTCTCGCAAAGGCTCAAACCTGGGATCCTGTTCCCCTACCATCTGGCAAACGACCCATCGGATCTAAATGGGTCTTCAAAATCAAAACCAACTCTGATGGCTCTATTGATAGATACAAAGCTCGACTTATGGCCAAGGGTTTTAATCAAGAATACGGCATCGACTATGAGGAGACCTTTGCTCCAGTTGCTCATGTGACATCTGTTCGCAATCTCCTTGCCATTGCGGCTACCAAACGTTGGCCCCTATTTCAAATGGATGTCAAAAATGCTTTCCTCAATGGTGATCTTGTTAGTAATTATGTGCAAAAGTTGACAAACCAGATTACACATCCAATGTTATAAGACACTTGAGGGTCACACTTGTGAGGATCTGTAAAACGAACAAGTAAAATAACTCCAGTATAGAGAGATTAGATTTGTAATGGTCAATTATAAATCTATTGGGTGTTTTCTGTAAGAAACTCCAAAGTTGAAGGTTTCTATTATTAGTTAAAAGGGATTATAATATTTATTAGTTAAATAAATATATAACTGATTTAATTAATTGATATATATATTTATTAGTAAAATAAATATATATGGTAATTATCCTGACTAATATATTGGTTAATATATATGGAATAAATCTTTCTTGGTGGAGAAGAAAAGATTTATTTATGGATAATTATAGAAAAAGGAAACTGAATATGATACAGATTCTGTTTATTCAGTTATATATATCCAGCTATGGTTAAACCTTTTTCATTCAATTTGAATACATTCATTATTCACTCCCACCATAGAAACCTAGAATTCTCTCTCTCTCTCTCCCTCAGTCGTCGACTACAACCACGAAGCGTAAACCAGTTCGGTTCTTCGTTCGGTTTTTGTTTGGGTGTTCAGGAATTTGGAGTTCTGACCGGCTAGAAGGTCCGTTCGTAGGATCGATCACGGGTGGATCAAGCTCAAGCAATTCAGGTAAGCTTTCTAAACATCCTATTAGATGTGTAATATAGATAAATAATAAACGATCATGTGCTTTCGGGTTTTTACACGTTTTTGCTTCCGCTGATCAAACCAGTTTGGTTTGATGATTCGGATTAACAGTTTGTTTTTCTGAACCGTGACACGAACCAGTTTGGTCCGAGGTCGCACCAAAAACCCAACAGATCTATCTGAAGAGGTTTATATGACTCCTCCTGGTGTCTCTCTTCCCTCCGGCCATGTATGTCGTCTCCGTAAAGCCCTGTATGGTCTCATACAGGCTCCTCGGGCATGGTTTGAAAAGTTCAGCAACACGGTGCTCTCATTGGGATTCTCTGTGAGCAACTATGATTCTGGCCTGTTTACTCGCACCACCGACTCTGGGAGCATTCTACTTCTACTTTATGTTGACGACATGATTATTACCGGCGATGACTCTTTAGGGATTGCCTCCCTAAAACAATCTCTCAGCTCCAGCTTTGAGATGAAGGATCTTGGCAAATTACACTACTTCCTTGGGTTAGAAGTACTATCTGACTCCTCCGGCACCAATCTTTGCCAAGCCAAGTATATCTCGGATCTTCTCTCAAAGGCGGACCTTTCTGATAACAAGGTGGCCTCTACTCCTCTGGAGCACAATCTTCATCTCGCACCAAATTTTGGTCCCCCTTACAAGATCCAACACGATATCGTCAATTGATTGGCTCACTTGTCTACCTCACGGTTACCCGACCAGACATCGCCTACGCTGTTCATACCATGAGTCAATTCATGGCTGCACCCTGCTCTGATCACTATGCTGCTGTCATCCGGATTCTCCGCTATCTTAGAGGCACCATGTTTCATGGGCTACACTTCTCCAGCAAGTCATCGCTCATTCTCCGTGGATACTCCGACTCTGATTAGGACAGTGACATGACTGATCGCCGATCCACTACTGGATACTGCTTCTTTCTCGGTGACTCTCTCATCTGTTGGCGCACTTCCCAAGAACTTATTTGACTACGTTGGCTACTCTCCGACATGGGTGTGCCTCAATCTTCACCGACTCCGTTATGGTGTGACAATAACAGTGCTATCCAGATCGCTCACAACGATGTGTTTCATGAACGTACTAAAGCACATTGAAATTGACTGCCACTTTGTCCGCTAACATGTCGTGCGCAACACCATTCGCCTCCAGCCCATATCCACTCTGGATCAACCGGCAGATATCTTCACCAAAGCTCATCTACCTGGCCGTTTTCGTGAGCATCTTAACAAACTCAATCTGTCTCGTTACTCCGCTGATCAAGTTTGAGGGGGGGTGTTAGTGTACATATAGGCCCATGGGCCTTAGTCCATTAGTTAGCCCCTTTTGTTTCTTTTCCCTTGTATATAAATAGGCTAGTTTATACCTCTTTTGTACTTCTTTACTCAATCAATACAATCACTCTTTAATCCTTTTCCATTTCTAACATGCACCATCCCATGAATCGCGTCAATCCTTCGTGATCGCGTCTATCGTAACTGAAGATGTGTGGCTGAGATTCGTCCTCACATTCACAACCAAATTTGAATTCACATTTGAACCTGACTCTATATATATATATATATATATATATATAAGAGAAAGAGGAAGAAAGAGAGAGGAGGGAGAAAAAAAAGACAGGGGGAAGAAGTCGTTCAGGTGTAGGGAGCCGAGGCCCTTATCCTCTGGGTTTCACATCACCATGCATACGGGTGCCTTAACCCAAACCTGCTTACCCGGAGCCTCTCCCAAAGTGGGAGTCCATAGCGGTACGCATGACCTTATATAACTAAAACGTATATATATAGTTAAGGAGGGAAACCATCTCCATTTTGATCAACTTAAATTTAATGTCTATTTATGAGTTGCACTTAGAATATTAGTGTTCATCTTTAATTACGTTGTGTTCTTTAATAAGGAGTAAAAAAGAAAAGGATGAAAAAGAAAGCAAAAGAAAAGAAAATTTAATTGTTAGATCATATATCAAAAATGTAAATTGATAAGATATGATGATAATGGGTGGTACAACCCGTTAAACCCGGTTTGTTCGGCTCGTTAGAAAAGACGATAAATTGGTGTCACCCAAATATATATATATATATATATATGTATAGGGGTGGTTTCATTTGCAAACCATCCTTAAATTGCAAACTCTACAAACCACCTCATGACCATAGATTAATTAAATGAGCGGTTAAGATTAATTGATGAAAAAACAAGGCAATCTTAAATCAAATTGAATTATAAAAAGACCCAGAAGGGTACAATAGTCAATTTCATCATTCTATCAAATTAGGATTTTGAATCAGAATCCCGTATCATACGCTGGAGATAGAAATTGATGAACAAATCTCCAAATTATCCAAATCCATGAAACTCGGCATAGGCAGATTTCATCAATATATTTCAAAATGATACGACTTGCAGGAGGTAAGATAAGTTAGGGTTTATTATTTGATTTAGCATCCTATATTGGTTTGTTGAAGTTGATTCGATTTTGAGTTTACAGGACGTAAACGAAGTGAGAGGCTAATGAAGAACAATAGTTTTGGGAATTTCACTAATACAGCAGATAACCCCATCTGTGTTGATGTGCACGACAATGAAATCAAAGAAGAGGATCTGAGTTCCAAAAATCGAAGCGGATGAGGATTAAGAACCAGAAAACAGAGGTGAAACCAAAAACAGATTTCAAGAAACCAACCATAATAAATGTTGAAGGTATGTATTTTGCTGAAACAATCGAAAGTCCTACAATTGATTTTTTGTTTTTATTGAAGTAGGTGAAATACATAAGCGTAAGTTTGATGTGGGTTTTATTGAAAAGGAATAAATGAAATCAATTTTTCTTATTCAATGAATGCATTTGCAATATATAATTCTTGAATGGAGGTGCAGCATATGTATTCATCAATTTATGGTCTTCCATGAATTTAGTAATTTATTTGCTATGTCCAGTATATGTTCATCATATACGTTTGTAGAATTAAATGGGGTTTTTTAATAAAATGCTTTTAATAATCATGTGCTGCACTGTTTTTTTCTATGAAGGTAATGTGTTTGGGTTTAATTAAATAATTTATTTGCACTGTTTGTTTCATTTCATCTAGCCGGTTTCATCGTTTCGTCGTTTCATCTAGCCGGTTTCATCGTTTCATCACATATTAATTTACCTTGTCTCATGTAGCCGGTTGCATCGTTTCGTCACTTTTTTCATTGTTGAATGTAATTTTGAATTCAGTATTGCAAATGGATTGTGGTTTCAATGGTTCATTACTTGTTTCATTGTAATTTATACGGGGTTCATCCGTAAGGGTTTCATCGTTTCATCGTTTCATCGTTTCATCGTTTCATCGTTTCATCGTTTCATCGTTGTTTGTTGAGTGTTTCATTGGAATGGATATGGGGTTCGTCTATCGGGATTCATCGTTTCATAACCGTTTGTTAATTGTTTCATTGTAATTGATGTATGGTTCATCTAGAGGGGTTTCATCGAACTTCTTTGATGTTTCCAATTTCATTAAATGGGGTTTTTTTTAATGAAAATGCTTTTAATAATAAGTTTGTGTACTGTTTTTTTATGAAGGTAATGTATATGTCTTTAAGTAAATAATTTATTTGCACTGTTTTTGTCATCGTTTCATAATAGTTTTATTTAGCGGGTTTCATCGTTTCATCTTTTCATCTAGCAGGTTTCATCATTTAGGCAGATTTTAATTTTCCATGTTTCATGTGGCCGGTTTAATCGTTTTGTCACTTTTTCATTGCTGAATGTATTTTTGATTTCAGTATTGCAAATGGAATGTGGCTTCAATGGTTCATTAGGTGTTTCATTATAATTGATATGGGGTTCATCTATCGGGTTTCATCGTTTCATTACACCTTAATTAACAGTGTGTCATTGTTGAATGCGTTATTGATTTCAATATTGGACATGGAATGTGGTTTCATTGGTTCATGTGTTGTATTGAGTGTGTGAGTGTGTCATTGTTTCAATGTATCAAAATGGTTTATTTAGAATTTGGTTTCATTGGTTTACTCACTGTACTTGGGTTGTGGTTTGATTGGTTAAATGGAAGGAGATGTGAAAGGCGTATCAGTTCGAATGCGGCACCCGACAGGTATTTTGTTATATATTCGTTGGTACATTTTAACGGATGATGTTATCGTTATGTTATTTTATGCCTTTTGACCGATAAAATAATAGACGTATTCTTTAGACAAGATGCAAGTGCAGGTAAGGAAATCATAATTGAGTGTTCTGTACTGATGTTTAAATTATATATTGTTTATATAAATGGTGTTTCATATAGAAGTCGATTAGTTAAAGCTATTAAAACTCGAGTAAGGGTTTCGTGTAGTACTTTGTCGTTTCATGTAGCTTAAAAGTTCCACAGTATTCAATACCGGGTGTTTTAAGTGTGGGAATTATTCATTGTTTCATATAAAAGGCCAATGGGCGAAATGAAACGCAAATTGTTTTAGCATAGTGTAATTTACCGTTTGTTAAATTGATGGAGGTTCAACGTCATTGGACAAACTGAAATTAGTAGTTGGACCAGGTATGGAAGCATCCCGTGTGAAGCAAGATGATCAAGGTAATATGATTGTTTCATCTAAAATGTGTATGTGGCACTGTCTCAGATATTAATAACTTGAACCATGTAGAGAATAATATTTTGAATTATTATACTTGCAGATGATGACTTTCAACGTCCTCTGGAGGAGGTGGTTGCGGGAAAATCAAAAAATATGAATGGTTATCGAGACATCCCCAAAGGGGCGCGCCCAACATAGTAGACAAAATGAAAGGCATTTCACTTAACGAAAGTAAGAAAAAATAATTATTACACACAAGCATATGATAATGAAGATAGTGTAACATTTGTAAATTTCTATTGTTGTATAGTTGATAAAAAAGCGCCAAAAGAAATTCGGGATGGGAGGAATCACATAGTGAAGAAGAAAGGGGTTAAAGAAGGAAGTACTCGTTTGCCAAGGAGAGATGTTCATCTTCCTGTCCTTAGGACTAGGACATCGCCCCGCGTGTTATACGACTGTATAAAATCTCTAAACAAAGATCAACGGGATGTGGTTGAAGTTATGAGGTTGGGTTCTTTACTGGATATGAAAATGGATGGCATACCGCAGAAATTAGGATTTTGGTTGGTAGATAAGTTGGATACGGTTGAGATGAAACTTAGGGCATGCAACGGATCGATTGAGATTACCATAGATTCCATTCACTCTATTCTAGATGTTCCAAAGGAAGGATTTGATTTGATAAGGGATGAACCTCCAAGTAGAGAAAGAGACATTGCTTCAGAATTTAGAAAACAATTTCCAGAGAAGCGTAAGATGCGTCCAACGGACGTAATGGACCTTATTGTTGAGTCTGATGAATCCGGGCTGCAATTCAAAACAAACTTTTTGGTGCTTTTTGCAAACATAATGGCAGGAAGTAAAACAATGGGGTGCTGCAACCTGGATTTTTTGGATAAAATCACCAATGAACGTATGATGTCACACATAAATTGGTCTCAATACATTTATGACATGTTAAGGCAGAGTAAAGATGCATGGAGCAACACAAGTTTGACATGTTTCTATGTTGGACCTCTAACGTATTTAGCGGTAATAAAGGTTTCATTCATTACTATGAATTTATTCTAACCGTTGAATATTCCATTTTATACACTAATTTATGTATTTCATGTGAAGATGTTGTACGTCACGTCGACTGTATGGCCAGATGTTGTTGTCGACAAAATTCAACCACCAACGCACGCTTGGAATCTAGCGTTACTTCAACAGCGACAAACATCTGAAATCAATAATGGAGGTCTAGGAAGTGCTCAATTGGCAGAAACAGGTGTGGTTGAAGATGTTATCAGCCTTGGAGATGAAGTTAATGAAACATCTGGTTGTTCATACGGAATGAAACTATCGTGTATTAAAGGTGAAAAATGCAATGAAGAAGACTACGGAGCTGATCTTGAACGCAAGGTTTTATCTTATTTATATTTTGTGTATTTTGAACGAAATGAAGCTATAAAAGGGTAAATAATGGCAATCTCATTTTACAATTTTTTTTACAGAACGACATTGAGTTGATGAACGAGAAGATAGATTGTATAGTTAATGCGAGGGTGGAGATAGAGACGTTGTTGGCATCATTCATTTCAAAGTACCATAACGATATGGATTTCGTTAAATACAAATACGTATTGGACGACATCTTCAAATACCACACATCTATGGGTAGAACATCATATACGGCCGTTGAAACAAGCAATCAAGCGGGTGTCGAGAACAATGATGCTGTAGTAAAACCAGTAGGAATAAAAAGTGAGAATGATGGAAGTTTCATGGAATTGGGCAATGTAAGTGAAACAAAGACAGTATCCGAGGATGAGTTGCAGATTTCACCATCACCATTATCTCAGTTCTGGTTTAGTTCAACGCTAATGGCTGCATGCGATGAAGCGGAAAAGAGTTTGATGGGAAACAAAAAAGTGAAGTTAGAAGAGAAGGAAGTACATGATGCTGACTTCCAAAGGGAAACCGTTGAACCACAACCCCTTTTGAAAGCTACTAGAGAAGAAAAAGGGAAGCAAATAGTGATCGAGTCCCCGGTCAGAAAAGGCCGAAAAGGTGTAAACTTGGGACTTGGGCCGACAACTACACTTGCTGAAAGAGGACAGAGGAGGACTATCGGATTGGGTGAACACTTGCGCTCTCCATACGTTAGACGAGCCGTTGACATGAAGGTGACGGCCGAGGAAAGAAGAATGCATGAGTGGGCACAAACATTCGTCGATGGAGATTGGTAAGTATACAAACTATAAATATGTATAATTTGTATGGTAATATAAGTGATGAAGGTTAACTATGTACGAAGGTGTAATGATGCAGACTTAATTATAGGTAATTAAACAGGTAGTGGGTAGTTTTTGCATGATGAGACAGAAACATCTACACGTTTGTAAAGCAATAGTTAACGATAACAAAAGATCCCAGTTAACTACTATATAACAGGCAATTTGAGTATTTTTTTTGTATGTTATTAAAATAAGTTATGCGTAACACAGTTTCTTACATTATGACAGTGAGATTGTCTTTTCATTGCGGAACGGTATTAAAGTAACGAGGTCTGAGTTGGCAAGTCTAGCCCTACAACAACCTGTTCATCCAATTGTAATTGATGCATGGGCTGATCTTCTCAACTGTGAGGAAGAACACAGAAACCAGAACTCTCTTAGACGCCATTTTTTCTCTACAAAAGTTATTGTAAGTTATGATTACATAATGGTAAAGAAGGTAAAAACTACAATAAGTCGCACATTTATTTGTTGCATGTTATGCTTTACAGGGGGACAATGAAATTACGAATTCGGCGACCAACTTGAAGAAGAAGTATGAGTTGTTCAGTAGCAACTTGGCTGTGGCATCAAAATTTGACATGGAGCTGATTAAATTTAAGAACAAGGATTTGGTATGCACACATGTAGATCTTTTATTGTGACAACTATGAATGTTTTAGAAATTGATGAGATAGTAACCGTAATGATGAAAAACGCAGATTTTTTTCCCAATACTAGACAATGGGAACTACTACTTGGTAGTAGTGAACCTGAAGATTGGAAGCATGGTGGTAATAGACCATAGAGCATGGCCTGATAATGAACAAGATGAAATTGTACAGAAATATGACGCGTTTGTTGATACACTGGTATGTAAACATTAGTGTTGTAGAACATAATTTTTCCATTTTTAGTCATAATTTGGTCACAAGTTTGAGTGTTATATGATGGTTGTTTCATCATAACTAATATACATATTCAATGCAGCATCGTCTTCTTATAAAGCATTTGGAGGCAGTGAAACATCCGGCATGGGTAGAACTTGATGGGAATATGCATGAGATCCTGACGATGAACTGGCAAACAAGGGTGATGGCGGGTGATGGTGGAATCTTTTTAATGCGCCATATGGAAACGTGGATGGGAGATGCACGATCATGAAAAACTGGATTTGCGAAGGAGGGGCCGGGACTGAAGAACCAACTGACTGATTTGAGGAAAAAGTATTGTACGAAGTTTGTGAGGAGCGCAGCAAATGAAAAGAAAATGGAAATGTCAAAGAAGTTCGATGAGTTTCACAAAACGAAACGAAGTTGCTGATATGATTAGTATTGATGAAGATGGTGCAAGATAGTATCTTATATGTTAGTAGGTTATCATTAGTATTTCGTTGGTTTGACTGATTTGGTTTTTTTTTAATTATCCTTTGACCGCTATGGATGCGTTTTTTGGGTTTTTACTAATTGTTATCAGGTTTTTTCATGTATATTTTTTATAGTTTTTACTGATAGATGTCGCAATGGTTTCATCATATATCGCAATGGTTTCATCATTTTATGAGTTGGTATATACAACAAACTGTTTATGTTTCTCTAGAAATTTTTGTCAACGATAACATGGTTATCTAAAATGACATGCATGACAAAAAGAAACCTTGAAAGCAAAGCTTGTATTAGCGATAATTAAATGGTATGGTTGGGACAAGTTAATTTTTTTGATGATCAACATCTATTATATGATTATAGCAGTGAACAAATCATTAAAAACCACAAAGAAAAAAAGGGAAAAAATAAACTTATGAAGATCAAAGCCAAAAGTTGCACTTACAAAGTCACACACGACACAACTAGAAACTGAATATATTTAAACTATAAAAGAACATGACTATGACAAGTGGGATGTTTCTTAGAACAATGAAACATGATAATATATTTGAAAAAAACTAATTAATTTCATCAAAAACCAATGAAAAAAACAACCGATAACAATCCTTAAATAAAATCAGTTGTGCGATACGTCCGTGCATGAAAACTCCGAAAAAAAAACAATATTGCGGAACAAAACGTCTTAAGATCATAAACAATCCAACCGAATAGCAACCCCAAGTAGTTAACCAACACGTTTTTCCGGGCAATTTCGCGAATCGTGGCGAGATTCGATGCCGCAAGATCTACACAACCTCTTCGGTTTTTTTGCAATTTGTGCTGCCCTCTCTGATGCCCCAATCATACGTTTACTTTTTCCCCTCCCTTTATTGCGTATGCCAGAGGGTGGGAAAATATCAACGGACTCGGGTTGAGAAACACCAATTAGCTCTGCAATAGTTTCATCCTTGCTCTCCTTGTTGGACAATAATGGTTTACCCATGGCAACTGCTTCAGCATAATTGTTTAGATAATCTACAAAGTTCGTCAACTCCTCATCATCGTTGCGTACACTACCAATGATTTTATCAAAAAATTCAACAGCTTTGTTCATCTTCTCTTGTTTCACCACATTCATTTCTCCATATCGCGCCCGAGCTGGCATTATCTCCACTGGTACTAGGCCACGCCGCCAACGATGCAGTATGTATTTTTCAGGTATCTTCTGCACTTGATCATTGAGCATCACCTTAAAGACATGCCGACAAAGAAAACCAATACGCTGAAAATGGTTGCAGTCATAATCAAATGATTCATCAAGAATGTTGTGAACCACCTAAACCACAAATCAGACATGATATTAGATAAGACACAATAAATAAAATTAAAAAAGGGTTTCATTTTAATTTGAAACAATGAAACGCAAAACTTTCCACTAACATGAAGCATATTACCATGTACGTAGCTTTCACATGTGACTTTTTATTCATATGGTTAACCTGGTAAACTTTCACATCATCTCCATCTTCGTCACACTTCAATGTGCAAAACCATACCGCCTTATTCAACTCCTTCTGTACCGCTAGAAATATAGTCCGAGTGTAAACATCACAAGCTTGAGCCTCAATGCTAGAAGGCGATAACTTTCGAGGGATGGTAGTTCTAGTTTCCACTTCAAGTGCACAATGAGCCTTACGTTGATCTTCGATTGCATGATCAAACTGATTAATAAAGAAGACCAGGTCATCGGCAAATTTCGCATACACCCTGAAAAATGCGTTTATACTCTCCGACCTTGAGGTTGTTTTCATCAAGCCAGACATATGGAAGTCCTTGTAATAAGCTGGAATCCATGAATCTCGTATATTGTACATTTCATCCCACCAAGGAACTCCACGTAACGAGTACATATCCATTAACTCATTCCAACGAGACTCAAACTCTTCAGGCTCGTTATGGATATTCCAGACAAGTTTCTTTATTTCAGTGAGGAAGGACGTTTCTTTTGCTACATAAGAACTTATCTACAACAACAAAATACCAATGTAAAATGACAACCGAAATAAGTATTGTACACATTTCCAAATAATGGGACAAATTAACTTGCTTACATTGTCTTTGAATTTGTTCGTTATATGCCACATACACAGTCGGTGTTTAGCGTTAGGAAATACTATTGGTATGGCTTGTTTCATTGAAGGGCATTGGTCAGTTATACACAATTTCGGTTGTGTCCCATGTGCCTTCATGAAAGCTTGCAAGATCCAAGTGAAATGCGGAACCTTTTCTTGCGCAATCAACGCAGCACCAACGACAACCGACTTTGTGTGATTGTCCACCGCAACAAACGGAACAAATCTCATCTGGTACCTATAAAAAAAACAATACTTAGCAATGTTGCACCAAACATTTAAGTAGCAATAAAATATTTAACATACCAACGAAAGTGACTACACTTACTGATTGGTACGATATGTTGCATCAAAAGAAATAACATCGCCAAACTCCTTGTAGTTTTTTCTGGCAGTTTCATCAGCCCAGAAACAGGCAATCAACTCCTTCTTTTCAACCTTGTATTCAAAGAAATAATTGGGACAATTAGCACGCCTATTGCTAAGCTTATTTACAAACATTTGTGCGTCTTTGTTACCAATGAAGTTAATGACATCCCTTTTAAAGTTAATATGATCCCTAGCTGTCCCGCCGGATGATTCTATACCACCTTTGATAATCGATTGCATCCTATGCGATTGAGTAATACCGACCTTAGAACTACAAGCGTTAAATACATTCGTACGGTCAGTGAAACCAAGTTGCCGATTAGATCGCGAAAACAATCGGTCCTCCGGCAAAAATAACTTATGATTATGGCACTCATTGATCTTGTAAACGACATAACGACCAACTGCACTCACAAAATGGATCTTCATACAAGCATTGCATCCAGTCCTTTTTACAGACGAGTTTCGGCGTTTCTTCTCACCATACCCAGCCTCTATAGAATCAAAATCTCTTTTTGCGGGCTGACCTTCTTTGCTACAAACAAAATAACGCACCTGCACCCGTCCTAATTTGTTGGTTTTTTTATTTGACAACCGAACGTCAAAACCGGCGATATCGGCATACTTTCTATATCGTTCTTCAGCGCTGTGTATGGAATCAAACTCCTCACCGATAGTAATGGAACTAACGGCATCCATAATTGGAATCCACAACTTAGACCCACCCGGAGATAAAACCATTTGTTGCGTCTTTGAAACTACGAAACAATATACGTCATGAAACATGGCTAACCACATGAAATAAAATAAAATAAAAAACTGAATATAATTATAACCAGAGACATATGAATATCATGTAATATACAACTGAAATAGGCAATTAATTGTGCCGGTTCTCTTCAGAACCCGAAACAAAAACCAAATTAATGAAACTTAGTCATGAAAAAAAAATGATTTTTTAATTAACTTCAACAAATACTATTGATGAATCTGTTTCATGGTTTATCTATTTCATGGTTTTCATGTTTCATTAAATTCATTTTTCATGGGTTTTCAGAATGAAGCTTAATGTGCTTATCTGTTTCATGGAATTTCATTGTTGCATTTATTGTTTCATGGTTTTCATGTTTAATTACATTTCAGATACATTTTCTGTTTAATCAATTGATAAACCGTATAATCACAACAATAACCACATACCTTCTCGAGTAGCTGAAACTGCTTGAACTTCATTACCTTCGATGGGAAAATCATTGTAACCTTCTTCGTCTAAAACATTCTCTCTGTCCGAAAAATGATCAACCTCGTGCGATGGAATAAATGATGATACGAAGTTATCATTATCTTGAAAAACATCAGATACATGGATTTCATTATGTGATAGAGACTCCCGTTGATCATGTTCCATTGCCGGAAAATGGTCGAACAACAACTCAACTCCGTTAACACACAACACTACTATTTTAAAAAAGCACACCTTATTGATAGGCAAAAGATTATAAAAAAAATAAAAGTAATAAAAATATTGTTACAAAAATCTAGGATAATTACGAATTTAAAATTTTTAATATATATCTTCAATTCCTTACTATTTTTCAAATACTTTAAAATATCCATAGTTATCTACAGCATATGGAAATGGACAAATGTACCCTTTTGTATTTAATTAAATAATACTTAAATGGAATTATTTGATTGGTTGTTGTAAGTTTGTAGGTTTGCAATTTAAGGGTGGTTTGCAAATGATCACCCCCCTATATGTATATATATATATATAGAGAGAGAGAGAGAGAAAGGTTCAAATGAGAAGTGCTAAAAATATACGAAGTAGAGAAGTGATCTCTACCACTCATCCAGTCAATAAAGATGGCTTTGACCGGTTACGGTGGCACTACTACAAAATTAGGTTTTATAAACGGTTATTTTGGACATTTATACACGGTTTTGGAACCGCGTATATGGCCAGCGCTTATGAAAGTCTCAGACATATATACACGGTTTTAAAACCGTGTATAAAAGTCACCATTTATACACGGTTCAAAACCGTTTATGAAAGAACTATTAACCGTGTATAAATGTCACCATCTTACACGGTTTTAAAGATGAAACCGTTTAAAAAAATCTTACTATTTGCATATTAAAGTGTCTATCTTACACGGTTTTTATGCTGAAACCGTGTATAAATGTAACCATTTACCAAAAAAAATCATATATTTATTTACGGTTTTTTTTTATTGGAACCGTGTATAATGATATATATATTTAATATTTTATTCATTTGTGTTACCATTCATTCATTATTCCAAAAACCTATGAAGACGCATTATGTCGGATAAGTTACATTTTCTAATACCATTACAATCGAAAGAATGGAACATTTCAAACACAAACATGTAATGTAACATCTTAAAGTAATTAAACATTAAACTTTAAAGATCCTCAAAAAAAAAATCAACAAAAACTACAGCTAATGTATATGCAAACACTCCAATACTTTGTATCGTATAATCAACTAATATTTAAAATAGCTCCCTATGTCATTACCATATCCTACTATTTGACATGCGATTCAAAGTGAATGTTCCCGCGATATTGCAAGCCATCTCCTCTACTTGAGTAATCGTGAAAGGCTTTGTGGTTGTCCATGTGTCCTATATATAAATTTGAAAGTAAATATTATTACAAACAAGATAAAACATTGTGTGCAATGTTTAAGAAATGTATAAATGAAATAAGGTTATATAACTTATATAAATTTATTTTATATATAATAAATGAAATAAGGTTTAAGAAATGTATACCTTGAGAGGGGAAATATATTGTTCGTACATCACAAATTGGAAGATTTGCTTTACAACATAGTAACCACACTCCCAACCAGATTGTTGTTGATTACACTAAAGTATAAGGAAAAGTATTTGAGAATTAGATAAATTAAAGTATGAAATAAATAGTTGGAATATATAAATTATACCTTTTGTAACTTCCATGTAATTTGAGCGGACATGTTGACTTGAGAAGACCCAATGACACGATTGTATTCGATAATGGCCCTACATGGAAAATAACAAAACATTTGTATTAATAGTTGATTAACTTTATAAATAAACATCAATTATGCACTAAAGTAATACATTACTTACGTGTCCATCACGTCTTTGATCCTATAACTTTCGGCCGTCTTTTCGCCCATCATCGAATCCAATACATAGACCAATCTACGTTTAGGCCTAATGACTAGTAGTGACCAATGATTCCTAAAAATGTTCAAAATTAGTAATGTTACTACAACTTAGAAATGTAAACTATATATTGCTATTATTATAGTAAGTCAATATATATATATATATATATATATCTTACCCTTGTTCATATGGTGCCAAAAGATATTCTTTTTCTTTATGGTGCTTCATTGCTGCCAAAATCGAGTCTTTCACCAAAATTTCATTCCAATCGATTTCGATTTCATTAATTATTCCCGGTGCTAAAAATGCACAGTTGTTCCTTGGATTTTGAGATATAATGATGTGCAAATCCCTGAAAACATGACAATATGATAACATTATTGTATATTGTGAATATACATACCCTAACTATTAAGAAATATATAATTACTGACTTACGCTAGAAACCAGGTGATGATGTTTTGGTCAAGCCAACCATTCGTCATTAACAACCTTAAGTCATCGTATCTAACATCAGCTTTAACAGGCACTCCAAAGACCCCTTCCTCGATCTCAGCCATAACCCCTACATTCACCCATTCTTTTCTAGAATGTACGCGTTGAAATAACTCCTTCATCGCGGTCGGTCGATCTTGCATTGATTTAGGCATTGATTTTGGAAACATCTTGGTCTTCTTAGCTATTTGTTTTTGTCTGTGTGGCTCAGATGCATTTCCTACTCTCTTAGATTGCGCCTCGTCATCTTTTCGTACCTACATTAATAATCCACATTGACTGATAATGTTATACTACTTGGGAGATGAGGGATACATACACTTAAGGCTTGAGCGACTACCTGAGGATGAATAGGCATAGTCGTGGATGGCACTTTGGTGGTGGTGACAACTTTCTTGGAATGGGTCGCATCTTCATTTTCTATGCGAAGAGGAATAGGCTCACTCATCGGTGTGGCAGATGTCACCGATTTATTAATAGTGGCCTATTAAGAAAAAAATTGTAATGTTAGTAAACATGATGTGTATAAAAAAATCTTATTTTAATCTAACATAAAAAGTAAAACATATATATATATATATACCTGTCGCAATTCCACAGAACGTATCTCCCATTGAATGAAGTTCCCGATAGCTTGACCTAGCTTTTGGACATCAGAATCTGGCATAGGCACCGGGAGGTCATACTCTTCACATCCATCCATAACCATATCGATCTGAACCTTCATAAACCCCTCCTCCAAGTGACGACCATGAATAATATTAACCGATAAAGGAAAGGCCAACCCCTTAGCAACTAGTAATTTGGACGCCCCACACCGAAAAAGCAGATCACAATTTGTAGCATCCTACAAACGAAACACAAACATAATAATGCAATAACAAATCCTTTTAAACTTTTAAATACATAAACACTTGAATTTTACAACTCACCTGCATGGATTCAATTAGTGGGTCATAAGAAACTGAGCCAGCACTGCTCTTGTTAACCCCTGGGCTATCTGCAGAGTTGCCCTCATATCTAGAGAAGCGTTCTGAAAGCCATTTCACTTGTTGCTCCAAGTTATCATGTCGTGCCTTCAACTCCTTGTATGTTTCTTTCTTGTTACGCTTTCTCTTTTTATTCTCAAGGCTTAGGCCCACACGCAGACCCACATTGTGACCCACACCCCTTGTGCGACCTGGGTGTTCAGGTCCCAACACCGCTGCCAAGGGATCAACTGCCACATCAGGGTCCCAATCTCCGTGAGAGAATTGTTTGTCTTTTTCAATCTACCATGTTAAATGATAAAAAAAAATTCACATAAGTAATTAAGGATTATAAATCCATAAGCAAATATAAAATAAAGACATATACATAGCTTACAAGATCTTCTGCTATGGACTTCATCTTATCTGGTAAGATGAATTCATTAGGGCCTGATTTAACCGTTCTTGCCAATATAAACTCACGTGTCCTCTTACTGTACATGTTGTGTATATCGGACAATACACCTTGATCCTTATTCTTCGCCCATGAATCTTGCTTCCCTAGATACCCACGTGTCCCTTAAGGGTTTTTGACTTTGATATGTTGTTTATATTTAATTGCGTGGTTGTTTAATTACGTAATTATAATTAAATATAAACTGCTTAAAGAATTAAACGTTTTTGAAAATAAAATGGATACAAATACAGTTTGTGTTTGGATCCAGTTTTTTTGGAAACTGGCAAATTTAAAACCCTTGGGGAAATCATAGATCAGTAGTGTAACCCGCTTAGGGGCACCTCCGGTGTAAGGTACGTAGGGCGTTGCGAGTGAGCACACCTTCAGCGCCCGCGTTCAAACCGAAACTGGGAGGGGATGAAAAGACTCTGCGAATTATCTCCGGGTGGTACCGACCAGAGTACGTCCAGGTCCCGAGTGGTGCGATCTGTTTTGGTAATTATTTATTCACTGGGTGGTACCGGGCCCAAATGCACTAGAGGGACTAAATATGCACAGATTATATCTGATGTCTCGATGTTCTAGAAGTCGTATTTTTGCATGAGCACACCGCTTGCCGACACATGTGAAATATGGATTCTAGTCTAATAAATTTATTTTAAGGGTAATAATTTATTAGAAGTTTTATAATTATAAACTAAATTGGAATTTTATTCTTATTGTAGATGTCAAATTCTGTAATTTCATTTTATACCCCTGAGGAGTCACTCCATCTCATCAATACAAAATGGAAGCTTACAGGTCAAAATTTTTCAGTTTGGAAAATGCACCTTGTAATATCTTGCGTGCACAGGGTAAGCTATACGTTTTAGATAAACCTGTTTCACGACCCACGAGTAGTTCTCCTGAAAAGGAATTTACTCAGTATTTCAAATATCTGGAGGATGAATCGGATGTTATGTCAATTCTGATTTTCTCTATATCACCCGAGCTTATGGGAGATCTAAGAGTTAAATCCTGCCATGAGGTCGTGAAAGATATGGAAAACCAGCTAGGTTTCTATAAACACACAGGTAAGCTTCTGATAATGAAAGAGATACTTTCACTGAAGCTAAGAAAAGACCAATCAGTTAAAGATCATCTTATCAAAATGAGAAGGCTCTTTTAATGTTTGACGCGTCTGGGATACAAGATGACTCAAGAAGAGCTAGTGTATCTGATGTGGTACTCACTCCCGAAGGAGATATATGACATAGCTAGTGCTTACATGAAAGAACCAAAGAATGACGTGGCAAAAGTACATGAGGATATTTTGGCCAGTTTGGAGCCAAAGCCAGCACCCGCTGAACTCATGGACAGTGATTGGATTGATGAGCTGGGAGATCTGAGTTGCCCAGAATGCGGTAGTCAGGATATTTGCGAGCACTCGATGAATATCGACCAGATAGAGATCGGTTTACCCGATGCTCCAAGTATCTTTATACAGGCAGTGGTAACCACATTTGTAATCATTTACAGGGATTCACTAGAAGAGAGACTTTGAGGAAGGACCGTTCGAACCTACGAGTTGGCGAAGGCACACCGCTTATAGCTGAAGCAGTAGGATCTTATAGTCTTAGTTTACTCTTGGGTCTAGTTTTGGAACTAGAAAATTGTTATTATGTTCCAAAGATGATTAAGAATGTTATGTCTTTTGATTTATTGGCAGACCAAGGTTTTAATTATAAATATGATTATAAAATGCTTTCAGTCTTTAAAAATAATATTTTCTATTTTAAAGCTACACTTGTGAATGGTCTATATATAGTAAATCTGCAAGATGATAATAAAGAAATCTATCATATAAGTAAACGATCTAAAGACATTGAGGATCAAACTTACCTCTGGCATTGTCGTCTAGGCCACATAAACAAGAAACGCGTTGAACTACTCCTAAAAGGAGGTTTTCTTGGAACTTTTGATTTTAAACCTTTTGACAACTGCGAATGCTCTTTATCTGGCAAGATGACAAAGGAACCTTTCAACAAAAACAATGAAAGGGCCACTGACTTGTTGGAAATAGTTCACACAGATATGTGTGGACCATTTAGTCATGAGGCAAGAGGAGGATACCGGTACTTCATTACCTTTACTGACGATTTCAATAGATATGGTTATGTCTACCTTATGAGACATAAATCTGAAAGCTTTGAGAAATTCGGTGAATATCAGAATGAAGTACATAATCAACTTGACAGAAAGATCAACTTTTTGCGGTCAGATCGAGGAGGCGAATATCTTAGTCAAGAGTTTGGCAATCATCTGATGGAATGTGGGATTGTATCACAACTCACACCTCCGTATACACCTCAGATGAATGGTGTGTCAGAAAGGAGGAATCGTACATTGCTAGACATGGTACGATCGATGATGTGTCACTGTACACTACCAGTATCATTCTAGGGACATGCGCTCGAAACAGCAACACATATACTGAACAGAGCGCCAACCAAGTCGGTAGAAAAGACGCCATACGAATTATGGAAGGGTAAGAAACCCAAAATGTCTTTTCTGAAAATTTGGGGTTGTGAGGTTTACGTCAAACGACCTACCTCAGAAAAACTCAAACCCAAATCTGACAAGTGTTTCTTCGTGGGATATCCCAAGACCACCGTGGGATATTACTTCTACAACCCTGAAGAGAACAAAGTTTTTTGTGGCTCGAAATGGAAAATTTCTGGAAGAAAAGTTTCTCAGTTCCGGGAACACCAGAGAGGATGTAGATCTACAGATAGTAGACAAAGATAACACTGCACCGACTGTTGAGCCAGAAATTCAACATGAAAATGTTGAACCTCAATCAGAGCCGATTGAGGAAGTGCAAACACAGGACCTTCGCAGATCCACTAGGGTAAGGCAAGAACCAGATAGGTATCTTGGATTTCTAGTCTCTTAGGTTGGTGGAGACTTGAATGAACCAACATCCTATGGAGAAGCTATGTCAGGCAGTGACTCTGAACAATGGCAAGAAGCCATGAAGGTAGAGATGCAGTCCATGTACGACAATCAAGTATGGGAGTTGACTGATTTACCCCAGCACTGTAGAGCTATTAAACGTAAATGGGTTTTCAAGAAGAAAACTGACATGGACGGGAATGTGCACACTTTTAAGGCTAGACTGGTCGCAAAAGGATTCACGCAAATCCATGGTATCGACTATGATGAAACCTTTTCGCCAGTAGCTATGTTAAAGTCAATTAGGATTCTAATGGCCATTTTAGCGTATTTTAATTACAAGATCTGGTAAATGGACGTCAAGACAGCCTTTTTGAACGGAAAGTTAACAGAAGACATCTATATGGAACAACCGCAAGGTTTTGAAAATCCTAAGAATCCTAATAAAGTGTGCAAACTACTGAAATCCATTTATGGAGTAAAGCAAGCATCTCGAAGCTGGAACTTACATTTTGATGAGAGAATCAAAGAGTTTGGTTTCGTAAAGAGTGAGTTCGAGCCATGTGTTTACACTAAGTTCAGTGGGAGCATTGTAACCTTCTTGGTCTTATATGCAGACGATATTCTACTAATAGGAAACGATATACCCACCTTACAGAGTGTAAAGAGTTGGTTAAGCAAATGTTTCCAGATGAAAGACCTTGGAGAAGCCGCTTATATACTTGGTATAAAGATCTACAGAAATAGATCTAAGCGGCTTATCGGACTTAGTCAAAGTACATACATTGACAAAATCCTAAAGAAATTCAGGATGGATGAATCCAAGAAAGGATTTGTCCTAATGCAACATGGCATAGTGTTAAGTAAAACACAGTGTCCTGTTTCTAGTCAAGATCAGGACAAAATGAAATCGGTTCCATATGCTTCGGCAATTGGATCGATCATGTATGCCATGTTATGTACTAGGCCCGATGTTGCTTACTCAATAAGTGTTATGAGCAGATATCAACAGAATCCAGGAGAACCTCATTGGGTGGCTGTCAAGAACATTCTCAAGTACCTGAGAAGAACGAAAGACATGTTCTTGGTCTTTGGAGGATCTGAGGATGAAATTAGTGTCACTGGATATTCTGATGCTAGTTTCCAGACCGAGAAAGATGATTTTATATCACAGTCTGGGTACATTTTTACTCTAAACGGAGGCACAATCTCATGGAAGAGATCGAAGCAGGACACAATTGCAGATTCAACTACAGAGGCAGAGTACATTGCAGCATCTGATGCAGCAAAAGAAGCTGTCTGGCTGAGGAATTTTCTATCATATCTTAGAATGGTTGCAGTATCTCTAGACCGATCGATATATTCTATGACAACTTTGGAGCCGTGGCACAAGCAAAGGAACCCAGAGAGCATCACAAGTCAAGACACGTGCTCAGAAAGTATCACCTCATCCGAGAGATCATTTGAAGAGGAGATGTAAGAATATGCAAGATTCCATCAGACGAAAATGTCGCAGATCCGCTGACAAAGCCACTAGCAAGGGTGAAGCATGAGGCTCATGCATGTTCCATTGGGATGCAGTACCTGGACACCAGTAGCTAGTTTTAGTTTATTAATTATTACTATAGTTTAATTTTTGAACAATAAATCATGTAAAGTTTTATTTCACAGTGTGATAGAAATAAATGGAGGTTTTAAATTCATGATTGTTTTAAAATTAACTATTTTTCGCATATTTAATATATCCATGATTTGTGCAAAGTTTCTTGCAAGAAATCTAAATTTCCGTAGCTACTTATTGAAATGGGAATTTCAATAAGGAGATTAATGCTATTATAAATGTTTGATGATTTATTCAAAGAATAAAAGCACAAGTGATGTGACCAAACATTTATAGATACTCATCAGAGTGTTTGAGTATTGGAAGTGACCAGTTTCAAGTCTGCTTCATGGAGCCCGAGTCATGAGCATCGACTTGATGATAGGTTGTCCTTAGACTTGAGATATATGGTTTGGGAACATGAGGACTACTCTACTCTTAGCACGTTCTAACGCTGCACCGTAACAGGGCGGCCATACGGAACGTGACTAGATGCAGCGGAAGCCGTGGATCCAAATGAAAGTAGTCAAGAAGGAATTTGCACCTCTTTACAAAAGAGAGATATTTCCGGGCCCCTTGACGATTAAGATTGGCAGAAAACGCGTGGCCATGCTCGAATAAAATAACAGGTTTTATTTAGTAATATCCGTTACTGTAGGCAATCGAAATCAGAGTCAAGAAATACTTGAATTCGAGAAATGAATCCTCCACTCCATGTCTCAAATTCACTTTAGAAATATCGTGTGCAAAAGGAATGAACCTGTGTACAAATTCAAGCGTGAATTGTATCTCTGGATATAAGAGATCTTATAACCTGGTTAAGCTAAGTGTCTGGCTAGGGATCTCCTTAGGCTAATGGTAACAGTACAGTTACATGTCTGGCACAAGTGGGAGTCTGTTAGGTTTATGTGCAAGACAGTAACAGGGATTACCGTGTCCAATGTTATAAGACACTAGTGGGTCACACTGCTACACACCCGATTCGAGATCGTTTGGATTATGTGTGTGAGAAATAATTAAATTGATTTTAATTATTAAAAGGAGAGAAAGAATAAATAATTAAATAATTAAATTATTTATTAAATATAATTATTAATTAATCAGTTTGATTAATTAAAGATAATTATTAGAAGGAGTTATATTTGGTTAAGAACACTGCCTTATTTATCTTTATAAATAATGGCTTAACCTGATAAACCAATTGCTTGATCACCATGAAAATATTTTTTCTCTCTTTCTCTCTCTCCCATCCCCGGCCTCAATCACACACAACCGGAGTCGTTTTTCCGATCAATCCACGACGGTCTAGCAACCAGTCTCAAGGTGGTGCCACTAGCAGTGTACTCCCCATTCGCATTCTAGAGGTTTTTATCGCATAAAGGTAAACCATCTGATCAACACTTAATTATATCTGAAAAGGTTTAGTATGGATCTGTTTGGGAATCAGTTTTTGTTATCCGCTGCGTGTTAATCGCTCCTTAGATTCCCAACAGTGGTATCAGAGCCACTTCCTAAACCTGCAGATCAGGTCGTTTGTTGTTCTTGATTAGGTTTTATAAAATCAGTTTTTATTTGCTTGTTGTTTAAAAATTGATTTTTCGAGAAACCTAACGTATCAAGACGATCGGTGGTGGAACGACGGCAGTTGGCCGGTCGAACCACCAGGCCGATCGCCAGCCATCTTTCACCAATAATCAGTCCCGGCCGCACCACAGTTGGTGGTCGCGGCACCGGCTGTTTCTTCGCTACGATCGCCGACCGCACCACAGCGGGTGGTGGCGGTAGACGGCTGTTGTTGATCGATCGCCACACCACCGTTTGTGGTGGCGGCGACTCGATCGAACAAGGAATCATGCGGCGGCAATGGCATTTGAGTCGTTGTCGTCGCCGGCAGCAACAAACCGCCGATCGACAGTCGCAAATGGTGGATCGGTGGTGGTCGTATTTGAAATCACCAATCGGCGATGGTGGTTTTTCACCACTATCGTCGACGGTGGTGGCAGTGTTGTTTAATTCGCCGGAAACGGCGGCTTTTGGTGGCGATTTGCTGCTGCCGTCGTCGAATCCCCACCAGTGGCGACGGTGGTGGCTGTTTGCTGCTGCCGTCATGGTGGCGATGGTGGTTTTGTCGTTTGCCGTGAGTGACGGCAGTGGTGGCGTTGGCTGCCGTTGTCGTCGCCGGCGACGGCAATTTGTGGTGACGGTGGTCGATAACCGCCGCAAAGGGGTATCGGCCACTGTCGGAATCGGTTTCCGATCAGGAGAGGCGGCGGCGGTGGCCTTTGGGCTTCTGTCGTCGGCGGCGGGACATTATCGCAAGCTGCCACCCGCGACTTTGACATGCGACAATGACATTTTGTCATTGTTGCGGGGCATTGTGTCGCTCTTCCTAGACCTGCTGTGTTTACAAGATTTTTCCCCCAAAGTCGATGGTTTCTGATCAAAAACCCATTTTTGGTGTTTTGGTTCTACAAAAACGAATATAAATGCACCCCAAATGCTTGGTATCATTCTATTAACATAAAACCAATCCAAGACAACCAATTGATCATCAATTGATCAACACATCATCCATTTATTCTAGACCTAACCCCAATTTGACTCTATCTTATCAAATACTAGAATAAACACATACCTTTGAAGAAATTCCACCAATCACACTTGAAACCTTGTTTGCTAAACTCCAATTGATGCTTCTCCACTCTCAATTGGATCCAAGAATCGCCAAGCTTCTCCTCTTCTCTCTAAAAAATGTTCCAAGCAAAAGAAAGGGTTTGGGGCTTCTAATCCCCTTTATATCCTCGCCACTACTAACTCTCATCTATCAGAATTGTCACTACAACCCCCAAGCTTCTCCACTCTCAATTGGATCCAAGAATCGCCAAGCTTCTCCTCTTCTCTCTCAAAAACCTTCCAAGCAAAAGAAAGTGTTTGGGGCTTCTAATCCCCTTTATATCCTCGCCACTACTAACTTTCATCTATCAGAATTGTCACTACAGCCCCCAAGGTTCTGAAAATTACACAACCATCCTAAATGTTTGCATAACTCTTAACTAACCCACTTAAGTCATAACTTTGGAAAACGGGGCGTTGCATCTCTATTTGGTTTTAGAGGTGAAACATGGTGAGGGGTTCTCAGTAGTAATAGTCTCCAGGACTACTTTTCCAAACCGAACAAGTAGTATCAAATCTAAACTGGAATATTAAGGGCAAGGTTCTAAATGGCGTGAGGCGTGGCGTGACGGTGAGGTCAAGCCTCAAGCCTTGGGAGCCATGGCGAAGCCATAGCATTTTCAAGGTGGGACTTATAGCGTCAGATTTCTAATTCATATGAAATATTATATATAAAAACATATGTTTTGTACTATTATTCAATGAGTCGTAATAATAAGCAAGTTAAATTAGGTTATATAATAAAAATTAGCAAATAAAACATTAAAACGTAAAGAAAAATCAAATAGAGAATTGCGCATTAGCCCATGGCTTGCCACGGGTTTAACGTGGCGTGAGACACAAGCCTTGAAGCCATGGCGCGCCATGGCGGCTGAGCGACGAGTTTTTTAGAACAGTGATTAAGGGATAATGCCTTTTTAAATTCCTTAAGTGTGCATATTATCTCGTAAATAAACTAATTTTATATTTTTTTTTGGAAGAGGTATCCCAACATTGGGCCCAGACTAATCCTCAGCAATTTTGGGTCGAAGCCCGACTGTTAAAGCATGCAGCCCGGGGTCGAAGCCCCTGTACCTCCAGAATGCTTCCCCCAAGGCTTGAACTCGGGTTCAGCACTATGTAGTACCCAAGTCTTACCACTAGACTAACACTCATTTGGTTAATTTTATCTCTTCTTGATCAAGATGTATCATCTCTTAAGCTACCCAAACCTTCTCCGTAAATATCCATATCTTTTCATTTTTTTATCATCATCAAAAATTGGATTTGAACTTTTGATTGTTTTGGATCGATTTTGAAATATATTAAAAACATTATAAAAATACTTTGGTTAGTGATTAGTTTTGATATACATTTGATACATTTTCATAGTTTTGGTCTTAAGTGTTCCTCATCGATTTTCCTGTCTCGAAACTGAACTGCTACATATGGTTCGTTTTTGGGTCTTACTTTTAATCCTAATTTTTTTTATACCAACTGGTTCAATATCAATCTAATTCCTATATCATCTGCATTAATCACATTCAAAGAGAGGGGAAATACTCTGTTTGGAAAGGGGTAGCCAGACAAATGACCCAACTTAGGTTTTTTTATATTTAATATATAATATGTTACAGTAAGAATTTTAATATAAATAGTTGAAATGATAAAAATACTAAACTACTGGGACGAGTGAAATGATAAAATAAATTTAGAATTCAAAGACGACAATAATTATAACCTACAAACGATTGGGACGAGGGACGAGTCACATTTTACTCATCTTTAATATGTGATGTATAAGTTTTATTTAAAATATACATTGATGTCATAATTTATGACTCAAAACCTGATGTCAAACTCATATGAAAATAGCATCTATACCGGATATGTATATTGTTATTAAAACAAAGTATAAAAATTCAAAATACATAAAATAGGTTACTTCTAACTTTAACAATTATTCTTTTTAGAGATTCTAGCATTAATTGTACTATTAAAATAATTATACACTAATAAAATATTATCTTCTTTTTAACATTTTATTTTAATGTCTTTTGTTGATGAGAAAATTAAAATATCATTTCTCTTACTTACATGTAATATAATAACTATTTTACATTTATATAAATCTTTAAGAATTAAAAACCATTATACAAAGTCTTTATATTATCTCAAGTATACATTTCAAGAGCGACCTTTTAACATTTTCAATATTTAGATATATTTTAAATTGTTTGAATTAAACCATTAAGTTTTGCATTTTTATAAATTTAGTTTACCAACAACCCAATGTTAAAAATTATTAGAAGAATAACAACTTTGAATGCGTTCCCACACTCAATGGAATCCAATCATTTATGCTAATATTGCAACTGGGATTAGTTTATCAATAGTGTTTAGAAAAAGATATACAGTATAACATTATTTTGTAATAACTTAATTCAAAATAATTTATATATCTATAACAATGTTATAAGTATAATGATGTTAATTTTTCTCCATGAATTTTTTAAAACTATTTCTTAGATGATATTGTCCATGATAATTATTAATTAAAGACGGTTTGGAGGCAGGAGATAAAAAATATTCGAATATATTTTGATGAAAAATATATATTGCATTATAACATTTACCTTTATCTACAATTTTAATATTCATAAAACATTACATCATCAACCATGATGACTCCATAAGTATATTTAAGAAGTTGTTTGTCGGAGAAAGAAAATAATAAGTAAATTACATATTTAGTCTCTATGGTTTACTATTTAAATCACTGTTGGTCCCTCTTTCAAGATAATTATGAATTTGGTTCCTGCGGTTTACACTTTCTTGCACTGTTGGTCTCTGTCTTTAACTTTCAGTATTTTAAGCATATGAACCAAAGTGCAATATAGTGTAAACCACATGGCCAATGCAATAAGCCACCAATGTAATATAGTGTAAACTACAGGGACCAACAATGCAAGAAAGTGTAAAACATATAGACTAAATTTATCGAAAGAAAAACCAATAATGCAATGAAGAGTAAACCACGAGGACCAAATATGTAAACCATAAGAATAATTTACTTTTAAGAAGTTCTTAGAAATTGGCATCTTTAGTTTTACAGGAGCATTGCACAATTCGAAAGTATAATAAACTTATAAAAAATTTAACCAATTATATTGAATACTAAAATTTATTAAAAAATAGCACTTTGGACCGCGTTTTCACACGCATGGAATTCGGTCTTCCATTGGCGATATGCTAATCTATATCTATCTATAATTAAAAGGTAACTGGTATGTCACGTGTCACGCTCTGGTGAGGCGGTTTCTGATTTTTTTAAATTATTAAACTTTATCCTATTACTGGTGAGCCGGTTTTTTTAAAATTATTAAACTTTATCCTATTAAATATTAAACTCAATTAATTTAAATATTAAACTAATCTATCTATTTTATATCTTATCTCTATCTCTTTCTACTATAACAAATTAACTATGAAAGAAGAAAAATTAAAAGTTCAATGAAAGAACAAAATTAAAAGTCCATTTATAAATTTAAATATAGTTATATGTTTTACAATATTAAATATATTAATTTACGTAAAAACTTAATTTATTATACATACTGTGAGAATATGTGGAAACCCGTGATTAGGGTTGCGTGTATTGAGCACAATATATAGACAGAAATATTACAGAGGGGTCCCTGAACTATACAAATATTTAACACACCCCCGTAGTTTGATCGGGAGGTAAACGAATGTTCAAACTATTTCTAAAATCAAGAAATAAACTAGTAGGTAGACCCTTCGTAAAAATATCTGCATACTGATACGCGGATGGAACATGCAAAACAGGCACATGACCAATCGCAACACGCTCCCTAACAAAATGTAAATCTATTTCCACATGCTTGGTTCTCTGGTGCTGAACAGGGTTAGATGCTAGATACATGGCACTAACGTTGTCACAGAAAACAACGGTGGCACGAGAAAGGGGACAATACAACTCGAGTAGGAGGTTTCGTAACCAAGCAGTTTCAGCAACTACATTGGCTATCCCCCGGTACTCGGCCTCGGCGCTAGAACGAGAAACGACATGTTGTCGTTTGGAGGACCAAGAAACGAGATTATCACCCAGATAGACACAAAACCCTGAAGTGGACCGACGTGTAGTAGGACACCCGGCCCAGTCGGCATCCGAATAGGCAACCAAGCGATCAACAGCTGACGCCTTAATATGAAGACCATGAGACAGGGTACCCTTTAAATACCGTAAGATGCGTTTAAGCGCATTGAAATGCAGAAGACGCGGGTCATGCATAAAGAGACAGACCTGTTGAACGGCATAAGCAATATCAGGACGAGTAAAAGTCAAGTATTGCAGGGCACCAGCAAGGCTTCGATATAAGGTGGGATCAGAAACAGGCTCGCCATCAACAACAAGCTTTGTTTTGGTGTCAGCCGGAGTGCTGCAGGGATTACACGAGACCATATCAGCTCGTGCAAGAATTTCCTGAGCAAAGGCAGATTGAGAAAGAAAGAGTCCGGACTTGCGACGAGACGCAACAATTCCTAAGAAGAAGGATAACGGACCCAAATCAGACATGGGAAACTCAGAGGATAACTTAGAGATAACCATGGAAATAAGAGTAGGAGAGGAGGCAGTAAGAATAATGTCATCGACATAAAGAAGGAGGTAGATAGTATCAGATCCGCGATGATATGTGAAAAGAGAGGTGTCGGTCTTACTGCTAAGAAAACCTAAAGAGGAAAGGTAGACAGCAAAACGATGATACCACGCACGGGGCGCCTGCTTAAGGCCATAAAGAGCCTTGCGTAGGCGACAGACATGATCGGGAAAAGAATTGTTTACATAGCCAGGGGGCTGACGCATGTAAACAGTCTCAGTGAGATCACCATGAAGAAAGGCATTCTTAACATCAAGTTGATGAATGGGCCAGTTGCGAGAGATGGAGATGCTAAGAACCGTGCGAATAGTGGCAGGTTTGACAACAGGACTGAAAGTGTCATCAAAGTCCAGGCCGGGTTGCTGAGAGAAGCCCTGAGCAACGAGACGGGCTTTGTAACGCTCAAGACGTCCATTGCTGTCAAACTTATGGCGAAACAGCCAACGATTGCCAACAATGTTAGCATCAGAGGGTTTAGGAACAAGATCCCACGTGTAGTTAGAAAGAATGGCTGCCATTTCAGCATCCATGGCGGCCCGCCAATGAGGGTCACACATGGCCTGAGCAGTAGACCGAGGAATGGGAGAGATGTCACTAGTGACCGAAAGATTGAAGATCTGTTTTGGCTTAAAAGAGTCTGTGCGCGAACGAGTGGTCATCGGATGACCGGAGGTAGCAGCCGGAGCAGGAGGCTGAGAAGGCTCAGCAGAAGAAGCGGAAGGAGAAGAGGTGGTGCCAGAGGACTCAGCGGGTGAGGGCTGAGGAGAGGAAGCAGAAGGGCCAGCGGCCGACGGAGGGGAGGAAGAATCGACCATAGGAGAGAGGGAAGGGAGAGAATCATCAACATCAAACGCGTCGTAGTCCTCAGAGGAAGGATGAGGTTGGAAGTCAGGAAACGGAAAGTGGGTTTCATCAAAGTGGACATGACGAGAGATGATGACCTTTTGCGTGATGAGGTCTAAGCAACGATACCCTCGATGATCCGTGCTGGGACCGAGGTAGACACATGCAGAGGATCGAGGAGCAAGCTTGTGAGCACTAGTAGGCGAAGTGTTGGGATAACACAAACACCCAAATACTCGCAAATGAGAATAGGTAGGAAAAAAACCAAACAATACCTCAAAGGGGGTCTTGTACTGAATGGTGGTGGACGGAAGCAGGTTAAAGGTGTGAACAGCAGAAAGGAGGGCCTCAACCCAGAATTTGGGCGGGGAGAGAGGCTTGGATGAGAGACGTGCGTAAGGTGTTATTAATAGTGCGGATGGTGCGCTCAGCTTTTCCATTTTGTTGAGACGTATAGGGACAAGAAAAACGTATTTTGATGCCATGAGTTTTGAAAAAATCCAAAAAAGGTTGATTGTTAAACTCACGACCGTTGTCACATTGGAAAAGCTGAATGTCCGTTTTAAATTGATTTAGAACATAGGCGCGAAAGGTTTTAAAAACAGAAAATACCTCTGATTTTGCACGTAAAGGAAAGACCCATAAGAAATGAGAATAATCATCCAAAAACAGAACATAATATTTAAATCCACTCAAGCTAGTAACAGGAGAAGTCCATAGATCAGAGTGAATAAGTTCAAACACACGAGAAGTTTTAGTAGCTGATAAAGAAAAAGGTAAACGACAATGTTTTCCTAACTGACAAGCATGACATAAAGAAGAGTTTTGACTAGAGCAAGTAATAAACTTGCGAGACAAAAGAAACTGAAAAACAGCAGCACCCGGATGACCTAGCCGTCGATGCCAGACATCAAAAGAGACAGCAACGTTGGCCGAAGCAACCGCAGACTGAGGAGAAGGAGGAACAGGATAAAGATCATGGTGATCACTGTCGCAACGCTGAAGAAACGAACCTGTTTTAAGATCCTTCACAGTAAAACCAAAAGGATCAAATTCAACAGATACAGAATTATCAATTGTAAAACGACGGACAGAGATAAGGTTTTTGATGAGTTTATCAGATACTAAGACATTTTTCAGCATAAGAGGCCAAGGAGAAAAGGGTAATTTACATTGGCCAATATATATAGCAGGAACCACAACACCATTACCAACCTAAATGAAACTAGAATTACAAGGAGTTAGAGAGTGCATTGTACCTTGATTGAAGGTCATGTGCCTGGATGCACCGGTGTCCATGTAAAAGTTGTTGTCCTGAGGTGGCTGCACAGACATAGCTGGAAAAACAGAAGAGAGATCAGTGTACTGTGAAGCATGTCCGCCAAAAGATGGCTGATGAGGCGGAGGTCCGCCAAACGGAGGCTGAGCAGGTGGTGGCACAAGCGTGGATGGCTGTGCATGCTTCATAAACTGAGGAGAGACTGGCATCGGAGTGGGGGACTGAGGAAGCCCATAATAGTGCTGCTGTGAGTTCGCCGACGGCTGATGGAAAGGATGAGCAAGGAGCTGCTGAGGTGCACTAAGCATCGTAGGGGATGGTTGAGGAGAACCCGTCCCAAACGAAGGCACAGGAGGTGCACCAAGGAGGCCTGGCTGAACAGACGGAGCATGGCCAGGTGTGGGAGAATTCTCGAAATACGCCTGAGAGTGTCCCTGATTACCTGCAAAAGAGTGAGAGCTTGCAGAAACATTAGTATTACCCCCCCCCCCTTTGGAAGCAGAACGCCCATTATTTCGACCCTTGTTAAATTTATTTTTCGATTTTCCATTTAGGGCAGATTGGGCAGAAGAGTATAAGGCAGCGGAAGAAGTGAGAGGGGTATCGGTGTGGGGTTCAACAGACTCTTCACGAGACTCGCGAAGGAGAAGCATGTTTTTGGCCTCAAGAAAAGAAGGGAAAGGTTTGGTGTTGGTGATGACGTCGACAATGCTATGATAGGAGGGTGGTAACTGGCGAAGGATTTGCATAATCAATTCAACATCAGTTATTTTGGAGTCACAGTCAGCAAGGGCGTCAGCCAAATTCTTTAGATTATGGCAAAAATCAGTGATGGACAGTGTACCTTTCTTTGTGTTACGAAATTGCTCTTGAAGTTGGAGCATGCGGGACATTTTGTTATTCAGGAAAAATTCTTCTAGTTTGTCCCAGAGGTCTTTAGCGGTGCAGCTATCACTAAAGATTATTTGTAATAAATTGGCATCACAAGTGGAGTAAAACCAGGATTTGATGCGGGAGTCAATAGCCTCCCAGTCCTCATCATCATCACCACTAGGTTTAGATTTTCCAGTGATGTGACCATAGACTTTTGCACCCTTACACATATCCAGAAAAATACGACGCCAAAGCTTGTATTTGGATCCATCAGTAGAAAGTTTAAAACTAAACTGAGAGTATACGTTGGTTAGGGCAAACACAAGTTGGCTAGCAGTGGGGGCAGTGAGGGTGGTGGAGGAGGCTGAGGTAGTCATGGCAAATAAATGGAAAGCACAAAAAAATAAACTAACAAACGTACGAAAAAAACAAGCACAACGCTTAACCGCAGGTAGAGGGATAGTAATGTACCACAAACCCTACACGCAATGGTGGACGGAGACGGTAACCGATTGCAAAACAGTCACGGTGGTAGTACTCTCGCACGCAAACCGAAAGAAAAACAACAGCTTTTTTTTTGTTATATATATATTTTTTAAAAATATATATATATATATATATAAAGGCTGCTTTGTTTTCTTTCTCACAACAAAAACTCAAAAAGCAAGCAACTGTCGTGGATTTTGAGTCCGGCGAAGAGATGCAGATTCCGGCGCCGTTAGGGTTCCGGCAAGTGCAAACCGGCGAGATCCGAAAAGCTTGTCGTGGAGATCCGAAAACCGGCGAAGAGACGCTGGGGATGTTCGCGGCGGCGACGATCGGAGCAAAAAGTCTGGTTGCGGCGGATCGGAGGTCTGGGCGGCGCTGAGATCTGTTCGCGGCGGCGACAGAGTGAGGCGGCGGTATCAACCGTCGCTAGGGTTCTGGTGGTGTTCGTGGTTGCAACAGTGACCGCGGTGGTCGAGGTCGTGGTACGCAACACGCGGCGGCGGCCTGAAAACATACGCAGCAGTGACCGCGGTGGTCGAGGTCGTGGTACACGGCGGTTGCAGGCGTACGCGGCGGTGGCCTGAAAACGTACGCGGCGGCGGTTGCAGACGTACTAGGGTTTCGTCAAGGCGGCGGATTCCGGCGAAGAAAGCAGAACGCCGGTGGGAGGACGACGGCTAGGAGCAGAAACCGCTAAGGTAGAGGGTTTTCCGGCGGTTAGCGAACGGATAACAGGGGTTTCCGGCGGCCGGAGGTTTTCCGGCGACGACGGCTGTCCGGCGACAACGGCTGTCCGGCGACGGCGGCTGGAAAAGAAAAAAAAATAGGGTTTCTTGTGTGGCTCTATACCATGTGAGAATATGTGGAAACCCATGATTAGGGTTGCGTGTATTGAGCACAATATATAGACAGAAATATTACAGAGGGGTCCCTGAACTATACAAATATTTAACAGATACATATATACATATTGACGGATGCTCAACGGATTAATTGAAATGCAAATACTATGATCTCGTGTAATACACGGGGTAATTTAAAAAAAAAATCATACCAGAAAAGTAATATTACAAATACGATTTGCTTAATTAAAATTATTTACTATAATCCATGATTCAGTATTTTTAATATGATAAATGAGGGAAATGAAACACAATAAAATGTAGACCTCAAAAAATCAAATTTGAGAAAGAGAACAAAAATAATAACATCAAGATTTATGAATATGTATTAAACAATGAATAAATAATGAGAGAAACAATTTACTTCAGAGTGAAAAAAATGAGTATAATGTCATATCTCTATGGTTGTTAAAAATTCTTATATTAGGGAAATATAAAGATAAAATAGTTTAATATTTAAATTAACTAATTGTTTTGGTAAAAAATTACACAATTTAATATCGTAAGATGTTGTGAGGCGAATCCGTTGAGAGAAAGAAATCTAATTCGATAAAACGTGCGATAAAATAAATTAAAAGACAAGACAGTTGATGACGCAGGAAAAACCTCGAGGTCGAGGAAAAAACCTGCGGCCGACTAAAAGGGTATAGTCGACGTTGCACTAAGTATCACCAATAAGGGGTGATATCCTCGAGAATTACAACATGGATCGTACGATTACAATGAAATGGAATGTAAATTATAAAGAGTAATATGTAAATTATAGAGAGTATTCGCTGGTTCCGAAATAATCAGATGTCTTCAAATGATGTCTTCGACCTCCTTTTATAGCTGGTCAGAATGTAACTGATGTCCATTATTACGTCTTTAATGCAACAGCTATAACGGTAGCTAAAATCTTGCATATAACGGTCGAAGCTTTATGAAGAGAGTATCTTGGTCTTTAACGGTCACTTGATCTTCGACACCTGTTATTTATCTGTTACAAGTGATCATACTTAAGATATATTTAACCGTTAGTATTATATCGTGTGATACTGTATGTTTCCAGGTCACATCGTACGATGTCTTGTGTAAAGATCGTTCGATGTTTAGTTGTTGTCGATCGAAGGTATACGTATCTTTTCTCAGGACCTTATCTTAATACAGGATTATCATCCTGAAAGATATCTTATGATTTTAAATTGGTCGTCGTGTATCGTGCGATTGTAAATTTTCACCCAAACAGTTTGCCCCCGAGATTTAGAAAAATTTTATTCTAAATATTACTGAATCTCTTATCCTGCAAAATCAATCGTTAGTTTGGCAATTGTTAATGAACTTATTTCATTTAAATCTAAACGAATATGGAACGGTTTAAGTGACGTCGTTATGGTGACGTCGATATGACAGTTGTCGTCTCAACGGTTTGATTTGGACGCGTGTTGATGTCTGATTGGACCTGCATTACTTGAAGAGAAATTCAGTTTCCATATATAAACTGATTTTAATACGAAATTTAAACACAATCTATCCCCAAATTACTTGTGCAAATCGAATTCAAAATCCTTTATTTTCAGCAAGGATTTAGTCGACTTTCAATATAAGGTATTCTCTTCTCTCTGATTTTCATGCGTTTAAAGATTAAGGCTGATAAGAACCCTAGGAATTTCGATTTTCTCCGTTTCGTTCGTCTTAGAAATAGCTTAAGTCGTTTAGAGTTTTTCGAATCTATGGAGGTTAGGAGTGCTATTAAGGATTCCGTAGAGGTTTTAGCCCTTAAGAGGTTATCTGGGATGCCTGACGATGCTATCTTAGAAGTTGCGGGTGAGATTAGGCCTGCGGATGCTCCGGCGGGTTTCTTTGCTCTTTTTGAATACCCGTTTAAGATAGGTTTTAAGTGGCCTTTCAGTCCTCTGTCTCGAGCCTTTATGACTCGTTTCAATCTTTCCCCTGGTCAACTGATGCCCCAATTCTGGAGGGTTATTCAGGTGATTGAACGAGTAACTAAGGACTGGGGTCGTCCTGCGTTCACCGTCAATGATCTCCTTACAGCGTATTCTGTGAAACCGACAGATTACTATCGTTATGGTTTATTTCCGAAGGGTAGAGGGGATGCCATGTTAGTACATGGTACTCAAGTGCACGATCGTGGGTGGAAGTCACGATATGTATTCGTACGATCTTCTTCGGTATTGGGTGAAGGTGGATGGGTCGCGCCAGAGTGGAATTCTTTAGGTATAGGCGTATTTTAAATGTTCATCCTCGTTATTTTTGTTTCATTCATCTAATCGTTTGAATGTTTTTTGTAGATATTGATTTTTCATTCGAGGCTACTGAAGAGTCAAAAGCCGCTGTCGAACGATTTTTATCGTATAGCATTGGTGAACGATTCTACTCTACTCAAAAGGCGAAAGAGATCGTGATAGAGAGTGAAGAAGAAGTTACACAAACGGACCCTGAAGTTCAAGTGATCTCAGAGGAAGAGATGGAAGGTAAATCGTACGTTCGACATGTGTCGTACGATAATACTTTATTACTTGCTTCTTACATGTATTTTATTTTTGTAGGATCATCGAAGAAACCGTCGAGGAGGACCGAACAGCTGGAGGCTGCAAGGAGAGCGGCTTTAAAGAAGAAAGGGATGGCTGGAGGTGAGCCTCCAGCGAAACGTACGAGGTCCTCGTTTGAAGTCCCTGATCCATCGTATGAAGCCAAACAAAAGGCGGATGATGTGATCCATGCTTCCCCAATTAGTTCTGCACCTCCGGAGGATCAATCGAAGGGGGTTAAGGCGGCAAAGACTCCTGGCAAGCAGCCAAAGAAGACCTCTTTCGACGTAGGATCGTCGTCTCTGAACATAACCCTACCAAAGGGTTTCTTGGAAGGCGACGTCGTGAAGAAGGAGGACATCTTCCCAGCTATCGAACAGTTTCTACTTCCTTCGCAAACGGAACAATTTGCGAGGCTGAGGTTCTAGGAAATTGATGCTGCTGCTGCTGTAGGCCTTTCCTTTCTGGTGAGTTTTCTTTATCGTACGATCAGATTACTTTAGTATCGTATGATTAATGAAATTTATTTTTGTTCTTTCAGGGTTTTCAAGCTAGCCTTGGTCTTCATTCTCAAATGGAGACCATCAAGAATGACATGCGTGAGAAGATGGCGAGCGAGAGGGCTGCCTTGAAGGAGGCGGATAAGGCGAAGGAGAAGGTATTCAAGCTTGCGTCAGACCTGGAGGCTAAGCAGGTCAAGATTGACGACCTGGAGGCGAAGCTTGAAGAGGTCGAGCGTATGAGGGACGAGCAACGAACTCGTATGAGAATTGTTCTGGATCGTGCGTCCAAGTTGGAAGAAGAGCTGAAGGCTGTTCGACTGGAGAAGGCAGCGCGGGAAGAGGCCTTATCGTCTGAGATCCAGGATCTGAAGGACGAGGCGGCGCTGATAAGGGTTGTGGCTCGTGCGGCTCTTATGCGTCGTGTGATAGCTGGAACCCTCACCGTCGGGATCGCCAAGGAAGAGGTGGAGGCGTTCCGCGAGCTTATGGGTTCTGAGGACCTCCTTGATGCTGATGATCTCAAGGATCTGGATGAAGAGGTTGGAGAGAAGCCTATTGAGGTTGCTGCAGTTGGGGAGGAGACTCAAGATGAAATGGTCTCTGGATCCACTCCAGCGATCTTGACTACTGAAGAAATCCCTTCCCAGATCGTTGGATCTGCAGAAGGTGGAGGTGTGGAGGTATCGGGTGGTGATACAGGGATCGTAGGATCAAACCCTCCTCCTAGTGGTTAATTTTTATTGTAATCGTACGATTTTCCATTTAAGTACTCTTTATTTGTTTAAGTACTGTTTATTTTGAAATGAATGGTTTAGTTTTATCGTACTTGTTGACTTGTGTTTTAGAACTTTTTTGTTCTTTTTAGAAACGTTTCTTTACTTTGCATCGTGCGACTGGCGTTTTATCTTGCGCGCGTGCGTATAATTTTTAAATAATTGATCGTGCGTTATAAGCTTTGATTATTCGTGCGATAGCTTGCGAGATTTGTGCGATACTTGCGATAATCGTGCGATTCCTGCGACAAGAAAAGAATGGCTAAGGGGTGGCCGTTGGTTTGACCAACGGCGCTCCGACGCCCAAGTCAGTAATCGTTCGTAATAAAATAATAATAAAAAATGAAAAAGGTTTAGAAGTAGTACCTCTTAAGATGTGTTGCATTCCATCTTCGTGGAATTTCTTTACCTTCGATGGTTGTAAGCTTGTATGCACCATTCCCAATAATCTTAGAGATTATATAAGGTCCTTCCCATTTGATGGAAAGTTTTCCTGCATTTAGCTCTTGAGTATTCTGAAATACCTGTCGTAGGACGTAATCGCCTACTTGAAAGATTTTTGCCTTTACTTTCTTGTTGAAATGTCGTTCGACCATGGCTTTTTGTAATGCCATTTTTTGGAATGCCTTTTCTCTAAGTTCTTCCAATGCATCTAGATCGTAATATAGGTCTATTACATTTTGTTCCATCATTCGATGCCTTGCAATTGGAAGTTGAGATTCGATCGGTAGTACTGCTTCACATCCATAAACGAGGGAGAAAGGTGTTTGTCCTGTTGAAGTCCTTGGAGTCGTACGATTTGCCCATAAGACCGAAGGTAATTCTTCGACCCATTTCCCCTTTGCCTCCTTTAGTCTTTTTCGAATCGAATTAATGATGACTTTGTTACTCGATTCTGCGAGACCATTGGATTGGGGGTACCTAGGCGTCGAAGTAATTAACCTAATTCCACGTTCATCGCAGAACTTACGAGTCTTTTCACTTATGAATTGCGAACCATTATCGCACATGATCTCCGATGGTACTCCAAACCTATATATAATGTTAGTTTGAATAAAAGAAATAACTTCCTTATCTCTTACCTGGGAGAAAGCAGCAGCTTCGATCCATTTGGAAAAATAATCGGTGAGAACAAGTAAGAAAACTTTTTGTCCTGGAGCAGGAGGTAACTTTCCTACGATGTCCATCCCCCATCGCATGAATGGCCATGGGATTAGGACAGAATGTAGGGTTCGGAAGGTAAGTGAGACGTACCTGAATGTCTCTGACAGGCGTCGCATCTTTGGACGTACCTCATAGCATCTTCTCGAAGTGTAGGCCAATAATAGCCTTGTCGTGAGATTCTATTCGCAAGACTTCGTCCTCCAGAATGGTTTCCACACTCTCCATCGTGCATCTCTTGTAAAATCTGATTCATATGCTTTTGACTTGTTATGCATCGTAGGATCAATCCAGATGTGGATTTGCGATATAATCTTCCTTCGAAGATTGTATACCGCGAGGCTTTCGATCTGGTCTTTCTAGCTTCCATCTTGTCGTTAGGAAGTCTATCGTACTTTAGATAATTCCATATATCAAGTGACCAGTTGTAGACTTCTTCGACCATTTGTACTTTTTCTTTTGCTTCGATGGAAGACGTCGTAAGATGAATTATTGGGATGCTCTCTAAAGTTGGTTCATTGAATGCGGATCCCAGATTAGCCAAAGCATCAGCTTGTACATTCAGATCTCTTGGGATTTGTTCTATCGAAAACTTTTCGAATCGTGCGATGCTTTCTTTAGCGATCTCGAGATACACCATCATTTTCGAGTCTTTTGCTTGAAAATCGCCATTAATTTGATTCACCACTAGTAGTGAATCACTTCGTACGTGCAGTCGTCGTGCCCCCGAGTTGTAGGCTATATCCAATCCAGCGATCAAGGCTTCGTATTCTGCTTCATTGTTGGTAGTCTTGAATTCGCATCGTATTGAGTACATCATATTCCCCCCGTGTGATGATTTCAGGACAATTCCTAATCCTGATCCCCTTATGTTGGAGGATCCATCGACGTGTAAGGTCCAAAGCTGATTGTCTTGAATCATCACATTGTTGATTTCATCGTGCGATGGTTGCTCTACTCCTGGACTGAACTCTGCCACAAAATTTGCTAACGCTTGAGACTTTATCGCCGTCCTGGGTTTGTATGTGAGATCAAATCCACTTAGGTAGATACTCCATTTGGCTAATCGACCTGTAAGTTCAGGCTTACGAAGTACAGTCTTGAGGGGATAATTAGTTACGATAATTATATGATGTGACTCAAAATAATGCCGTAACTTTTTAGCTGCTGTTACGAGACCTAGGAGCAATTTTTCCATTGATGTATATCTGGTCTCGGCATTGAGAAAGGATTTACTTATATAGTAAATCGGGTGTTGTTGCTGATCATCTTCTCGCACGAGAACTGCACTTACTGCATTGTTGCTAACGGCTAAGTATAATTGCAAGCTTTCGCCTTCAATTGGTTTTGTTAACAGCGGAGGGGAGGCCATGTATTGTTTTAGATCTTGCAATGCTTTCTCATGCGCTTCTGTCCAGTTGAAACCTTGATTTTTACGTAGTACATTGTAGAATAGGTGGCATTTATCAGATGATCGTGAGATGAATCTGTTTAATGCCGCCACTCGTCCAGTAAGCTTTTGCACTTCTTTCACGTTTCTCGAAGATTGTATCTCTATGATAGCTTTGATTTGTTCTGGACTCGCCTCTATCCCACGTTGAGTGACCATATATCCGAGGAACTTCCCAGCACGTACCCCGAAAGAACACTTCGTAGGATTGAGTTTCATTTTGTATTGTCGTAGGATATCGAATGCTTGTTTCAGATGATCTATGTGATCATGTGATCGTTCGGATTTTACCAGCATATCATCGATGTAGACTTCCATCGTTCGACCAAGATGTTCTTTGAACATCATGTTTACGAGCCTCTGGTATGTTGATCTAGCATTCTTGAGACCAAAAGGCATCACTTTGTAGCAGTATATTCCTTTGTCCGTCATGAAGGCTGTCTTCTCTTGATCGTCCGTGTGCATCAGGATTTGGTTGTATCCAGAATAAGCGTCCATGAATGTGAGTAATTCATGACCTGCTGTTGCATCGACCATCGCATCGATGTGAGGTAGTGGAAACGGGTCTTTTGGACATGCTTTGTTTAGATCTGTAAAGTCAATACAGACTCGCCACTTTCCATTATTCTTTTGTACGACCACCATGTTTGCTAGCCAATCTGGATATTTTACTTCCCTGATCTTCCCTGTTTTTAGTAAGTTATCAACCTCGTCGTTAATAACTTTGTTACGTTCTGGTGCAAACTTGCGTCTTTTTTGTTTCACAGGTTTGAAAGTTGGATCTACGTTTAGCTTGTGAGATATGATGTCAGGATCAATCCCAACCATGTCTTCGTGCGACCATGCGAAGCAATCTGAGTGTTCCTGCAAAAAAGATATTATTTCGCTTTTTATATCAGGGGTTAGTGTTGCTCCCACGAAGACTTTTCGATCAGGATGTTTTGGATCTAGCACGACTTCTTCAAGTTGAAGGTCATCGTACGATCGTACTCCATCCTGGCTCTGTAATTGCTAGATATCCTGGGGTTTAGTCTTCATCGTGATTTTGTAGCATTCACGAGCGATCTTCTTTTCACTGATGATTTCCTGTACACCCCAAGGAGATGGAAATTTAATCTTTTGATGATAAGTTGATGGTACGGCCTTCATATCATGGATCTAGGGTCTTCTGAGTATTGCATTGTATGCTGACGGACAGTCTATGACATTGAATTTAGTTTGCTTGTTGATTCCTTTAGCGAAGACTGGTAGCACTATTTCTCCAAGGGTATTCGTCGCATCTCCATTGAATCCCACTAATGTGGTGGTTCGTCGTACGATATTGGATCTGTCAATGCCCATGATCTTGAGAGTATCTGAGAATATAACGTTGGCCGAGCTACCTCCATCAACCAATACTCTCTTAGTCAGACAATTTCCAATTGTTAACTGAATGACTAGAGCATCATGGTGTTTTTGGTTTACGCCCGATAGATCGTCTTGATCGAATGTTAACTTTACTGCATCAAGTTCTCTTTCAGCTGCAGTTTTCGAATCTTCAGGGATAGGGAATCCTTCGGGTCCTTCTCGTGCGTGTCGTTTTGCCGCGGAATACGTCAAGCCACATACTTCTGATCCACCAGTGATGCAATTGACCACTTTGGTATGGATCGGAGATGCTGGTCTTTTTGCTTCATCACTGATAATACCTTTCAGGTGCCCGTTCGTTTTGAGGTAAGCAACCTCCTTTTTGAGGCTGATGCATTCGTCCGTCGTGTGCCCATGATCACCATGGAATTCGCACCATTTAGTTTGATCTTTGTCTTTGCTGGGATGTTCAGGCTTCTTGGGCCATCGTACGTTTGCATCGATCTTCCGCAGAGAATCCACCAATTCTTTGGATGTACCTGCAAAATTGTAAGTAGATAAATCGGGATATCTTGTCCTTCCTGTACCTTTGTTCGAACGAGCTTTGGATTCCCGTCGAGAGTTTCCAATTTTATTTACTCTCTTGGGTTTAAAATCGTGCTTCTGTGCGCTCAAACTTTTCTTTTCGTTCGAATGTTTCCGTCTGAAGATGGCGTCGTCTTCAATTCTCATGTGGGCTAACGTTCGAGCTCGTACGTCGTCAAAGTTCTCTGGTGGATACTTCGTGAGATCCGTATATAATTCCGAAGAATTATCGAGCCCACGTTTGTATGCTTCAATTGCAATTTTTATGTCGCAATTCTTGACTTCGATCATTTCTGCATTAAACCTGTTGAAATAATCACGTATCGTTTCTCCAGTTTTTTGTATGACGTAGTACAGGTCACTTGTTTGCTTCTCCATCTTGCGACTACTTGCGAACTGCCGAGTGAATTGGTTTACTAATTCAGCAAACGATTTGATACTTTTGGGTTTTAAGTTGATAAGCCATTGTAACGCGGCCCCTGTTAGAGTAGATCCAAAGCTTTTACACATGCATGCCTCCTGATATTGAGATGGGATCGAAGCAGTCCACATAAGCTGCTTGTACTGCGCGACATGTTCCACTGGATCTGTTATCCCCGAATACTTGGTCGTAAAAGTAGGGATGTTGTATTTCTTCGGTATATCCATGAGAGCGATCTCATCGACATAAGGTGAAGCTTGGAATCCTGTTTTAGGTTCGACTTCAACAGGTACGGCTGCACCAGGAAGTTTTGCGAGCAATGCGAGCATTGCTTTGTTTTTTTCTTCTAGCATTTTTAATCGTACGTCCATGAGGTTATCGACATGAGTTATTCCAGCAGCTCCTGGGTTATTGGGTTGAATTGGAATGTGGGTTATAGTAGTAGTTACTGTTGGTATATGCGGTATTGGTTCTGGAATTGAATAGAAAGGTCGAGGAACACCTTGGGGTTGAGCGTAGGTAAATACAGGAGGTGGTACCGATGGAAGAGGAGGAAAAATAGGTTGAGAGTTGTTATTTTGAGGTGGACGTACGTTGTTTTGGGATGCTTGAGGCATTACTGGTATTTGAGAGGCTTGAGGCATTGGAGGTGCTTTTGGTGCCCTGAATTGATTCTGTTGAAAGAAAGGTGGTCTCGGGAGAGGTAATGATATCGCGGGATTGGTTTGAGTAGTTTGGGGGTTCAGAGCTCGTAGTCGTGCGATTTCCCCATTGGCTTCCATGTTTTGATTAGTCAACTGCTGAATTTGTTGCTGAGCAGCTGCTAGTTGTTGTTGTAGAGTTGGTTGGAAGTTGTTCTCCATAATCCTGCAATGAATATTGAAGGAAACTCGAAATATTTGATTAGTAAGCGGACGTTTTATCAAACGAGATTTTCTCAGAACGGGGCCCCACGGTGGGCGCCAAATTGTTTTGGTAAAAAATTACACAATTTAATATCGTAAGATGTTGTGAGGCGAATCCGTTGAGAAAAAGAAATCTAATTCGATAAAACGTGCGATAAAATAAATTAAAAGACAAGACAGTTGATGACGCAGGAAAAACCTCGAGGTCGAGGAAAAAACCTGCGGCCGACTAAAAGGGTATAGTCGACGTTGCACTAAGTATCACCAATAAGGGGTGATATCCTCGAGAATTACAACATGGATCGTACGATTACAATGAAATGGAATGTAAATTATAAAGAGTAATATGTAAATTATAGAGAGTATTCGCTGGTTCCGAAATAATCAGATGTCTTCAAATGATGTCTTCGACCTCCTTTTATAGCTGGTCAGAATGTAACTGATGTCCATTATTACGTCTTTAATGCAACTGCTATAACGGTAGCTAAAATCTCGCATATAACGGTCGAAGCTTTATGAAGAGAGTATCTTGGTCTTTAACGGTCACTTGATCTTCGACACCTGTTATTTATCTGTTACAAGTGATCATACTTAAGATATATTTAACCATTAGTATTATATCGTGTGATACTGTATGTTTCCAGGTCACATCATACGATGTCTTGTGTAAAGATCGTTCGATGTTTAGTTGTTGTCGATCGAAGGTATACGTATCTTTTCTCAGGACCTTATCTTAATACAGGATTATCATCCTGAAAGATATCTTATGATTTTAAATTGGTCGTCGTGTATCGTGCGATTGTAAATTTTCACCCAAACACTAATAAAGATAGAATAGTTTAATTTTCAAAATTTGAATAAAATTTGTATATGAATTATAAAAGAAACTTAGTAGGTGTTAGGGTAAAAATCCGCAATCACACGACGACCGACTATAATCGTAAGATAATCATTAGGACAATAGTCCTGTATTAAGATAAAGTCCTGAGATGAAACCTAAAAGAACTAACGAACAAAGATTATTAAACATCGAACGAATACTTCGAATAAGTCGAACGATGACTATAATGTCGTACGACGGTACTAATGAATAAACATATGAAGTTTATATCTTTGATGCAGGCAAGCTGATTATGATATCCAACAATTGTCCACCTTAGAGAAAGTCCGAGATTGAGTACTATGCTATGATCATTGGAGTTCATCACTACAACGGACAAGTCGTAAGTTATATATCGTTCGACGAAAACCAATGACATCAAGAGGTCGACCGTTACAAGCAAGATTCTCGCAACAGTTACAATCTGGGCATTAACTTCCAACAATACCGTTGGACGGTTATCAACCAAGCATTAATTCTCTACAAAGCCGTTGGACAGTTACGATTCGATCATTGATGAGCCACAATACCGTTGGACCGTTATTCTCGAGCTACTATATAAGAAGGATGAAACTATCATTTCAAGAGAGGAAGTCTACCCGAAGTTTAAAAATTCTATATTGGCTATTCTTTGAGAATCAATTGTATTTTACATTCGATTTCATAGTTGTTTCACTTGTAATCGTACGATCAAAGATGTATACTTGAAGGATATCACCCCTGATTGGTGATTATAGTGCTCTGTCGACTTATCTTCTAGGTCGACCGCAGGTTTTTTCCTCCGTCGTGAGGTTTTTCCTGCGTCATCAAATTATTTGTCTCATTTTACTTTCTCGCACTTATCATTGATTGTAATTTCTTTCTCTCGACGGTTAAGCCTCACACAAGTTTCTTACGACATCGAGTTGTGTAATTTTTTACATAAACAGTTTGGTGCCCACCGTGGGGCTCCGTTTTGAGAAAAATTTCATTCGGTGAAAAGTGCGCCTTAGTACTAACCGTTTCTTTCTAGTTCTCTTTGAGCTATTTGTGCAGGATAATGGATAACGGATTCATAGCATCTCTACAGCAACAATTGCAACAAGCTAATGACGAAATCCAACGTCTTCGAGCTTCGCAAGGACCACCGATGTCTATTCCTCCTCCATATCCACCTCAACATCTAAGACCACCATTTCGACCACAATTCAATACTTCAGTACCATTGTCAATTGTAAACCAACAGTACAACAACGTACGACCATCTATGCCACAAGTTCCACCACCAATACCTCATGGCCCGCCACCTATGCCTCGGGGTCCACCTCCTATTCCACAAGGAACACCCATGTTCACGTTCGAACCTTTTAACAACATATCCCTACAGATTCCTATCCCTGGTCATGTACCCACAGCTGCTAGCTCCACCATTCATACGACCATACCGCCCAGTACCGGAATCTCTTCTGGTTTTATCCCAACAATTCCAATAGCCATTGAAGACCCTTTAAACGTACGACTGAAATCCCTGGAAGAACAGAATCAAAAGCTGTTCGCGTTACTTACAAAGTTACCCGGAGCAACAGTACCCGTCGAAGTCGAACCTAAAACTGGATTTTAGGCCTCGCCGTTCGTCGACGAATTAGCTCTTGTCGACGTACCCAAGAAATACACCATTCCAACTTTCTCAACAAAATATTCTGGAATTACAGATCCAGTCGAACATGTCGCCCAATATAAACAGCTCATGTGGACAGTTCCTATACCAACGCAATATCAAGAAGTTTGCATGTGCAAAAGCTTTGGATCAACTTTAACAGGAGCAGCATTACAATGGCTTATCAACTTAAAGCCAAAGAGTATTGGATCCTTTGCAGAATTGGTAAACCAATTCACTCGACAGTTTGCTAGCAGTCGTAAGATGGAGAAGCAGACCAGCGACCTGTACTATATTGTACAGAAATCTGGAGAAACAATCCGCGACTACTTCAACAGATTTAATGCGGCAATGATCGAAATAAAGAATTGCGACGTGAAAACCGCAATCGAGGCATACAAACGTGGATTAGAAGATTCCTCTGGATTATATCTAGAATTGACGAAATATCCGCCAGAAAACTTCGACGACGTACGAGCTAGAACACTAGCTTTCATGAGAATAGAGGACGATGCTCTCTTTCGACGAAAGCATTCTGCTGAAAAGAAACCTCTTGGTGCTCAAAAACATGATTTTAAGCACAAAAGAGTAAACAAGATTGGAAATCCTCGACATGAGTCAAAAGCTCGACCAAGCAAAGGTACTGTTAAAATACGATATCCAGAGTTATCTACTTACAATTTTGCAGGTACATCGAAAGATTTGGTGGATTCGCTACGAAAGATTGATGCAAACGTACGATGGCCAAAGAAATCTGACAAACCAAGTAAAGACAAAGATCAAAACAGATGGTGTGATTTTCATGAAGACCATGGCCATACGACGGATGAATGCATCAACTTAAAGAAGGAGATTTCATATTTGAAATCTAAAGGACATTTAAAAGGCGTCATACCAGAAGAACAAGGACGACCAGCATCACCGGTTCACACAAAAGTCGTAAACTGCATTACTGGAGGATCAGAAGTATGTGGACTTACGTACTCAGCTGCTAAGCGACATGCACGAGATGGTCCAGATGAACATCCTATCCCCGGAGAAGCCAAATCAAAAACAGAAAGAGAGCTCGATGCAATGGCAATCACGTTCGATCAAGATGATACACAGGGGGTCCATCATAAACATCATGACGCTCTAGTCATACAGTTGACAATCGGAAACTGTTTGACTAAGAGAATATTGATCGATGGAGGTAGTGCGGCTAACGTTATTTTTGCAGATACTCTCAAAGTCATGGGGATCGAACGATCAGAAATCGTACGACGAAGTACTACTCTGATTGGATTCTATGGAGACCCGATGAACACTCTCGGAGAAATCATCTTGCCTGTCTTCGCCAAAGGCATCAACAAACAAACGAAATTCAATGTCGTGGATTGTCAATCGGCCTATAATGTTATTCTCGGAAGACCATGGATCCACGAGATGAAAGCAATCCCTTCGACATACCATCAGAAGATTAAATTTCCCTCTCCATGGGGAATTCAAGAAATTGCTAGTGAAAACAAAGTCGCACGAGAATGTTACAAGATTACAATGAAGACAAAGCCGCAGGACATCTAGCAATTACAGAGCCAGGATGGGAAGAAGTCAAACGATGATCTTCAGCTAGAAGAAGTCGTTCTCGACCCTGAACATCCTGATCGAAAGGTCTTCGTAGGAGCCTCGCTCCCCCCTGACATAAAAAATACAATTATATCTTTTTTGCAGGAGCACTCAGACTGTTTTGCATGGTCGCACGAAGATATGGTTGGAATAGATCCCAACGTTATATCGCATAAATTGAACGTGGATCCTACTTTCAAGCCAATTAAGCAGAAACGTCGCAAGTTCGCGCCTGAACGAAATAAAGTAATCAACGATGAAGTCGACAATCTGCTCAAAACAGGGAAGATCCGAGAAGTCAAATATCCAGAATGGTTGGCTAATGTGGTCGTCGTACAAAAGAAGAACGGAAAGTGACGAGTCTGCATCGACTTCACTGATTTAAACAAAGCTTGCCCAAAAGATCCCTTCCCTTTACCTCATATCGACGCCATGGTCTATGCAACAGCAGGACACGAATTGTTGACATTCATGGACGCATATTCAGGATACAACCAAATATTGATGCACACGGACGACCAAGAAAAAACCGCATTCATGACAGACAAAGGCATATACTGTTACAAAGTTATGCCATTTGGTCTCAAGAATGCAGGATCGACATATCAAAGATTGGTTAACATGATGTTCAAGGAACATCTTGGTCGAACGATGGAAGTTTATATCGACGACATGCTTGTGAAATCAGAACGTTCGATTGATCATGTCGAGCATTTAAAGCAATCTTTCGACATCCTACGACAATACAAGATGAAGCTCAATCCAACGAAATGTTCCTTTGGAGTACGAGCAGGAAAATTCTTGGGGTACTTGGTAACACAACGTGGAATCGAAGTAAGTCCAGAACAAGTTAAAGCTATCACCGAGATACAATCTCCAAGGAAAATCAAAGAAGTCCAGAAGTTAACAGGACGAGTGGTAGCTTTAACCCGATTTATCTCACGATCATCGGACAAATGCCATTTGTTCTATAATGTCCTACGAAAAAATCAAGGCTTCTTATAGACGGACGAACATGAGAAAGCTCTGCAGGAACTGAAGAAATACATGACATCACCTCCTCTGGTGACAAAACCAGTCGAAGGTGAAAGTCTACAGTTGTACTTGGCAGTGAGCAAAAATGCGACAAGTGCAGTACTCGTGCGAGAGGAAGATCAGCGACAACAACCAATTTATTATGTCAGCAAATCTTTCCTCTAAGCAGAAACCAGGTACACATCAATGGAGAAATTGCTACTAGGTCTTATGACAGCAGCAAAGAAGCTAAGGCATTACTTCGAGTCACATCATATCATTGTTGTGACCAATTATCCACTCAAGACGGTGCTTCGAAAACCAGAACTAACAGGACGTCTAGCCAAGTGGAGCATCTATCTAAGTGGGTTCGACATTGAGTTCAAACCAAAGACGGCAATTAAATCGCAAGTATTGGCAGATTTTGTGGCAGAATTTATCTCCAGGATTGGAACCCACGACGTGCGACGAAATTATGATGATTTCAGACAACAAACCTTGGATACTCTACGTTGATGGTTCTTCGAACGTACGAGGATGCAGACTAGGTATTGTCTTAAAATCATCACAAGGGGGAAATATAGTATACTCCATACGATGCGAATTCAAGGCCACAAACAACGAAGCAGAATATGAAGCTTTGATCGCAGGACTGGATATTGCTCTTAGACTGGGGGCAAAACAGTTGCACGTTCGAAGCGATTCTCTATTGGTGGTAAACCAAATAAATGGAGATTTTCAAGCAAAAGATTCAAAGATGATGAGTTACCTCAAAGCCGTTAAGGATCGAATCGCACGATTCGAGCAATTCTTGATCGAACAAATACCAAGAGATCTAAATATGCAAGCTGACGCACTGGCCAATTTGGGATCTGCATTTCATGATCCGTTTATGGAAAATATCCCAATACTTCATCTTACGACACCAACAATTGCAGTGAAAGATGAAGTACAGATGAACGAAGAAATTTACAATTGGTCGCTCGACATATGGAACTACCTCAAGCACGACCAACTTCCCAAAGATAAAATGGAAGCTCGAAAGACAAGGTCCAAAGCCTCAAGATATACGATTTTTGAAAACCAACTCTATCGAAGATCCACGACTGGACTTCTTCTACGATGTATCACAAGCAGAACACAAGTCAATCAAATTCTCCAAGAAATGCACGATGGAGAATGTGGGAATCATGCAGGGGGCAGAAGTTTAGCGAGTCGGATCTCACGACAAGGTTATTATTGGCCTACTTTACGAGAAACGTACGTCCAGCGATGCGATGCATGTCAAAAGCACTCGGGTATGGTCCATCGACCATCCGAACCCTTGCATTCCGTCCTAATTCCATGGCCATTCATGCGATGGGGAATGGATATTGTGGGAAAATTACCCCCAGCTCCTGGACAAAAAGTCTATCTACTTGTGCTCACCGATTATTTCTCAAAGTGGATAGAAGTTGGTGCTTTCTCGCAAGTTCGAGATAAAGAAGTCATATCTTTCATCCAAAAGAATATCATTTACAGATTTGGAGTACCGGCCGAAATTATGTGCGACAACGGCTCACAGTTTATAAGCGATAAAACTCGCACGTTCTGTGAAAAGCGAGGAATCAAGTTGATCACTTCTACTCCAAGATATCCACAATCCAATGGATTGGCAGAATCAAGCAACAAGGTCATCATCAATTCAATCCGAAAGAGGTTGAAAAGAGCAAAAGGTAAATGGGTAGAGGATTTACCATCTGTCCTATGGGCCAATCGTACGACACCAAGAGCATCAACGGGACAAACTCCATATTCTCTGGTATATGGATGCGAAGCAGTCCTACCAATCGAAGCCCAAATACCAATTGCCAGAAATCGTACGTATGATCAAAACGCAATAAACTTATCTTACGATCTGGATGCTCTAGAGGAACTACAAGAGAAAGCATTACGAACAATGGCTGCACAAAAGGGAATTGTAGAAAGACACTTCAACAAAAAGGTAAAGGCCAAAAATTTTCAAGTTGGAGATTATGTCTTACGACATGTGTTTCAAAACACACAAGAGCCAAATGCTGGAAAACTTTCCATCAAATGGGAAGGACCCTACGTAATTTCTAAAGTCATTGGAAATGGAGCATACAGACTTACGACAATGGAAGGTATGGAAATCCCACGAAGTTGGAACGCCCATCATCTTAAAAGGTACTATTTCTAAAACCTATTTACATACGATTTATTTGGATCGATTACTGACTTGAGCGTCGGAGCGCCGTTGGTCAAAGCAACGGCCACCCCATAGCAACCATGTTTGTTCGCAGGTATCGCACGATTATCGCAGGTATCACACGATTAACGCATGTATCGCACGAACTATCGCATGTATCGCACGACTGACGCAGGTATCGCACGATTATTGCAAGTATCGCACGACTAAATTGCTTCAAACGCACGATTATCTCGCAAGAGCGCAAGACCATTCGCCAGTCGCACGAAATACTCTTATGAGTATAAACAGAAACGTTTCTAATATAAGTCTTATGACTTTAAAACAAACGCATGCAAAAAACTAAGGCTGTAACGCACGATGCAAACTACAACGCATGACATAATGCTAAAAACGCAAGACAAAAGTTGAAAGCTAAAAACGCACGACAAACGATTACTGAATCAAGAGTTTTCCATTAAAATTTTGCTGAATGTAGCGAAATTACAAAAGATTAAAAAGAAAAACTACAAAAACTATTCTATGGAGCATCAGAGGTGAGAGGATCTGCGACGGAAGCTTCTTCAGTCTCTAAAGGATGCGTAGGAGCGGATCCAGAGGTTTCAGGAACCTCCTCCTCGACACCTACATCCTTGACTTCAGCAGGCTTATCTTCAGTTGCTGCTTCTTCGTCCAAGTCCTTTAGATCTTCTTCGTCGAGGAGATCTTCGGAACCCATCACTCTCACGAAAGAGGCCACCTCTTCGCTCGCCATCTGTGAAGTGATGGTCCCAGCGGCTACACGACGCATTACCGCAGTGCGTGCGACCACTCGGACCAAGGCAGCATCATCCTCGAGTTCTGGATCTTGGACGATAAGGCCTCTTCCCTCTCAGTCTTTTCCCGTCGAACAGATAGCAGCTCTTTCTCCAGCTCCGTCGCACGATCTAAGGCCAGCTTCAACCGCTCTCGCTGCTCGACCTGAAACCGATCGCTGATTTCCAGCTTCAATTCAAGGTCCCCAATTTGGACCGACTTGGTGTTAACCTCATCGGTCAATTAGGCCAGCTTCTTCTTGGCCTTGTCGGCCTCCTTCCTAGCCACCTTGACGTCGTTTTGGTTCGTCGCCATTTCCTCCTTATATTTTAGCCATCCGTGTATGGAGGCTAAGACTAGTTTGGAGGGCCTGAAAAAAGAAACAAAGACATCAGATCTTACACGTCAGAATAAACAACAAAAACGTACGAAGAAAAAAGCTTACCAGAAAGGAGATGCCCGCGACGGAGGCCTCCAGATCCTCGATGTCCACCTCCTCCATGCGTGCCTTTTGGGCAGGAATGTGGAACTGCTCCAAGATCGGGAAGATGGACTTCGTCCTAATGACGTCGTCCACCATGAAGTCGGAGGGCATGCTGATGGTCATGGTCGTAAGACCAGACCCCTCCTTCCCCTTACCCTTGTCGACCTTCGACGCAGGTTGACTCGACGCACCCTTCTCCTTCACGGGAGGAGCGAAGCTAAGAGGGATCGCCTCTATCCCACCTTCAGCCTTTCGTACGGCATCCTTAGGTGGGGTATCCAGAGAAACGTACGACGATCTCGTACGCTTGGCCAACGAACCTTCGCCAGTCGCGGCCTTTCTCTTAGCAGCACGAGCAGCGGCTTCCATCGTCGACGCCTTTTTAGAAGCTGAACCTGCGTAAAAGAGGAAACCAAAATTAAAGAATGAACGACATATAGTAAGAAACAGGATATTGACGTAAGACAATCACCTTCCATGTCCTTTTCTTCGATCACTTGCACCTCAGGTTCGACGTCGCTCTCGTCACCGCCCTTCAACGTTTTGTATGTACGATCTGTCACACTATAACTCAAAAAGTGTGAGATCAGCTCGTTCGACTCTTCAGTAGTCTCAAACGTGAAGTTGACAGCTGCAAGAAAACGCACGATTAATCATCAAAATTATACAAAAGGTATAGAAAATATGAATATAAAGTAAACACCTAAAGTACCATTGGAGTTCCATTCAGGAACAACCCAGGATTCATCAGCGACCGAGGACGTCTGAACGAAGACGTAACGAGACTTCCACCCTCGATCATTCACTTGCGTGCGATGAACAAGCATGGTATCATTCCTACCCTTAGGAAATAATCCAAAACGATTATAGGGTAGTCTCGTCACGTTGTAGGCAGAAAGAAGATCGTCCACTGAGAACGCACGGCGACCCCAATCCTTGGTCACCCGTTCGATTACCAGGATGACACGCCAGAATTGAGGCATCAATTGCCCCGGAGACAAGTTGAAACGGGACATGAAATCTCGAGAAAGTGGGGAGTAAGGCCATCGAAATCCGATCTTAAACGGATATTCGAACAGGGCAAAGAACCCCGTCGGAGTATCCGCCGGCCGAACCTCTCCGGCCACTCTTATTTGGGCACCCTCTGGCAACCCTGCTAACTCTCTTAACTCCCCTATCTCTAGACTTTCTGTAATCGAACTCCTAACCTCCGACGACATAATGAACTCTAATCGACCTAAACTATTTCTCAATCGTGTGAACCTAAAATTGTCTAAACCACTATTGCTCTTCCTTGCTATTGATTTCAGACGCATGAACTAGGGAAGAAAGAGGTACCTTATAAAGCCTAGTCGCACGAAATTCTTGCCGAAAATAAAGTCGGATTACGATCTTGTGAATCAAAGCGAAAATTAGAGAAGATTTTGTAAAATCTTTCTTTAATCTGAATACTTATATTTATAGCAACCAGGATCAAAGGTGAATCATCACTCAAAAGAAACACGCGTCACCAACTAGCCGTTAGAAGACACGCGTCCAGAAACAACGGCTAAATAACGGCTATATTCTTAACGATTAACTCGACCGTTAATTAACGTATTTTTACTCCTTGTCCAGTGAACTAAAGATTTAGATAAAATTAGAATTATTTTCTAAATCTTGGGGGCAAATTGTTAGGGTAAAAATTCGCAATCGCACGACGACCGAGTATAATCGTAAGATAATCATTAGGACAATAGTCCTGTATTAAGATAAAGTCCTGAGATGAAACCTAAAAGAACTAACGAACAAAGATTATTAAACATCGAACGAATACATCGAATAAGTCGAACGATGACTATAATGTCGTACGACGGTACTAATGAATAAACATATGAAGTTTATGTATTTGATGCAGGCAAGCTGATTATGATATCCAACAATTGTCCACCTTAGAGAAAGTCCGAGATTGAGTACTATGCTATGATCATTGGAGTTCATCACTACAACGGACAAGTCGTAAGTTACATATCGTTCGACGAAAACCAATGACATCAAGAGGTCGACCGTTACAAGCAAGATTCTCGCAACAGTTACAATCTGGGCATTAACTTCCAACAATACCGTTGGACGGTTATCAACCAAGCATTAATTCTCTACAAAGCCGTTGGACAGTTACGATTCGATCATTGATGAGCCACAATACCGTTGGACCGTTATTCTCGAGCTACTATATAAGAAGGATGAAACTATCATTTCAAGAGAGGAAGTCTACCCGAAGTTTAAAAATTCTATATTGGCTAATCTTTGAGAATCAATTGTATTTTACATTCGATTTCATAGTTGTTTCACTTGTAATCGTACGATCAAAGCTGTATACTTGAAGGATATCACCCCTGATTGGTGATTATAGTGCTCTGTCGACTTACCTTCTAGGTCGACCGCAGGTTTTTTCCTCCGTCGTGAGGTTTTTCCTGCGTCATCAAATTATTTGTCTCATTTTACTTTCTCGCACTTATCATTGATTGTAATTTCTTTCTCTCGACGGTTAAGCCTCACACAAGTTTCTTACGACATCGAGTTGTGTAATTTTTTACATAAAGAGTAGGTATAATATATATAAAATAATCATTTATTATTTATTATTTTATATATGTATATATATTTGTGATTTAACGTATAGTATTAAAAATAATTTATTAAAATGATATATATTTAGTTAGTTTAATATTTAAATTAATTCATTTATTAAAATGATATAGATATTTATTAAAATTATAATATTATAATTTATTATTGTTATAGAAAAAAGAGATAAAGATAAAATAGATTAATATTTACTGGATATAATTCTATTAAACATAAATTAAATTATAGTAAAAATAATTTAAATTAAGCAAATTATATTTGTAATATCAGTTTTTCTGGTATGATTTTTTTTAAATTATCCCGTGTATTAAAACTAAAAGTCCAGTTATAAATTTAAATATTGTTTGGGTGAAAATTTACGATCGCACGATACACGACGATCGACTTAAAATCATAAGATATCTTTCAGGATGATAATCCTGTATTAAGATAAGGTCCTGAGATAAGATACGTGTACCCTCGAACGATAGTAGTTAATCATCGAACGATCTTTATACAAGACATCGTACGAGATGACCTGAGAACATACGATATCACCCGATATTATACTAACGGCTAGATAAATCTTAAGTATGATTCTTTGTAACAGATTAGCAACGGATATCGAAGATCAAGTAACCATTAAAGACCAAGATACGATCTCCATAAAAGCTCGACTGTTACGAACGAGAATCTAGCTACCGTTATAGCCGTTGCATTAAAAGCACAATTATGGGACGACTGTTACATTCTGATCAGCTATAAAAAGAGGCCGAAGCCATCATTTGAAGACATCTGATTACTCTGGAATCTACAAGCATTCTCCACAACTTCTATATTACTCTTCGTACTTTATATTCTGTTTCATTGTAATCGTACGATATACGCTGTAATTCTCGAGGACATCACCCCTTCTTGGTGATACTTAGTGCAACGTCGACTATATCCTTTGTTGATCCAGCTCTCCTAAGACCTGATGAAATGATAATGATCCTGAATCTTTACTTAGTGAATAGGTTTTTACTTCTGTTATAGCTTGAGGAATTATCACTGAATCTGTTCAGTGTTATTCCATGTTACTTATGCTGTAACTTAATTTTATAGTAATCAGGATCAGGATCAGGAGACGAACGAGTCTGTTCTGCAGTCGACTGATCCTATCCACTGAAGTGAAGACCTCCTGAAGACATCAAGATCATACACAAAGAACCATCAGCGACGTCGAAGAAATAGCTGATGACAGGAACAGCATGCTCGTGATCTGAAGACGGAACTCAGTGATAGCAGGCTGCTCAATATCGTATGACATCCTGAAGACTCAACAGGATACAAGTGACCCTGAACTTCATCAGTATCAGGACCCTAGTCACTGATCAGTATCCTGATCCTGAAGGATTAGAAAAGTGTCTTAGTCTAATGCACAAAAGGATTATCCGCCTTTACTGACACAAAAGTACATAAGGACAGTCTCTTTACTGTTCCCTCCGTACTTATCAGACCTTAAGGCAACTGTTTACAAACATACTCCTTTTGCACAACATGCAAAGAGTATTTGTTTATAGTAAATAGTACAACAGACCAACTACAACGTGACACGTCACAAAAGTAGGTCTGCATGCATTTAATGCATGGAGTATAAATTGGACGTGGAGAAGATTTTCTCCAGACATCATCTTCTGCATCCAAAATACTCAAGTCCTTTCTTTCTTATTCTCCTCTATCTTTCTTTCTTACATCTTCTCACTTAGTGCATAGTGAAAGAACTTAGATTGTTTAGTTTAGACTATTTGTCTTTTCTATTTCCGCAACAATCTGTAAATTCATATTGTTAATATAACAAGAATTTAAAAGTGAAAAATTGTGTGATTATATTCAACCCCCCCTTCTATAATCCCAAACACTATCCTAGCTTGAAGGTCACCTACTTGGGACCAACATCCTTTTAGTCGACCGCAAGTTTTTTCCTCGACTTCGAGGTTTTTCCTGCGTCATCAACTGTCTTGTCTTTTTATTTATCGCACGGTTTATCGAACTGGATTTCTTTCTCTCGACGGATTCGCCTCACAACATCTTACGATATTTAATTGTGTAATTTTTTACCAAAACAATTAGGCGCTCACCGTGGGGCCCCGTTCTGAGAAAATCTCGTTTGATAAAACGTCCGTTTACTAATTAAATTTTTCGAGTTTCCTTCGAGTATTCATTGCAGGATCATGGAGAACAACTTCCAACCAACTCTGCAACAACAACTAGCAGCCGCTCAACAACAAATTCAGCAGTTGGCTAATCAAAACATGGAAGCCAATGGGGAAATCGCACGATTACGAGCTTTGAATCCTCAAACTATTCAAACCAATCCCGCGATATCACTACCTCTCCCGAGACCACCTCTCTTTCAACAGAATCAATTCAGACCACCACAAGCACCTCCAATGCCTCAAGCATCTCAAATACCATTAATGCCTCAAACATCCCAAAACAACTTACGTCCACCTCAAAATAACAACTCTCAACCTATTTTTCCTCCTCTTCCATCGGGACCACCTTCTGCATTTACCTACGCTCAACCTCATGGTGTACCTCGACCTTTCTATTCAATCCCAGAACCAATACCGCATATACCAACAGTAAATACTACTATAACTCATATCCCAATTCAACCCAACCATCAAGAAACTGTTGGAGTAACACCTACTGAAAACCTTATGGACGTACGATTAAAGATGTTAGAAGAGCAAAACAAAGCAATGCTCGCATTGCTCGCAAAACTTCCCGGAGCAGCCGTACCTGTCGAAGTTGAACCCAAGACAGGATTCCAAGCTTCACCTTACGTCGACGAAATCGCTCTCATGGATATACCGAAGAAATACAACATTCCCGCCTTTACGACCAAGTACTCGGGGATAACAGATCCAGTGGAACATGTCGCACAATACAAACAGTTTATGTGGACTGCTTCGATCCCATCCCAATATCAGGAGGCATGCATGTGTAAAAGTTTCGGATCTACTCTTACAGGAGTCGCGTTACAATGGCTTATCAACCTAAAGCCAAAAAGTATCGAATCATTCGCTGAATTGGTAAATCAATTCACTCGACAGTTCGCGAGTAGTCGCAAGATGGAGAAGCAAACAAATGATCTGTACTATGTCGTACAAAAAACTGGAGAAACGATACGTGATTATTTTAACAGGTTTAATGCAGAAATGATCGAAGTCAAGAATTGCGACATAAAAACCGCAATTGAAGCATACAAGCGCGGGCTCGATAATTCTTCGGAATTATACACGGATCTCACGAAGTATCCACCAGAAAACTTCGACGACGTACGAGCTCGAACGCTAGCCCACATGAGAATCGAAGATGATGCCATCTTCAGACGAAAGCACTCGAACGAAAAGAAAAATCTGGGCGCACAGAAGCATGATTTTAAACCTAAGAGAGTGAATAAAATTGGAAACTCTCGACAGGAGTCCAAAACTCGTTCGAACAAAGGTACAGGAAGAATTAGATATCCCGATTTATCTACTTACAATTTTGCAGGTACATCCAAAGAATTGGTGGATTCTCTGCGGAAGATCGATGCAAACGTACGATGGCCCAAGAAGCCAGAGAATCCCAGCAAAGACAAGGATCAAACTAAATGGTGCGAGTTTCATGGCGACCATGGGAACACGACGGACGAATGCATCAGCCTTAAAAAAGAGATTGCTTACCTCAAAACAAACGGGCACCTGAAAGGTATTATCAGCGATGAAGCGAAAAGACCAGCATCTCCGATCCATACCAAAGTGGTCAATTGCATCACTGGTGGATCAGAAGTATGTGGCTTGACGTATTCCGCAGCAAAACGACACGCACGAGAAGGACCCGAAGGATATCCTATCCCTGAAGAATCCAAGACTGCAGCTGAAAGAGAACTCGATGCAGCAAAATTGACATTCGATCAAGACGATCTTTCGGGCGTTAACCAAAAGCACCATGATGCTCTAGTCATACAGTTAACCATTGGAAACTGTTTGACCAAGAGAGTATTGGTCGATGGAGGTAGCTCAGCCAACGTTATATTCTCAGATACTCTCAAGATCATGGGCATCGACAGATCCGATATCGTACGACGAACTACCACATTAGTGGGATTCAATGGAGATGCGACGAATACTCTTGGAGAAATAATACTACCAGTCTTCGCTAAAGGCATCAACAAGCAAACTAAATTCAATGTCATAGATTGTCCGTCAGCATACAATGCGATACTCGGAAGACCCTGGATCCATGATATGAAGGTCGTACCATCAACCTATCATCAAAAGATCAAATTTCCATCTCCCTGGGGCGTACAAGAAATTATCAGTGAAAAGAAGATTGCTCGTGAATGCTACAAGATCACGATGAAGACTAAACCCCAGGATATCTAGCAATTACAGAGCCAGGATGGAGTACGATCGTACGATGACCTTCAACTTGAAGAAGTCGTGCTAGATCAAAAACATCCTGATCGAAAGGTCTTCGTGGGAGCAACACTAACCCCTGATATAAAAAACGAAATAATATCTTTTTTGCAGGAACACTCAGATTGCTTCGCATGGTCGCACGAAGATATGGTTGGAATTGATCCTGACATCATATCTCACAAACTAAATGTAGATCCATCCTTCAAACCTGTGAAACAAAAAAGACGCAAGTTTGCACCAGAACGCAACAAAGTTATTAACGACGAGGTTGATAACTTGCTAAAAACAGGGAAGATCAGGAAGTAAAGTATCCAGATTGGCTAGCAAACGTGGTGGTAGTACAAAAGAAGAATGGAAAATGGCGAGTCTGTATCGACTTTACAGATCTAAACAAAGCATGTCCAAAAGACCCGTTTCCACTACCTCACATCGATGCGATGGTCGATGCAACAGCAGGTCATGAGTTACTCACATTCATGGACGCTTATTCTGGATACAACCAAATTTTGATGCATACGGACGATCAAGAGAAGACAGCCTTCATGACAGACAAAGGAATATACTGCTACAAAGTGATGCCTTTTGGTCTCGAGAACGCAGGATCAACGTATCAAAGACTCGTGAACATGATGTTCAAGGAACATCTCGGTCGTACGATGGAAGTCTATATCGATGATATGCTAGTAAAGTCTGAACGATCGCACGATCATATACATCATCTAAAGCAATCATTCGATATCCTGCGATAATACAAGATGAAGCTTAATCCAACGAAATGTTCTTTCGGAGTACGTGCTGGGAAGATCCTTGGATATATGGTGACCCAACGTGGAATAGAAGCGAGTCCAGAACAGATCAAGGCCATAACAGAAATACAATCTCCAAGAAACGTGAAAGAAGTACAGAAACTTACTGGACGAGTAGCGGCATTAAACAGGTTTATCTCACGATCGTCCGACAAGTGTCATCTATTCTATAATGTATTACGCAAGAATCAAGGTTTCAACTGGACAGAGGCGCACGAGAAAGCACTGCAGGATTTAAAACAATATATGGCCTCTCCTCCGCAGTTGACAAAACCAATCGAGGGAGAAAGCTTACAGTTATACTTAGCCGTTAGCAATAACGTAGTTAGCGCAGTCCTCGTACGAGAGGACGATCAGCAACAACATCCGATTTACTATGTAAGTAAATCTTTTCTCAATGCCGAGACAAGATATACGTCAATGGAGAAATTACTCTTGGGCCTCGTGACAGCAGCTAAAAAGTTAAGACATTATTTTGAGTCACATCATATAATTGTCGTAACTAACTATCCTCTCAAGACTATGCTTCGTAAGCCTGAACTTACGGGACAGTTAGCTAAATGGAGCATCTATCTCAGTGGATTTGATCTCACATACAAATCCAGAACAGCAATAAAATCGCAAGCATTGGCAGATTTTGTAGCAGAATTCAGTCCAGGAATAGAGCAGCCATCGCACGATAAGATCAACAATGTGATGATCCAAGACAACCAGCTTTGGACTTTACACGTCGACGGATCCTCTAACATACGAGGATCAGGATTGGGAGTTGTCTTGAAATCATCACACGGGGGGAACATGGTATACTCGATAAGGTGTGAATTTATAACTACCAACAACGAAGCAGAGTACGAGGCTTTGATCGCTGGATTGGATATAGCTTACAACTCGGGGGCACGACACGTGCACGTACGAAGAGATTCATTACTAGTGGTGAATCAAGTTAACGGTGACTTTCAAGCAAAGGATTCGAAAATGGTAACATATCTCGAGATCGTTAAAGAAAGCATCACACGATTCGAAGAGTTCACGATAGAACAAATCCCGCGAGATTTAAACGTTCAAGCTGATGCTCTAGCTAACATGGGGTCTACATTCAGTGAACCTACCTTGGACAGCATTCCAATAATTCATCTTATGACATCTTTCATCGAAGCAAAAGAAAAAGTACAGATGATTGAAGAGGTTTACAACTGGTCGCTCGATATATGGAACTATCTCAAATATGATAAACTTCCTGACGATAAGATGGAAGCAAGAAAAACCAGATCGAAAGCCTCACGATATACAATCTTTGAAGGAAAATTATATCGTAGATCCACATCTGGACTAATCCTACGATGTATAACAAGTAAGGAGCACATGAATCAGATCCTACAAGAGATGCACGATGGAGAATGTGGAAACCATTCTGGAGGACGAAGTCTTGCGAATAGAATCTCACGACAAGGCTATTATTGGCCTACTCTTCGAGAAGATGCTATGAGGTACGTACAAAGATGCGACGCCTGTCAGAGACATTCAGGTATGTCTCACTTACCTTCCGAACCCCTACATTCTGTCCTAATCCCATGGCCATTTATGCGATGGGGAATGGACATCGTAGGAAAGTTACCTCCTGCTCCAAGACAGAAAGTTTTCTTACTTGTTCTCACTGATTATTTTTCCAAATGGATCGAAGCTGCTGCTTTCTCCCAGGTAAGAGATAAAGAAGTTATTTCTTTTATTCAAACTAACATTATATATAGGTTTGGAGTACCATCGGAGATCATGTGCGATAATGGTTCGCAATTCATAAGTGAAAAGACTCGTAAGTTTTGCGATGAACGTGGAATTAGGTTAATTACTTCGACGCCAAGATACCCTCAATCCAATGGTCTTGCAGAATCGAGTAACAAAGTCATCATTAACTCGATTCGAAAAAGACTAAAGGAAGCAAAGGGGAAATGGGTCGAAGAATTACCTTCGGTCTTATGGGCAAATCGTACGACTCCAAGGACTTCAACAGGGCAAACACCCTTCTCCCTCGTTTATGGATGTGAAGCAGTACTACCGATCGAATCTCAACTTCCAATCGCAAGACATCGTACGATGGAGCAAAACGTAATAGACCTATATTACGATCTAGATGCATTGGAAGAACTTAGAGAAAAAGCATTCCAAAAAATGGCATTACAAAAAGCCATGGTCGAACGACATTTCAATAAGAAAGTAAAGGCAAAAATCTTTCAAGTAGACGATTACGTCCTACGACAGGTATTTCAGAATACTCAAGAGCTAAACGCTGGAAAACTTTCCATCAAATGGGAAGGACCTTATATAATCTCTAAGATTATTGGGAATGGTGCATATAAACTTACGACCATCGAAGGTAAGGAAATCCCACGTAGCTGGAATGCAACACATCTTTAGAGGTACTACTTCTAAACCCTTTTTCATTTTTTATTATCTCATTATAAACGATTACTGACTTGGGCGTCGGAGCGCCGTTGGTCAAACCAACGGCCACCCCTTAGCCATTCTTTTCCTATCGCAGGTATCGCACGATAATCGCATGCATCGCACGAATATCGCAAGTGTTGCACGAATAACCAAAGCTTATAACGCACGATCATAACACGCACGTGCGCAAGACAAAACGCCAGTCGCACGAATACTCTAATGAGTAAAAAGAAACGTTTCTAAAAAGAACTAAGTTCTAACTCAAAAACACAAGATCACATGTACGATAAACTAAAATCATTCATTTCAAAGTACTTAAACAAAACAAAAAAGTACTTAACAAAAAATTGTACGATTACAAAATAAAACTAAGCACTAAGAGGGGCGTCAGATCCCACAACTCCAGCATGATCGCTCGATCCTCCAGCAGCATCTGTAGATCCCACGATCTCAGGAGGAACCTCTTCAGTAGCTAAGGTCACTGGATTGGATCCAGAGACTGTTTCATTCAAAGTCTCTTCCCCAACCACAGCAACTTCAGCAAGCTTTTCACCACCCTCCTCGTCCAAGTCCTTGAGATCATCGGCATCAAGGAGGTCCTCAGATCCCATGACTTCACGGAACGCTTCCACCTCTTCCTTGGCGATCCCGACGGTAAGGGTTCCAGCTATCACACGACGCATAAGGGCCGCACGAGCCACAACCCTTATTAACGCCGCCTCATCCTTCAAGTCTTGGATCTCGGACGTTAAGGCCTCCTCCCTCGATGCCTTCTCCAGTTGCACCGCCTTCAGCTCCTCCTCCAGCTTGAACGCACGATCCAGAATAATTTTCATTCGAGCTCGTTGCTCCTCTCTCACGTGCTCCACCTCCTCGAGCTTCGCCTCCAAGTCGTCAATTTTGACCTGCTTAGCCTCCAGGTCAGACGCAAGCTTGAAAACTTTTTCCTTCGCCTTCTCCGCCTCCTTCAAGGCAGCCCTCTCGCTCGCCATCTTTTCACGCATATCGTTCTTTATGGTCTCCATTCGAGAATGAAGACCAAGACTCGCTTGAAAGCCCTGAAAAGAACAAAAACAAATTACATCAATCATACGATATTAAAATAATTTGATCGTACGATAAAAGATACTCACCAGAAAAGAGAGACCCACGGCTGCCGCATCAATCTCCTCAAACCTCTGCCTCGCAAATTGCTCCTTTTGCGAGGGTAGCAAGAATTGTTCGATGGCAGGAAAAATGTCTTCCTTCCTTAGGACGTCATCTTCAAGAAAACCCTTCGGGAGGGTTATGTTCAGAGACGACGATCCTACGTCGAAAGAAGTCTTCTTTGGCAGCTTGCCAGGAGTCTTTGCCGCCTTAACCCCCTTCGATTGATCCTCCGGAGGCGCAGAACTAATCGGGGAAGCATGGATCACATCATCAGCCATTCGTTTGGCTTCATGCAATGGATCAGAGACCTCAGACGTGGATCTCGTACGTTTCGCTGGGGGCTCACCTCCAGCCATCTCTTTCTTCTTTAAAGCCGCTCTCCTTGCAGCCTCCAGTTGTTCTGTCCTCCTCGACGGTTTCTTCGATGATCCTACAAAAGTAAAACATATGTAAGAAACAAATAACAAAGCATTATCGTACGATATATGTTAAACGTACGATCTACCTTCCATCTCTTCCTCTGAGATCACTTGAACTTCAGGATCCGTTTGTGTAACTTCCTCTTCACTCTCTATTACGATCTCTTTCGCCTTTTGAGTGGAGTAAAATCGTTCACCAATACTATACGATAAGAATCGTTCAACTGCGGCCTTCGATTCTTCAGTAGCCTCGAATGAGAAATCAATTTCTGTAAAAAACATTCAAACGATTGGATGAACGAGACAAAAATAACAGGGACGAACGTTTAAAATACGCCTATACCTAAAGAATTCCATTCTGGTGCGACCCATCCACCTTCACCCAATACCGAAGAAGATCGTACGAATACATATCGTGACTTCCACCCACGATCGTGCACTTGAGTACCATGTACTAACATGGCATCCCCTCTACCCTTTGGAAATAAACCATATCGATAATGGTCCGTTGGTTTCACAGAATACGCTGTAAGAAGATCATTGACAGTAAACGCAGGACGACCCCAGTCCTTCGTTACTCGTTCGATCACTTGAATAACCCTCCAGAATTGGGGCATCAGTTGGCCAGGGGAAAGATTGAAACGAGTCATAAAGGCTCGAGACAAAGGACTGAAAGGCCACTTGAAACCTATCTTAAACGGGTATTCAAAGAGAGCAAAGAAACCCGCCGGAGCATCTGCAGGCCTAATCTCACCCGCAACCTCTAAGATAGCATTATCAGGCATCCCAGATAACCTTCTAAGGGCTAAAACCTCTACAGAATCCTTAATAGCACTCTTAACCTCCATTGATTCGAAAAACTCTAGACGGCCTAAGCTATTTCTAAGACGAACGAAACAGAGTAAATCAAAATTCTTAGGGTTCTTATCGGCTTTGATCTTTAAACGCATGAAAAAATAAGAAGAAGAGTTTACCTTATAAAGATCGTCGACTAAATCCTTGCCGAAAATAAAGGAATGATTTTAGGAAACGATTGCTCTAATGAAATTAAGAGATTTGTATCCGATTTGAATTGAAATCGTTTATTATATGGTAACTAAATTTCTCTCCAAGTAATGCAGGTCCAGTCGCGCTTCAACACGCGTCCAATTAAAGACGTTACGACGACAACTGCCATAACCACGTCACCATGACGACGTCATCAAAACCGTTCCTATTCAATTCAATTTAAGTGAAATTCATTCATTAACGATTGATTGTTTAAGATCCAAACTAACAATTGATTTTGCAGATAAGAGATTCAGAAATATTTAGAATAAATTTTTCTAAATCTCGGGGGCAAACTGTTTGGGTGAAAATTTACGATCGCACGATACACGACGATCGACTTAAAATCATAAGATATCTTTCAGGATGATAATCCTGTATTAAGATAAGGTCCTGAGATAAGATACGTGTACCCTCGAACGATAGTAGTTAATCATCGAACGATCTTTATACAAGACATCGTACGAGATGACCTGAGAACATACGATATCACCCGATATTATACTAACGGCTAGATAAATCTTAAGTATGATTCTTTGTAACAGATTAGCAACGGATATCGAAGATCAAGTAACCGTTAAAGACCAAGATACGATCTCCATAAAAGCTCGACTGTTACGAACGAGAATCTAGCTATCGTTATAGCCGTTGCATTAAAAGCACAATTATGGGACGACTGTTACATTCTGATCAGCTATAAAAAGAGGCCGAAGCCATCATTTGAAGACATCTGATTACTCTGGAATCTACAAGCATTCTCCACAACTTCTATATTACTCTTCGTACTTTATATTCTGTTTCATTGTAATCGTACGATATACGCTGTAATTCTCGAGGACATCACCCCTTCTTGGTGATACTTAGTGCAACGTCGACTATATCCTTTTAGTCGACCGCAGGTTTTTTCCTCGACCTCGAGGTTTTTCCTGCGTCATCAACTGTCTTGTCTTTTTATTTATCGCACGGTTTATCGAACTGGATTTCTTTCTCTCGACGGATTCGCCTCACAACATCTTACGATATTTAATTGTGTAATTTTTTACCAAAACAAATATACTTATATGTTTTACAATATTAAATATGTTAATTTCCGTAAAAATTAATTTATTATACATAGATATATACATATTGATGAATGCGGATTAATTGAAATGCAAATAATAGAATATATAATATAAGTCTATTGTCAATACTTTCATAATAATAGAGTATATAATTAATTTTTCTAATATGAATTATTCTTTTAAAAATTATCCTATGTATTACACGGGATCAAACCTAGTATATATTGAAAGAAGGTTTTTGCTGATGTCATCAAAATGAAATTGAGCCATTCTATTGGTCAATTAAAGAAAAGATTCCAATTGATGATGTCATTATGTGTTAATCTATTAATTTTAAATTTATAATTTACATTTTTCATTCTTAGAATTATTTGATTAAATTATTTTTTTTTCCCTTAGTTTTTCATTTTTCACTTTATATCCTTATTATATTAACATAAATAATATATATTTGAACTAAATTGTATTAAAAATTTTTGTTTCTTTTCAGCAAGTTACACCATCATAGTCGTTTCGACAATACCTTTAAAATAAGTCTAATATTAAATTCCTTTAACTATCTATATATATATATATATATATACTATCTATTCAAATTTCATTTTTAGTTTTGTAAGTTACATTTAATACTCATATAATTATTATCTGTGAACTTTATAATACAAATGTTTATTCCTATTAAAAATTAAAACAATATACTTAAATAACAAGTGTATTACACGGGCCATTAACTAGTATTAATAATATAATAAAGAGTAAATTATAATTTTGTTTAGAATAAAGTACACTCGTAGAGTAAATTATAATTTTGTTTAGAATGAAGTACACTGGTGGTCCTTATGATTTGCTATAATTCAAAATTTGGTCCCTAAAACAAAATATGTTATAGTAATGGTCCCTAACATTTGATTTTGATAACATCGATGGTCCTCCAAATTATTAGATGTTATCTTAGTCTGTCAAGTCCAATTAAGTTAGGGATTTTTTAGACATTTTTATTGATCTAATTATATAGGTAATTTTTGTTTTCTTTCGTTGTATCCTCATCTTCTTTACATTAATCCATTAAAAACTTTTAATTGAACATCAAATAAATACATAATCAATAAATTGACTTTAAAGATAACTAAATAAAATCCTTGTAAACCAAAAATTTGAATTGAATCTAAATACAAAGAATGTTTGTTGTAAAAAAAAGCACCATAAATGAAAAGGAAAAAAGAAACTCAAAATCCATACACCAAACATATCTCCTCCATCACCACCCCTTCATCTAGAGCCATTTACCCCATATGCAATTCTACAACCTTCAGAGATAAGAGGTGGTCCCTTTTTTATGAAGCTAATTAATAGCATGTGGTAGGAATCACCATAACCATTAAAGCTTGAGGTTGTGACTTGATGGAGTAAAGAAATAGAAATTAATTAATCAAACCCTAGTCTTATCAAATTTCACTAGTTTCCTTCTTTTCTCTCTCTAACCTTACCATTTTGGTGAGAGAACCGGAAACAACATCTCATTTTTTCATGACCCAAAAGGGTTTTCTACAAGATCTGCATTTATTTCTAAATTTAATTCTTTGATTCATCTAATGGATCTTATGATTCTGGACCATTTTAGAAGGATTTTTCTAGGGTTTTTAAAGCTGGGTTCTTTCTCCAAAATGCAATGACTTTGATTGACTAACTTTATGTGTATTTATATTGTTTTTAATTGAATTCGAAACTTAAAAAACTATTGTTTTACAATGTTAGAAGCAACTTTTAGCTTTTAGGTAAGCTTCTTAAAAGATTCGAGTCTAATTGCTTTCGGGATCAGTTAATACTTGAAAAACTGTTATTATCTTTTGGGTTTTCCCTCTTCTTTTCAATCGTGTTTTTGTGTTTAGACTGAGATTTCTAGTTTATAGAGATTTTTTAAATCAATTTTAGATCGATTTGTTCTTTTCTTTTTACATTTTTGGTAATGTTTAATCAAATGCTCTTGATGAATTAATTTGGAGAAGATGAAGATGCAATAAAAGAAAACAAAAGGTAATTACAAAATGAGGTCAATAGTAAAAAGTCCCTAACTTAATTGGGATTAATAGACTAACTTAACGTCTGTTAACTTGGAGGACCATCAGTGTTATCAAAATAAAAAGTTAGGGACCATCACTGTAGATATTTCTCTTTAGGGACCAAATCTAAAACTTGAGCAAACCACATGGACCACTAGTGTAATTCACTTTTTTGTTAATGTAGTTTGTCGATTTTTATGATTTTCATTTTTATAATTTGTTTACTCTTTATCAACGTAGTTTGGATTTTTGTTTAAATTTCATTCCTTAACCGCAGAGCATTTTGTTCTATTTTTAATTTTCTCTCATTTTTAGAATGAAAATTTTAAAATGTATTAATGATATATATGTAGGTCAGGTTCACGTGAGACAAACTGTTTCCGTGAAACTGGTGAAACCAAAGCTTTACACATGAAATTTCACAGCAAAACACTGTGAAGGTAAAAAGAACTCGAACCTTCATAGTGAAAACACTGTAAATGTTACGTTCATGGAGTTTTTCACCGGGAAGTTTCAAATTATTTTACTTTCACAGTGTTTTTCTGTGAAGTTCTTTTACCTTGGTTTGGATTTTTTTTACCTTGATAATGCTTTTCACTATCATTGTTCGAAATTTTTCTACGTTCAAGGTGTTCTATTGTGAGGTTTCATGTGTAAAGTCTTAATCTTATCGGTCTCACGAAAACAACTTGGTCTCACGTGGACTTAAGTCTATATATATAGGTATGGAAATGTTAAATGAGAAGTGGTAAAAAAATGTGAAATAAAGAAGTGATCTCAGCCATTGATACAGTTGAGATCAAGGTTGAAAAGTCAAATATTATGGCTTTGACTAGTCAAAATCCGCTATATGCGCAAGATCGAGGAGTATTTTCTTAACTGTTACAAATAGGCTGAATATGGGTTCATAGATGAATATGTGTAATTCATATACACTTATCTATGAACCCGTGCAATTCATATACGCGTTCAGAGATGAATCTGTTTAATTCATGTACGAATTCATAGATGAATCTATGTAATTCCTATACGTTACCTATGTAATTCATATATATGATCATAGATGAATCTGTGTAATTCATATACGTTCTTCTATGAACCTATATTTCAAATACGCATTCATAGATGAATCTATACAGTTCATATACGTTCATCTATTAAGCTGTGTAATTCACATACGCGTTCATATATGAGTCTATGTAATTCATATATGCGTTCATCTATGAACATGTGTAATTCATATACACGTTCGTATATGAATCTGTGTAATTCATATAAATTCATCTACGAGCCTGTGTAATTCATATATGAACATGTTTGTTGACAATTTGTAAAATTTACGAAAATATCCTTCCCTGTCTTATAGCCTGCGTGAGAAATTATTCAGTGCTTTGCAATCAAAGCAAAAGTTATTGACCAGATGAGCGGTGGAGATCACTTTTTTTTTGAACGGCAAGAAAAGAGCACTTTTTTAACTTCTATATATAGGTACGAGTTCAAATGAGAACGCTAACTATTTAGGAGAATGTGAGAATGGTAGTTCATGTACAAAATCACATATGATTCATGTATAAAAATCATATGTAATTCAAGTACAAAAATCACGTACATAATCATATATGGTTCAAGTACAAAATCGCATATATTTCACGTACAAAATCACATATGATTCTGTAAAATCATATGTAATTCAAGTACAAAAATCACATACAAAATCACATATGACTCACGTATAAAATCACATATATTTCACGTAGGAAATGTTTGGCATACTTACACATGAGATCTCGCACTAAAAGATTATGATGAGTGATTTTATGTATATATATTGTTACAGATGATTACGAGATGTGAATTATTATTTACTGAAATGATATGATTTATGAAAAATGGTTTACTCATGAAACCATAACTACTCACTAAGCATAAAGCTTACGTATTCCATATATGAATCTCAGGTAAAGACCAGGGTAAGGTGCGAAGGGACCAAGTTAATTATGGGAACGGGTCGTGACACCGCTCCACTCTGCCCTAACTATGCTAGACTTGCTAGACTGACGTCCATGGAATAAGAAAGGCTATGAAAATGTACCAATTTAGACATACTAGCACGAAAGCCTTTGATATGGAGTATTAACGGACATATTCTTACAAACCTTGACAATGCCATCCACCATCGCGTACTTTGGATGGGAACACTTTTGTGTTCTTCTTGCGTGATACAACCAAAAAATTGTGCAAGAATTCTATGCATGCCTTCACCATAGCATCTTCGAGGAGTTCAGCGAAGTCAACATGGGTTACATAAAAGGCACCTAACCAAAAATATGTTTTTCCAACTTGAAAATACAAAAGATATTTCATTTAACATCCATAGATGGAACAATAAATGAAAAAAAGAACAAGTAGAAATAAAAATTTCATTCCCCCCAATTTGGTCAGGAATGGAAATTAATGGATCTGCAGGAATGATTCCATTATATAACGTCAAACCAAACAGCAGTTTTCATTATCATTCCCATTCCTGACCCCTCAATACCCCCAACCAAACGCCCCCTTATTAGACAAGAGGTGGAAGATGCACATAAAAAAAGTCAACATCGGATGATGCCGATGATGGCGACTTTGATCCGACCAAGCACCATGCCCATCATCCTAGCCGTTACTGAGCAAGTTTAACCACGAAACACCACCTTGGGTCACCAAATTGGAGGGAAAAGAAGGCCAACTTATCACCAAGGTCTCAGGCCTCAAGACTACGATGGACCGCATTCAAGAGCAACCGACGGCCACTATTCATCGAGGATATGCATTAGGTAGTGCTGACTACTTTGGACAGGCTTGAAACGCCGCAACACCACTGATTCTTCATCAACGAGTGAATCCCTCCAATGATAATGCTAATATTGTGATTTTTTGATGGGTTATCTTTTATTTTACTATTTGGATAATTGTAACAGATAATCCTACTCTCAATTGTAACCCGGTAACGCTCCTAGTTATATCACGACTTATGCCTTTATATGTTGTCATCTATCCACACACATTCACAAACTGTTCAAAACGAAGCTTGCACATTGGGGACAATATGCAGGAAATATTCGGGGTTGTAGACCTAAGCATACTCATCAGGTGGATGACATTATTTTCATTATTTTGTTTTGATTTAGGACAGTAAATACCAGAATTCTTAAACACCATACATAGGTATTGCCACTTTTACTTTGTTGTGAGAATCTAGGAACAAGGATGTAGTCCATAGTGTGATTATGAAAGTGCATGATTAGGGGAGTAGAGACCATATGGGAGAATTTTGAACTGAATATATTCCAATTACTTTTGAGAGAATTGTACATTTAATCCTACACACGCCATTTGAATTTCTTCTTGTGATTTTACCATGATCTACTATAATATTGCATCGAATAGCAAAGACACACATAAGGATATTAGATGTAATTCTTGTCTTGTCTTATTCATGGACCTTAAGAAATGATCTTAGACACTATGTGCAATCAATTGCTTATCGTTTTGTTCTGTGCTCCTATGCCATTTTTGCAGTTATATAGTACTTATATTTGATTCTAATCCCATTTATTAAACCTCAACCTGAATAATAATCGACCTTTATCTGAAGGGTTTTAGTTATGAGTTACCAACAAAAAATATAAAGACAAAGGAGGAAACATAAAGTAAAGTGAGTGTAGGGGAAGAAAGAGAACAAGCTAAGTAAAATAAGTAGCTATAAAAAAGAGAAAAATCTAGGTCAGTTTTCCTAAGTAGTAGACAATATAGGAAGAAAGAGGGTAACAAAGTAGAAAATTACATTCTTGGTCCTTTAAGACTAAAATTTACACGGTTGGTTTTTTAAGACTAAAAAGACAGATTTGCTCTAGTATTTCCTTTAGCAAATGACGGACGTTTAGACAAAGCTAGAACTATGGGTCTGAAAGTTTTCAAAATAAATGATCAACTTTGCAACTTTTTTTCTGATAAAGGACTAAAGTTGCAATTTCACGATAACCTAAAGAACCAACGGTGTAATTAACTCTATTAATAAATAATTATTATACCGCAAGATATTCTTTTTGGTCATTTTACATAATCATAAGCTTGTTTTTGTCAAACATAATTTATTCATAAGCTATCTTATTAGTTACTAGCTAACTTATTAATCAACAACTAACATATTAACTATCAAGTAGCTTATCAACTACCAGCTACCATCCACTACCAACCCAATGAACCCAACTGTCACATCAGCACCATTTAAGCTTTCCAATATTTTACCCAAGCCAACCCAGTCCATCCACTATCAACCCAATGAACCCAAAAACATCAAAACTTTTTTTTAAAGAAAATGAAAACACATCATTGGCTATTAATTGGGGGTAGGTGGGGTGGGGTGGGAAGGCTTTAGCTTGGTGGAACCGATGGCAACGAACCCGAAGGGTCCACGGCGGTGTTGCCGATTGAACCCGACGGGTTCAACGTACTCATTGCTACCCAGGTCATCGACAGTGGATGGCCTTAGCTAGTTTGTCAAATGCAGCCTAAATACTTAACCTTGTTTACAACAGATTATAAAACCTAACATTTACCAACTTTGTTGGTACTATTCATAAGCTACAGTACCAACAAATTATTTTCCCTTAAAAGTCTTATTTGGAAGAATAAACACATATATCGTGGTAGCTCACATGGTTGAGGAGGGGTTTGACATTTAACTTGAAAGGCGTAGGTTCGTTGCTTCCTCCCCTCAATTAATAAACCATTTAAATCAAACTACTTTTGAAATTTACCTTTTACCCCCTTAGACTTATCAATATAATTCATTTTATACCTTTTAGTTTCCTATATTTCATTTCACGTTTTAGCTATATATCGTATACCTGCTAAAATATGTTTAAAAAAATGCGTTTCAATTTAAAGAAATCATACCATTATAATCGTATCGTCGATACGTTCGAAATGAACCCAATATTAATATTTTTTTATGTAATTATTATATTATATAACATTTTAAAGGAAAAATGAATAGTAAATTATTATCATAAAGTACAATTTTAGTCCTTACGTAGTATTTATATTTTAGCCATCTAAATTTATAATATTTATTCACTTTATACCTTTTAGTTTTTTAATACTTCATTTTACGATTTAGTCAAATCGTATATTGGCTGAAATATGTTGATAATAGTAATAATAATAATAATAATAATAATCGTTCTCAATCAGATTATAATTCATTCTTCATATTAATCTTGATCTTCTTTCTCTCTATCTCAAACTATTTCGTTCTCTCTAAAATTCTATTCAATTGTTGAAGAAGCTATCAATACGATTATATATTTGGAATCCAAATTATAGAGTGGTTTTCTATATATTTTTTTACATTTTCATTATATTAAACACGTATAATCGTATATTGACTAACACACAATAAAAAATACTTTTTAATTTTTACAAGTTATACCGTCATAATCGTCTTTTCGATACATTCGAGATAAGCCCAATATTGAATATTTTTTATTTAATTATGATTTTATATATCATGTATACTACGTAATTTTTTTAATATTTACAATAGGGTTTGTTTTTTTCCCTTTTCTTTTATTCAATATTACTTAAGCTTTTATTTTATTGTTTTGGTTTTCTTTATCTTTTTATCTTTTTCTTTTTCTTTCATTCGATAGTAAAACTTTTGTTTGTTTGTTTGCCTTTTCTTTCTTTTAATAGTACATGAATGATGTTTATTATTGATCTTATGTTTCACTTATTATTCTTAATCGGTGTATTCTTTCTTTCTTTCATTTTCTTTCTTTCAATAGTACACGAATGGTGTTTATTATTAATCTTATGTTTCATTTATTATTGTTAATTAGTGTTAATTACGTGTTTGATAAAATTTTAATTCAAATATGTTTGATGTTGTCAATCTTATTGTTTATTAATAATTGTGTTCAATGTTATGTTATATGTTTTACGAAATAAGTCAAAAGATGTAATACAATAAACATATGTTTCAAAGTATAGAAAAGCTGGTTATTTTGGGTGTAGACTTCTAAAAGTTTAAAAATAATCATTCTAATTTTAATTGGTATAGTTAAACAGAGACATTGATCACAAAAAAGCAATATTCATCCGATTTCAATTTTATATTTTCTCATGAGGGGTTTTCTTTTCTATGTTAATAATAATAAACCACCGCTTGCGCCATTGTGGTTCTATCGATTTATGATACATTTCAACTACTTTTTGTTAATTTAAGTCGTTATATTTTTATAACCTCACATCTCCCCTGCAACGCGGGGTAAAAAAACCTAGTTTAAGAACATTTTTACCTAATAAAGAAAACACCTTAAATTTTTTCGGAATATCATATATGCATTAAAAAAATATAAACAAATTATTTTTCCAAATAACTTATTCCAACTTTTATAAAAAATCTGCTAATTGTTGGGCAAATAACTTATGTTGCCTCCTCTACCGTTGCATTTTTGACGTTTTGTTCCCAAAAACAATTTCCACATCCTATAAAAATATTTAAAAAGGTAAAATACAAATATATCATTAAGTTATATTATATTATGTTTTAATATAGACTTAATATAAAATTCGCCCATGACGTATTCGACTGTTACAACTTCATAAATTGTTATCAATATATAAAAGATGCAGATTATTAATTTAATAATTTATTTTATTAAGATTAAGTCTACTAATTATTGCGTTCATATTAGACAAGGTGTGAATCATAATATTTTTAATCTAAACATGGTTGTCATTGGTAAATTCATTTAATACTATTATTATATTTTTGAAAACATATAACTTTGACTGAAAATAATTTTTTAATCACTTTAATTATAATACTTTTAATCACTTTAGTTATAATTATATTTAATATATTAGTTACTAGATGCATAGGCATGCGATCCGATTACTCTTTTACTAGTTAATGACCCGTATATTATACGGACATTTAAAAGATGTTAATTTAATTTTTAATAAAAATAGATATTTACATGACAGTTGTCATTACCATTTAAATACTTATGTAAATTATATGTTATACGACAATTGCCATTATAATTGTTTATTACAATACATATTTTAGTTATCTAATAGCTGTTAAAATTTTAAAAATTGAAAATTTATTATTCTTTTGTCAAAAGATTTGAATTTCGTGAATGATTTTAAAACTGGAAGGATTCAGAAATAAAATATGTGTAGTGTATTTGTAGGATTTTAAATAAAATAAAATATAACTATTTATAAATAATCTACAAAAATGGTTAGATTAAAAAGATGGAATCTTTAAATTTCAAGAATATTAGCAATTGAGTTTTAAATAAAATAATATTTCATTACTTATAAATAATATATAAAAATAATTAGGTTAAAATGATGAAATCTTTAAGTTTCAAGAATACGAAGAATATAATTGTAATAAAATCTAAACAAATTAATTTATATCTATTTTTATAACTGGAGGGATTCAAAAATAAAATATGTAGTGTTTTTTATTTGTAGAATTTTAAATAAAAAATTAATTACTTATAAATAATCTATAAAAATAGTTAGATTAATAAGATATAATCTTTAAATTTCAAGAATATCAACAATGGAGTTTTAAATAAAATAAATTTTATTTACTTATAAATAATCTATAAAAATACTTAGGTTAAAAAGATAAAATCTTTAAATTTCAAGAATATCAAGAATAAAATTGTAATAAAATCTAAACAAATTAATTTATATCTAATTTTAATAATGTAGTTAAATTAAAAAAATATTCAATATTAAACTCATTTTGAAGGTATTGTGGAGACGATTATAATTGTATAATTTATTAAAAAGAAAAAACAAAAATTTTAATACATTTTAATTAATATATATTATTATCTTAAAATGATAAGGATGTAAAGTGAAAGATGAGAAACTAATGGATAAAAAGTAATTTAATCAAATAATTCTAAGGATAAAAAATGTAAATTATAAAGATAATTATGGTATTAAAATAATAAGAATAATTGATGACATCATCATTTGATGATTCTTTTTTAATTGGCCAATCAAATGGTTCAATTTCATAATCATGACATCAGCAAAAACCTTTCTTTAATCTATATATATATTAAAAGAAGGTTTTGGCTGACATCATCAATACGAAATTGAGCCATTTCATTGGCCAATTAATTAAAATACAACAATTGATGATGTCATCATGTATATGTATTTTTTTAATACCATATTAATAGCTATAAATTCATTTTTTTTGTAACTACAAATATGGAAAAATTATTTTCCAAAATTCACTTACCTAAAATTTCTCATTAATTTATTAATTTTCCTTTTATAATTTATATTTTGTATCCTTAGAATTATTTGATTAAATTATTTTTTACCACTTAGTTTTTCAATTTTCACCTTACATCCTTATCATATTAACGTAAATAATATATATGAATTAAAACCATTTAAGTTTTTTGTTTCTCCTTTCTATAACTTACACCATTATAATCGTCTCGACGATATATTCAAAATGAGTATAATATTGAATATTTTTTTAATTTATTTATATTATTAAATATTAAAAATAGATATAAATTAACTTGTTTACATTTTATTAGAATTCTATTTTTGATAGAAACTTAAAGATTTCTATTTTTAATCTAATAATTTTTATAGATTATTTATAAATAATGAAAATTTATTTTATTTAAAATTCTACTGTTGAAATTCTTGAAATTCAAAGATTTCAATCTTTTAGGGGGTGCTTGGTTGGGGGGTATTGCAGGGTCAGGAATGAGAATGATAATTATAACTGTTGATTGGTATGATATTATATAATGGATTCATTCCTGCAGATCCATTAATTTCCATTTCTGACCAAATTGGGGGAATAAAAATTTTCTTTCTACTCAGTTCTTTTTTTCATATATCATTCCATCTTTTAATGTTAAATGGAACATCTATTGTATTTTCAAAGTGAAAGAAACTATTTTTTAAATACGAAACAATTTTTCATTGATTATAGTGGGTTAACTAAGCAGCTTCAATACAATACTTATTTTCATTCTTATTCTCCTGCATTCCCATTTTCATTCCCATTCTCATTCCTAAAATGAACCAAACACCCCTTAATCTTACTAATTTTATAGATCATTTATAAATATTGATTTTTTTAAATCTCTACAAATCAAAAACACTACATAATATATTTCTGAATCCCTCCCGTTTTAAAATCACGAAATCCGAATCTTTCGACAAAAGAATTATAAATTATAAATTTTAGATATTTTAACAACTATTAGATAACTAACATATTTAATAATAAAGTAAGGGTAATTTCTTTTTTCCATTTAAATCGTTGATTAATTAGAATTATTTTACTAAATAATTATTTTCTACTTACTCAATTTCAAAAAAAACTTTAAATAAACCACTGAAAAAGTTAAATTTAAATTATATATATATAATTTCCTAAATGGTTATGATTAAACTAAATCATTAATGTTTCTTTTATCAACTAAGTCATATTTATATTATTAATTGGATATTACGTTTGATTTGTGGTGAATTATTTGTCAACTTTATAATGCAAATGTTAATTCTAATTAGAAACTAAAACAATATGTTTAAATCGTCCGTGTATTACACGGGCCATTAACTAGTATATATAATATATATAGATATAGATTATGCACAAATTTATTAAATATAAAGATATAGAAAATAAGTATGGACGAAATCAGTCTAACCCGTTTTAGTTCCTTGCCCAATGTGTTCGATTCTTTAATTTTCCGAATTATCGTGTTTTTAGCTTCTGCTTGGTTTGATTCTTTTAATCACTTGTTTTTCAGTGTATTTATAGAAACACAAATGTTTCGATATTCATTAGTTAATTAAATATATTATAATACGTAACAAAATCGTTTCAACCAGAATATCAAATTTCATCTCAAAATATGGTTTTGTTCCTATAATAACTATTTAATTGTTAAACGATATTGACTTGTAAGCGTATGAATTAATTCTTATCAAAATGCTGTGAAAGGATTATTTGGTTCAATATAAATATCACTGTTGGTTTAAAAAATTATTTATTAGAAAACATGTAAAACACTACCTAGATGTTTATATCATAAAACAATAAATAAAACATGTGGCAGTCCAAACTCCAAATATGGTCGTTTAACTAGTGCTCCCTCTAATTAAGTTTAAAAATCAGTTTTTTAAAAACAAATTAGAAGTCAGATGAACAATCAATCATTATTTTATCTTTTTAGATATTGTTAGAGCATCCATAATGTAGGGGTATTTTACTCAGTTTTTTTATAGCTTTTTTCTTATGCATTATTGACTCCTCAACAACTTAAAAAACCTCTATATATTGTTGTAATAACCAAGATTTCTGGATGGAGTTAATTAAGTTAAGTTTCTGTCAAATGACCTTTTTGTGAGAATATGAGGATTTTTGGGTTAAATGTGTTACTTTTGAAAAGTTTTTAATGATGTGGGCTTATACCATTTTAGGTATGGGCTTGGCCCAAAATCCAAGGTATTTAAACCTTAAACCCTAGAATTTTACCTTTTTGGGGAAAAAGTTAGTGTGTGATTAGTGTGTGTTTTGGAGAGGAACTTGGAGCCATTTCGTCGTCAAGGTCGAGAAATCCGTCACCGAGGTAAGATTCGATGCTCAATAAGTGTAGGATTACTGGCAAAGGGTGTATAATTGCTTTGGGATTAGTTTAGGTGCAATTGGATCGAGTTAGAGTCGATTTTAGGCTAGATTCCGGATCTGATTATGTTTTCCAAATCGGAGATCATGTTTTCCGAATCGGATATCATGTTTTCCGAATCGGAAATCACGTTTTCCGAATCGGAAATTATATTTTCCGAATCTGGAAATCAGTGGTGTTTTCTGAGGTGTTTTGTTTCGTGATGCCTTTCCCGGATTGGAAACTTATGTTTTCCGAATCGGGAAATTGGCTAGTTAAGCCGTCATTTTGACCTCGTTACCTTTAGAGTTCGGAAAATATGAGTCGGGGTTTTTCCGAATCGGAAATTGCCATTTTCCGAATCGGAAAATGGTAGATTTTCCGAATCGGAATTTGTAAGCCGGATAATGTGCTATTCCAAGTCGGATTTTGGAGGGCTGCGGCTGTAGGGTTAGTTTCTCGGGAAGAATTTTCCATAGTGATTCAACCCCTTAGAATTTTCCATAATGACTGGGATTGTTTGACTGATGTGTTGCACTATGGACACTGGGTACCTTGGAACCTCGCGTTCCTTGGGAGTTTACCATTTGGTCTGATCCGCCACTTGGGGGTACCTTGGGACTATGTCCCTTGGGGGTTATCAGGCGACCTGGACTCGGCCTGTTTTTCTTTGTCCGCACACATTCAGTAGTTTTTAACTTGATTTATGGCCAGCAGGTCGGAACTGTTTTATAACTTGTTTTGGGGAAATTCAGTAGACCTTATGGTCTAACCCTCGCTTTCCAAATTCTTTCAAACTATTTTTCAGGTGCTAAGCGGGAGTCTAGGAAAGGTAAAGAGAAGGCCTAACCTCCTAGGTAGTTAGTTGGTAGAGGATACCCCTATCTTAGACACTTATTTAATCAAATCTTAGCCGTGGAGGGAAGTTCCGCGTGCACTAAACCTGATTTTGTTATGTTAATTGTTATATTCCGCTGCGTTATATCACTGGGATTGTTTAGATTGTTTATATTATATGTTCCGGATTTTGGGGCGTTACAATTTTCACGGTAATTGATGTGTATGCACAAAGCGCCACCCCCACTTTGCACAAATACCCCTAAAAGGCCGTTATAAGGGCCGTTATGCACTTTCAGTCAAATAACGGGGTTTTGCGCCGTTATAACGGCCCAAAACGCCGTTATAACGGCCTAACGGCGTTTGAGCCGTTATAACGGCGTTTTGGGCCGTTATGGCGCCGTTTTGGGCCGTTATGGCGCCGTTATAGCGCCGTTATGGCGCCATTATAGCGCCGTTATAACGGCGTAACGGTGTGGGTATATGTGCAAAGGGGAGCACCGTTATGGGCATAACGGCAAAGCACTCATATTTTCACTATGTGAAAAACCTCATCCAAGCTTTTTCGAAATTTTCAGGATCCCACCTTTTTAATTTTATATTAGTTATATTTTTATTTATAGAAATAAATACAATAAAATGAATACAAATTCATATTTATTTATATCGAGAAAATACTAGTGCATTAATTATGTATTTATTATACATAATCTTTTAAATATTTTAATAAAATATACTTTATATAAAAACTTATTATAAAAAAATTAACGACTTAAATAATATTTAAATATGAAAACTTTATATAAAAATATAATTGATTAATACAAGACTTTTATAAAATTTCATAAAGTTAAAAACAGATTAAATACGAAAAAACCTCTGGGAAAGCAGGTCGTGCAGTTACGACCTATGACGCAAAAACTCACGAAAAACCTCACCCGAAAAATCTATACACTATTTGAAAAACCTCAAAGTGAGGTTTTTGCTTTCTAAAAAACCTCTGAAAAAGATGGGAAAAATTACATTGCTCTTAAGCGTATCGAACATTGAGTTAAAGTTACAAGGGGATGTTTGGTTGGAGCTATTAGGGGTTAGGAAGGAATGTGAATAATAATGAAAACTGTTATTTGGTTTGATATTATATAATAAAATAATTTTTGCAGATACATTAATTTTTGTTTCTGACGAAATTGGGGGAATGGAAAATTTATTTCGACTTCCTTTTTTTCCCATACATCGTTCCATCTCTTGATGTTAAATGGAACATATTTCGTATTTTCAAGTTGGAGAACCATATTTCTTTGAATATGAAATAATGTTTTATTGATTATATTGGGTTAACCAAACATCATCAATGCAATGCTTATTTCTATTCTTATTCTTCTACATTATCATTTCATTTTCATTCTCATTCCTTAAAATGAACCAAACATCCCTAAATAATAATGATATTAATTATTTTACTAAAGACAATGTTCCTGTATCAAAAAATAAATAAAACATCTATTTTGATACTTGTAGTTTTAATGCATCCCATTCAATTCAAATCTCATCCTAATATATAATATTAATATATTATCGACCATCGGATGAAAAAGATAGATGTTAAGACATAAAATATTAGCATAAGATGTACCATATCAAAACACACCAGATTATTTTTTTCTAAAATGGAATTTATGGTTGACATGAGATTAAAAGTAAAATGGTTCACGTTCACTTTTCTTGCTTTTCATGCACAATTCAAATTCTCTTACGATCTTTCGTGTATGTATATATATATATATATATATATATATATATATATATATGGTCAGGTTCATGAGGAAAACCTCAAATAACCAAAAAACCGTGTGTAGTTATTCATAAGGCGTAATTTGTAATTTTTTCACGTATTTTATGTCTTAATACGTATTTTACATAAATATTAAATAAAAAGAAACAAAAAATGTTTTTTTTGGTCCTTTTTTTATTTATGACCTGTATGCACTTGTGTATGTTACAAATTATCCGTATGTAGTTGTTTGGGTAAAAACTATGCATCGAACGACGACAACTTAAAATCGTAAGACAACTTATAGGATCGTAATCCTGTATTAAGATAAGGTCCTGGGATAAGTCATACGTACCATCAAACAAACTCTACAAAACGATCGAACGGACATTATATATGTATCGTATGATCTGTCCTTGAAACGTACGATATCTTGCGTTATTAAACTAACGATAACCTTGCCTTCAGCTTATGAATTTAATACAGGTCATTGTCGGTTATCGAAGATCAAGACAAAGCCGTTAAAGACAAAGATTCTAACACATTAATGGCTCGATCGTTACGACCGTTACAATCAATGAGGCAATTAAGGATACGTCGGTTACAAGTACGCTCAACTATAAAAAGAGACCTCGATTCAAAAACAAGGACAAGACATTCAGCTCTCGGAACTCTCAGCAACACTCTTTAGCTTATAATTTCTCATATTATCTTTCTCTCACGATTGTAATCATTTATCTGCTGTATCATACGATCTCTATTGTAACTTTCAAGGACATCACTCCTTATTGGTGATACATAGTACAACATCGGCTATCTCTTTAGCCGGCCGCAGGTTTTTTCTTGCCCCCGAGGTTTTTCCTGCATCATCAACTGTTTTGTCCATTTTCTTATGTTTATCGCACGTTTTACCGAGTAAAGTTCTTTCTTTTGAAGGTTTTGCCTCACAAATACCTTAAGATAACAATTGGCGCAATTTTTTGCATAAATAATTTTGCTCCCACCGTGGGGATCCGTTTTGAGAAAATTTTATTCGATAAAACGCCCCTTCGTACTAATCGTTTTTCAAAAAAGCTTTTTTGAGCATTTGCAGGATAATGGATAACAACCTTCTAGTAGAGTTACAACAAAAGTTGCAATCATCTCAACAGCAGATCCAAAACCTAAACAATCAAGCCGCACAAGCAAATGGGGAAATCGCACGACTAAGAGCTTTAACCCTGAAGCTGCGCATCTTAACCCACCATTTCCTCCCCAACATCTAAGACCACCGTTCCCTCCTCCAAACCTGTTTAACATGCCTACACAACCGCAAAATAACACTTTTCCACAACAAAACAACGTACGGCTCTTCTTCCCACTGATTCCTACAGGCCTACCCCATGGACCTCCGTTGTTTACTTACGCCCAAATCAATAATGGACAAAGGCCAAATCACCACATTCCTGGGCCAACACCGCATATACCTATAACAACCATGCTCACCATGCAAACTATTAATGCCCGTCAATGGAAAAATTAACAGCACTGCTCAGCAAGGAGTAACCCCAACACTGGCGGATGATCCGATGAACGTACGATTAAAAATACTGGAGGAACAAAATGAAAAGATGCTGTCGTTATTAGCAAAACTGCCCAGAGCCACTGTAACAGTTGAAGTGGAACCCAAAACTGGATACCAAGCATCACCCTATATTGATGAAATCGCACTCGTGGATATCCCGAAAAAATACAATATCCCTACATTTACGACGAAATAGTCGGGCATCACAGATCCGGTGGAGCACATCGCCCAATATAAACAGCTTATGTGGACCGCTTCTATACCGTCACAATATCAAGAGGTTTGCATGTGTAAGAGTTTCAGATCAACACTCACGGGAACAACATTACAGTGGCTGATTAACCTAAAACTCAAGTCAATCGGGTCCATCGCTGAATTGGTGAATCAATTCACATGATAGTTTTCAAGCAGTCGTTAGTTGGAGAAACAAACCATCGATCTGTACTACGTTGTAAAAAAAGACTGGTGAATCTATTTGTGATTACTTTAACAGGTTTAATGCAGAAATGATTGTGTTGGTCCCAAAGGGTGACCATCAATTAAGGATTAGTGTATGGGATTATAGAAGGGGGGGGGGGTTGAATATAATCACACCAAATTTCACTTTTAAATTCTATGTTGTATTAACACTTTGAATTTACAGATTGTTGCGGAATAGAAAAGACTAAGTCTAAAGTAAACAATCTAAGCTTTCTTTCACTATGCACTAAAGTGAGAAGATCTAGAAAAGATAAGAAAGTGAGGGATAAAGAAAGAAAGGATTAGGGTAGAATTATGGATGAAGAAGAAGTGTGGAGAACATCTTCTTCACGTCCATTTATACCTAATGCATTAAATGCATACAGACCTACTATTGTGTGCGTGTCACACTTTTAGAGGTCCATTGTAGTATTTACTATAAACAATCTCTTTTTCATGTTGTGCAAAAGAGAGCTTATATAAACAGTTGCCTTGAGGCCTGATAAGTACGAAGGAAACAGTAAAGTGACTGTCCTTGTGTACTTTTTGTGTCAGTAAAGGCGTATAATCCTTTTGTGCATTAGACTAAGACATTATACTAATCCTTCAGGATCAGGATACTGATTAGTGAGGAAGGCCCTGATACAGATGATGATTAGGGGTCACTGTATCCTGATGGTTCTTCAGGATTGTCATACGAATTTGAGCAGCCTGCTATCACTGAGTTCCGTCTTCAGATCACGAACATGTTGTTCCTGTCATCAGCTAATTCTTCGACGTCGCTGATGGTTCTTTGAGTATGATCTTTAATGTCTTCAGGAGGTCTTCACTTCGATGGTCAGGATCAGTAGTCTTCAGAACAGACTCTTTCAACACCTGATCCTGATCCTGATGATTTTAAATATAAGTTACAACTTAAACAACAAGGAATCATACTGAACAATCTCAGTGATAATTCCTCAAGCTATAATAGAGAGTAAAGACCTATTCACTAAGTAAAGTAACAGGATCATTATCATTTCACCAGGTCTTAGGAAAGCTGGATCAACAATCTCCTCCTAAATGATAATGATAAGACAACAGAGAAATTGTCTTAATTTAGGGAGTTTAGAAAAAAATTCTAAGTTTAGAGTTAACAGTAGAAAATAGAACTCATAAAGATACATGTCCGATTTACTGTTTTGAGTGTTGATCCAGCTCTCCTAAGACCTGATGAAATGATAATGATCCTGAATCTTTACTTAGTGAATAGGTTTTTACTTCTGTTATAGCTTGAGGAATTATCACTGAATCTGTTCAGTGTTATTCCATGTTACTTATGCTGTAACTTAATTTTATAGTAATCAGGATCAGGATCAGGAGACGAACGAGTCTGTTCTGCAGTCGACTGATCCTATCCACTGAAGTGAAGACCTCCTGAAGACATCAAGATCATACACAAAGAACCATCAGCGACGTCGAAGAAATAGCTGATGACAGGAACAGCATGCTCGTGATCTGAAGACGGAACTCAGTGATAGCAGGCTGCTCAATATCGTATGACATCCTGAAGAGTCAACAGGATACAAGTGACCCTGAACTTCATCAGTATCAGGACCCTAGTCACTGATCAGTATCCTGATCCTGAAGGATTAGAAAAGTGTCTTAGTCTAATGCACAAAAGGATTATCCGCCTTTACTGACACAAAAGTACATAAGGACAGTCTCTTTACTGTTCCCTCCGTACTTATCAGACCTTAAGGCAACTGTTTACAAACATACTCCTTTTGCACAACATGCAAAGAGTATTTGTTTATAGTAAATAGTACAACAGACCAACTACAACGTGACACGTCACAAAAGTAGGTCTGCATGCATTTAATGCATGGAGTATAAATTGGACGTGGAGAAGATTTTCTCCAGACATCATCTTCTGCATCCAAAATACTCAAGTCCTTTCTTTCTTATTCTCCTCTATCTTTCTTTCTTACATCTTCTCACTTAGTGCATAGTGAAAGAACTTAGATTGTTTAGTTTAGACTATTTGTCTTTTCTATTTCCGCAACAATCTGTAAATTCATATTGTTAATATAACAAGAATTTAAAAGTGAAAAATTGTGTGATTATATTCAACCCCCCCTTCTATAATCCCAAACACTATCCTAGCTTGAAGGTCACCTACTTGGGACCAACAAGTGGTATCAGAGCAGATACAAGCTCTCATTTTCTTCTTAGAAAAATCTTGTGATCCTCTCTTCTTATTCTATGGCTCTTCAAGCTAAGGATAACTACTTTGATACCGGCTCTGCTGGAAAGCCTCCTCGGTTCAACAAAGACAACTTCTCTCTTTGGAAAACCAGGATGGAACTCTTTCTCTCTGGTTCTGATCCCCAGATTCCATACTTTCTGGAAAATGGACCACATGTGCCTACACAAACCGTCCACCCCATTCCTGCTGCTGCTGGCCAACCAGCTGTTCCTGAAAGGCAGCTGGTGAAGCCCGTAACTGACTGGAATGATGAAGACAGACGCCTGGTCAACATTGACACTAAGGCTAGGTCTCTCATTGCCATGTCACTTCCTGACGATGTATTCCACTCTGTCTGTCACCTTCGCTCTGCTAAGGAGATATGGGACACTCTCTGTGTTCAATATGAAGGTACTGCTGTTCTCATGGAATCAAGAAAGATTTTCTTGGTTCGACAGTATGAAAGCTTTATTCATCAAAAGGATGAAACCCTCTCCCAGCTACATCAGAGATTCAACTGTCTTCTGATTGATCTGAAGACTATCGGTACTACCTACTCTAACTCTGAGGTGGTTACCAAGTTCATGGAAGCTCTTCCTGAACATTGGGAAATTTACACCTCCTGCTTAACTATGTCAAAGGACATAAAGACACTCACACTAAGTGAGCTGTACGGTATTCTTCTTAACCGAGAACAACAGAAGAAACTGAAAAAGAATCTCATAAGAGACTCTAAAGACACCGAAAGCAACTCTGTTGCATTGGTCTCTGACTCAGTTCCTACTATTGCCACTTCTTCTTCAGTAACTATTACTGAATTAGAATCTTCTGACTCTGACATGTCAGAAGATCCTGAATTCAATGAATCTCTTGCTCTTTTAACCAGATCTTTCAAGAAGTTTGCCAAAAAGGGAAACTTCCACAAAAAGAAACATCTTACTATTACTGACAAGCCTAAATCAGACCCTGTTGATAAGGCTACTGCTATCTGCTACAATTGTCAGGGCAAAGGACACTTTGCTAATGATTGCAGGTACAGGAAAAGTCAGTTTGCTCCCTCCTCTGCTAAATCTTCTTCTAAGAATCCCAAATACCAGCGCCTGAAAGAAAAATACAAAAAGATGAAAACTCAGCGCAAAGGCAAAGGTTTAATCGCAGAAGACTGCGACTGGGATGATGTCTCCTCTGATGACTCATCTGATGAGGAAGACACTCAAGTGGCTCTGATGGCCATTATTGAGGAACCTACCTTAGCTCTCATGGCTAAGATAGAAGAGGTTCCTGAAGAGATTCATCCTCAGGATCCTGAAGCTTCTTCTTCCACAACTCCTGAAGCTTCCACCTCTGCGACTGATTCTTCCAGTCAGGTACCTATTCCTCTCATCCCTCTTGAAAGCTTAACTCAGTTGGACCTGGTCACTCTCGATCTTTACAAAGCCCTTAATGGTATAACCTCTGCTGAAAAAATGAATATTGATCTTAGAGGACAACTCAAAGAATGTCAAGAAAAAATAAAACAGCTTACCATTTTGGAAGAAAATTATAAGGACCAGGTCACTGTAAACAAAACTCTCTGTATTGAAAGAGAATTGGCTCTTGCTGCCAAAGAAAAAGCCCTTGCTCAATTAAATGCTGAAAAAGTCACCATCAAAGGATGGAGTGACGCATCTGAAAAAGTTGATGAAATATTAGCTTCAGGGAGATCTGACAAAAGCAAAAGAGGTCTTGGATTCACTCATAGATATAAGTATGAAGAACCTAAATATGAAAGTTCCATGCTCAAATTTGGAAAATTTGTTTCTTCTATTCCCATTCCTAATGCTTCTGAAAATATCCCTTCTTCTTCTAACACACACTCTGAAGGTGCTCCTAAGAGCAAAAAGTGCACAGTCAAAGAAAAATCTAAGACTGTAACACCTTCAAAGACCAAGAATCCTAAACCCAAGAACAAAGTTCTGGGTGGTGGTCCTTCAGTCTCAGGATCAAAATTTTTCTCTCAAAATCCTGCTCCCAGACTGAAGATTGACCTGAAGCAAAAGACTCAGGAGAAGAAACCAATTCCTCCAATGTCCAATGCTAAAGGCATACTTGGTGCTGGTCCTGCTCACCTAAAGTTCAAAAACTTTCTGGACCACACTAAACGTTTTCAATATCGCAAATGTTATCACTGTGGATTAAATGACCATATTGCGAGTAAGTGTCCTGATGCTACCAAAGCTGAAAAATCAGCTAAGGTAAAGAAAATTCCCATGACTGAGAAATCAGTCAAAGGAAAGAAGGTTGTCAAGACTGTTCCTTCAGTCAAGACTCCAGCCTCCTGTACTGATACTTCAGTAAAGGCTGACACTGACTCAACCAGTCCTACTGATACTTCTGGATCCATAGTTCTATGGGTACCAAAGAAAACTTAAACTCTAATCTTTACAGGATAAGGGCATCTGGTACTTGGACAGTGGATGCTCTCGACATATGACTGGTTCGAAATCTGTCCTCTCTAACTACCGTGAAGAAAGAGGTCCTGCTGTGACCTTCGGCGGAAACGGTAAAGGCCAAACCCGAGGGTATGGCACACTGACCAACGGAGTAACTACTTTCAAAAGAGTTGCTTATGTTGAAGGCCTGATGCATAATCTTCTGAGCATCAGTCAACTGTGTGATAAGAATCACAAAGTTTCTTTCTCCAAGAAAAAGTGCAAAGTCAAGAACAAAAGAAAGGAAGTTATTCTCACTGGAGTGAGACATGCTGATATCTACATCATCAACATGAATACTTCCACTGACAACTTCTGCTTTGTATCTCGTGCTTCATCTGATACAAATTGGCTTTGGCACAAGCGTCTTTCTCATCTCAACTTCAAGACGCTGAATCAACTCTGCATCAACAACCTGGTCATTGGTCTTCCTGACTTTCGCTACACAAAGGTGTCTCTTTGTTCAGCATGTGAAAAAGGAAAGCAGACCAGGGCTAGTTTCAAGTCCAAGCAAATTTCCTCCATCAGCTCTCCTCTACAACTTCTCCACATGGATCTCTTTGGACCAGTCAACGTCCAATCCATTGCTGGAAAGAAATACACTCTGGTAATAGTTGATGAATATTCCAGATACACTTGGGTATTCTTTCTTCGTGCCAAGAGTGATGCTCCTGAAGAAATCATCCTGTTCGTCAGGAAGATGGAAAGACTCAACAACCTTACTGTTCGATCAATCAGGAGTGACCACGGAACTGAATTTAAAAACAGTACCCTGGAAACCTTCTTCGAGCAGAAAGGTATCACTCAAAACTTCTCCTCTGTAAGAACTCCTCAGCAAAATGGTGTTGCTGAAAGACGAAACAGGACGCTGATTGAAGCTGCGAGATCTATGCTGAGTGAAGCCAATCTTGCCACTCAGTTCTGGGCAGAAGCTGTAAATACTGCTTGCTATACTCAGAACAGATCTCTGATAGTCAAACGCTTCAGAAGAACTCCTTACGAACTCTTTCGTAACAGGAAGCCATCAATCGAACATCTCCATATCTTTGGTTGTGTTTGCTACATTCTAAACAACAAAGATAATCTTGGGAAGTTTGATTCCAAATCTGATGATGGAATTTTCCTTGGATACTCATCCATTTCTAAAACCTACCGTGTGTTCAACAAACGAAGACAAGCCATAGAGGAAACGATTCATGTCAAGTTTGATGAATCGGGTCCTACTTTTCCTCACCCAAATGATAATTCTGAAATCAATCAGTGGGCTGATTCTTTCTTTCAAATCCCTGAACCTCCTATTGCTGATCCATCTCCTCAAGACCTTCCTGATGGTTTTGAAGAAGATCCTCACATACCACCCACTGAAACATCCTCTCCACCTCTGATTAATGCCACTCCAATTACCCAAATCACACCTTCTGAACCTGATCAACCCACTAACAGTGAAGACTTTTCTCAAACCACTGTTAGTGAGCCTACTCCCACTAATCTTCTCCCTGATCCATCAGTAAATGAAGCTTCTACTTCAGGACAGGTATATCAGCCACCTGCTCTCCGATGGACCAAGGATCATCCCATTGATCAAGTTCTTGGTAATCCCTCCTCTGGCATTAAAACTCGACGCCAATCTGGTAACGTCTGTCTTTATGTAAATTTTATCTCTGAAAATGAACCTAAAGAAATAGATGATGCTTTGCGTGATCCTGCCTGGGTCTCAACCATGCAGGAAGAGCTAGCAGAGTTCATCAGAAACAATGTCTGGCTTCTCGTCCCTAGGCCTCGAAAACGTACTATCATTGGTTCCAAGTGGATTTTTCGAAATAAACTTGATGAGATTGGTACGATTATTCGAAACAAGGCTCGCCTTGTGGCTCAGGGATACAGGCAGGAAGAAGGCATTGATTACGATGAAACCTTTGCTCCTGTTGCTAGGCTCGAAGCAATTCGACTCTTCCTAGCTTTTGCAGCACATATGAACTTCAAGGTTTATCAGATGGACATTAAAAATGCCTTTCTGAATGGAAAACTTAATGAAGAGGTCTATGTGGCTCAGCCTCCTGGCTTTGTAGATCCTAAGTTTCCTGATCACGTCTACAAGTTAAACAAGGCTCTCTATGGGTTAAAACAGGCTCCTCGTGCCTGGTATGATACCCTCTCAACCTTTCTCCTATCTAAAGGTTTTGTGCGTGGAAAGATCGATAGCACTTTATTTCTAAAGAAATATCCTAAGCATATCCTTCTTGTCCAGATATATGTCGATGACATTATCTTTGGATCCACAAATCCCAAACTCTGCGAAAAGTTTGAGTTGCTCATGAAATCTGAATATAAAATGTCTATGATGGGCGAACTAACATTCTTTTTAGGACTTCAGATCAAGCAATCTGAAAAGGGAATTTTCATCAATCAAGGTAAATACGTACATGAGATGCTGAAGAAATTTGATCTCACATCGTGTACACCGATGAAGACTCCAATGGCTCCTCCTCTAACACTTGACAAGGATTCCAAAGGGAAATCTGTCGATGTGACTCTCTACAGAGGAATGATCGGCTCTCTGCTGTATCTTACAGCTAGCCGCCCTGATATCATGTATTCTACATGTCTCTGTGCTCGTTATCAGGCTGAACCCAAAGAATCCCATCTGACCGCTGTAAAACGGATCTTCAAATATCTGAAGGGAACTCCTAATCTGGGTCTTTAGTACTCCAAGGACTCAGGGTTCGATCTAACAGCTTATTCTGATAGTGACTTTGCAGGATGTAAGATTGACAGGAAAAGCACCACTGGTGGTTGTCACCTGCTAGGTGGAAAGTTGGTGAGCTGGACTAGCAAAAAGCAGAACTCTGTGTCCACATCAACTGCTGAAGCTGAATATGTTGCAGCAGGAATCTGTTGTGCTCAAGTCCTGTGGCTGAGAAATCAACTTCAGGACTATGACATACAACTTTCTAAAATTCCTATCTACTGTGACAATACTTCAGCGATAGCCATCGCCAATAATCCTGTCTTACACTCCAAGACAAAGCACATTGAAGTGAGATATCACTTCATCAGGGATCATGTGATGAATGGTGATATTGAACTCCATTTTGTCCCTACTGAATATCAGCTTGCTGACCTCTTTACCAAACCACTGGATGTGACGCGTTTTAATATGCTCATCAGTGAACTTGGGATGTTAAATCCTGATGATTGAAGTTTATCAGGACAAACAGTTGTTAAATCCTATAGAATAATCATTCTCAGGACTCTTTCTTTAACAACTTCTGAATTAATTCTCATCAGAGGATGACTCTATTCAGTACTTACAAAATCTTTGTTCAATATCCGAATACTGATGATTCTCAGGTAAGTATTTCTTCCCTCGGCTACTGAAACCTTATCGCATTAAATGTGATAAGAGGATTTTCCCAAAACAGTACTTATCTGATAAGTACTCTGATTCCTAAAACATATCTTTCACCAAAATGGAATCATCCCCTGAAAAGGCGGTTTTTATCTTTTCAAATAAAACAAACTTTTCATCTGCACTGACACGTAATGGGACGTTTCCTGTTCCCCACTACGTGTGTCAGGCGCGTGAACGCGCGTAGAACCTCCTTTATTCATCATTACGTTTGAATTTAGCCGCTCTTTTCTCTCTCATCCATTTTCTCTCTCCTACCACGAGGTATAAAAACCTCACTCGTAATCCTTCACACTCTTTACGCTCACAAAATTCTCTCTAAGCAAACTAGCAAGAAAAAGCAAGAACTGTTTTCTCTCAAGAACACCAAGAACACACTCACCACTTTTCTTAACAAGATCATCGTAAGTGTTTCTTTACTCTTGTTCTTTCCACATTTTAAGTTGGTATTCTTCATCTAAACAACGTATTTTGATAAACGTTCTTCCAAAAACCCTAAGATCACTTCATTTGATCTTAGTTCTTCCAAAATCTTCTAAGATTTTTGTTAAAACATTTTATGTGATTTTCTTATTTCTTTTAAGAAAAATGATAAACTCTTATTTTGATATCTTCTCATCAAAATAAAAGTTTCTTTTTAATACCAAAACACATTTCTTTTGTGAATTTTGGTATCTAATCCATTCCAAGTATAAAGGATTTCACCATTTTTATGAACATATTCTGTGTTCATTGAAAAATGAAGAAAAATGCATATTTTGGATCTTTAATCATCCACATATGTTATTTTGTGTTTAACAGGATGGCTGCTACTACTTCCTCCTTGGACGCCCAACTCTCGTCTGAAGCTACACCACTGCAAACAGCCACTGAAAGCCTGCCGATCGTCATTCCGCAGCACGACGTACAATTCAAACAGAACAACGTCGTTGGCCTGTTTGACATTCCAGATGGCAAAGAATATCTGCTGCCTGCTAAGAACTTCCTCCTAAGCAGCCCCCTGAAGACGGCTTTTACAATAGACCCGAAGCCGAACAAACCAATGCTGCAACAACTGTGGTCTACTGCCACTGTTGCCAAGGAAAGGAACGCCAAGGGTGTCCTAAGGGAGGTCATCAAGTTCCAGATCAAGGAAAATATAATTTCCTTTGGTTTCGGAACTCTGAGGAACGTGCTGAACTTCCCAAAGAAGAAACGCTTCCCTCCTGCTCCTACGTCCGATGAAATCATCGAGTTCTTGGACGCCATTGGCTACAGATGGCCTGTGAAGGATGGCGTCATGCTTCCCAAGACTGCTGCTACTGTCCACAAGACAGGCTTGAACGCCACATTCTATTATATATGGAATACGTTCGGCCTGTGCTTATCTGGCAAGACAGGAAGCACGGAGCAGTTCCCCACCGTGATTCAGCACATGGTCTTCTCTGCGATCAAAAATCGCGAGTTTGACTATGCTCGCTGCATATGGGAGGACATGGTCAAGAAGGTCAGGAACACGAAGCGGGTTGCCAACGTCGCCTTCACCAGATTCTTCTCGGCAGTCCTGGAACTGCATATGGGGCCAAACTACCCCAAGATCGGGAACTCCAACAACTACGCCCTCGGGCCTAAGTTCCTGGATCAGGTGTCTCCAAAACCTGACGACGTCCCTCTCCCCACTGTTCTGGTTATTCCTGAACCAGTTCAGGCGGATGAAGAGCACTCCACCTCTCCTACTGAAGGTATGTACTCTCTCTTCTCTTCCAAACCCCGTTCTTCTATTTCTCTGCATGCTATGTCAGTAGCTAACCCCATACTGACTTCCCCAGCTGCAACCACTTCATCTGCGCTCCTGAAGCGCCCCCAACCTTCCTCTGCCACTCCTCCACCTCCTTCAAAACGCGCCAAGTCGAAGGCGCAGAAGAAAAAGAAACAGGCGGCCGGTAAGAAATACTATATTACCCTGCCTCAACTCTTTAATAAACCATCTCCTTTATCTAAAACTTCTTCACCTGCAGATGCTTCCATCTCTGCTCCTGTACAACAAGAACCTGAGGTTGTTCACCTCGAACACTCAGAGAACATGGGGGGTAATCGCTCTGATACCCTCCTAGCCTCAGGTAATACTTTTAAGCAAAATATTACTGTCTCTTCTTTTATGAAAGCTAATGAGTCCTCTAGTACTCACTTAGCTACTCTGTCTACAGGTTCTTTAGGAGCAGCCTCTGAAGGGCATCCCCAACTTCATCAGGATGACCCCTTCAATGACTTTGTCTTCACGGACGCCGAGCGTCAGCTGAATGCAGCTGAGCTACGTCGGCAGTCTGCTGAACGACAATTGCAGGAGGCACGCACAGCCCTCCAACAGAAGGAGGACGAGCACCAGGCACGCCTCCAGGCGTTGGAACTGGAGCTTGCCGCTGCAAAGGCCGCTGCCAGTACTGCTGAAGCTGCCGCCGCCAATGCCGCTGCTGCTGCCGTCGCCGCCACTCCGCCGCCTACGGCTGTTACCCTTACGATTCCTTGTCTGGATAACATCCATGACAAGGTCTCACAAGTGGCCACCTCCTCCAACAACCTTCAGGCATCTATTGATGACCTGAAGGCCTCTGCTCTGCCTGCACTCTCCACTACCATCGACAACAGCACCAACTCTCTCACCACTTTCCAATCAACAGTGGTTCAGAGGTTGGATGCTCAGGAAGCAGGCCTCCGCGCCCTCCAGGAGCAGGTGACTGGCCTCACCACTGCTGTCAACGCCCTCACCTCTGCTCCTGCTCCGCCTCCGTCCTTCACCACGGCAGACAGGGATGTTTTGCAATCCCTGATCTCATCTTCTTTCATCTCGCGCAAAGTCCTTAGTGACATGGCCTCTCTCCTCCAGCGGAACTTATCAACAGCCGCCTTGCTCCAGGAACCTGTTGAGGGGGAGAGACAGCCTAGAGACCAGTCCGTTTATTCCCCCTCCACCAACTGGCGAACCAACGAACAAGGGGGAATGAACGAGGAAGATGAAGAAGATGAAGATGATGATGAAGACGACGACATCTTCGTCGAGAAGGCTGCATCCCCAACGCCCACTCCAGGGCCTGTACAATCTCAGGGGGAGAACCTCCGTGCACCTGGTACGTTACTATTACCATCCTCTCCCTCATCCTCTGATAACCAACCAATTTCTTCTCTCCTTAAACCTAAACCTACACCTGAAACCATAACCCTCGACACCTCCTCTGATGACTCTCCAATAAACAATCTACAAATGGTTGTCTACCAACCACCAAAACAACCTACCCCTGAACCAACACCCCATTCTTCTCCTAAACAAACCTCTGAGCCTGAAAACCAAGAAAACTCTGACTTTCAGGATGTGAACTTTGGCTCTGTCACTGGTGAGATTATTCGCCTTATGGAGAATAGTCCATCAGAACAGACAAGAGCTGAATTAAGCAGAATGACTTTCAGAGTAACTCCTCTTAACCCTGAAACCATTCCTTCTAGACCAACCCGCTTTAATCCTGAAGCATCCTCTTCTAGAACTCCTGAAATCCGAGCCCCTCCTGAAACCATTTGCCTCTCATCAGATGATGAATTCATCTCTGATGACTTCTCTACCCCTGCCTCTTCTCCCAGATCTCCTCCCTCAAAGATCCTACGCTTTCAGCGTTTCAGCGAGCTACACAAAGCACCATATGAACACTTGGTTTCAGTCCTCTTCACTGCTCACAAGGATAAAGAAAACCAAGACAATAAAGAGATCATTCGCACTGTCAGAGCTATACTCAATCATAGACTCGCATTCAGTGATACTCCAGTTCCAATACAAGTAAAGAATGAATATGTTAGCGAAGACTCTGATAGTTAGAATATTTTGTAATCTCTTCTTCCAGTACTTTATTCATGTACTCGTGTATTTTTCTTACTCTTGTAACATTTATTAAGATTAATGAAAATGCATTTCAGTGCATAGTACTTCACTCTATCATAGTACTGATAAAGATCCCTCAAAACAGTAAATGGGACATGTACCTTTATGAGTTCTATTTCCTACTGTTTTATCTAGACTTAAATTTTTTTTTCTAGACTTAGACAATTTCTCTGTTGTCTTATCATTATCATTTAGGGGAGATTGTTGATCCAGCTCTCCTAAGACCTGATGAAATGATAATGATCCTGAATCTTTACTTAGTGAATAGGTTTTTACTTCTGTTATAGCTTGAGGAATTATCATTGAATCTGTTCAGTGTTATTCCATGTTACTTATGCTGTAACTTAATTTTATAGTAATCAGGATCAGGATCAGGAGACGAACGAGTCTGTTCTGCAGTCGACTGATCCTATCCACTGAAGTGAAGACCTCCTGAAGACATCAAGATCATACACAAAGAACCATCAGCGACGTCGAAGAAATAGCTGATGACAGGAACAGCATGCTCGTGATCTGAAGACGGAACTCAGTGATAGCAGGCTGCTCAATATCGTATGACATCCTGAAGACTCAACAGGATACAAGTGACCCTGAACTTCATCAGTATCAGGACCCTAGTCACTGATCAGTATCCTGATCCTGAAGGATTAGAAAAGTGTCTTAGTCTAATGCACAAATGGATTATCCGCCTTTACTGACACAAAAGTACATAAGGACAGTCTCTTTACTGTTCCCTCCGTACTTATCAGACCTTAAGGCAACTGTTTACAAACATACTCCTTTTTGCACAACATGCAAAGAGTAATTGTTTATAGTAAATAGTACAACAGACCAAGTACAACGTGACACGTCATAAAAGTAGGTCTGCATGCATTTAATGCATGGAGTATAAATTGGACGTGGAGAAGATTTTCTCCAGAGATCATCTTCTGCATCCAAAATACTCAAGTCCTTTCTTTCTTATTCTCCTCTATCTTTCTTTCTTACATCTTCTCACTTAGTGCATAGTGAAAGAACTTAGATTGTTTAGTTTAGACTATTTGTCTTTTCTATTTCCGCAACAATCTGTAAATTCATATTGTTAATATAACAAGAATTTAAAAGTGAAAAATTGTGTGATTATATTCAACCCCCCTTCTATAATCCCAAACACTATCCTAGCTTGAAGGTCACCTACTTGGGACCAATTTATAAACGAATAGCAGATGGAGAAACCTATCTCACCATCCAAGTCAAGGAGGAAGTTTCTGATAGTTAAGTTTCTTTTTTAAAATCATCATATGAGATACTCAGAAGTTGCTGAGTGAAGCCAATGTTGCCACACTCAGTTCTGGGCAGAAGCTGTAAATACTGGTTGCTATACTCAGAACAGATCTCTGATAGTCAAACGCTTCAGAAGAACTCCTTACGAACTCTTTCGTAACAGGAAGCCATCAATCGAACATCTCCATATCTTTGGTTATGTTTGCTACATTCTAAACAACAAAGATAATCTTGGGAAGTTTGATTCCAAATCTGATGATGGAATTTTCCTTGGATACTCATCCATTTCTAAAACCTACCGTGTGTTCAACAAACGAAGACAAGCCATAGAGGAAACGATTCATGTCAAGTTTGATGAATCGGGTCCTACTTTTCCTCACCCAAATGATAATTCTGAAATCAATCAGTGGGCTGATTCTTTCTTTCAAATCCCTGAACCTCCTATTGCTGATCCATCTCCTCAAGACCTTCCTGATGGTTTTGAAGAAGATCCTCACATACCACCCACTGAAACATCCTCTCCACCTCTGATTAATGCCACTCCAATTATCCAAATCACACCTTCTGAACCTGATCAACCCACTAACAGTGAAGACTTTTCTCAAACCACTGTTAGTGAGCCTACTCCCACTAATCTTCTCCCTGATCCATCAGTAAATGAAGCTTCTACTTCAGGACAGGTATATCAGCCACCTGCTCTCCGATGGACCAAGGATCATCCCATTGATCAAGTTCTTGGTAATCCCTCCTCTGGCATTAAAACTCGACGCCAATCTGGTAACGTCTGTCTTTATGTAAATTTTATCTCTGAAAATAAACCTAAAGAAATAGATGATGCTTTGCGTGATCCTGCCTGGGTCTCAGCCATGCAGGAAGAGCTAGCAGAGTTCATCATAAACAATGTCTGGCTTCTCGTCCCTAGGCCTCGAAAACGTACTATCATTGGTTCCAAGTGGATTTTTCGAAATAAACTTGATGAGATTGGTACGATTATTCGAAACAAGGCTCGCCTTGTGGCTCAGGGATACAGGCAGGAAGAAGGCATTGATTACGATGAAACCTTTGCTCCTGTTGCTAGGCTCGAAGCAATTCGACTCTTCCTAGCTTTTGCAGCACATATGAACTTCAAGGTTTATCAGATGGACATTAAAAATGCCTTTCTGAATGGAAAACTTAATGAAGAGGTCTATGTGGCTCAGCCTCCTGGCTTTGTAGATCCTAAGTTTCTTGATCACGTCTACAAGTTAAACAAGGCTCTCTATGGGTTAAAACAGGCTCCTCGTGCCTGGTATGATACCCTCTCAACCTTTCTCCTATCTAAAGGTTTTGTGCGTGGAAAGATCGATAGCACTTTATTTCTAAAGAAATATCCTAAGCATATCCTTCTTGTCCAGATATATGTCGATGACATTATCTTTGGATCCACAAATCCCAAACTCTGCGAAAAGTTTGAGTTGCTCATGAAATCTGAATATAAAATGTCTATGATGGGCGAACTAACATTCTTTTTAGGACTTCAGATCAAGCAATCTGAAAAGGGAATTTTCATCAATCAAGGTAAATACGTACATGAGATGCTGAAGAAATTTGATCTCACATCGTGTACACCGATGAAGACTCCAATGGCTCCTCCTCTAACACTTGACAAGGATTCCAAAGGGAAATCTGTCGATGTGACTCTCTACAGAGGAATGATCGGCTCTCTGCTGTATCTTACAGCTAGCCGCCCTGATATCATGTATTCTACATGTCTCTGTGCTCGTTATCAGGCTGAACCCAAGGAATCCCATCTGACCGCTGTAAAACGGATCTTCAGATATCTGAAGGGAACTCCTAATCTGGGTCTTTGGTACTCCAAGGACTCAGGGTTCGATCTAACAGCTTATTCTGATAGTGACTTTGCAGGATGTAAGATTGACAGGAAAAGCACCACTGGTGGTTGTCACCTGCTAGGTGGAAAGTTGGTGAGCTGGACTAGCAAAAAGCAGAACTCTGTGTCCACATCAACTGCTGAAGCTGAATATGTTGCAGCAGGAATCTGTTGTGCTCAAGTCCTGTGGCTGAGAAATCAACTTCAGGACTATGACATACAACTTTCTAAAATTCCTATCTACTGTGACAATACTTCAGCGACAGCCATCGCCAATAATCCTGTCTTACACTCCAAGACAAAGCACATTGAAGTGAGATATCACTTCATCAGGGATCATGTGATGAATGGTGATATTGAACTCCATTTTGTCCCTACTGAATATCAGCTTGCTGACCTCTTTACCAAACCACTGGATGTGACGTGTTTTAATATGCTCATCAGTGAACTTGGGATGTTAAATCCTGATGATTGAAGTTTATCAGGACAAACAGTTGTTAAATCCTATAGAATAATCATTCTCAGGACTCTTTCTTTAACAACTTCTAAATTAATTCTCATCAGAGGATGACTCTATTCAGTACTTACAAAATCTTTGTTCAATATCCGAATACTGATGATTCTCAGGTAAGTATTTCTTCCCTCGGCTACTGAAACCTTATCGCATTAAATGTGATAAGAGGATTTTCCCAAAACAGTACTTATCTGATAAGTACTCTGATTCCTAAAACATATCTTTCACCAAAATGGAATCATCCCCTGAAAAGGCGGTTTTTATCTTTTCAAATAAAACAAACTTTTCATCTGCACTGACACGTAATGGGACGTTTCCTGTTCCCCACTACGTGTGTCAGGCGCGTGAACGCGCGTAGAACCTCCTTTATTCATCATTACGTTTGAATTTAGCCGCTCTTTTCTCTCTCATCCATTTTCTCTCTCCTACCACGAGGTATAAAAACCTCACTCGTAATCCTTCACACTCTTTACGCTCACAAAATTCTCTCTAAGCAAACTAGCAAGAAAAAGCAAGAACTGTTTTCTCTCAAGAACACCAAGAACACACTCACCACTTTTCTTAACAAGATCATCGTAAGTGTTTCTTTACTCTTGTTCTTTCCACATTTTAAGTTGGTATTCTTCATTTAAACAACTTATTTTGATAAACGTTCTTCCAAAAACCCTAAGATCACTTCATTTGATCTTAGTTCTTCCAAAATCTTCTAAGATTTTTGTTAAAACATTTTATGTGATTTTCTTATTTCTTTTAAGAAAAATCATAAACTCTTATTTTGATATCTTCTCATCAAAATAAAAGTTTCTTTTTAATACCAAAACACATTCCTTTTGTGAACTTTGGTATCTAATCCATTCCAAGTATAAAGGATTTCACCATTTTTATGAACATATTCTGTGTTCATTGAAAAATGAAGAAAAATGCATATTTTGGATCTTTAATCATCCACATATGTTATTTTTGTGTTTAACAGGATGGCGGGTACTACTTCCTCTTTGGACGCCCAACTCTCGTCTGAAGCTACACCACTGCAAACAGCCACTAAAAGCCTGCCGATCGTCATTCCGCAGCATGACGTACAATTCAAACAGAACAACGTCGTTGGCCTGTTTGACATTCCAGATGGCAAAGAATATCTACTGCCTGCTAAGAACTTCCTCCTAAGCAGCCCCCTGAAGACGGCTTTTACAATAGACCCGAAGCCGAACAAACCAATGCTGCAACAACTGTGGTCTACTGCCACTGTTGCCAAGGAAAGGAACGCCAAGGGTGTCCTAAGGGAGGTCATCAAGTTCCAGATCAAGGAAAATATAATTTCCTTTGGTTTCGGAACTCTGAGGAACGTGCTGAACTTCCCAAAGAAGAAACGCTTCCCTCCTGCTCCTACGTCCGATGAAATCATCGAGTTCTTGGACGCCATTGGCTACAGATGGCCTGTGAAGGATGGCGTCATGCTTCCCAAGACTGCTGCTACTGTCCACAAGACAGGCTTGAACGCCACATTCTATTATATATGGAATACGTTCGGCCTGTGCTTATCTGGCAAGACAGGAAGCACGGAGCAGTTCCCCACCGTGATTCAGCACATGGTCTTCTCTGCGATCAAAAATCGCGAGTTTGACTATTCTCGCTGCATATGGGAGGACATGGTCAAGAAGGTCAGGAACACGAAGCGGGTTGCCAACGTCGCCTTCACCAGATTCTTCTCGGCAGTCCTGGAACTGCATATGGGGCCAAACTACCCCAAGATCGGGAACTCCAACAACTACGCCGTCGGGCCTAAGTTCCTGGATCAGGTGTCTCCAAAACCTGACGACGTCCCTCTCTCCACTGTTCTGGTTGTTCCTGAACCAGTTCAGGCGGATGAAGAGCACTCCACCTCTCCCACTGAAGGTATGTACTCTCTCTTCTCTTCCAAACCCCGTTCTTCTATTTCTCTGCATGCTATGTCAGTAGCTAACCCCATACTGACTTCCCCAGCTGCAACCACTTCATCTGCGCTCCTGAAGCGCCCCCAACCTTCCTCTGCCACTCCTCCACCTCCTTCAAAACGCGCCAAGTCGAAGGCGCAGAAGAAAAAGAAACAGGCGGCCGGTAAGAAATACTATATTACCCTGCCTCAACTCTTTAATAAACCATCTCCTTTATCTAAAACTTCTTCACCTGCAGATGCTTCCATCTCTGCTCCTGTACAACAAGAACCTGAGGTTGTTCACCTCGAACACTCAGAGAACATGGGGGTAATCGCTCTGATACCCTCCTAGCCTCAGGTAATACTTTTAAGCAAAATATTACTGTCTCTTCTTTTGTGAAAGCTAATGAGTCCTCTAGTACTCACTTAGCTACTCTGTCTACAGGTTCTTTAGGAGCAGCCTCTGAAGGGCATCCCCAACTTCATCAGGATGACCCCTTCAATGACTTTGTCTTCACGGACGCCGAGCGTCAGCTGAATGCAGCTGAGCTACGTCGGCAGTCTGATGAACGACAATTGCAGGAGGCACGCACAGCCCTCCAACAGAAGGAGGACGAGCACTAGGCACGCCTCCAGGCGTTGGAACTGGAGCTTGCCGCTGCAAAGGTCGCTGCCAGTACTGCTGAAGCTGCCGCCGCCAATGCCGCTGCTGCTGCCGTCGCCGCCACTCCGCCGCCTACGGCTGTTACCCTTACGATTCCTTGTCTGGATAACGTCCATGACAAGGTCTCACAAGTGGCCACCTCCTCCAACAACCTTCAGGCATCTATTGATGACCTGAAGGCCTCTGCTCTGCCTGCACTCTCCACTACCATCAACAACAGCACCAACTCTCTCACCACTTTCCAATCAACAGTGGTTCAGAGGTTGGATGCTCAGGAAGCAGGCCTCCGCGCCCTCCAGGAGCAGGTGACTGGCCTCACCACTGCTGTCAACGCCCTCACCTCTGCTCCTGCTCCGCCTCCGTCCTTCACCACGGCAGACAGGGATGTTTTGCAATCCCTGATCTCATCTTCTTTCATCTCGCGCAAAGTCCTTAGTGACATGGCCTCTCTCCTCCAGCGGAACTTATCAACAGCCGCCTTGCTCCAGGCACCTGTTGAGGGGGAGAGACAGCCTAGAGACCAGTCCGTTTATTCCCCCTCCACCAACTGGCGAACCAACGAACAAGGGGAATGAACGAGGAAGATGAAGAAGATGAAGATGATGATGAAGACGACGACATCTTCGTCGAGAAGGCTGCATCCCCAACGCCCACTCCAGGGCCTGCACAATCTCAGGGGGAGAACCTCCGTGCACCTGGTACGTTACTATTACCATCCTCTCCCTCATCATCTGATAACCAACCAATTTCTTCTCTCCTTAAACCTAAACCTACACCTGAAACCATAACCCTCGACACCTCCTCTGATGACTCTCCAATAAACAATCTACAAATGGTTGTCTACCAACCACCAAAACAACCTACCCCTGAACCAACACCCCATTCTTCTCCTAAACAAACCTCTGAGCCTGAAAACCAAGAAAACTCTGACTTTCAGGATGTGAACTTTGGCTCTGTCACTGGTGAGATTATTCGCCTTATGGAGAATAGTCCATCAGAACAGACAAGAGCTGAATTAAGCAGAATGACTTTCAGAGTAACTCCTCTTAACCCTGAAACCATTCCTTCTAGACCAACCCGCTTTAATCCTGAAGCATCCTCTTCTAGAACTCCTGAAATCCGAGCCCCTCCTGAAACCATTTGCCTCTCATCAGATGATGAATTCATCTCTGATGACTTCTCTACCCCTGCCTCTTCTCCCAGATCTCCTCCCTCTAACTCTCCTAGATCTGAAGGTGAGAATTACCTTGACAACTCTGCTATTGTCAACAGGGATGGGCATTTAAACGCCGTGATAGAGCGACTCGAGAGTACAAGAGTAAAAATTCCTCTTCGTACCTCTTGTGACTCCGAGTTCGCCTATCTCTCACAGGAGGAATACAACGCTGCTGTACAGGCTCAGGAGGAGCATAATAAGAAGCAGAAGGAAGCCTTCCTCTCTGCTCAAGCCGCTCGAAGGCTTGCATCAGATTTTGTGGATGAAGATTCTGAAATAAATGCAGATCCTATTCTTGCACAGAAGGCTGCTCTGAAGGTCTTCAACAAAAATGCAGAGGAACAGACTGAAGAAGTAAACACTGAGCTTGACTGGTGCAGAGATCGTCTACACCTAAGAAAACATGGTGCTGCCATCTCTGGAATCCATCTCAGCCGAACTCGCGGCAAGAGAGCAAAAACATGGATCACCGTCAAACGCTCTGGAGTCAAGGACGTGCAACACACTCTGGACAAGTTAGATCGTTACAACTTGTCAGAGTGGAACGAAATCAGATCCCTACTTCCCAAAGCCAACAATAACTATCGGGCTGAAGTAGAAGAAGTCATCGAAGGACTTATTGCACGCATCAGAAGGACAACGGAAATACCTGATGACCTGCTCCACTACTCCTCAGTCCTACCTCAGCAACCTATTCGAAGATCTGCAGGCACCTCAACAAGAAGACCAACTCCCTGCATGCCCAGGGTGGTGGTCAAGCCTCTGGATCTCTCGATGCTTGATCTTTCACTCCCTTTAGGAGTCTCTCTCTCTGAAGGACAAGTGATCAGAGAACCTGTTCATGGTATTTGTGTAAGCGACAACTCAAAGATCCTACGCTTTCAGCGTTTCAGCGAGCTACACAAAGCACCATATGAACACTTGGTTTCAGTCCTCTTCACTGCTCACAAGGATAAAGAAAACCAAGACAATAAAGAGATCATTCGCACTGTCAGAGCTATACTCAATCACAGACTCGCATTCAGTGATACTCCAGTTCCAATACAAGTAAAGAATGAATATGTTAGCGAAGACTCTGATAGTTAGAATATTTTGTAATCTCTTCTTCCAGTACTTTATTCATGTACTCGTGTATTTTTCTTACTCTTGTAACATTTATTAAGATTAATGAAAATGCATTTCAGTGCATAGTACTTCACTCTATCATAGTACTGAAAAAGATCCCTCAAAACAGTAAATGGGACATGTACCTTTATGAGTTCTATTTCCTACTGTTTTATCTAGACTTAAAATTTTTTTTCTAGACTTAGACAATTTCTCTGTTGTCTTATCATTATCATTTAGGGGGAGATTGTTGATCCAGCTCTCCTAAGACCTGATGAAATGATAATGATCCTGAATCTTTACTTAGTGAATAGGTTTTTACTTCTGTTATAGCTTGAGGAATTATCATTGAATATGTTCAGTGTTATTCCATGTTACTTATGCTGTAACTTAATTTTATAGTAATCAGGATCAGGATCAGGAGACGAACGAGTCTGTTCTGCAGTCGACTGATCCTATCCACTGAAGTGAAGACCTCCTGAAGACATCAAGATCATACACAAAGAACCATCAGCGACGTCGAAGAAATAGCTGATGATAGGAACAGCATGCTCGTGATCTGAAGACGGAACTCAGTGATAGCAGGCTGCTCAATATCGTATGACATCCTGAAGACTCAACAGGATACAAGTGACCCTGAACTTCATCAGTATCAGGACCCTAGTCACTGATCAGTATCCTGATCCTGAAGGATTAGAAAAGTGTCTTAGTCTAATGCACAAAAGGATTATCCCCTTTACTGACACAAAAGTACATAAGGACAGTCTCTTTACTGTTCCCTCCGTACTTATCAGACCTTAAGGCAACTGTTTACAAACATACTCCTTTTGCACAACATGCAAAGAGTATTTGTTTATAGTAAATAGTATAACAGACCAACTACAACGTGACACGTCACAAAAGTAGGTCTGCATGCATTTAATGCATGGAGTATAAATTGGACGTGGAGAAGATTTTCTCCAGACATCATCTTCTGCATCCAAAATACTCAAGTCCTTTCTTTCTTATTCTCCTCTATCTTTCTTTCTTACATCTTCTCACTTAGTGCATAGTGAAAGAACTTAGATTGTTTAGTTTAGACTATTTGTCTTTTCTATTTCCGCAACAATCTGTAAATTCATATTGTTAATATAACAAGAATTTAAAAGTGAAAAATTGTGTGATTATATTCAACCCCCCCTTCTATAATCCCAAACACTATCCTAGCTTGAAGGTCACCTACTTGGGACCAACACTGTTCTTCAGTCCTCCTGTTGAAGACTTTCAGGGCAGCCTTCTATGCAAGTAGTGGATCTGCACTTATTTCTTCGTTTTCAACGTCGAAGTCAAAAGCAAGCTTTCGAGTAGCTTGTGTAGAGAGAAAGGCTTATCTTTTATTATGCTCGAGCTCCTCCTGAGCTTTTATTGACTCTAGGTACTCCTCCTACGATAGATAGGTGAACTCGGAGTCCCAAGAGGTACGAAGAGGAATTTTTACTCTTGTACTCTCGAGTCGCTCTATCACAGCGTCTAAATGCCCATCCCTGTCGAGAATAGTAGATGTGTCAGGAATGTAATTATCACCTTCTGAACGTGGAGAATTGGAAGGAGGGGATCTAGGAGAGGAGGGAGGAGTTGAGAAGTCATCAGAAAGAAAATCATCATCTGATGATAGATCAATGATGTTGGATGGATCCGATTGATCAGGTTTAGTTTTTGAGGAGGCTTGAGAGGTAGAGGGGTTAATGGTGTTTATGGGGAAGGCTTCAGGGTTTAAAGGAGTGACAGAAAATGTCATTCTGCTAACTTCAGCTCTGGTGCTAGCTGAGACACTATTCTCCATCAGACGAATAATGTCACCAGTGACAGAACCGTAGTTAACATCCTGGTTTTGAGGCTTGGTTTCAGGAGTTGGAATTTGGGTTGGTTGGTAGATAACCATTTGAAGGTTGTCGGTGGAGGAAGAATCATGTGAGGTATATGAGACGTTTATAGTTTCTGGTTGGGGAGTAGGTTTAGGTTTAGAAAAGATAGTAGAGATAGGCAATTTATCAGAAGAGGAGGCAGACGTACTAGGAGCATCAGGGCTCTCCCCCTGAGACGGTGCATCCACTGAAGGTTTTCAGTGGGTCCTGGAGTGGGCGTTGGATTTGGAGTACCCTCAGAAAGCTTTTGAACAATGAAAAGATATTCCTCTTCAACGTCGTCGTTGGTTCCCTCCTCCTGATCATCATCGTTTAGAGCCCAGTTGGAGGAGGGGGAATAAGCTGAATGATCCCCTTGGACGTGATGCTGCAGAGGTGGCTGTCTCTCCCCCTCTACAGGTGCCCTTGCAATGCCAGCTGTTGTGATGTATCTGGGAAAGAGTCTCATCCTTCAGATGGATGAAGCTTTCGTACTAACGAACCAAGTGTATCTTTCTTTATTCCATGAGGACTGCAGTGCCCTCATATTGAACATAGAGAGTGTTCCATATTTCTTTAGCAGATCGGAGATGACATACAGAGTGGAATACGTCATCAGGGAGTGACATAGCAATGAGAGATCTAGCCTTAGTGTCAATACTGACAAGGCGTCTATCTTCATCATTCCAATCAGTCACTGGCTTCACCAGTTCCCTTGCAGGTATAGCAGGTTGGCCGTTGGCAGTAGGAACAGCATGGCCAGTTTGTGTGGGTACATGTGGTCCATGTTCCAAGAAGTAGGGAATTTAGGGATCAGAACCGGATAGAAAGAGTTCCATCCTGGTTTTCCAAAGAGCAAAGTTGTCTTTGTTAAACCGTGGAGGTTTTCCAGTAGAGCCGATATCAAAGTAGTTATCCTTAGCTTGAAGATCCATGGAATAAAGAGAAGGATCACAAGATTTTTCTAAGAATAGAAGAGAGCTTGAATCTGCTTTGATACCACTTGTTGGTCCCAAAGGGTGATCTTCAAGTAAGGATTAGTGTATGGGATTATAGAAGGGGGGGGGTTGAATATAATCACACCAAATTTCACTTTTAAATTCTATGTTGTATTAACACTTTGAATTTACAGATTGTTGCGGAATAGAAAAGACTAAGTCTAAAGTAAACAATCTAAGCTTTATTTCATTATGCACTAAAGTGAGAAGATCTAGAAAAGATAAGAAAGTGAGGGATAAAGAAAGAAAGGATTAGGGTAGAATTATGGATGAAGAAGGAGTGTGGAGAACATCTTCTTCACGTCCATTTATACCCAATGCATTAAATGCATGCGGACCTACTATTGTGTCCGTGTCACACTTTTAGAGGTCCATTGTACTATTTACTATAAACAATCTCTTTTGCATGTTGTGCAAAAGAGAGCTTATATAAACAGTTGCCTTGAGGTCTGATAAGTACGGAGGGAACAGTAAAGTGACTGTCTTTGTGTACTTTGTGTCAGTAAAGGCGTATAATCTTTTTGTGCATTAGACTAAGACATTATACTAATCCTTCAGGATCAAGATACTGATCAGTGAGGAAGGCCCTGATAATGATGATGATCAGGGGTCAGTGTATCATGATGGTTCTTCAGGATTGTCATACGAATTTGAGCAGCCTGCTATCACTGAGTTCCGTCTTCAGATCACGAGCATGTTGTTCCCGTCATCAGCTAATTCTTCGACGTCGCTGATGGTTCTTTAAGTATGATCTTTAATGTCTTCAGAAGGTCTTCACTTCGATGGTCAGGATCAGTAGTCTTCAGAACAGACTCTTTCAACTCCTGATCCTGATCCTGATGATTTTAATTATAAGTTATAACTTAAACAACAAGGAATCATACTGAACAATCTCAGTGATAATTCCTCAAGCTATAATAGAGAGTAAAGACCTATTCACTAAGTAAAGTAACATGATCATTATCATTTCATCAGGTCTTAGGAGAGCTGGATCAACATATTGAAATAAGGAACTGTGATGTGAAAACTGCGATCGAAGCATACAAACGAGGTCTAGACGATACCTCAGGATTGTATACAGATCTCACGAAGTACCCACCAGAGAAGTTCGATGATGTACGTGCGTGAACACTAGCCTACATGAGAATTGAAGATGATGCCATCTTCCAACTAAAGCATTCAAACGAGAAGAAGGTCTTAGGCGCTCAAAAACGCGACTTGAAGCCAAAAAGAGTCAATAAAGTCGAAAAATCCAGAAAAGTGTCGAACATTTGACCCGGTAAAGGTATAAATAAAACCTTTCGATATCCAGAATTATCTACTTACAATTTTTTAGGTACAACGAAAGAGCTCGTAGATTCTTTACGCAATATTGAAGGCAACATACGATGGCTCAAGAAGTCCGAACAACCCGACAAAGACAAAGTTCAGCCAAAGTAGTGCGACTTTCACGGCGATCATGGCCACACGACCGAAAAATGCATAAGCTTGAAAAAAGAATTAGCGTACTTGAAGTCTAAAGGCCATCTTAAAGGTGTTCTTCCAGATGGCGAAAGACCCCCGTCGCCTGTTCCTACTAAAGTCATGAATTGCATCACGGGTGGTTCAGAAGTTTGCGGGCTAACATATTCATCAGCCAAAAGGCACGCACCAGAAGGACATGAAGGACATCTTATTCCTAACGAATCACGATCGTCGACAGAAAAAGAACTAGATGTCGCAAGAATCACCTTCGACCAAGATGATCTCGAAGAGCCTCATCAATAGCATCACGACGGTTTAGTTATATAGTTAACAATTGGAAACTGTTTAAATAAAAGAATTCTTATTGATGGGGGCAGTTCAACCAATGTTATTTTCTCGAAAACCCTTATGATTATGGGTATCGAACGATCCGACATCGTACGACGAACAACTACTCTGGTCAGATTCAATGGAGATACGACGAACACCCTTAGAGAAATTACTCTACCAGTATTCGCCAAAGGCGTCAACAAACAGACAAAGTTCAATGTGATAGATTGCCAATCAGCTTACAACACCATCCTCGGAAGAGCTTGGATCCATTGCATGAAAGCCATTCCATCAACGTATCATCAAAAGATAAAGTTTTCTTCCAGTTGGGGCGTCCAGGAGATCAAAAGTGAGAAAAAGACGGCTAGAGAATGCTATAAAATCACGATGAAGTCAAGATCCCAGAACATCTACCAATTACAGAGCCAGGATGGAGTAGGATCGTACGATGATCATTAATTAGAAGAAGTCACGCTCGATCACAAACATCCTGATCGAAAGGTTTTCGTAGGTGCAACCTTATCTCCTGATATAAAAAATAGCATAATATCTTTTTTGCAGGAACATATAGATTGCTTCGCATAGTTGCACGAAGATATGGTCGGAATTAGTCCTGACATCATATTGCATAAACTTCACGTTGATCCATCGTTTAAGCCAATAAAGCAGAAACGTCATAAGTTCGCTCCCGAACGTAATAAGGCGATAAACGATGAAGTAGACAACCTGCTTAAGACAGGTAAGATTAGGGAAGTGAAATATCCTGACTGGTTGGCAAACGTGGTGGTTGTGCAAAAGAAGAACGGAAAATGGCGAGTATGCATTGACTTTACAGATCTCAACAAAGCTTACCCAAAGGATCTATTCCCTTTACCTCATATTGACGCAATGGTCGACGTAACGGCATGACACGAGTTACTTACATTCATGGACGCATATTCCGGATATAACCAGATTTTGATGCACAAGAACGATCAAGAAAAAAAGGCTTTTATGATAGATAAAGTAATTTATTGTTTTAAAGTAATGTCATTTGATCTTAAAAATGCAGGTTCCACATATCAACGATTGGTGAACATGATGTTTAAAGAACATCATGGACGTACGATGGAGGTATACATAGACGACATGCTAGTGAAATCCGAACGATCAATCAACCATGTACAACATCTGAAGTAGTCTTTTGATATCTTACGACATTACAAGATGAAACTGAATCCCACCAAATGCTCTTTCGGCGTGCAGGCCGGAAAATTCTTGGGATACATGGTCACACGACGAGGAATAAAAGGGATCATAGAATTGAAATCTCCGAAAAATGTGAAAGAGGTGCAAAGACTCACAGGACGAGTAAATGCGCTAAACCGATTTATATCACAATCATCAGACAAATGTCATTTATTCTACAATGTCATATGAAAAAACCAAGGCTTTGCTTAGACGGACGATCACGAGAGGGCACTACAGGATCTGAAGCAATACATGATGTCTCCACCTCTTCTCACAAAACCTCAAATTGGTGAGACCCTACAGTTGTACCTTGCTGTCGGTACGTCTGCTGTAAGTGCCGTCTTGGAAAGGGAGGAAGACGAACAGCAAATGTCCAATTTATTACGTAAGTAAATCCTTTCTCGATGCGGAAACCAGATATACATCTATGGAAAAACTCCTCCTAGGATTGGTAACAGCTGCAAAAAAGTTAAGACATTATTTCAAATCTCATCATATTATTGTCATAACTAACTATCCTTTTAAGATTGTGTTACGTAAGCCAGAATTAACAGGACGACTAGCTAAGTGGAGCATATATCTTAGCCGGTTCGACATCGAATATAAACCACGAACAACAATAAAATCACAGGTATTCGTAGACTTCATGGCATAATTCAATCCCGAGCTAGAACCAACGACGCAAGCTGAAGTTAGCATTGTGGCGATTCAAGACGACACGCCCTGCATAATGCACGCTGATGGTTTTTCTAACATAAGAGGATCAGGTCTAAGTGTCGTCTTAAGATCACCACAAGGGGGAAAGATGGTATATTCCTTACGATGTGACTTTAAAACCACCAACAACGAGGCAGAGTATGAAGCACTGACCGTTGAAATGGATATGGCTCACAGCTTAGGAGCAAAAAACTTACACGTATGAAGCGATTCCCTATTGGTGGTGTACCAAGTAAATGGTGATTTCCAGGCGAAAGATTTGAAAATGTTACGATATTTGGAGATCACAAGAACAAAAATCGCACGATTTGAACAGTTCACTATCAAACAGATCCCACGAGATCTAAATACTCAAGTTGATGCGCTAGCAAACTTGGGGTCCGCATTCGATGAGCCAACACTGCAAAATGTACCGATCGTCCATCTTACGACATCATCCATCGGAACTAAAAAATATTTCAAATAAACAAAAAAGTTTATAATTGGTCGCTCGATATATGGAACTATTTTAAGCATGACCGATTACCCAAAGATAAGATGGAAGCTCGAAAGACAAGATTCAAGGCCTCGCGATACACTATCCTCGACGACCAATTATATAGGCGATCTACCACATGACTTATCTTACGATGCGTGACAACCAAAGTTCAGATGAACCAGATCCTGCAAGAAATGCACGATGGTGAATGTGGAAATCATTCCGGAGGAAGAAATCTTGCCAACCGAATCTCACGACAAGGATACTATTGGCCAACTTTACGAGAAGATACAATCAGGTACGTACAAAGATGTGATGCTTGTCAACGACATTCAGGTGCGTCACATAAACCCTGTAATCCCTTACACTCCTGTTGGTCCTCTATTGATGGACAATAAGATAAATTGTATTGTAGAAGGGGGGGTTGAATACAATCAACACTGTTTCTTCCACTTAATTCAGTCCACGACTTCTATAGAGCCTTTGTGTGAACTGAAGTAGATTGTTTGTTGAAACAAATCAAGACTTTGTCAAGATCCAAACAATCTTTTTAAGTATTTAGACATACAGCCTTTGCTTATGCACAAAGCAAGTATTAGAAGAGATAGAAAAAATTAGAAGATAGATAGAAGAAAGGATTGGGGTATAGAAGATGGACCAAAGGTTGTATTTGAAGAACACACTACGTTCCTATTTATACCCCATGCATTAAATGCATGTCATCCCCAACTTTACACGTGTCAGGTAAATGTTGGGTTTGGTGTACTATTGTACCATAAAATAATGCCCATGCGTGGTAGGGCCATGGCCTATGGTAAACAGTTGCCTTATGGGTGATAAGTACAGAGGGAACAGTAAAGAGACATCCCTTTTGTACTATTGTCAGAAAGGCAAATCAAATCCTTTTTGTGCATATAGGACAAGAGGACAAATATAGTATTCTTAAAGTACAAGTCACTGATCAGGCCTTAGAGTCGCTAATCCTTGGGGAGGATCAGGGAGGCACTGTGACTTGTTCTCTATGGAACGTCAAGTAAGAGTAGTCGGCTAGCTATCACTGATTTCAACTTTAGATCATTAGCATGGCTGACTCTATCATCAGCTTGCATCAATAGATGGTGCTGATGGTTTCATAGTGACATGACAATTTGTCTTCAGAGGACACTTAGCTGATGTCAGCTCTCACTGATACTGAACGGAGTCAGTGATCAGCGATCGCTGATGTCCAAACTATCAGCGAGACAGACTCGCTGAAGTAATGAACTTCATCACAGCAGTGCTAAGTATTTTTCAGTTAGTAGACAAGGATCGTTGGTATTTCATCAAGTCATAGAGGAGCTGGATCAACAATCTCCCCTTAAATATCAATGATAAGACAACAGGGAGGTTGCCTTGATTCTAGTAACTTAAAATTTTTTGTAAGTCTAGATTCAATAGTTAGGAAATAAAACAGGTGAAAGGTACTTGTATTATTTAACTGATAGAAGTGATATTTTTCAGTGACGAGAGTTAGAGATAAAAAAAAAAAACACTTGTATTTCATTTCATAATAACAATTACAATACAGAAGGAAATAAAATTACAAGTCACTGAAAGAAATAACAAAATACATAGATCCAACTAGTCTAGAGGTTCTTCTTTAATCAAGTATTGATCTATGTCTTCTTCTTCATTGCATCTTCTATTCCTTAGCGAGTCACTGCTTTTATTTGAAGCAAAGTCGAGAACTCCGCAGTTAAGCGTGAAAGAGGCATTCGACCAGGAGACTAAATGAAAAAGGCATTCAACCAGAAGACATTCATTCCTGTGTTGAATACAGATCCTGAATGGGGATGGATCTGTCTCCGATGAACGAAACAACAGCAATCATTACCTTTTTGAGGTTCTGATCACTGATGTTTCTCCCCCTTAGTAGGTGCACTTCTAAGAAACAGGATGTGCTTGCAATGATGCAAAGCCTACATATCAAATGACTTGCAGGCTTTCTCCCCCTTAGATGATAACCTATCTCCTCCTGAGACTTGGGTTCTATATTTTAAAGAACCGAGGAGATAGGCTAGTACGGAGAGGGGGAAGGAAAGAAGAAAGGAACCTTCTTTGTCATAAGGGACTAGTCCTTAATTAGAAGAAGGTATCCTGCAAGTGGTGGGGGAAAGAGAAGGGAATCATCCCTTTTAGAAGAAGGTATCCTGCAAGATGTTCTCCCCCTCAGATGCAGCACTCCGTGCTGTAGATGAGATGCAGGATGCATAAGAGCACCCTGTGCTGAGAGAAGTATACTCGGCCAAGGAGAGGTGGCCAAGTTCTTTAGTGGATCCTCCTTCTCTGTTCTAGCAGAGATGTTTTCCAGAATCTGCAAAAGAAAGAAAACATAAGTTTAAAACCAATAAATAAAGAAAAGAGGAGTCTTTTTATTGTTCTAAGTTCTTATGTTGTAAAAGATGAACCCGAAAAGAGGTTTTATCTTTGGATTGAGGAGAAGAATTCAGCCTTAGATCAAGGAGGGTTAAGAATGGCTTAAGAGTTGCACTTACCAGTCTAGCAAGAAGAACTCTAAGGAAGAATGAAGATTTGAACACGAGAAGGATTTCAAATCTTGGAGAGAGAAATCTAGTAAAAGTGAAGAAGGAAGTAATCCAAGCGTGGATTATATAGAGGTGGGGAATACCAGAAATTGCGATTTTGGCGCTCAAAAGAAGATGGGACGTGGAACTAGTTTCAAGAAGTAATAATGACGGTCATTTAATTTTCGCCGTAAATATGTACCTGTTTGTTTTCACGCGCCTGAAAGTGTCTTTTCACTTACCGTCACGCGTCTGACACACGTTGATGGAAGATAAGTTAAAAAAACTTATCCATTTTGATGATTATCCATAAACATGGGAATGTGAAAGATTATCAGCAGGAGGAAAAATCCTCTTATCACATTTAATGTGTTAAGGTAGGTGAGATCATTGACATAAGAAATAAATGCAATGTCTCAGCAGAAGAGAGAACTTCAGTGACGTTGAGATGATCAGAGAGATCAATTCATTCATTGAAGAAGAAAATTACAGTACACTGAAAAAGGAAATTACATAGATAATTTATAGAAGAGACTAGAAATGCAGCATGCTGAAGATCAGACATCAGGGTTTAGTATTCCTAGCTCGCTGATGAGTTGGTTGAACCATTTCTCGTCCAGTGGTTTAGTGAAGAGATCAGCGAGTTGATATTCAGTGGGAACGAAATGGAGTTCAACATCGCCATTCATCACATGATCTCTGATAAAGTGATATCGGATTTCAATGTGCTTTGTCTTCGAGTGAAGGACAGGATTGTTTGCGATGGCTATCGCTGAAGTGTTGTCGCAGTAGATGGGTATCTTTGATAGCTGAAACCCATAGTCCAGAAGTTGGTTTTGCATCCAAAGGACTTGAGCGCAGCAGCTACCAACAGCGACGTACTCTGCTTCAGCGGTTGATGTGTGAAAGGATTATGTGCAAGACAGTAACTAGGTTTAACGTGTCCAATGTTATAAGGCACTAGTGGGTCACACTGCTACACACCCGAATAGAGATCAATTGGATTTACTAGTTGTGTGGAATTAATTAATTAAGAGAGAAAATAAATAATAGATAGTTTATTTATTATTTATTGAATATATATTAATAGTTAATTAATATATGGAAAAGTTTAATTAAAGCCTGTCGGGCTTAATAATTAAATGGGCTTTTCTATTAGGTTACTGCCATATTTAGTCTTATAAATATATGGTAAACCTAATGGTTTTCTCATTCCATCTCATTAGTAACTTGGAGAAAAAGAAAAAATCTAGAACCCTTTCCCTCTCTCTCTCCCAAATCGACACACACACACACACTCAAGGCTGTCTAGCAGCGGTTCTCATGGTGGTGCAGTAGCGGTGTATTTCCCGTTAGCGTTCCGGATAATCGTTATAAAAGAAACCCTAAAGGTATTATTCTAAACCCTCTCACAAATCGCGATTGTATCTAAACCCGTTTAGGTTGGATCTTCTGGTTTGGGAATTTCAGTTTTATTCCGCTGTGCATGTTTATTTACTACCTGTAATTCCCAACAGTGGTATCAGAGCCACTTCCTAAACGTTTAGATCTGGTTTATTGTTTGGATTATGTTTTTTGTTAAAAATTCAATTTTTATCTGTTTATATTAAAAATTGGATTTTTATCGTTATTCACACGAAACCGCGATCGTTGGTAGTGGAATCACGGCCGTTTGCCGATCGAAACCACCAACCGATCGCCGGCCACCACGATTGGTGGCAGCGGCGTCGGTCCGGCTGCCCGCCGCGCCCCGCGGTGGCGTCGAGGCTGATGATCGAGAAAACGGGCGGCGGTTGCGGTGGCCTTGGCCATTATGGCCGTTTGCTAGGCTGACGGCGATGGTGGCGGTGTCGTACCGCTGCTGTCATCATGCGGCTGTAGGCGGTGGTGGCGGCGGCTATTGTCGTTGCCGTCGAGTGAACCGTGAGCCACCAGAGCAAACAGCCGGCTGCTTTGCGGCCTCACCGGGCGGCGGCGGTGGTTGATTTTGTTCCTCGCCAAACCACCGAAAATGGTGGTGGTGGCGCTGCTGTTACCTAGCGGTGGCGGCAGAGGTGTGGTGGTGGCGGTGGCTATGGCCGTTGTCACCGGATGAACCACAAACCACCAAGCCAACCGCCGGCTGCCTTGCGGCCTCGCCGGGTGGCGGCGGTGGTCGTTTTTTGTTCCCGCGATCGCAAGCCGCACCATCGAACGGTGGTGGCGGCGTTTGTTGTTGTTATTACCGCCAGCCACGACGGCAATGGCAACCGTGGCTGCTGTTGTCGTCGAATTTCAGAGAGGCGGTGGCGGTGGTGACCTTGGTTGCCGCTGCTGTCGCCGGTGGCGATTTCGGGAAGATCACCAACGATCGGCGGCGACGGTGGCTCCGGCTCCGTTGTCGTCGATAACCGATAAGTAACGATGGTAACCGCTTATTGCTATTGTTGCTATCGGTGATGGTTTCGGATAAGTTTTCGTGTGGATAAGGTCGTTTTAACCCGATAGGCTAAAACCCCGGATAAAATTAAGTTTACGTTTTAATTAAAATTAATTTAGATAATTATAAAACCAGTTGAGTTTTGTAGTTTGGTTAAATCCTAATTTATCGTAACTGTTTTTGTCTAAACTGTTAGTTGCAAGTGTCATAGCCAAGCCCCAGACCTGTGGTTGTGTTTTTGTTTTTAATTTGTTATTATACTCTGTTTTTGGTAAGGGTGGCCTGCGAGCCGTTTACAACCCTTTTATTGTAATTTTATTTTATATATTTTAAATTACACCAAAGACGAAGAAAACCTTAAAGATGAAGTTTGGAGACACAACCGAGGATGTCGGAGCTAGTGGAAGCGTTCTACCTTCATGCCTTGTGTGTTGCTTGTCACTTAGGTTAAAGATCGTCAGTTTAGTGTTGCCTCACTTAACTGACAATCGTTTGGGGGCAAAAGCTGTGACACAATGTTTTTATAGTTTTATATAATTGCGTGGTTTGATTTAATTGCGTGGTTGTGATAAAACGTCGTTTTGAAATTTCTAATGAGATGTTTTATAAAAACCTAGAGGTTCAATTACAAAGTGTTTTTCGAATCAGTTTTTAAAGGTAAGGTTTTTGGAAATATAAAACTGGCTAAAAACCCCTTAGGTTTAAAAATCTTAGATCACGTGAGTGCGACCCAGTTTGAGACCCTTTTGGCGTAAGGTACGCGGGTGTTGGAAGTGATCAAGCCTTGGACATCTGCGTTCAAACCCCAAGTTGAAAGGGGTGTGACAAGTACACCCAGTCTCAAGTGGTGCGATCTATTTTGGTTTTGTAACAATTTACCGTGTCGTATCGGGCCAAAGCGCACTAGAGGGACTAAATATGCACGAATGTAATATTCGATGTCCCGACATTTTAGAAGTCGTATTTTCATTTAAAATGCGATTGGTATAAGAGGTTACCTACTAGAAATAGCATGGGTCGGTTTGTGTGATCAAGCCGGTTACCGACGCATGTGAAATATGGATTCTAGTCTAATAAACTTATTTTTCTAAGGGTAATAATTTCATTAGAAGTTTAACAATCAAATAAACTAAATCGGAATTTATTCTTTATGTAGATGTCTTATACTACCGTTCCGTTTTATTCACCTGAGGAATCACTTCGCCTGATCATGGGCAAGTGGAAGCTTACGGGCCAAAACTATCCAGTTTGGAAGTTGCATTTTGAAAATGTCTTGCGGGCCCCGGATAAGCTTTATGTGATCAATAAACCACTGTCACGACCTAAGAGCAATGCCCCTGAAGAGGAATTTGTTGAATACTTCAGATTTATGGCTGATGAATCTGACGTGATGTCTATTCTGTCTTTCTCTGCTTCACCCGAGTTCACGGTCGATCTCAGAGTTAAGTACTGCCATGAGGTCGTGAAAAGTATAGAAAACCAGGTTGGCTTCTATAAGAATTGTGGTAAATATTTGATCATGAAAGAAATCTTTTCACTGAAGCTGAAAAGAGGCCAATCAGTTAAAGATCATCTCCTAGAGATAAGGAGACTCTTTAAGTGTTTGTCACGACTTGGATACAAGATGACTCAAAAAGAGCTCGTGTATCTGACGTGGTTCTCACTCCCGAAGGAGATTCGTGTCACAGCTAGTGGATACACGGGAGAACCCATAATGGACGTGGCAAAGGTTCATGAGGACATTTTGGACAGTCTGGAGCCGAAAGAAGCAAGTGTTGAATTCATGGACACTACTGATTGGATTGATGAGCTGGGAGATCTAAGTTGCCCAGAATGTGGTAGCCAAGATATCTGTGTCCACTCATTCAACGTTGACCAGATGGACATCGGTCTACCCGATGCGCCAGGTATCTTTATGATAGATTGTTTGATCACTTCTTTTGAATCATGGGTACTTTATACAGGAAGTGGTAACCACATTTGTAATCATTTACAGGGATTCAAAAGAAGGGAGTCCTTGAGGAAGGATCGTTCGAACCTACGAGTCGGTTAAGGCACGATGCTTGTAGCTGAAGCCGTAGGATCTTACAGTCTTAGTTTACCCTCGGGTCTAGTTTTGGAACTCGATACTTGTTACTATGTTCCTAAGATGATCAAAAATATTCTTTCTTTTGATTTGTTGGTAGACCAAGGTTTTTATTTTAAATATGATTATAAAATGATTTCTTGCTTTAAAAATGACATGTTTTATTTCAAAGCAACCCCTTCGAATGGTCTATACATATTAAATCTTCAAGAAAGTAATAACGAAATCTATCATATAAGTAAACGATCCAAAGACATCGAGGATCAAACTTACTTCTGGCATTGTCGGCTTGGACATATAAACAAGAAACGCGTAGAACTACTCCAGAAAGGAGGACTTCTAGGGACTTTCGATTTTAAGCCCTTTAGTAATTGCGAATCTTGTTTGTCTGGCAAAATGACAAAACATCCTTTCAACAAAGACAATGAAAGGGCTAATGACTTGTTAGAGATCATACACACAGATGTGTGTGGACCTTTTAGTCATGAGGCAAGAGGAGGATACCTGTACTTCATTACCTTTACTGACGATTTCAGTAGGTATGGATATGTCTACTTGATACGACATAAGTCTGAAACTTTCGAGAAATTCAAAGAGTTTCAGAGTGAAGTACAGAATCAACTTGACAGGAAGATCAAGTTCTTGAGGTCAGACCGTGGTGGGGAATATCTTAGCCTGGAATTTGAAAGTCATTTGAGAGAGTGTGGGATTGTTTCACAACTCACCCCTCCGTATACACCACATATGAATGGTGTGTCAGAAAGAAGGAATCGTACCCTGCTTGACATGGTACGATCAATGATGTGTCATTCCACGTTACCAGAGTATCATTCTGGGGACACGCGCTTGAAACAACAACAAACATACTGAACAAAGTGCCAACTAAATTGGTAGAAAAGACTCCATATGAACTATGGACAGGCAAGAAGCCTAAGTTGTCTTTTCTGAAGATTTGGGGTTGCAAGGTATACGTTAAGCGTACAACCTCGGAGAAACTCAAACCCAAATCAGATAAGTGTATCTTCGTAGGTTATCCCAAGAACTCAATGGGATACTACTTCTACAATCCTAGCGAGAAAAAAGTATTTGTGGCTCGCAATGGAGAATTTCTGGAGGAGAGGTTTTCTAATCAAGAGAATACCAGGAATGATGTAGACCTACAGATAGTAGAGGAAGATACACCTGTACCGATTGTTGAGCCAGTCTCTCAACAAGATAATGTTGAGACTCAACCAGAGACGGTTGAGGAAGTGCAAACACAAGACCTTCGCAGATCCACTAGGATAAGGCAAGCACCAGATAGGTATCTTGGATTTCTAGTCTCCCAGGACGGCGGAGACTTGAATGAGCCTACATCCTATGGAGAAGCTGTATCAGGTAGTGAATCTGAACAATGGCAAGAAGCCATGAAGGCGGAGATGCAGTCCATGTACGACAACCAAGTTTGGGAGTTGACAGATTTACCCCAGCACTGTAGGGCTGTTGGGCGTAAATGGGTTTTCAAGAAGAAAACAGACATGGACAGAAATGTGCACACTTTTAAGGCTAGACTGGTTGCAAAAGGTTTCACGCAAACTCATGGTATTGGCTATGATGAGACTTTTTCATCAGTAGCTATGTTAAAGTCTATTAGAATTCTGATGGCCATCTCAGCGTATTTCAACTATGAGATTTGGCAGATGGATGTTAAGACAGCTTTCCTGAATGGGAAGTTAACAGAGGATGTCTACATGCAACAACCGGAAGGTTTTGTAGATCCAAAGAATCCTAATAATGTGTGCAAGTTGCTAAAATCCATATATGGATTAAAGCAGACATCTAGGAGCTGGAACTTACACTTTGATGAGCGAATCAAAGAGTTTGGTTTTACCAAAAGTGAGTTTGAGCCATGTGTTTACACTAAGTTCAGTGGGAGCATAGTAACCTTCTTGGTCTTATATGTAGATGATATTCTACTCATTGGAAATGACATACCAACTTTACAGAGTGTTAAAGCTTGGTTAAGCAAATGTTTCCAAATAAAAGACCTTGGAGAAGCCGTATATATACTTGGTATAAAGATCTACAGAAATAGATCTAGGCGGCCTATCGGACTTAGTCAAGGTACATACATTGATAAAGTCCTGAAGCGATTCAGGATGGATGAGTCCAATAAAGGATTTATCCCAATGCAGCATGGTATAGTGCTAAGTAAACCACAGTGTCCCGAATCTAGTCAAGATAAGGACAAAATGAAACCAATACCATATGCTTCGGCAATTGGATTGATTATGTATGCCATGTTATGTACCAGGCCCGATGTTGCTTACTCAGTAAGTGTTACGAACAGATACCAACAGAACCCAGGTGAAGCCCATTGGGTGGCTGTCAAGAACATTCTGAAGTACCTGAGGCGTACTAAAGAGATGTTCTTGGTCTTTGGAGGTTCTGAGGATGAGATTAGTGTCACTGGTTATTCAGACGCTAGTTTCCAGACCGACAGAGATGATTACAGATCACAGTCAGGGTACGTTTTTACCCTAAACGGAGGTACGATCTCGTGAAAGAGCTCGAAGCAAGACACGATAGCAGACTCTACCACTGAAGCCGAGTACATTGCAGCTTCAGACGCAGCAAAGGAAGCGGTCTGGCTCAGGAACTTTATCACGGATCTAAGAGTCGTAGCCAGTATCTCTAGACTAGTGGATATTTACTGTGATAACTCTGGGGCTGTGGCACAAGCTAAAGAGCCTAGAGAACATCACAAGTCGAGACATGTACTGCGGAAGTTTCACCTCATCCGGGAGATTATCGGAAGAGGAGACGTAAGAATATGCAAAATTCCGACAGACGAGAATGTAGCAGATCCGCTGACAAAGCCGCTAGCTAGAGTAAAGCATGAGACACATGCTAATTCCATTGGGATGCAGTACCTGGATACTAGTAGCTAGTTTTAGTTTTTGATTATTACCGTGGATTAATTTTTGAGACTTTATATCGTGTAAGCTTTATTATTTCACTGTGTGCTGGAAATAAGGTGGATTTTTGTTCATGATTGTCTCAAATTAACCAGTTTTAGCATATTTAATTATCCCTGATTATTACATACAAGTCTTGTAAGAAAAATCTAAAAGTTCCATAGCTACTTGTTAAGGTGGGAACCTTAGCAGGGTTGTAACGCTATTATGGGTGTTTGGTGATTTATTCAACGTAACGAATAAAAGCACAAGTGATGTGGCCAAACATTCATAGATACTCATCAGAGTGCTTGAGTATTGGAAGTGACTAGTTTCAAGTCTGCTCCAAGGAGCCTATGTCATGAGCATTGACTTGATGATAGGTTGTCCTTAGACCTGAGATATTTGGTCTGGGAATGTGAGGACTGTTGTACTCTTAGCACGTTCTAACGCTACGCCATAACAGGGTGGCCATACGGGGTGTGACTAGATGCAGTGGAAGCCATGTGACCAGATGCAGATAGTCAAGAAGGGATTTACACCTCTGTAAAAGGAGAGATATTTCCGGGCCCTTTGGCGGTTGAGATTGGCAGAAATGCGTGGCCACGCTCGGATAGAATAACAGTTGTTATTTGTTAAGTTCCGTAACTGCAGGCAATCGAGATCAGAGTCAAGAAAACTTGAGTTTAAGATTGAAGTCCTCTGCTCCATGTCTAAAACTCACTTTAGAGATATCGCGTGTAAAAGGAATGAACCTGTGTACAATTCTAGCGAGAATTGTTTCTCTGGATATAAGAGATCTTATAACCTGGTTAACCTAAGTGTCTGGCTAGGGACCTCCTTAGGCTAATGGTAACAGTTGAGTTACTCGTCTGGCACAAGTGGAAGTCTGAAAGGATTATGTGCAAGACAGTAACTAGGTTTACCGTGTCCAATGTTATAAGGCACTAGTGGGTCACACTTCTACACACCCGAATAGAGATCAATTGGATTTACTAGTTGTGTGGAATTAATTAATTGAGTGAAATTAATTCATTAAGAGAGAAAATAAATAATAGATAGTTTATTTATTATTTATTGAATATATATTAATAGTTAATTAATATATGGAAAGGTTTAATTAAAGCCTATCGGGCTTAATAATTAAACGGGCTTTTCTATTAGGTTACTGCCATATTTAGTCTTATAAATATATGGTAAACCTAATGGTTTTCTCATTCCATCTCATTAGTAACTTGGAGAAAAAGAAAAAGCCAGAACCCTTTCCCTCTCTCTCTCCCAAATCGACACACACACACACTCAACCGGTTTTTCGGTTTTGAGTATTTGGGAAATCCTAAGGCGGTCTAGCAGCGGTTCTCGTGGTGGTGTAGTAGCGGTGTATTCCCCGTTATCGTTCTGGATAATCGTTGTAAAAGAAACCCTAAAGGTATTATTCTAAACCCTCTCGCGATTGTATCTAAACCCGTTTAGGTTGGATCTTCTGGTTTGGGAATTTCAGTTTTATTCCGCTGTGCATGTTTATTTACTGCCTGTAATTCCCAACAATGTGGACACTGAATTCTGCTTCTTGCTTGTCCAACTCACCAACTTACCACCAAGTAGCTGACAGCCACTAGTGGTGGCTCTTACGATCTATTTTACAGCCTGCAAAATCACTATCTAAAAAAGCATTTAGAACGAACCCTGAGTCCCTGGGGTACCAGAGACCCAGGTTGGGGGTCCCGTTCAGATATCTGAAGATGCGCTTTACAGCCTTCATATGGGACTCCTTAGGGTCAGCTTGATATCGTGCGCAAAGACAAGTAACATACATGATATCAGGTCGGCTTGCTGTAAGGTACAGTAGTGAGCCAATCATTCCTCTATAGAGTGTAACATCAACAGATTTCCCATCGGTATCCTCTATAGAGTGTAACATCAACATACTTACCTTGGGATATGAAAAATACCCTTTTCAGATCGCTTAACCTGAAGACCTAAAAAGTAGGTTAGTTCACCTATCATTGACATCTTGTATTCAGCCTGCATGAGTGCTTCAAACTTTTTGCAAAGTTTGGCTTTCGTGGACCCAAAGATAATGTCATCAACATAAATTTGGGCAAGGAAAACATGATCCTTGTAAGTCTTAACAAACAGCGTGCTGTCGATCTTTCCACGAGTGAAACCTTCTTTGATAAGATAAGTAGATAAGGTTTCATACCAGGCTCTAGGAGCCTGCTTTAATCCATACAGAGCCTTGTTTAGCTTGTAAACATGATCGGGATGTTTAGGATCAGTGAAGTCTGGAGGTTGAGCAACATAGACTTCTTCAGTGAGTTTCCCATTGAGAAACGCACTCTTGACATCTATCTGAAACACTTGAAATTTCATATGAGCCGCATAAGCAAGATAAAGTCTAATGGCTTCTAATCTAGCCACAAGGGCGAATGTTTCATCATAGTCTATCCCCTCTTCTTGTCTATATCCTTGTGCAACAAGACGAGCCTTATTGCGGATTACAATGCCATGTTTATCAAGTTTATTTCTAAAGATCCATTTCAGACCAATGATGATCTTCCTGGATGGCCTGTGAACAAGGGTCCAGACAAGGTTTCTTTCGAACTCAGCGAGTTCTTCATGCATCGCTGAAACCCAAAATGGATCAGCGAGTGCTTCTTCTATTTTAGAAGGCTCATTTTCTGATAAGGAACAGACATAAAGACAGTGATTACTAGCCTGATGTCGAGTTTTTACACCAGTAGATGGATCACCTAGGACTTGATCAATAGGATGATATCTAGTCGATCTGAGAGCAGGAGGTTGAGGAACAACCTGCAGAGGTTCAGCCGCAACAGTAGAAGATGATTCTTCAGCGACTGCATCAAGTTGAGGAGGATCAGTGACGAGAGGAGTAACTTCAGAAGATCCTGAAGTTGACGGAATTTCCTCCTGAGAAGTTGTGGGGGCAACTTGAGTTATAGGAACAGTAGAGTAAACTGGAGGATCCTGAGGAATTTCAGGAATTTTTTCAAATCCATCAGGGATTGGAGATGGTGTTTCTGCAGTAGGGATGTTAGTATCAGGGGCTTCATTTTCAGGGACCTGAAAGTAAAAGTTAGCCCATTGATCTACATCATTATTATCAGAAATAAAGAAGAAGAGAAGGGATTAGATTCATCAAACTTGACATGAATGGTCTCTTCAATGGTTTGCCTTCGTTTGTTAAAGACACGGTAGGCTTTGGATATAGTAGAGTATCCAACCAAGAGACCATCATCAGCTTTGGCTTCGAACTTTCACAGAGTATCTCTGTTGTTCTTGATATAACAATTGCAACCAAAGATGTGGAAGTACTCGATGTTCGGCTTCCTTCCTCTGAAAAGTTCGTAGGTTGTCTTCTTGAACCTTTTCACAATCAGCGATCTGTTCTGCGTATAACAGGCAGTGTTGACAGCCTCAGCCCAGAATTGAATAGGAAGACGGGCTTCAATCAGCATTGATCTTGCAGCTTCAATCAGCGTGCGATTTCTTCGTTCAGCGACCCCGTTTTGTTGAGGAGTACGAATAGAAGAGAAGTTTTGAGAAATTCCTTTGCTGACAAGGAATTCATCCAGGACACTATTTTTGAATTCAGTGCCATTATCCACAGCATGCTGTTTTCCTTTAACAAAACCCAAAGCAGTTTCTGTTCATAGGATGACGCTGGGTGGAGAGAATTTCATCCACCTTTTCAGAGACATCAGCCCAGCTTTTAACAGTGACCTTCCCTGAAAATAGCTCAGCGAGAGCTTTTTCTTTCTCAGCGACGACCTGTTCTCGTTCAATGCAAAGAACTTGGTTTGCATGAACTTGGTCTTTGTAGCTAGTCTAAAAAACAGCAAGCTCTTTGAGTTTCTCATGACACTCTTTGAGCTCAGTCCTAAGGTCAAAGTTGATCTTTTCAGCAGAGGACTTGCCATTTAAGGCATTGTACAGATCGATGGTTAAAGCATCCATCACTGTCATAGCATCAAAAGGAGAAGGAGTAGATACCTGAGGAAGATCAGAGATCGAAGCAGAAGTAGCAGTGACTTCTTCTTTAGGGATGTCTTCGAGCTGTGACATAAGAGCAGGCTCGGATTCTTCAGCGATGGCCATCAGACATGTAACCTCGCTGGTATCCTCTTCATTAGAGGATTCATCAGATGATTCATCCTAGCCTTTTCCTTCAGCAATCAGACCTTTGCCTTTACGCTGGAATTTCAGCTTTCGGTACTTGGACTTCAGCTTCTGGTACTTTCCGTCCTTGGAAGCTGGGGTAGAGGATTCAACGAACTGATTCTTCTTGTACCTGCACTCAGTGGCAAAGTGTCCTTTGCCCTGACATTTGAAACAGGTAGAGGCAGCCTTATCACCAGAGGGGGTGTCAGGCTTGTTAGTAAGAGAGAGCTGCTTGGACTTACGGAAATTTCCTTTCCTCCCAAACTTTTTGAAATGCTTAGAGAGAAGGGCAAGAGACTCATTAAAATCTGTCTCTTTATCAAAGACAAGATCAGAGTCAGAATCATCTATCTCAGTGATAGTCACTGTTGAGACAGGAGTTTGAGAGGGTTGAGGAGCATCAGAAATTAAGGCAAGAGAGGTACCTTTTGCAGCATCCTTGGTGTCTCTAATGAGATTCGTCTTCAGAGACTTGGTTTGCTCATGGTTGAGCATCATACCATATAACTCGCTAAAAGTTATAGTCTTAATGTCCTTGGACAATTTTAGACACATGGTGTACGTTTCTCAGTATTCAGGAAGGGCCTCCATGAATTTTGTGATTACCTGCGAGTTAGAGTAAACAATATTGTAGGTCTTCAGATTGATCAGAAGGTAGTTAAACCTCTGATGGGTCTGGGCCAAAGTTTCACCTTTAGCAGCGATGAACTTCTCCTACTGTCGTATGAGGTGAATCTTTCTAGATTTAATGAGAGCATCAACACCCTCATATTGGATACAGAGAGTATCCCATATCTCTTTAGCTGTCTTAAGCTTATTGATGGAGTGAATTACTTCATCAGGAAGAGACATGGCTATCAGAGACCTTGCCTTGGTGTCAACATTCACTAGACGCTTACCTTCGTCTGTCCAGTTGGACACCTGTTTGACAAAGGTTCTTTCAGGAGCAGCGGGAGTGGTGGCAGTAGCACCAACAGCTGGAACTATAGAAGAGGTAGAAAGAATTAGAAGATAGATAGAAGAAAGGATTGGGGTGTAGAATATGGACCAAAGGTTGTGTTTGAAGAACACACTACGTTCCTATTTATACCCCATGCATTAAATGCATGCCATCCCCAACTTTACACGTGTCAGGTAAAGGTTGGGTTTGTGTACTATTGTACCATAAAATAATGCCCATGCGTGGTAGGGTCATGGCCTATGGTAAACAGTTGCCTTATGGGTGATAAGTATGGAGGGAACAGTAAAGAGACATCCCTTTTGTACTATTGTCAGAAAGGCAAATCAAATCCTTTTTGTGCATATAGGACAAGAAGACAAATATAGTATTCTTAAAGTACAAGTCACTAATCAGGCCTTAGAGTCGCTGATCCTTGGGGAGGATCAGGGAGGCACTGTGACTTGTTCTCTATGTGTAACACCCCGCTAAAGCGGAACCACGAGGTGCCACAGTTAAGATTTCATCGCGATAGGAAATAAAATACACCAATCATTCATACCAAAAGTTTAAAAGAGTTTACACAGTACTACAAGTATTACAATCCAACCATCATTCAGGTTTACAAATTTAAACGAAATATGAATCAACATGACTGGTGTTATACAAAAAGTTCCCTTAATAATCTTATCAGACCTTCGGATTTCCTGAAAAGCATGATAAACAAGTGTCAACTACAAGAGTTGGTGAGTTCACAGGTTTTCATATGCACAAAAATATTTTAAATGCAACGACATTTCAGTGAACCTTTTATTCACTACACTTTTTAAAATTTAACTAAAGCAAATCCGTTCATTCGCTTAAGTTATCGTATACAGTTAGAGTGAATCCGTTCATTCACTACCAACAGTGAGTAAATTTTCCGGATGATGTGTAAATCGCAAGATAATTAGTGAGTTACTACAATCCTTTCCAATTCATGACATGCTTTGCCCCTATCTACCCCAGAGGTGGAAGTAAATCCCACTTGCGTAGAACGTTTTGTTCAATACAGTGCACCTATCACTCGTCAGTTCTAGGTGGGTATGTCAATCCAAATAGCGCTATCCACGTGTATTTTAGGCCCATTGTTATGAGTTAATAGTAGTCTTCGGGGACTTATTCATTTTTTTCCTTTTATCTCACTATATCAAGCTTTAAACATATCAAATTTAACTCACTTACGTTTCATTCAATCCGATTCATTAAAATCCATTTTTGCTCATTTTGAAACAAATCAATTCATCACATTTTCATAATACATTCAATCATATCATGCTTTCCACCCCAAAACGTATAAAACGGTAAAAGTGGGGCTGTGAATACTCACCTTGAGTGCTTAGTGCGAATTTGAAAGAGTTGATGCGTGACCTAAATCCCGGCTCCAAACTAGGGTAGTCCTATCAAACATGAAATTTTTAACGTAAGTCCTAGGTCCAACGGTCCTTAACTAAAATCGTACCGAAATCCATAATATGCCATTATATAAATTTTATAGCCTAATCCAATAAAAATTCATTTTGTCACAAATGAAAGTCTTCTAAACATTTTAGAAGTTCAAATTTTATAAAATTGAGCTTTTAAGAAAATTTCAGAATCTGTCAAAATTTTGAGTTGCAAAAATTGTCATTTTGAACCTAGGTCCTCTAAATATTGAGTCTTTAAATTTTTACCCCCTGAATTAGGGGATGTTAAGAGCATTTTCACCAAGTTTCATGATTTTTAGAGGATTTTTACTATTTTTAAACATTTTTACAAAATCAGTGGTAAGGGCTGAATTTCCAGAATACTTTTAGTCCTTGTTTTATTCATAAATAATTCTATACACCACTTTATCACGAATTTCCAAAGGGATTTTCTAGCTAAAACATAAACCAAACTTTTGAAACAAGTTTCATGTCATAAGGATGATTTTTGAGGGAGATATGACCTCTTCAAGTGGTGCATGTGTAATCTGCCATAAGAGGACAGCCTACACCACCAACTTAAACTCATTGGTTGAAGTCCCAAAACACCTCTAAATGACATGATCTTGGACTCTTTAGAAAGCTAACTCAAAGTACTTGAGTTTAGGATCAAGAAAATCGTATTTTAGATAAATAATCAAGGAGTTATGCTTGTTTGAAGTTGACCAAAGTTTCTGACCAAAACACTGTTGCACACAAAAATGTTTTATGGTGGTTTGGGTTCAAATCTTGGTGTTTTTGCACCATTCCAGTGGGGTTTGAACCCTAACACATTAAATATCATTCCATAAAATTTTCATGAAGAAATAAGTTCAAGAAAGCCCTTTTTGGGTCGTGTAAAGTGCATGCAACTACTTTGACAGAATCTGTCCAACATTATAATACCCAAAATACTACCAAAACACATAAAATCATACCATTTCGGGGTTTATCTTGCTATTTCACCCATAACTCAGATTATACAAATGTATTACAACTAAAATATGTTTTCATACCATCCAAACCCATGCATGAACTATTGATGAAGTTTAGCACAAGTTTGGGGGTCAAAATCATCATCTAAACGATTTTTGATTCATTTCTTGTGTTCTTATGGGGAAATCATTGATTTTCACCTCCATAGATTGTTATATAACATCATCTAAGGCTCAATCTCTTTCCCAAACACACATTTCTTTACTTGAATCAAAAAGGGGTTAAAAACCCTTGAAAAAGAAGAAGAAAGACTCACAATGGAGTTAAAAATCGAAGTAGAATCATCTATCTATGCTCACCTTTGATGAATACCCAATCTTTAACTCAAAATTGGTTTCTAAACCTTCAAAAATCTGGAGTTAAGAGGAGTTCTTGGCTGATTTTTAGTGAGAGAGAGTAGAGAGAATTAGAGAGAGAAAGAAGATTTGAAAAGTGAAAGAGATTTTTGTTGGAAAAATGAACAAATGATAGCTTTTATATGAAAGAGGGGAGGGGACACCTTGGGGAGTGGTGTGGCCGGCCCCTAGTGGGTCCCACCCACTCTCCCTATATTTTTTTTTTCTTTTAAAACAGTGTACATTTGACACTGTTATTTCGACGCGGCACCGGGTTTTTGTCGGTTTTTCGCAAATTCTAACTTTTCGAAAGTGGTTTTAGGTTAATTAAGTTACTTTACATATAATTTAAACATTATAACTTAATTTTCCAAAAATTATCTTAATTCTGGCATTTTAGGATTATCGGGTGATTTCGGGCCGGTTCGGGCTTTTTCGGGCAGTTTTCGGAACTCTTAGGATTTTAACCTAACTTTTTCTCGCAACTAATCTATTTTCATCTTAAAACTTATTTAACTAATTTCTAACCTATGGAAATGCTGTAGAGTGACTGAACGCGTAAATTAACCTGGAGGTCGGAACTGACGGTTGTCACATTTACCCCCGGTTGAAAGAAATTTCGTCCCGAAATTTAATTCTTGCTGGTACCGAAGCGATCTTTCGTGAAGAGGTGCGGGTATTTGTCTTTCATGTAAGCCTTCCGTTCCCAAGTGAACTCAGGTCCGTGACGAGAGTTCCATCGTACCTTGACGATTGGTATTTTGCTGCGCCGGAGTTGTTTGGTTTCTTGATCAAGAATCTCAATTGGTTCTTCCGAGGCGCGCAGTTTTTCATCAATTTGAATCTCATCCAAAGGCAGAATTACTGTCCCCTCTGACAGACATTTCTTCAGGTTGGACACGTGAAACGTGTCATGAATAGAGCTCAGCTCTATAGGCAAGTTCAACCTATAGGCAACGGGTCCGATTCTTTCTACGACCTCAAACGGTCCAACAAAACGAGGGCTCAGCTTTCCTTTCTTTCCGAATCTTATTAGCCCTTTCCATGGTGATACCTTCAGTAACACTTTGTCACCAACTTGAAATTCCAGCGGCTTTCGCCGATTATCGGCATAACTCTTCTGGCGATCTCTGGCCGTTTTCAGCTTTTCTTGAATCATTTTGATTTTGTCGGTGGTCTCCTGCACGACATCCGGCCTAATCAATTTATTCTCTCCCACTTCCAACCAATTAAGTGGGGATCTACACTTGCGTCCATAGAGTGCCTCGTATGGCGCACACTGAATGCTGGCATGATAGCTGTTGTTGTAGGAGAACTCGACTAAAGGTAGATGATCGTCCCAACTACCTCCAAATTCAATCACGCAAGCACGTAGCATATCCTCTAATGTCTGAATGGTTCTCTCAGTCTGTCCATCGGTTTGAGGATGATAAGCCGTGCTTAGATCTACACGAGTGCCCAAAGCTGCTTGAAGCGATTGCCAAAATCGCGAGGTGAATCTACTATCCCTATCAGAGATAATCGATATCGGGACTCCATGTCGCATAACAACCTCACTGACATACAATCGTGCAAGCTTATCGATGCTATCAGTCTCCTTTATTGGCAAGAAATGCGCTGATTTCGTGAGTCGATCAACGATTACCCAAATCGTATCATGCCCCTTTTTGGTCTTGGGTAACTTGGTCACGAAGTCCATCGATATTTGCTCCCATTTCCACTCTGGGATTTCTGGTTGCTGAAGAAGTCCTGACGGTTTCTGATGCTCTGCTTTAACCTTCGCACAAGTCGAGCATTTACTCACGTAAGTGGCGATATCTCTTTTCATACCGGGCCACCAGTAGTGCTCCTTCAGTCCTTTGTACATTTTATCGGATCCTGGATGTATCGAGTACTTTGATTGATGAGCTTCGTCCATGATCATTTTCCTCAGCTGCTCCACACTTGGAATCCAAATTCTTCCCTTGAAATAACATACTCCATCCCCTTTCTTCTCGAATTCCTTTTCTACGCCATGAAGGGTTTCTTTCTTTATATTGTCAGTCATTAGGGCTTCCCTTTGAGCTTCCAATATCTGGCTTTTCAAGCTGGTCTGGACCAAAACTCCCATGGCTCGTGCTCTTGTAGGCTTCACTCTTTCTTTTCTGCTTAGCGCATCAGCTACTACGTTCGCCTTCCCTGGGTGGTATTTGATCTCACAATCATAGTCACTGAGCAACTCCACCCATCTTCTCTGCCTCATGTTTAACATCTTTTGGTCCAGAATATGCTGAAGACTCTTGTGATCCGTAAAGATAGTGCATTTGGTGCCGTACAGATAATGTCTCCAAATCTTAAGGGCAAACACCACTGCTCCGAGTTCCAAGTCGTGAGTAGTGTAGTTCCTCTCGTGGACCTTCAACTGTCTGGATGCATAGGCAATAACCTTCTCGTTCTGCATCAAGACACATCCTAAGCCTTGATGTGAAGCATCGCAATACACTACAAAGTTATCCGTTCCTTCGGGTAACGCTAGAATGGGCGCATTGCACAACTTATGCTTGAGTAATTGGAACGCTTCCTCTTGTTTCTCTCCCCAGACGAACTTCTTGTCTTTTTGCGTCAAGGTTGTCAACGGCTGCGCGATCTTAGAAAAATTTGCGATGAATCTTCGGTAATAACCTGCCAAACCGAGAAATTGTCGAATTTCGGTTGGGGTCTTCGGGGCTTCCCACTGCTTTACGGCCTCGATCTTGGCTGGGTCGACGTGTATTCCTTCCTTGTTCACTACATGTCCTAAGAAGTGAACTTCTCGGATCCAAAATTCGCACTTCGAAAATTTGGCGTAAAGCTTTTCGGCCTTTAGCAATTCCAATACTAGCCTCAGATGTTGCTCATGATCCTCCTTGCTCTGCGAATAAATCAGGATATCGTCTATGAAGACAATTACGAACTTGTCTAGGTAAGGTCGGCACACTCGGTTCATTAGATCCATAAATACTGCTGGAGCGTTCGTCAATCCAAAAGGCATGACTAAGAACTCATAGTGACCATATCGAGTTCTGAACGCTGTCTTTGCAATGTCTTCCTCACGAACTCGCATTTGATGGTATCCCGATCGAAGATCGATCTTGGAGAAGTACGTTGCTCCTTGCAGTTGATCGAATAAGTCATCGATGCGTGGAAGAGGGTATCGGTTCTTGATGGTGATCTTGTTCAGTTCCCTATAGTCGATGCACATGCGAAATGATCCATCCTTCTTCTTGACGAACAGCACAGGGGCTCCCCAGGGCGAAGAGCTGGGTCGGATGAATCCCTTATCTAACAGTTCTTGAAGTTGGTTCGACAGCTCCTGCATCTCGGATGGTGCTAGACGATAAGGTGATCTTGCTACAGGGCCTGCTCCAGGGATTATATCGATGTGGAACTCTACTTGTCGCTGCGGGGGTAGTCCTGGTAACTCTTCTGGGAAAACCTCAGGAAAATCTCGCACGATTGGAATATCCTGGATTTGCTTTTCTTTTGCACTCTTATCTACCACGTGCGCCATAAATGCTACACACTCCTTTCGTAGATGGTTTCGCATTTTCATAAAAGACACAATCTTAATGTCTCTCTTTGGCTTGTCTCCATACACTTCAAGAAATCTTCCATCAGGTAATGCTATCACGACTATCTTCTCAGCACAACATATTGTTGCTCGATGCTTGGACATCCAGTCCATACCAACAATTATGTCAAAACTCCCTATCTTAATCGGGATCAAGTCTATGCTAAAATCCTTTCCAGACAAACCTAGTGTGCATTTTCTGATTATCTTATCGGCCTTAACTAATTCTCCGTTGGAGTATTCGATTATATGATCCTCTTTCAGATCCTGTGACTTTTTATTTATCTTAGGCCTAAATTCTAACGATACAAAGCTCCTATCTGCTCCGGAATCAAAAAGCACAGTAGCAGGATAGTTGTTGAGAAGAAACGTACCTGTAACCACGTCGGGGTTTTGCTTTGCTTCCTCTGCTCCAATCACAAATGCTCTCCCTCGAGCTAGTCCTCCTCGGTTTCCTTGGTTTGCTTGGGTTGCTTGGTTTGCCGGCTGCACTCGATTTGCGTAGGGTCTCTGATTCAACTTGGGACAATCATTCCGGTAATGATTTAAGCTCCCACACTCAAAACAAGTTCCCTTCTTACAACCCTTGTCAGTATGGCCTCCCCTGCCACATCTAGAACAGACAATACACCTCCCACCATGAAGGTTCCCACACTTGCCACACTTCTGATTCGTTCCTCTCTCTCTTTCTGCCATCTGAGTCTGCAATCCGTAGCTCCTGGTTATTCTCCTATCCTTGCCCATCTTTCCCCTGAATTGTGGTTTAGTAGACTCCTCTATCTTCCTCTTTCCTTTCGCCCCAACACTCAGAAAGGTTCTTGATCGGACTGCATTGTTGGTGAGTCGGTTTGCCAGATTCACTGCCTCTTGCAGAGTTTTCGGGTCTGCTGCGGTTACATTTCCCCGGATTACTGGTGATAATCCCCAGACATATCGATCTACACGGTTCTGTTCAGGTGTTACCAGGTGCGGTACTAGCTTAGCCAATTCATGAAATCGGGTAGTGTAAGTGGTGACATCATTTCCTTTCATCTCATGGTGCCACAACTCCGCTTCTAGTTTCTGTATCTCGCTTCGCGGGCAAAACTCATCCTTAAGCATCTTCTTGAAATCCTCCCAAGATATTTGATTGGTTGTCTCACGTCCACGGGTCTGAATTTGAGTGTTCCACCAAGTTAAAGCTCGTCCTTGTAACAAGCAGGCAGCATACTGCACCTTATTTCCCTCCGTACACTTGCTGATATGGAGGACAGATTCCATGCCCTCTATCCAAGTTAACAGGCCAACCGCTCCTTCGGTTCCATGGAATTCTTTAGGATTACAGCTACGGAAGGATTTGTACGTACATTCCCTTTCTCTATGCTCGTGATTTTGGTTTTGATTAGTATTGAATCCAGCTGCCACTTGGCTAACTATATTAGGAAGAGAGGCTATGACTTGCTCCGAAACGAGTCTTGCAAGTTCCGGATCTTCCCTTCTTGGAGGCATGTTTCTAAAACATAACCATAATAAAGGCATTTAGTGATGAGCTAGCAAATCTAGGTTCTTGCAATTTACTAACTACCCACTCATTCAAGCCATAGTGTCTACGCAACGTATTAAACTTATTATACCAACTAACGAGGTCATTAGATGCATAATAATTTAAACATTCCATTCATACGTAAAGATGCAAATATAACATGCAACTCATAGCAAATCATACCATCATAATATCCATATCGTTTCCCAAAAATAGTATCCAAACGATCATACGATTTTACAGTCATCCAAAATAAAACATGATGTTCAACAATTAGGCATCACGCCTCAAAATAACAGTTTAAATAGAAGGTTCATCAAATACGGTCTACTGTAAGATCCCATCTCCTAGTAGCCAGCCCCCCACATAGCCCAGACGAACAAGATGATAGCCAGAGCAATCACCACATACACCAAGGTGTATAGGTGACTGAGCGAGTCCATAGTGTGACCTAGGAGGGCCACGACTCTGGATAGCTGCTGGCTATCCGCTCCGGCTACACCTATCAGGGAATCGATCATGTGGTCATGATGATCGATCATGTGCTCGTGGATGTCCTGACCCCGGGCTAAGCGCTCGACCTCCTGACGCTCGAGCGGGGTCATGCCTCTCAGGCATAGGACAGGGGCACGGGCCACTGGTGGGTGCCTAGGAACTGGTGCTATCGGCGGTGGTTGGACGACAGGCGGTGGTCGGGCATCGGGTGAGGGTCGGGCAACTCTAGGTATCGGCGACGACGGACGGTAGGGCGGCGGAGATCCAGATGATGTAGAGGACGAGGACGACGACGACGACGACGATGACCCACCCTGGCCCCTTACCCGTGATGGCCCCGCCCCATCCCCAGAGGGAATGCGGAAGGTCATCCGGGTAGGCAGTGGCACGCTCTTTCGAGCGGTGCGCCTGCCCCTAAGGCCATAATGGGTCTCAGGCCCGTAAGGTCGCGCCGGACTGGCGGGCCGGACGGGGACCTGATGGGAGTCAGCGTCACTGTCGCTGTACGGGTCACGTTCCCGGTCGATGGTCTGGGAACGCGAGGCGACACTCCGACTCCTAGAGGGTCCGTGGGACCCCAAGGACTGGTGCTCAGACGGGTCGGTCTCCTGAGACATGGTAACTGCGATAGAAAAATTTTTAAGTTATCAATTTAGAAATATTTTCAAAACTTGTACATATTAATGCGAACTCACAGAAATAAAAATGTTTTGCAGGAAATTCTCAGAAAATTCCGACTTTTAAATTTTTAACAGCATGGTTAGCTCACAAGTCTTATTCTACTTATATCATGGCTATGCGTAGGTGATCAGGCTCCGCATTTCTATGATATACCAGAACAGTACCTATCCTAATCATACGAATTTTTAAATTTTTCCTATGCCTAGAAATCTTTTTAATTAAAGGTTTTAATTTCTTTTGAAAAGGTTGGTTATAGTACTTGGTTTTTATGAAAAACCGATGTTCTCTATAACCTATGGCTCTGATACCAAATCTGTAACACCCCGCTAAAGCGGAACCACGAGGTGCCACAGTTAAGATTTCATCGCGATAGGAAATAAAATACACCAATCATTCATACCAAAAGTTTAAAAGAGTTTACACAGTACTACAAGTATTACAATCCAACCATCATTCAGGTTTACAAATTTAAACGAAATATGAATCAACATGACTGGTGTTATACAAAAAGTTCCCTTAATAATCTTATCAGACCTTCGGATTTCCTGAAAAGCATGATAAACAAGTGTCAACTACAAGAGTTGGTGAGTTCACAGGTTTTCATATGCACAAAAATATTTTAAATGCAACGACATTTCAGTGAACCTTTTATTCACTACACTTTTTAAAATTTAACTAAAGCAAATCCGTTCATTCGCTTAAGTTATCGTATACAGTTAGAGTGAATCCGTTCATTCACTACCAACAGTGAGTAAATTTTCCGGATGATGTGTAAATCGCAAGATAATTAGTGAGTTACTACAATCCTTTCCAATTCATGACATGCTTTGCCCCTATCTACCCCAGAGGTGGAAGTAAATCCCACTTGCGTAGAACGTTTTGTTCAATACAGTGCACCTATCACTCGTCAGTTCTAGGTGGGTATGTCAATCCAAATAGCGCTATCCACGTGTATTTTAGGCCCATTGTTATGAGTTAATAGTAGTCTTCGGGGACTTATTCATTTTTTTCCTTTTATCTCACTATATCAAGCTTTAAACATATCAAATTTAACTCACTTACGTTTCATTCAATCCGATTCATTAAAATCCATTTTTGCTCATTTTGAAACAAATCAATTCATCACATTTTCATAATACATTCAATCATATCATGCTTTCCACCCCAAAACGTATAAAACGGTAAAAGTGGGGCTGTGAATACTCACCTTGAGTGCTTAGTGCGAATTTGAAAGAGTTGATGCGTGACCTAAATCCCGGCTCCAAACTAGGGTAGTCCTATCAAACATGAAATTTTTAACGTAAGTCCTAGGTCCAACGGTCCTTAACTAAAATCGTACCGAAATCCATAATATGCCATTATATAAATTTTATAGCCTAATCCAATAAAAATTCATTTTGTCACAAATGAAAGTCTTCTAAACATTTTAGAAGTTCAAATTTTATAAAATTGAGCTTTTAAGAAAATTTCAGAATCTGTCAAAATTTTGAGTTGCAAAAATTGTCATTTTGAACCTAGGTCCTCTAAATATTGAGTCTTTAAATTTTTACCCCCTGAATTAGGGGATGTTAAGAGCATTTTCACCAAGTTTCATGATTTTTAGAGGATTTTTACTATTTTTAAACATTTTTACAAAATCAGTGGTAAGGGCTGAATTTCCAGAATACTTTTAGTCCTTGTTTTATTCATAAATAATTCTATACACCACTTTATCACGAATTTCCAAAGGGATTTTCTAGCTAAAACATAAACCAAACTTTTGAAACAAGTTTCATGTCATAAGGATGATTTTTGAGGGAGATATGACCTCTTCAAGTGGTGCATGTGTAATCTGCCATAAGAGGACAGCCTACACCACCAACTTAAACTCATTGGTTGAAGTCCCAAAACACCTCTAAATGACATGATCTTGGACTCTTTAGAAAGCTAACTCAAAGTACTTGAGTTTAGGATCAAGAAAATCGTATTTTAGATAAATAATCAAGGAGTTATGCTTGTTTGAAGTTGACCAAAGTTTCTGACCAAAACACTGTTGCACACAAAAATGTTTTATGGTGGTTTGGGTTCAAATCTTGGTGTTTTTGCACCATTCCAGTGGGGTTTGAACCCTAACACATTAAATATCATTCCATAAAATTTTCATGAAGAAATAAGTTCAAGAAAGCCCTTTTTGGGTCGTGTAAAGTGCATGCAACTACTTTGACAGAATCTGTCCAACATTATAATACCCAAAATACTACCAAAACACATAAAATCATACCATTTCGGGGTTTATCTTGCTATTTCACCCATAACTCAGATTATACAAATGTATTACAACTAAAATATGTTTTCATACCATCCAAACCCATGCATGAACTATTGATGAAGTTTAGCACAAGTTTGGGGGTCAAAATCATCATCTAAACGATTTTTGATTCATTTCTTGTGTTCTTATGGGGAAATCATTGATTTTCACCTCCATAGATTGTTATATAACATCATCTAAGGCTCAATCTCTTTCCCAAACACACATTTCTTTACTTGAATCAAAAAGGGGTTAAAAACCCTTGAAAAAGAAGAAGAAAGACTCACAATGGAGTTAAAAATCGAAGTAGAATCATCTATCTATGCTCACCTTTGATGAATACCCAATCTTTAACTCAAAATTGGTTTCTAAACCTTCAAAAATCTGGAGTTAAGAGGAGTTCTTGGCTGATTTTTAGTGAGAGAGAGTAGAGAGAATTAGAGAGAGAAAGAAGATTTGAAAAGTGAAAGAGATTTTTGTTGGAAAAATGAACAAATGATAGCTTTTATATGAAAGAGGGGAGGGGACACCTTGGGGAGTGGTGTGGCCGGCCCCTAGTGGGTCCCACCCACTCTCCCTATATTTTTTTTTTCTTTTAAAACAGTGTACATTTGACACTGTTATTTCGACGCGGCACCGGGTTTTTGTCGGTTTTTCGCAAATTCTAACTTTTCGAAAGTGGTTTTAGGTTAATTAAGTTACTTTACATATAATTTAAACATTATAACTTAATTTTCCAAAAATTATCTTAATTCTGGCATTTTAGGATTATCGGGTGATTTCGGGCCGGTTCGGGCTTTTTCGGGCAGTTTTCGGAACTCTTAGGATTTTAACCTAACTTTTTCTCGCAACTAATCTATTTTCATCTTAAAACTTATTTAACTAATTTCTAACCTATGGAAATGCTGTAGAGTGACTGAACGCGTAAATTAACCTGGAGGTCGGAACTGACGGTTGTCACATTTACCCCCGGTTGAAAGAAATTTCGTCCCGAAATTTAATTCTTGCTGGTACCGAAGCGATCTTTCGTGAAGAGGTGCGGGTATTTGTCTTTCATGTAAGCCTTCCGTTCCCAAGTGAACTCAGGTCCGTGACGAGAGTTCCATCGTACCTTGACGATTGGTATTTTGCTGCGCCGGAGTTGTTTGGTTTCTTGATCAAGAATCTCAATTGGTTCTTCCGAGGCGCGCAGTTTTTCATCAATTTGAATCTCATCCAAAGGCAGAATTACTGTCCCCTCTGACAGACATTTCTTCAGGTTGGACACGTGAAACGTGTCATGAATAGAGCTCAGCTCTATAGGCAAGTTCAACCTATAGGCAACGGGTCCGATTCTTTCTACGACCTCAAACGGTCCAACAAAACGAGGGCTCAGCTTTCCTTTCTTTCCGAATCTTATTAGCCCTTTCCATGGTGATACCTTCAGTAACACTTTGTCACCAACTTGAAATTCCAGCGGCTTTCGCCGATTATCGGCATAACTCTTCTGGCGATCTCTGGCCGTTTTCAGCTTTTCTTGAATCATTTTGATTTTGTCGGTGGTCTCCTGCACGACATCCGGCCTAATCAATTTATTCTCTCCCACTTCCAACCAATTAAGTGGGGATCTACACTTGCGTCCATAGAGTGCCTCGTATGGCGCACACTGAATGCTGGCATGATAGCTGTTGTTGTAGGAGAACTCGACTAAAGGTAGATGATCGTCCCAACTACCTCCAAATTCAATCACGCAAGCACGTAGCATATCCTCTAATGTCTGAATGGTTCTCTCAGTCTGTCCATCGGTTTGAGGATGATAAGCCGTGCTTAGATCTACACGAGTGCCCAAAGCTGCTTGAAGCGATTGCCAAAATCGCGAGGTGAATCTACTATCCCTATCAGAGATAATCGATATCGGGACTCCATGTCGCATAACAACCTCACTGACATACAATCGTGCAAGCTTATCGATGCTATCAGTCTCCTTTATTGGCAAGAAATGCGCTGATTTCGTGAGTCGATCAACGATTACCCAAATCGTATCATGCCCCTTTTTGGTCTTGGGTAACTTGGTCACGAAGTCCATCGATATTTGCTCCCATTTCCACTCTGGGATTTCTGGTTGCTGAAGAAGTCCTGACGGTTTCTGATGCTCTGCTTTAACCTTCGCACAAGTCGAGCATTTACTCACGTAAGTGGCGATATCTCTTTTCATACCGGGCCACCAGTAGTGCTCCTTCAGTCCTTTGTACATTTTATCGGATCCTGGATGTATCGAGTACTTTGATTGATGAGCTTCGTCCATGATCATTTTCCTCAGCTGCTCCACACTTGGAATCCAAATTCTTCCCTTGAAATAACATACTCCATCCCCTTTCTTCTCGAATTCCTTTTCTACGCCATGAAGGGTTTCTTTCTTTATATTGTCAGTCATTAGGGCTTCCCTTTGAGCTTCCAATATCTGGCTTTTCAAGCTGGTCTGGACCAAAACTCCCATGGCTCGTGCTCTTGTAGGCTTCACTCTTTCTTTTCTGCTTAGCGCATCAGCTACTACGTTCGCCTTCCCTGGGTGGTATTTGATCTCACAATCATAGTCACTGAGCAACTCCACCCATCTTCTCTGCCTCATGTTTAACATCTTTTGGTCCAGAATATGCTGAAGACTCTTGTGATCCGTAAAGATAGTGCATTTGGTGCCGTACAGATAATGTCTCCAAATCTTAAGGGCAAACACCACTGCTCCGAGTTCCAAGTCGTGAGTAGTGTAGTTCCTCTCGTGGACCTTCAACTGTCTGGATGCATAGGCAATAACCTTCTCGTTCTGCATCAAGACACATCCTAAGCCTTGATGTGAAGCATCGCAATACACTACAAAGTTATCCGTTCCTTCGGGTAACGCTAGAATGGGCGCATTGCACAACTTATGCTTGAGTAATTGGAACGCTTCCTCTTGTTTCTCTCCCCAGACGAACTTCTTGTCTTTTTGCGTCAAGGTTGTCAACGGCTGCGCGATCTTAGAAAAATTTGCGATGAATCTTCGGTAATAACCTGCCAAACCGAGAAATTGTCGAATTTCGGTTGGGGTCTTCGGGGCTTCCCACTGCTTTACGGCCTCGATCTTGGCTGGGTCGACGTGTATTCCTTCCTTGTTCACTACATGTCCTAAGAAGTGAACTTCTCGGATCCAAAATTCGCACTTCGAAAATTTGGCGTAAAGCTTTTCGGCCTTTAGCAATTCCAATACTAGCCTCAGATGTTGCTCATGATCCTCCTTGCTCTGCGAATAAATCAGGATATCGTCTATGAAGACAATTACGAACTTGTCTAGGTAAGGTCGGCACACTCGGTTCATTAGATCCATAAATACTGCTGGAGCGTTCGTCAATCCAAAAGGCATGACTAAGAACTCATAGTGACCATATCGAGTTCTGAACGCTGTCTTTGCAATGTCTTCCTCACGAACTCGCATTTGATGGTATCCCGATCGAAGATCGATCTTGGAGAAGTACGTTGCTCCTTGCAGTTGATCGAATAAGTCATCGATGCGTGGAAGAGGGTATCGGTTCTTGATGGTGATCTTGTTCAGTTCCCTATAGTCGATGCACATGCGAAATGATCCATCCTTCTTCTTGACGAACAGCACAGGGGCTCCCCAGGGCGAAGAGCTGGGTCGGATGAATCCCTTATCTAACAGTTCTTGAAGTTGGTTCGACAGCTCCTGCATCTCGGATGGTGCTAGACGATAAGGTGATCTTGCTACAGGGCCTGCTCCAGGGATTATATCGATGTGGAACTCTACTTGTCGCTGCGGGGGTAGTCCTGGTAACTCTTCTGGGAAAACCTCAGGAAAATCTCGCACGATTGGAATATCCTGGATTTGCTTTTCTTTTGCACTCTTATCTACCACGTGCGCCATAAATGCTACACACTCCTTTCGTAGATGGTTTCGCATTTTCATAAAAGACACAATCTTAATGTCTCTCTTTGGCTTGTCTCCATACACTTCAAGAAATCTTCCATCAGGTAATGCTATCACGACTATCTTCTCAGCACAACATATTGTTGCTCGATGCTTGGACATCCAGTCCATACCAACAATTATGTCAAAACTCCCTATCTTAATCGGGATCAAGTCTATGCTAAAATCCTTTCCAGACAAACCTAGTGTGCATTTTCTGATTATCTTATCGGCCTTAACTAATTCTCCGTTGGAGTATTCGATTATATGATCCTCTTTCAGATCCTGTGACTTTTTATTTATCTTAGGCCTAAATTCTAACGATACAAAGCTCCTATCTGCTCCGGAATCAAAAAGCACAGTAGCAGGATAGTTGTTGAGAAGAAACGTACCTGTAACCACGTCGGGGTTTTGCTTTGCTTCCTCTGCTCCAATCACAAATGCTCTCCCTCGAGCTAGTCCTCCTCGGTTTCCTTGGTTTGCTTGGGTTGCTTGGTTTGCCGGCTGCACTCGATTTGCGTAGGGTCTCTGATTCAACTTGGGACAATCATTCCGGTAATGATTTAAGCTCCCACACTCAAAACAAGTTCCCTTCTTACAACCCTTGTCAGTATGGCCTCCCCTGCCACATCTAGAACAGACAATACACCTCCCACCATGAAGGTTCCCACACTTGCCACACTTCTGATTCGTTCCTCTCTCTCTTTCTGCCATCTGAGTCTGCAATCCGTAGCTCCTGGTTATTCTCCTATCCTTGCCCATCTTTCCCCTGAATTGTGGTTTAGTAGACTCCTCTATCTTCCTCTTTCCTTTCGCCCCAACACTCAGAAAGGTTCTTGATCGGACTGCATTGTTGGTGAGTCGGTTTGCCAGATTCACTGCCTCTTGCAGAGTTTTCGGGTCTGCTGCGGTTACATTTCCCCGGATTACTGGTGATAATCCCCAGACATATCGATCTACACGGTTCTGTTCAGGTGTTACCAGGTGCGGTACTAGCTTAGCCAATTCATGAAATCGGGTAGTGTAAGTGGTGACATCATTTCCTTTCATCTCATGGTGCCACAACTCCGCTTCTAGTTTCTGTATCTCGCTTCGCGGGCAAAACTCATCCTTAAGCATCTTCTTGAAATCCTCCCAAGATATTTGATTGGTTGCCTCACGTCCACGGGTCTGAATTTGAGTGTTCCACCAAGTTAAAGCTCGTCCTTGTAACAAGCAGGCAGCATACTGCACCTTATTTCCCTCCGTACACTTGCTGATATGGAGGACAGATTCCATGCCCTCTATCCAAGTTAACAGGCCAACCGCTCCTTCGGTTCCATGGAATTCTTTAGGATTACAGCTACGGAAGGATTTGTACGTACATTCCCTTTCTCTATGCTCGTGATTTTGGTTTTGATTAGTATTGAATCCAGCTGCCACTTGGCTAACTATATTAGGAAGAGAGGCTATGACTTGCTCCGAAACGAGTCTTGCAAGTTCCGGATCTTCCCTTCTTGGAGGCATGTTTCTAAAACATAAACCATAATAAAGGCATTTAGTGATGAGCTAGCAAATCTAGGTTCTTGCAATTTACTAACTACCCACTCATTCAAGCCATAGTGTCTACGCAACGTATTAAACTTATTATACCAACTAACGAGGTCATTAGATGCATAATAATTTAAACATTCCATTCATACGTAAAGATGCAAATATAACATGCAACTCATAGCAAATCATACCATCATAATATCCATATCGTTTCCCAAAAATAGTATCCAAACGATCATACGATTTTACAGTCATCCAAAATAAAACATGATGTTCAACAATTAGGCATCACGCCTCAAAATAACAGTTTAAATAGAAGGTTCATCAAATACGGTCTACTGTAAGATCCCATCTCCTAGTAGCCAGCCCCCCACATAGCCCAGACGAACAAGATGATAGCCAGAGCAATCACCACATACACCAAGGTGTATAGGTGACTGAGCGAGTCCATAGTGTGACCTAGGAGGGCCACGACTCTGGATAGCTGCTGGCTATCCGCTCCGGCTACACCTATCAGGGAATCGATCATGTGGTCATGATGATCGATCATGTGCTCGTGGATGTCCTGACCCCGGGCTAAGCGCTCGACCTCCTGACGCTCGAGCGGGGTCATGCCTCTCAGGCATAGGACAGGGGCACGGGCCACTGGTGGGTGCCTAGGAACTGGTGCTATCGGCGGTGGTTGGACGACAGGCGGTGGTCGGGCATCGGGTGAGGGTCGGGCAACTCTAGGTATCGGCGACGACGGACGGTAGGGCGGCGGAGATCCAGATGATGTAGAGGACGAGGACGACGACGACGACGACGATGACCCACCCTGGCCCCTTACCCGTGATGGCCCCGCCCCATCCCCAGAGGGAATGCGGAAGGTCATCCGGGTAGGCAGTGGCACGCTCTTTCGAGCGGTGCGCCTGCCCCTAAGGCCATAATGGGTCTCAGGCCCGTAAGGTCGCGCCGGACTGGCGGGCCGGACGGGGACCTGATGGGAGTCAGCGTCACTGTCGCTGTACGGGTCACGTTCCCGGTCGATGGTCTGGGAACGCGAGGCGACACTCCGACTCCTAGAGGGTCCGTGGGACCCCAAGGACTGGTGCTCAGACGGGTCGGTCTCCTGAGACATGGTAACTGCGATAGAAAAATTTTTAAGTTATCAATTTAGAAATATTTTCAAAACTTGTACATATTAATGCGAACTCACAGAAATAAAAATGTTTTGCAGGAAATTCTCAGAAAATTCCGACTTTTAAATTTTTAACAGCATGGTTAGCTCACAAGTCTTATTCTACTTATATCATGGCTATGCGTAGGTGATCAGGCTCCGCATTTCTATGATATACCAGAACAGTACCTATCCTAATCATACGAATTTTTAAATTTTTCCTATGCCTAGAAATCTTTTTAATTAAAGGTTTTAATTTCTTTTGAAAAGGTTGGTTATAGTACTTGGTTTTTATGAAAAACCGATGTTCTCTATAACCTATGGCTCTGATACCAAATCTGTAACACCCCGCTAAAGCGGAACCACGAGGTGCCACAGTTAAGATTTCATCGCGATAGGAAATAAAATACACCAATCATTCATACCAAAAGTTTAAAAGAGTTTACACAGTACTACAAGTATTACAATCCAACCATCATTCAGGTTTACAAATTTAAACGAAATATGAATCAACATGACTGGTGTTATACAAAAAGTTCCCTTAATAATCTTATCAGACCTTCGGATTTCCTGAAAAGCATGATAAACAAGTGTCAACTACAAGAGTTGGTGAGTTCACAGGTTTTCATATGCACAAAAATATTTTAAATGCAACGACATTTCAGTGAACCTTTTATTCACTACACTTTTTAAAATTTAACTAAAGCAAATCCGTTCATTCGCTTAAGTTATCGTATACAGTTAGAGTGAATCCGTTCATTCACTACCAACAGTGAGTAAATTTTCCGGATGATGTGTAAATCGCAAGATAATTAGTGAGTTACTACAATCCTTTCCAATTCATGACATGCTTTGCCCCTATCTACCCCAGAGGTGGAAGTAAATCCCACTTGCGTAGAACGTTTTGTTCAATACAGTGCACCTATCACTCGTCAGTTCTAGGTGGGTATGTCAATCCAAATAGCGCTATCCACGTGTATTTTAGGCCCATTGTTATGAGTTAATAGTAGTCTTCGGGGACTTATTCATTTTTTTCCTTTTATCTCACTATATCAAGCTTTAAACATATCAAATTTAACTCACTTACGTTTCATTCAATCCGATTCATTAAAATCCATTTTTGCTCATTTTGAAACAAATCAATTCATCACATTTTCATAATACATTCAATCATATCATGCTTTCCACCCCAAAACGTATAAAACGGTAAAAGTGGGGCTGTGAATACTCACCTTGAGTGCTTAGTGCGAATTTGAAAGAGTTGATGCGTGACCTAAATCCCGGCTCCAAACTAGGGTAGTCCTATCAAACATGAAATTTTTAACGTAAGTCCTAGGTCCAACGGTCCTTAACTAAAATCGTACCGAAATCCATAATATGCCATTATATAAATTTTATAGCCTAATCCAATAAAAATTCATTTTGTCACAAATGAAAGTCTTCTAAACATTTTAGAAGTTCAAATTTTATAAAATTGAGCTTTTAAGAAAATTTCAGAATCTGTCAAAATTTTGAGTTGCAAAAATTGTCATTTTGAACCTAGGTCCTCTAAATATTGAGTCTTTAAATTTTTACCCCTGAATTAGGGGATGTTAAGAGCATTTTCACCAAGTTTCATGATTTTTAGAGGATTTTTACTATTTTTAAACATTTTTACAAAATCAGTGGTAAGGGCTGAATTTCCAGAATACTTTTAGTCCTTGTTTTATTCATAAATAATTCTATACACCACTTTATCACGAATTTCCAAAGGGATTTTCTAGCTAAAACATAAACCAAACTTTTGAAACAAGTTTCATGTCATAAGGATGATTTTTGAGGGAGATATGACCTCTTCAAGTGGTGCATGTGTAATCTGCCATAAGAGGACAGCCTACACCACCAACTTAAACTCATTGGTTGAAGTCCCAAAACACCTCTAAATGACATGATCTTGGACTCTTTAGAAAGCTAACTCAAAGTACTTGAGTTTAGGATCAAGAAAATCGTATTTTAGATAAATAATCAAGGAGTTATGCTTGTTTGAAGTTGACCAAAGTTTCTGACCAAAACACTGTTGCACACAAAAATGTTTTATGGTGGTTTGGGTTCAAATCTTGGTGTTTTTGCACCATTCCAGTGGGGTTTGAACCCTAACACATTAAATATCATTCCATAAAATTTTCATGAAGAAATAAGTTCAAGAAAGCCCTTTTTGGGTCGTGTAAAGTGCATGCAACTACTTTGACAGAATCTGTCCAACATTATAATACCCAAAATACTACCAAAACACATAAAATCATACCATTTCGGGGTTTATCTTGCTATTTCACCCATAACTCAGATTATACAAATGTATTACAACTAAAATATGTTTTCATACCATCCAAACCCATGCATGAACTATTGATGAAGTTTAGCACAAGTTTGGGGGTCAAAATCATCATCTAAACGATTTTTGATTCATTTCTTGTGTTCTTATGGGGAAATCATTGATTTTCACCTCCATAGATTGTTATATAACATCATCTAAGGCTCAATCTCTTTCCCAAACACACATTTCTTTACTTGAATCAAAAAGGGGTTAAAAACCCTTGAAAAAGAAGAAGAAAGACTCACAATGGAGTTAAAAATCGAAGTAGAATCATCTATCTATGCTCACCTTTGATGAATACCCAATCTTTAACTCAAAATTGGTTTCTAAACCTTCAAAAATCTGGAGTTAAGAGGAGTTCTTGGCTGATTTTTAGTGAGAGAGAGTAGAGAGAATTAGAGAGAGAAAGAAGATTTGAAAAGTGAAAGAGATTTTTGTTGGAAAAATGAACAAATGATAGCTTTTATATGAAAGAGGGGAGGGGACACCTTGGGGAGTGGTGTGGCCGGCCCCTAGTGGGTCCCACCCACTCTCCCTATATTTTTTTTTTCTTTTAAAACAGTGTACATTTGACACTGTTATTTCGACCGCGGCACCGGGTTTTTGTCGGTTTTTCGCAAATTCTAACTTTTCGAAAGTGGTTTTAGGTTAATTAAGTTACTTTACATATAATTTAAACATTATAACTTAATTTTCCAAAAATTATCTTAATTCTGGCATTTTAGGATTATCGGGTGATTTCGGGCCGGTTCGGGCTTTTTCGGGCAGTTTTCGGAACTCTTAGGATTTTAACCTAACTTTTTCTCGCAACTAATCTATTTTCATCTTAAAACTTATTTAACTAATTTCTAACCTATGGAAATGCTGTAGAGTGACTGAACGCGTAAATTAACCTGGAGGTCGGAACTGACGGTTGTCACACTATGGAACGTCATGTAAGAGTAGTCTGCTAGCTATCACTGATTTCAACTTCAGATCATTAGCATCGCTGACTCTATCATCAGCTTGCATCAATAGATGGTGCTGATGGTTTCATAGTGACATGACAATTTGTGTTCAGAGGATACTTAGCTGATGTCAGCTCTCACTGATACTGAACAGAGTCAGTGATCAGCGATCGCTGACGTCCAAACTATCAGTGAGACAGACTCTCTAAAGTAATGAACTTCATCACAGCAGTGCTAAGTATTTTCCAGTTAGTAGACAAGGATCATTGGTATTTCATCAAGTCATAGAGGAGCTGGATCAAGAAATCCATATTGGTTCCATGGCCATTTATGCGAAGGGGTATGGACATAGTAGGAAAACTACCCCTAGCCCCGGGATAGAAAGTATTTTTACTTGTTCTTACTGATTATTTCTCGAAATGGATCGAAGCTGCTGCTTTCTCGCAAGTAAGAGATAAAGAAGTCATATTCTTTATCCATACTAACATCATATGTAGGTTCGGCGTACCCTCCGAAATCATGTGTGACAACGACACACAATTCGTGAGCGAGAACACCTAAAGATTCTGCGACGAACGAAGGATCAAACTAATCACATCTACACCAAGATATCTCGAATCAAATAGTCTTGCTGAATCCAACAATAAGGTGATAATCGATTCAATCCAAAAAAGGTTGAAGGCCGCGAAGGGAAAATGGGTTGAAGAATTGCCTTCCGTTCTATGGGCAAATCGTACGATGCCAAGAACATCAACAGGGCAAACCCCGTTTTCATTTGTATACGGTTGTGAAGCTGTACTACCAATTAAATCTAAGATACTGATCTCAAGTGTGACAACCGTCAGTTCCGACCTCCAGGTTAATTTACGCGTTCAGTCACTCTACAGCATTTCCATAGGTTAGAAATTAGTTAAATAAGTTTTAAGATGAAAATAGATTAGTTGCGAGAAAAAGTTAGGTTAAAATCCTAAGAGTTCCGAAAACTGCCCGAAAAAGCCCGAACCGGCCCGAAATCACCCGATAATCCTAAAATGCCAGAATTAAGATAATTTTTGGAAAATTAAGTTATAATGTTTAAATTATATGTAAAGTAACTTAATTAACCTAAAACCACTTTCGAAAAGTTAGAATTTGCGAAAAACCGACAAAAACCCGGTACCGCGTCGAAATAACAGTGTCAAATGTACACTGTTTTAAAAGAAAAAAAAAATATAGGGAGAGTGAGTGGGACCCACTAGGGGCCGGCCACCCCACTCCCCAAGATTGCTTTTCTCCCTCTTGATATAAAAGCCATCATCACTCCATTTTTCCAAACAAATCTCATTATTATCTTTTCAAATCTTCACTTCTCTCTCTAATTCTCTCTACTCTCTCTCTAAAACTCAGCCAAGAACATCACTTAAATCCAGATTTTTGAAGGTTTAGAAACCAATTTTGAGTTAAAGATTGGGTATTCATCAAAGGTAAGCATAGATAGATGATTCTACTTCGATTTTTAACTCCATTGTGAGTCTTTCTTCTTCTTTTTCAAGGGTTTTTAACCCCTTTTTGATTCAAGTAAAGAAATGTGTGTTTGGGAAAGAGATTGAGCCTTAGATGATGTTATATAACAATCTATGGAGGTGAAAATCAATGATTTCCCCATAAGAACACAAGAAATGAATCAAAAATCGTTTAGATGATGATTTTGACCACCAAACTTGTGCTAAACTTCATCAATAGTTCATGCATGGGTTTGGATGGTATGAAAACATATTTTAGTTGTAATACATTTGTATAATCTGAGTTATGGGTGAAATAGCAAGATAAACCCCGAAATGGTATGATTTTATGTGTTTTGGTAGTATTTTGGGTATTATAATGTTGGACAGATTCTGTCAAAGTAGTTGCATGCACTTTACACGACCCAAAAAGGGCTTTCTTGAACTTATTTCTTCATGAAAATTTTATGGAATGATATTTAATGTGTTAGGGTTCAAACCCCACTGGAATGGTGCAAAAACACCAAGATTTGAACCCAAACCACCATAAAACATTTTTGTGTGCAACAGTGTTTTGGTCAGAAACTTTGGTCAACTTCAAACAAGCATAACTCCTTGATTATTTATCTAAAATACGATTTTCTTGATCCTAAACTCAAGTACTTTGAGTTAGTTTTCTAAAGAGTCCAAGATCATGTCATTTAGAGGTGTTTTGGGACTTCAACCAATGAGTTTAAGTTGGTGGTGTAGGCTGTCCTCTTATGGCAGATTACACATGCACCACTTGAAGAGGTCATATCTCCCTCAAAAATCATCCTTATGACATGAAACTTGTTTCAAAAGTTTGGTTTATGTTTTAGCTAGAAAATCCCTTTGGAAATTCGTGATAAAGTGGTGTATAGAATTATTTATGAATAAAACAAGGACTAAAGGTATTCTGGAAATTCAGCCCTTACCACTGATTTTGTAAAAATGTTTAAAAATAGTAAAAATCCTCTAAAAATCATGAAACTTGGTGAAAATGCTCTTAACATCCCCAAATTCAAGGGGTAAAAATTTAAAGACTCAATATTTAGAGGACCTAGGTTCAAAATGACAATTTTTGCAACTCAAAATTTTGACAGATTCTGAAAATTTCTTAAAAACTCAATTTTATAAAATTTGAACTTCTAAAATGTTTAGAAGACTCTCTTTGGTGACAAAATGAAATTTTATTGGATTAGGCTATAAAATTTATATAATGGCATATTAAGGATTTCGGTACGATTTTAGTTAAGGACCGTTGGACCTAGGACTTACGTTAAAATTTCGTGTTTGATAGGACTACCCTAGTTTGGAGCCGGGATTTAGGTCACGCATCAACTCTCTCAAATTCGCACTAAGCACTCAAGGTGAGTATTCACAGCCCCACTTTTACCGTTTTATACGTTTTGGGGTGGAAAGCATGATATGATTGAATGTATTATGAAAATGTGATGAATTGATTTGTTTCAAAATGAGCAAAAATGGATTTAAATGAATCGAATTGAAATGAAATGTAAGTGAGTTAAATTTGATATGTTTAAAGCTTGATATAGTGAGATAAAAGGAAAAAAATGAATAAGTCCCCGAAGACTACTATTAACTCATAACAATGGGCCTAAAATACACGTGGATAGCGCTATTTGGATTGACATACCCACCTAGAACTGACGAGTGATAGGTGCACTGTATTGAACAAAACGTTCTACGCAAGTGGGATTTACTTCCACCTCTGGGGTAGATAGGGGCAAAGCATGTCATGAATTGGAAAGGATTGTAGTAACTCACTAATTATCTTGCGATTTACAAATCATCCGGAAAATTTACTCACTGTTGGTAGTGAATGAACGGATTCACTCTAACTGTATACGAAAACTTTAGCGAATGAACGGATTTGCTTTAGTTAAATTTTGAAAAGTGTAGTGAATAAAAGGTTCACTGAAATGTTGTTGCATTTAAAATATTTTTGTGCATATGAAAACCTGTGAACTCACCAACTCTTGTAGTTGACACTTGTTTATCATGCTTTTCAGGAAATCCGAAGGTTTGATAAGATCTTTAAGGGAACTTTTGTATAACACCAGTCATGTTGATTCATATTTCGTTTAAATTTGTAAACCTGAATGATGGTTGGATTGTAATACTTGTAGTACTGTGTAAACTCTTTTAAACTTTTGGTATGAATGATTGGTGTATTTTATTTCCTATCGCGATGAAATCTTAACTGTGGCACCTCGTGGTTCCGCTTTAGCGGGGTGTTACAGATTTGGTATCAGAGCCATAGGTTATAGAGAACATCGGTTTTTCATAAAAACCAAGTACTATAACCAGCCTTTTCAAAAGAAATTAAAACCTTTAATTAAAAAGATTTCTAGGCATAGGAAAAATTTAAAAATTCGTATGATTAGGATAGGTACTGTTCTGGTATATCATAGAAATGCGGAGCCTGATCACCTACGCATAGCCATGATATAAGTAGAATAAGACTTGTGAGCTAACCATACTGTTAAAAATTTAAAAGTCGGAATTTTCTGAGAATTTCCTGCAAAACATTTTTATTTCTGTGAGTTCGCATTAATATGTACAAGTTTTGAAAATATTTCTAAATTGATAACTTAAAAATTTTTTCTATCGCAGTTACCATGTCTCAGGAGACCGACCCGTCTGAGCACCAGTCCTTGGGGTCCCACGGACCCTCTAGGAGTCGGAGTGTCGCCTCGCGTTCCCAGACCATCGACCGGGAACGTGACCCGTACAGCGACAGTGACGCTGACTCCCATCAGGTCCCCGTCCGGCCCGCCAGTCCGGCGCGACCTTACGGGCCTGAGACCCATTATGGCCTTAGGGGCAGGCGCACCGCTCGAAAGAGCGTGCCACTGCCTACCCGGATGACCTTCCGCATTCCCTCTGGGGATGGGGCGGGGCCATCACGGGTAAGGGGCCAGGGTGGGTCATCGTCGTCGTCGTCGTCGTCCTCGTCCTCTACATCATCTGGATCTCCGCCGCCCTACCGTCCGTCGTCGCCAATACCTAGAGTTGCCCGACCATCACCCGATGCCCGACCACCGCCTGTCGTCCAACCACCGCCGATAGCACCAGTTCCTAGGCACCCACCAGTGGCCCGTGCCCCTGTCCTATGCCTGAGAGGCATGACCCCGCTCGAGCGTCAGGAGGTCGAGCGCTTAGCCCGGGGTCAGGACATCCACGAGCACATGATCGATCATCATGACCACATGATCGATTCCCTGATAGGTGTAGCCGGAGCGGATAGCCAGCAGCTATCCAGAGTCGTGGCCCTCCTAGGTCACACTATGGACTCGCTCAGTCACCTATACACCTTGGTGTATGTGGTGATTGCTCTGGCTATCATCTTGTTCGTCTGGGCTTTGTGGGGGGCTGGCTACTAGGAGATGGGATCTTAAGCTGAATTATGTTTTGGGGCATGATGCCCAGTTATTGAACACTTATAACTTTTGGTATTTTGGATGACTGTAAAACCGTATGATCGTTTGGATATTTTTCTTTTGGAAAATGATATGGATATTATGATGGTATGATTCGATATGAGTTGCATGTTATATTTGCATCTTTACGTATGAATGGAATGTTTAAATTATTATACATCTAATGACCTCGTTAGTTAGTATAATAAGTTTAATAGGTTGCGTAGACACTATGACTTGAATGAGTGGGTAGTTAGTAAATTGCAAGAACCTAGATTTGCTAGCTCATCACTAAATGCCTTTATTATGGTTATGTTTTAGAAACATGCCTCCAAGAAGGGAAGATCCGGAACTTGCAAGACTCGTTTCGGAGCAAGTCATAGCCTCTCTTCCTAATATAGTTAGCCAAGTGGCAGCTAGATTCAATACTAATCAAAACCAAAATCACGAGCATAGAGAAAGGGAATGTACGTACAAATCCTTCCGTAGCTGTAATCCTAAAGAATTCCATGGAACCGAAGGAGCGATTGGCCTGTTAACTTGGATAGAGGGCATGGAATCTGTCCTCCATATCAGCAAGTGTACGGAGGGAAATAAGGTGCAGTATGCTGCCTGCTTGTTACAAGGACGAGCTTTAACTTGGTGGAACACTCAAATTCAGACCCGTGGACGTGAGGCAACCAATCAAATATCTTGGGAGGATTTCAAGAAGATGCTTAAGGATGAGTTTTGCCCGCGAAGTGAGATGCAGAAACTAGAAGCGGAGTTGTGGCACCATGAGATGAAAGGAAATGATGTCACCACTTACACTACCCGATTCCATGAATTGGCTAAGCTAGTACCGCACCTGGTAACACCTGAACAAAACCGTGTAGATCGATATGTCTGGGGATTATCACCAGTAATCCGGGGAAATGTAACCGCAGCAGACCCGAAAACTCTGCAAGAGGCAGTGAATCTGGCAAATCGACTCACCAACAATGCGGTCCGATCAGGAACCTTTCTGAGCGATGGGGCGAAAGGAAAGAGGAAGATAGAGGAGTCTACTAAACCACAATTCAGGGGAAAGATGGGCAAGGATAGGAGAGTAACCAGGAGCTACGGATTGCAGACTCAGATGGCAGAAAGAGAGAGAGGAACGAATCAGAAGTGTGGCAAGTGTGGGAACCTTCATGGTGGGAGGTGTATTGTCTGTTCTAGATGTGGCAGGGGAGGCCATACTGACAAGGGTTGTAAGAAGGGAACTTGTTTTGAGTGTGGGAGCTTAAATCATTACCGGAATGATTGTCCCAAGTTGAATCAGAGACCCTACGCAAATCGAGTGCAGCCGGCAAACCAAGCAACCCAAGCAAACCAAGGAAACCGAGGAGGACTAGCTCGAGGGAGAGCATTTGTGATTGGAGCAGAGGAAGCAAAGCAAAACCCCGACGTGGTTACAGGTACGTTTCTTCTCAACAACTATCCTGCTACTGTGCTTTTTGATTCCGGAGCAGATAGGAGCTTTGTATCGTTAGAATTCAGACCTAAGATAAATAAAAAGTCACAGGATCTGAAAGAGGATCATATAATCGAATACTCCAACGGAGAATTAGTTAAGGCTGATAAGATAATCAGAAAATGCACACTAGGTTTGTCTGGAAAGGATTTTAGCATAGACTTGATCCCGATTAAGATAGGGAGTTTTGACATAATTGTTGGTATGGACTGGATGTCCAAGCATCGAGCAACAATATGTTGTGCTGAGAAGATAGTCGTGATAGCATTACCTGATGGAAGATTTCTTGAAGTGTATGGAGACAAGCCAAAGAGAGACATTAAGATCGTGTCTTTTATGAAAATGCGAAACCATCTACGAAAGGAGTGTGTAGCATTTATGGCGCACGTGGTAGATAAGAGTGCAAAAGAAAAGCAAATCCAGGATATTCCAATCGTGCGAGATTTTCCCAGAAGAGTTACCAGGACTACCCCCGCAGCGACAAGTAGAGTTCCACATCGATATAATCCCTGGAGCAGGCCCTGTAGCAAGATCGCCTTATCGTCTAGCACCATCCGAGATGCAGGAGCTGTCAAACCAACTTCAAGAACTGTTAGATAAGGGATTCATCCGACCCAGCTCTTCGCCCTGGGGAGCCCCTGTGCTGTTCGTCAAGAAGAAGGATGGATCATTCCGCATGTGCATCGACTATAGGGAACTGAACAAGATCACCATCAAGAACCGATACCCTCTTCCACGCATCGATGACTTATTCGATCAACTGCAAGGAGCAACGTACTTCTCCAAGATCGATCTTCGATCGGGATACCATCAAATGCGAGTTCGTGAGGAAGACATTGCAAAGACAGCGTTCAGAACTCGATATGGTCACTATGAGTTCTTAGTCATGCCTTTTGGATTGACGAACGCTCCAGCAGTATTTATGGATCTAATGAACCGAGTGTGCCGACCTTACCTAGACAAGTTCGTAATTGTCTTCATAGACGATATCCTGATTTATTCGCAGAGCAAGGAGGATGATGAGCAACATCTGAGGCTAGTATTGGAATTGCTAAAGGCCGAAAAGCTTTACGCCAAATTTTCGAAGTGCGAATTTTGGATCCGAGAAGTTCACTTCTTAGGACATGTAGTGAACAAGGAAGGAATACACGTCGACCCAGCCAAGATCGAGGCCGTAAAGAAGTGGGAAGCCCCAAAGACCCCAACCGAAATTCGACAATTTCTCGGTTTGGCAGGTTATTACCGAAGATTCATCGCAAATTTTTCTAAGATTGCGCAGCCGTTGACAACCTTGACGCAAAAAGACAAGAAGTTCGTCTGGGGAGAGAAACAAGAGGAAGCGTTCCAATTACTCAAGCATAAGTTGTGCAATGCGCCCATTCTAGCGTTACCCGAAGGAACGGATAACTTTGTAGTGTATTGCGATGCTTCACATCAAGGCTTAGGATGTGTCTTGATGCAGAACGAGAAGGTTATTGCCTATGCATCCAGACAATTGAAGGTCCACGAGAAGAACTACACTACTCACGACTTGGAACTCGGAGCAGTGGTGTTTGCCCTTAAGATTTGGAGACATTATCTGTACGGCACCAAATGCACTATCTTTACGGATCATAAGAGTCTTCAGCATATTCTGGACCAAAAGATGTTAAACATGAGGCAGAGGAGATGGGTGGAGTTGCTCAGTGACTATGATTGTGAGATCAAATACCACCCAGGGAAGGCGAACGTAGTGGCTGATGCGCTGAGCAGAAAAGAAAGAGTGAAGCCTACAAGAGCACGAGCCATGGGAGTTTTGGTCCAGACCAGTTTGAAAAGCCAGATATTGGAAGCTCAAAGGGAAGCCCTAATGACTGACAACATAAAGAAAGAAACCCTTCATGGCGTAGAAAAGGAATTCGAGAAGAAAGGGGATGGAGTATGTTATTTCAAGGGAAGAATTTGGATTCCAAGTGTGGAGCAGCTGAGGAAAATGATCATGGACGAAGCTCATCAATCAAAATATTCGATACATCCAGGATCTGATAAAATGTACAAAGGACTAAAGGAGACTGATAGCATCGATAAGCTTGCACGATTGTATGTCAGTGAGGTTGTTATGCGACATGGAGTCCCGATATCGATCATCTCTGATAGGGATAGTAGATTCACCTCGCGATTTTGGCAATCGCTTCAAGCAGCTTTGGGTACTCGTGTAGATCTAAGCACGGCTTATCATCCTCAAACCGATGGACAAACTGAGAGAACCATTCAGACATTAGAGGATATGCTACGTGCTTGCGTGATTGAATTTGGAGGTAGTTGGGACGATCATCTACCTTTAGTCGAGTTCTCCTACAACAACAGCTATCATGCCAGCATTCAGTGTGCGCCATACGAGGCACTCTATGGACGCAAGTGTAGATCCCCACTTAATTGGTTGGAAGTGGGAGAGAATAAATTGTTTAGGCCGGATGTCGTGCAGGAGACCACCGACAAAATCAAAATGGTTCAAGAAAAGCTAAAAACGGCCAGAGATCGCCAGAAAAGTTATGCCGATAATCGGCGAAAGCCGTTGGAATTTCAAGTTGGTGACAAAGTGTTACTGAAGGTATCACCATGGAAAGGGCTAATAAGATTCGGAAAGAAAGGAAAGCTGAGCCCTCGTTTTGTTGGACCGTTTGAGGTCGTAGAAAGAATCGGACCCGTTGCCTATAGGTTGAACTTGCCTATAGAGCTGAGCTCTATTCATGACACATTTCACGTGTCCAACCTGAAGAAATGTCTGTCAGAGGGGACAGTAATTCTGCCTTTGGATGAGATTCAAATTGATGAAAAACTGCGCGCCTCGGAAGAACCAATTGAGATTCTTGATCAAGAAACCAAACAACTCCGGCGCAGCAAAATACCAATCGTCAAGGTACGATGGAACTCTCATCACGGACCTGAGTTCACTTGGGAACGGAAGGCTTTCATGAAAGACAAATACCCGCACCTCTTCACGAAAGATCGCTTCGGTGCCAGCAATGATTAAATTTCGGGACGAAATTTCTTTCAACCGGGGGTAAATGTGACAACCGTCAGTTCCGACCTCCAGGTTAATTTACGCGTTCAGTCACTCTACAGCATTTCCATAGGTTAGAAATTAGTTAAATAAGTTTTAAGATGAAAATAGATTAGTTGCGAGAAAAAGTTAGGTTAAAATCCTAAGAGTTCCGAAAACTGCCCGAAAAAGCCCGAACCGGCCCGAAATCACCCGATAATCCTAAAATGCCAGAATTAAGATAATTTTTGGAAAATTAAGTTATAATGTTTAAATTATATGTAAAGTAACTTAATTAACCTAAAACCACTTTCGAAAAGTTAGAATTTGCGAAAAACCGACAAAAACCCGGTACCGCGTCGAAATAACAGTGTCAAATGTACACTGTTTTAAAAGAAAAAAAAAATATAGGGAGAGTGAGTGGGACCCACTAGGGGCCGGCCACCCCACTCCCCAAGATTGCTTTTCTCCCTCTTGATATAAAAGCCATCATCACTCCATTTTTCCAAACAAATCTCATTATTATCTTTTCAAATCTTCACTTCTCTCTCTAATTCTCTCTACTCTCTCTCTAAAACTCAGCCAAGAACATCACTTAAATCCAGATTTTTGAAGGTTTAGAAACCAATTTTGAGTTAAAGATTGGGTATTCATCAAAGGTAAGCATAGATAGATGATTCTACTTCGATTTTTAACTCCATTGTGAGTCTTTCTTCTTCTTTTTCAAGGGTTTTTAACCCCTTTTTGATTCAAGTAAAGAAATGTGTGTTTGGGAAAGAGATTGAGCCTTAGATGATGTTATATAACAATCTATGGAGGTGAAAATCAATGATTTCCCCATAAGAACACAAGAAATGAATCAAAAATCGTTTAGATGATGATTTTGACCACCAAACTTGTGCTAAACTTCATCAATAGTTCATGCATGGGTTTGGATGGTATGAAAACATATTTTAGTTGTAATACATTTGTATAATCTGAGTTATGGGTGAAATAGCAAGATAAACCCCGAAATGGTATGATTTTATGTGTTTTGGTAGTATTTTGGGTATTATAATGTTGGACAGATTCTGTCAAAGTAGTTGCATGCACTTTACACGACCCAAAAAGGGCTTTCTTGAACTTATTTCTTCATGAAAATTTTATGGAATGATATTTAATGTGTTAGGGTTCAAACCCCACTGGAATGGTGCAAAAACACCAAGATTTGAACCCAAACCACCATAAAACATTTTTGTGTGCAACAGTGTTTTGGTCAGAAACTTTGGTCAACTTCAAACAAGCATAACTCCTTGATTATTTATCTAAAATACGATTTTCTTGATCCTAAACTCAAGTACTTTGAGTTAGCTTTCTAAAGAGTCCAAGATCATGTCATTTAGAGGTGTTTTGGGACTTCAACCAATGAGTTTAAGTTGGTGGTGTAGGCTGTCCTCTTATGGCAGATTACACATGCACCACTTGAAGAGGTCATATCTCCCTCAAAAATCATCCTTATGACATGAAACTTGTTTCAAAAGTTTGGTTTATGTTTTAGCTAGAAAATCCCTTTGGAAATTCGTGATAAAGTGGTGTATAGAATTATTTATGAATAAAACAAGGACTAAAGGTATTCTGGAAATTCAGCCCTTACCACTGATTTTGTAAAAATGTTTAAAAATAGTAAAAATCCTCTAAAAATCATGAAACTTGGTGAAAATGCTCTTAACATCCCAAATTCAAGGGGTAAAAATTTAAAGACTCAATATTTAGAGGACCTAGGTTCAAAATGACAATTTTTGCAACTCAAAATTTTGACAGATTCTGAAAATTTCTTAAAAACTCAATTTTATAAAATTTGAACTTCTAAAATGTTTAGAAGACTCTCTTTGGTGACAAAATGAAATTTTATTGGATTAGGCTATAAAATTTATATATATGGCATATTAAGGATTTCGGTACGATTTTAGTTAAGGACCGTTGGACCTAGGACTTACGTTAAAATTTCGTGTTTGATAGGACTACCCTAGTTTGGAGCCGGGATTTAGGTCACGCATCAACTCTCTCAAATTCGCACTAAGCACTCAAGGTGAGTATTCACAGCCCCACTTTTACCGTTTTATACGTTTTGGGGTGGAAAGCATGATATGATTGAATGTATTATGAAAATGTGATGAATTGATTTGTTTCAAAATGAGCAAAAATGGATTTAAATGAATCGAATTGAAATGAAATGTAAGTGAGTTAAATTTGATATGTTTAAAGCTTGATATAGTGAGATAAAAGGAAAAAAATGAATAAGTCCCCGAAGACTACTATTAACTCATAACAATGGGCCTAAAATACACGTGGATAGCGCTATTTGGATTGACATACCCACCTAGAACTGACGAGTGATAGGTGCACTGTATTGAACAAAACGTTCTACGCAAGTGGGATTTACTTCCACCTCTGGGGTAGATAGGGGCAAAGCATGTCATGAATTGGAAAGGATTGTAGTAACTCACTAATTATCTTGCGATTTACAAATCATCCGGAAAATTTACTCACTGTTGGTAGTGAATGAACGGATTCACTCTAACTGTATACGAAAACTTTAGCGAATGAACGGATTTGCTTTAGTTAAATTTTGAAAAGTGTAGTGAATAAAAGGTTCACTGAAATGTTGTTGCATTTAAAATATTTTTGTGCATATGAAAACCTGTGAACTCACCAACTCTTGTAGTTGACACTTGTTTATCATGCTTTTCAGGAAATCCGAAGGTTTGATAAGATCTTTAAGGGAACTTTTGTATAACACCAGTCATGTTGATTCATATTTCGTTTAAATTTGTAAACCTGAATGATGGTTGGATTGTAATACTTGTAGTACTGTGTAAACTCTTTTAAACTTTTGGTATGAATGATTGGTGTATTTTATTTCCTATCGCGATGAAATCTTAACTGTGGCACCTCGTGGTTCCGCTTTAGCGGGGTGTTACATCAAGACATTAAGAAATCGAACAAAATGTGATTGATTTATCCCACGATGTGGATGCCTTAGAAGAGCTCAGAGAAACAACATTACTAAAGATGGCTTCACAGAAAAACGCAATCGAACGATACATCCATAAAAACGTGAAAGCCAAAATCTTTCAAGAAGGAGAGTATGTCTTACGACATGTCTTTCAGAATACTCAAGAGCTAAATGAAGTGAGAAGGTCTGTATAAGATTTCAAAAGTCGTTGGAAATGGTGCTTGTAAACTTAATACCATGGATGACACAGAAATCCTACGAAGCTGGAACGCAAGTCATTTGAAAAGGTATTACTTCTAAACCCTTTTTTCCATATTACTATCTTTCTACAACCGATTACTGACTTGAGCGTCGGAGGATCGTTGGACAAACCAACGACCACCCCTAGCCTTCTTTATTTTTCCCAAGAGTCGCAAGATAGTCGCACGATCGATCCAATACGGATAAACGCACGATTAATAATTTGCTGAAACGCACGATTATTTCAAAATTGCACGAGCGCAAGGCAAAACGCCCATCGCAAGATTACTCACTTGAGTAAACAAAATAAACATTTCTAAAAACCTAAGGCTAAAAGCGCCAGACAAGCGACAAAGTTATTTTATACAATTGAAACGCAAGTAAAGTAATCAAACACACCATATCAAAGCAAAATAGTACCTGCATTCAAAAGACATAATTGTACGATTACATAAAAGGGAAAAAATCTAAGATACGGGAGCATCCGATCCTACGATTTTCTCTAGCTGTTCTTTCTCTGCCTTAACCTCCTTTGGTTGGACCTCTTCTTCAACTTTTTCCACCTCAACGTCGGATCCGGAGGCTTTTTCCTTGCTAGCCTCCTCCCCGAAGACCGGGACCATCACCGACGTACGATCCTCTTCCTTCTCCTCCTCCAAGTCCTTCAGTTCATCCGCATCCAGGAGCTCTTCAGAACCAATGTGCGCCTTGTAGAAGGCAAGCTCCTCCTCAGCCGCATGAATGGAGATCCCTCTGGCGATAAAGCGACACACTAAGGCCGCCCTAGCCGTAAACCTATTCAGCTTCGCCTCATCCATGAGGTCCTGGATCTCGGACAAAAGGATATCCTCAAAATCTCCTTCTCTTTACGAAGCACCTTTATTTCCTCCTCCAAGCTCTTCACTCGATCCTCTGCCATCTTCAGACGAGCATTCTGATCCATATAGATCTGATTGGGCTCCTCCAGTTTGCTCTTAAGATCGTCGATCTTCACTTTCTTGGCATGGAGTTCAGCTTCCGTCACACGATTTCTCTCAGCGGCTTTCTGAGCCTCCTTTATCGCACGATCTTCACGAGAAACACTTGCACACATCTCTTTCTACACATAACCAAGCTTGGAGTGAAGAGCCAGACTTGTTTGGAAGGTCTGATAAACGTAAAATACGGTTAGAGAGCATAAAACGTACAATAATTTCACAATTGTAAAAAAGATTTACCTTGAAGGAGAGTCCCACGACACCGGCGTCCAAGTCTCCCATCTTCTCTTTCTCAAATCTCTCTCGTTGGGAGGGGAATAAGAATTGCTCCATCGTGGGGAATATTTCTTTTCCGTTGATGATGTCGTTCGCCATGAATCCCACAGGAAGAGAGATGTCCATGGTCGTGCGACCGGAACTTTCGGTTCTCTACGTCTCCCCTGTTTGGCCGGAGTACTCACGGCCTTGGGCTCTTTCAGCTTGCATTCATCCCAACCTCTCTTCTCATGACTGGAGGGCGAACCTCCAGGAGCATTAGTCTCATTCTCCGCGTATGATAGTCTTGTACATTTAGCTGAAGGCTCACCACCAATAGAGCCCTTCCTCTTCTCCAGTGCCCTCTTGGCAGACTCCACCATCTGCTCCTTCTTCGACAACTTCCTTTTTCCTGAATTCGTACGATACATAAGAAAAACATATGATAAAAAGTGAAAACGTACGATACACAAGTTAAACGGTAATTTACCTTCCATCTCTTCTTCATCCTCTTCTTCTACCTCAGCTTCTTTCTTTTCCTCTTCGACCACTACCATGTCGTCACCGTCCTCGTCGTCAGATTTGTACAAAAATGATCTCTCTTTTACTCCGTAAGCCAAAAAGTGCTCTACGTTGGCCTCGAATGCCTCGGTTGGTATGACGCTAGAAAAGTCGATCTTTGCAAGACATGAATTGTACGATTAGAACAAAAAACTTACAAAGATGAATATCAAGGAATAAAAAATAGATTTTATACCTAAATAGTTCCACTCAAGAACAACCCAACCTCTCTCTACTTGTACTGATGATGATCGTATAAACACATATCGGGATTTCCACCCTCGATCATGTACTTGAGTTTTTTGGACTAGAACCCTATCACCCCTACCCTCGGAAACAAACCATACCAGTTGTACTTCTCACCCTTGACACTATATGCTGTCAACAAATCGACGAGAGTAAACAAACCATACCAGTTTTTTGGTCTCTCTCTCTCGATAACCTGAATCACCCTCGAGAACTAGGGCATCAGTTGATCGGGGGAGATGTCAAACTTAGACATAAACGCCCTTGACAATGGCGTAAACGGCCATTAAAAGCTGATCTTACACGGGTACTCAGAAAGAGCAAAAAAGCCATCCGGAGCATTCGCTGGTCTAATCTCACCAGGAACAAGAAGAGAAGCACCCTCCTGCTAATTTATAAAAGGGATTACTTCTTCAAAATGTATCCAACTATCCCCAATATACTATTGTATGTATCCACCTAAAAAAATTCATTTTGTATGTATCAAACTTTGTTTTTTAGGCTATTGTGTGTTTTTGAGTCTATTATGTGTATCCAACTATCCCCCAATATACTATTGTGTGTATCAAAAATACACATAATAGATGTTTGGGTAAATATCCACGATCGCACGACGACCGACTATAATCGTAAGATATCTTTCAGGATGATAATCCTGTATTAAGATAAGGTCCTAAGTTAAGCTTAACAATACCCTTAAACGAGCATAACAATCGGTCGAATAAATCTAGCGACCAGTCGAACGACATCCTTATATAAAAACATACGACACATTACTAACGGTAATCTCTATCGTAAGTTTTCTTATTGATTACAGGGAATCATCAGTTACCGGATATCTTGCCTGCAGTTAAATACCTGGTCCAAGATCATTTTAAGGCAAAGATTTAATCTCATTTAATGCGATGTCCGTTATGACCGTTGAAGATATTAATGTTCGACCGTTATGATGAAGACTATATAAGTCAATCAAGACTACATTCGAAGGACACGAGAGAACTCTGGAAGCAACTATTATACTTTCTCTAGCCTAGAATTCATAGAATACTTGTAATTTACATTCGATCGCACGTCTATTTCCTTTGTAATCGTTTGACGAACACTGTAATCTTGAAGGATATCACCCCTGCTTGGTGATCATAGTGCATTGTCGACTATAATTTAGTCGACCGCAGGTTTTTTTCCTCCTTTGAGAGGTTTTTTCTGCGTCATCAAATCCTTTGTGTTATTTTATCTTTCATCGCACTTATTATCGACTGTAATTTCTTTCTCTCGACGGTTAAGCCTCACACTTTTCATATGATAATCGACTGGTGTAATTTTTTACATAAACGGTTTGGCGCCCACCGTGGGGCTCCGTTTTGAGAAAAAATTCATTTGGTGAAAAGTGTGTCTTAGTAATAATCTTTTCTTCGAGTTTTCTTTGAGTTATCTTTGCAGGATAATGGATAACGCATTCTTGGCATCTCTCCAACCAACATTTGTATCAAGCCAATGAGGAAATCCAACGACTTCGAGCTTCGCATGTTCCATCGATGCCTATTCATCCTCCTTATCCGCCTCAGCACCTAAGACCACCATTTCGACCTCAGTTCAATACAACAGTACCATTACCAAATGCAAACAACCAGTAGAATTATGTATGACCCTCTATGCCTCAAGGCCCACCCGCATTCACATTTGGTCCCTTTAACAACACTTCACAACATATTCCTATCCCTGGACATATACCTACAACCGCTAGCTCCACAATTCATACCTCAATCCCACCAAATACTGGAACTTCTTACGGTTTTATCCCAATAACTCCAACGACTACTGAAGATCCATTGAACATACGATTGAAATCCCTGGAGGAACAAAATCAGAAGCTATTTGCATTACTTGCAAAATTACCTGGTGCAGCAGTACCTGTCAAAGTCGAGCCTAAAACCGGATTTGAAGTTTCACCATTCGTTGACGAAATTGCTCTTGTCGACGTACCTAAGAAATACAGTATTCCCGCCTTTGCAACCAAATATTCTGGAGTCACTGATCCAGTCGAACATGTTGCACAGTACAAGCAACTTATGTGGACAGTTCCTATACCAGCGCAATATCAAGAAGTATGCATGTGTAAGAGCTTTGGATCGACTCTGACAGGAGCAGCGTTGCAGTGGCTTATCAATTTAAGGCCAAAAAGTATTGGATCTTTCGCAGAATTGGTAAACCAATTCACCCGACAGTTCGCTAGCAGTCGTAAGAAGGAGAAACAAACCAGCGACCTGTACTACGTCGTACAGAAATCAGGAGAGACAATTCGTGACTACTTCAACAGATTCAATGCAGCTATGATCGAAGTAAAGAACTGTGATGTGAAGACTGCAATCGAGGCATACAAACGTGGGTTAGAATATTCCTCTGGATTGTATCTGGAACTTACAAAATACCCACCAGAAAACTTCGACGACGTACGAGCTAGAACACTACCTTTCATGAGAATAGAAGATGATGCTCTCTTTCGACGAAAGCATTCCAACGAGAAGAAACCTCTTAGTGCACAAAAGCATGACTTTAAGCACAAAAGAGTAAACAAGATCGGAAATCCTCGATAAGAATCAAAAGCTCGACCAAATAAAGGTACAGTTAAAATTCGTTATCCAGAATTGTATACTTACAATTTTGCAGGTACATCGAAAGACTTGGTGGATTCGCTACGAAAGATTGATGCAAACGTACGATGGCCAAAGAAATCCAAAAATCCCAGCAAAGACAAAGATCAAAACAAATGGTGTGATTTCCACGAAGATCATGGTCATACGACAGACGAATGCATCAGTCTTAAAAAAGAGGTTTCATACTTAAAGTCGAGGGGACATCTTAAAGGCGTCATTCCTGATGAACAAGGAAGACCAGCATCTCCAGCTCATATTAAAGTCATAAACTGCATCACTGGAGGATCAGAAGTATGCGGTCTTACGTATTCTGCAGCTAAAAGACATGCACGAGAAGGTCCAGACGAACACCCTATCCCCGATGAAGTCAAGTCGAAAGCTGAAAAAGAGCTCGATGCAATGACAATATCGTTCGACCAAGATGATACTCAGGGGGTCCATCATAAACATCATGACGCTCTAGTCATCCAGTTGACAATCGGAAACTATTCGACTAAGAGAATATTGATCGATGGAGGTAGCTCTACTAATGTTATTTTTGCAGATACTCTTAAAGTTATGGGAATCGAACAATCTGAGATCGTACGACGAAGCACTACCCTGATTGGATTCAATAGAGATTCGATGAATACTCTTGGAGAAAGAATCTTACCTGTCTTCGCTAAAGAAATCAACAAACAAACGAAGTTCAATGTTATAGACTGTCAATCAGCCTATAATGTTATTCTCGGAAGACCTTGGATCCACGAAATGAAAGCAGTACCTTCGACATACCATCAGAAGATCAAGTTTCCTTCTCCTTGGGGAATCCAAGAAATCGCCAGCGAAAAGAAGATCGCTAGAGAATGTTACAAAATTACCATGAAGACAAAGCCGCGAGACATCTAGCAATTACAGAGCCAGGATGGAAAGCGGTCGAACGATGATCTTCAACTAGAAGAGATCGTGCTCGATCCTGAACATCCTGATCGAAAGGTCTTCGTAAGAGTATCGCTCCCCTGACATAAAAAATACAATTATATCTTTTTTGCAGGAACATTCAGATTGTTTCGCTTGGTCGCATGAAGATATGGTTGGGATAGATCCTAACGTCATATCACACAAGCTGAACGTAGACCCTACTTTCAAGCTAATAAAGTAGAAGCGTCGTAAGTTCGCGCCTGAACGCAATAAAGTAATTAACGATGAAGTCGACAACCTGCTCAAAACTGGCAAGATAAGAGAGGTCAAGTATCCAGACTGGTTGGCTAACGTGGTCGTCGTACAAAAGAAAAACGGGAAGTGGCAAGTTTGCATCGACTTCACGGATTTGAATAAAGCTTGTCCAAAAGATCCATTTCCACTACCTCACATTGATGCAATGGTAGATGCGACAGCAGGACACAAATTGCTGACATTCATGGACGCATATTCCGGATACAACCAAATATTGATGCACACGGAAGATCAAGAAAAGTAATGCCATTTGGTCTTAAGAATGCAGGTTCGACATATCAAAGATTGGTGAATATGATGTTCAAAGAACATCTTGGACGTACGATGGAGGTCTACATCGACGACATGCTTGTAAAATCAGAACGATCGATCGACCATGTAGATCATCTAAAGCAGTCGTTCGACATCCAACGACAATACAAGATGAAGCTCAACCCAACCAAATGCTCTTTCAGAGTACGAGCAGAAAAATTCTTGGGTTATTTGGTGACACAACGAGGAATCGAAGCAAGCCGGAGCAAGTGAAAGCCATCACTGAATTACAATCCCCAAGAAATGTCAAAGAAGTTCAGAAACTTACATGACGTGTGGCAGCTTTGAACCGATTCATCTCACGATCATCGGAAAAATGTCACTTGTTCTACAATGTTCTAAGAAAGAACCAAGGATTCAATTGGACGAACGACCATCAGAAAGCCCTACAAGATTTAAAGCAATATATGGTCTCGCCACCATTATTGACTAAACCAGTCGAAGGTGAAAGCTTGCAGCTGTATTTAGCAGTAAGCAATAATGCAACAAGCGAGGTACTCGTACGAGAAGAAGACCAACTACAACGACCAATTTACTACGTAAGTAAACCTTTTCTCGATGCAGAAACCAGGTACACGTCAATGGAATAACTTCTACTAGGCCTCGTGACTGCTGCAAAAAAGTTAAGACATTACTTTGAATCGCATCATATTATTGTCGTAACTAACTACCCACTTAAGACTGTCCTATGAAAGCCTAAACTTACAGGGCGTCTAGCTAAGTGGAGTATTTATCTCAGTGGATTCGACATTGAATTCAAACCCAAGACGGCGATAAAATCACAAGCATTGGCAGACTTTGTAGCAGAATTCAGTCCTGGATTAGAAACAACGACGTACGACGAGATTCATAATGTGATGATTCAAGACAACCAACCTTGGTTACTATATGTCGATGGATCCTCGAACGTACGAGGAGCAGGACTAGGTGTTGTCTCAAAATCCGTTTGGTGTTGTCTTAAAATCCTCACAAGGGGGAAATATGGTGTACTCCGTACGATGCGAGTTCAAGGCCATGAACAACGAAGCAGGATACGAAGCCTTGATCGCTAGATTGGATATAGCTCATAAACTGGGGTAAAGCACCTGAACGTACGAAGTGACTCCTTACTAGTGGTGAATCAAGTAAATGGAGACTTTCAAGCAAAAGACTCAAAGATGAAGAGCTATCTTCAGGTCGTCAAAGAGCGGGTCGTACGGTTCGATCATTTCTCGATAGAGCAAATTCCAAGAGATCTAAACACACAGGCTGATGCATTAGCTAATTTAGGATGTGCATTCAACGATCCATTTATGGAAAGCATCCCTATACTCCATCTCACGACGCCAACAATCGAAGTAAAAGAGGAAGTGCAAATAAACGAAGAAGTCTATAATTGGTCGCTCGACATTTGGAACTTTCTCAAGCACGACCAACTTCATGAAGACAAGATGGAAGCTCGAAAAACAAGATCCAAAGCTTCACGATATACGATCTTTGAAGATCAACTCTATCGAAGATCAACATCTGGACTTCTCTTGCGATGCGTCTTGAGTCAAGCTCAAATGAATCAAATTCTCCAAGAAATGCACGACGGAGAATGTAGAAACCATGCAGGGGGAGAAGCCTTGCTAACAGGATCTCACGACAAGGATATTATTGGCCAACTTTGCGAGAAGATGCAATAAGGTACGTCCAACGATGCGATGCTTATCAAAAACATTCAGGTATGACTCATCGACCATCCGAACCTTTGCATTCTGTTTTAATTCCTTGGCCATTCATGCGATAGGGAATGGACATCGTGGGAAAATTACCTCCTGCTCCTGGACAAAAAGTCTATTTACTTGTGCTTATTGATTATTTCTCGAAGTGGATAGAAGCCGCTGCTTTTTCGCAAGTCAGGGATAAGGAAGTCATATTCTTCATCCAGAATAACATCATATATAGATTTGGTGTACCATCCGAAATTATGTGCGACAATGGCTCACAGTTTATAAGTGAGAAAACCCGTACATTCTGTGAAAAATGTGGGATCAAATTGGTCACATCTACTCCAAGATATCCTCAGTCCAATGGATTGGCTGAATCTAGTAATAAAGTCATCATCAACTCGATCTGCAAGAGGCTAAAAGGAGCAAAAGGTAAATGGGTGGAAGAACTACCTTTTGTCCTATGGGCAAATCGAACGACACCAAGATCATCAACAAGACAATCTCTATATTCTCTAGTATATGGATGTGATGCCGTCCTACCTATCGAAGCCCAAATACCCGTTGCCAGAAATCGTACGTTTTATCAAAATGCTATAAACTTATCCTACGATCTGGATGCTCTAGAAGAACTTCGGGAAAATGCACTACGCAAGATGGCTGCACAGAAAGGAACTGTCGAACGATATTTCAATAAAAAGGTATAGGCCAAGATCTTCCAAGTTGGAGATTATGTCTTACGACATGTGTTTCAAAACACTCAAGAACAAAACGCTGGAAAACTTTCTATCAAATGGGAAGGACCTTACGACAATGGAAGGTATGGAAAACCCCACGTAGTTGGAATGCCCATCACCTCAAAAGGTATTATTTCTAACCAATTTTCATATGATTTATTCTTTATTACCTATTACTGACTTAAGCATCGGAGCGTCGTTGGCCAAGCCAACGGCCACCCCTTAGTCATTTTTACTCGCAGGTAACGCACGATAAATTGCAAGTATCGCACAAATGTCGCAAATATCGCACAGTTTAAATGCATGCTTATCGCAGAAAACGCACGATTACAATCGCATGAATCGCAACATAATTGCTTTAACGCACGACCATTTCGCAAGAGCACAAGACAATACGCCAGTCGCACGAATACTCTTATGAGTACAAAAAGAAACGTTTCAAATTTTCCTAAAGGCCTTAGTCGCACGATAAATAAAAGCATGCAATAAGACAAAAAGCTAAAACGCACGATATAAGACAAAAGAACCATTGATTAATATTCAAAATATTTGCCAAAATGGCAAAGTAAAAAAATCGTACGATTACAAGAAAGAAACTAAAACTAAACTACAAGAACGTCGGATGACGGAGGGTCGACAACAAAGACTTCTTCGACATTGGTCCGAACCTCAGGTTGGGATCCAGGAGCCTTCTCTTCAACATCCCCCTCCCCAGCAACCACGGCTTCGACCTCATTAGGTTTGTCGTCTGTCGTCTTCTCCTCCTCGAGGTCCTTGAGATCATCATCGTCAAGGAGGTCTTCAGACCCCATTAGCTCTCGAAAAGCTGCTACCTCGTCACTCGCCACTTTCAGAGTAATGGTCCCAGCTCCACGCATTTAGACTATTAGAGCATTGAAGTGTTATAGGTGGTTAAATAGAACTGTGTTAATCAGTAACGGTTACAAGCTATATGAACAAAATTGTAAGATCTGTACGACATTGGTTGGGTCTCCCAAATGCGTGGAGCTGCCGATAAATAGTCTAATCTGAACCTCGAAAGGGGGCTGTTCTGTTCAGTAGTAAAGTTGATAGTCAGTGCTGCAACATCATGCTGTAGCAAGGATCCATACACATTGTTGTTAAACTCCAACCTGATCACACACCCATGCATCATCTCTTATTGTTTTTATATCATTGCTATTAGCTATTAACTCAAATCACAAAAATCATTCCTTCCAAATCATCTTCTAAAATCATTTTAAACGCTTGGCTTAGATTAATCACTTGTTTTCATTGTCCCTATGGATCGATATTCGATACTTTGTACCATTTTACTACTTGTTTCAAAAGACGATACGGGTTTAGTATGTATACTTGCGTACTTTTCCTTTGTTGATTTTAGGGATACATTTTCCATGAATCAGGGGGATCCACAACAGAGACTTCTTCGGTTATAACCTGAGTCACAGGATCGGATCCAGAGGCCTTGTCTTTCGTTACCTCCTCCCCGACACCTGTAGCCTCATGCTCTTTTTCTCGATCTTCTCCTCGTCCAGGTCTTTGAGGTCGTCATCGTCAAGGAGATCCTCAGATCCCATCAGATCTCGAAAAGCCGCCACCTCATCGTTCGCCATCTTGTGAGTAACGGTTCCAGAAGCCACACGACGCATAAGTGCGGCACGTGAGACCACTCGAACAAGGGCAGCATCCTCTTCGAGCCCCAGGATCTTCGACGAGAGAGTCTCCTCTCTCTAAGTCTTCTCCCGACGAACCTCGGCCATCTCCTTCTCCAGCCCCATCATACGATCAAGAGACATCTTTAACCGCTCGCGTTGCTCGGATTGAAAGCGCTCCATAAGCTCTAGCTTGGACTCTAAGTCCCAATATGGACCGACTTGGCATTAACCTCCTCGGTCAGTTGAGCCTTCTTCTTCTTGGCCTTCTCAGCCTCCTTCCTGGCTTGCTTTACGTCAGCCTGATTGGCTGTGATCTCTTCCTTAATCTTCGCCATCCTAGCATGAAGACCATGGCTTGATTGAAAAGCCTGCAAAAAATCGAACAAATAAAACATTAGAAATCGTACGATTATATAAAATAGCGTACGACAAGCTATACTTACTAAGAAGGAAAGGTCGACGACAGAAGCGTCTGGATCCTCAATCTCCAAACCTTCCATGAGTGCCTTTTGAGGAGGAGCGTAAAACTGCTCCAGGACAGGAAAGATGGACGTCGTCTTGATAACATAGTCCGCCATAAACTTCAAGGGCATGGTTATGTTCAAGTTCGTAAGACCTGAACCCTCCACGCCCCTACCCTTATCAGCCCTCGACGAAGACTAACCAAGTACCGCCTCCGTCTACGCAGGAGGGGCAAAATTGATGGGGATAGCATTAAACCCACCTTCCGCCTTTCGCTTGGCTTCCTTAGGTGGGGTATTTTCCCCGACAAACGACGACCGTGTTTGTTTGGCCGTCAAACCCTCAGTAGCGGCTGCAGTCTTCCTCTTTGCAGCCCTCGCAGCAGCCTCCATTTGAGACGTCTTCTTTGACCTAGTTGTAGAACTTGTAAAACAAATGACTCGGTAAGTGTTGGGTTTTTGGTTGACCTCGGACCAAACTGGTTCGAGTCACGGTTCGAAAACAAACTGTTAATTCGAACATCAAACCAAACTGGTTTGATCAGCGGAAGCATAATTGTGTAAAAACCCGAAAGCACATGATCTTTTATTGTTTATCTAAACAGTCATATAATCTGGGGTTTAGAAAGCTTACCTGAATTGCTTGAGCTTGATCCACCCGTGATGAGCCTTACGAACGGATCTTCTAGCCGATCAACAACTCCGAATTCCCGAACACCCGAACAAACTCCGAACTTCCTTCGGCTTGATTGTTGGCGTCGATTACGAGGGAGAGAGAGAGAGAGAGAGGTTTTTTCGGTTTCTATGGTTGGGAGTGAATAGTGAGTTATCAATTCAATGAATGAAAAAGGTTTAACCATAGCTGGATATATATATAACTGAGTAAACACAATCTGTATCATATTCAGTTTCCTTTTTCTATAATTATCCATAAATAAATCTTTCTTCTTCACCAAGAAAGATTATTTCCATATATATATACAATTAATATATTAGTCAGGATAATTACCATATATATATTTAACTAATATATATATTTACCATATATAACAAATATTAATTAAAACCAGTTATATATTTATTTAACTAATAAATATATAATCCCTGTTTAATTAATAATAGAAACCTTTAACTTTGGAGTTTCTTACAGAAAACACCCAATAGATTTATAATTGACTATTATAAATCTTTTCTCTCTATACTGGAGTTATTTTACTTGTTCGTTTTACAGGCCTCACAAGTGTGACCCTCAAGTGTCTTATAACATTGGATGTGTAGTCTGGTTTGTCAACTTCTGCACATAATTACTAACAGACTCCCACTTGTGCAAGTTGGCAATACCGGCTTGACCACACGGACCTAAGGAGGCCCCTAGACAGGCACTTAGGCTAACCAGGTTATAAGCACTCTTATACCCAGGTAGGTGATATCATCCCTTTTAAAGGATACAACATTTATGAACACACTGTTCACAAATCGGGTATAACTAGGCTTTTCCTTTTGCAACACGATATTTCAATTTTGAGTATGAGCATGGATACAGTCAACTCAGAATACTCAAGATTATGTTCATGACTATCCGACTTCCAACTGATTGGTAAACGACAAAGAACAAATCAGTTCGTTTGGGCATGGCCATGCACTTCATCAGTTCTTGTAGTCAGTCAAGGGGCCCGGAAATATCTCTCTTCATAGAAGAGGTGCAAATCCCATCTTGCATATCTGCATTTGTCACCACGACTTCCGCTGAATCTAGTTACGCCCCGTATGACCACCCTGTTACGGTGTGATGTTAGAACGTACTAAGTATCCAGTAGTCCCCGTGATTCCAAACCAGATACCTCAGGTGTTGAGGACAACCTACTGTGAGATTTACTTATGACAAAATCCATGAAGTAATCTCAACCAGCGGATCACATCCGATATTCGCTGTTCTATCGAATATCCGTGCAGTTTTTGGTCTACATCGCTTGTAGCTGTTATTCAACACTCTGTTTTATAACTACCCAAAAACTCACGATGACTTTAAAACCCTATCAGGTTCCCACCTTGATAAGTTGTCACGGATAATTTCAAATAAAACTTATACTAGTTTTATTCCCGGATCAAAAACATGCTAAGTATAAAAGAAACCAAGAAACTAATTTTGTATAGTCCATATTCCACTCTGTAATAATAACAAAATTAATAGCACTTCTAAGTTACTTTTACGGTGTCTATTCAATGTGTACTTTATACTTGGTTTAAATGAAGTATCACCTTCCTTCAATTTAAACCCTTTGATTAGTGTTTACCATCCTAATCAAAGAAACAACCAAAACAACACAAGTTATTAGATAATAATTTTTAACTTGCTTTTGCTAGTTTTGTTTTGCAAACACATTTAAACAAAATCTAGACTTTTCTTTACCATATTGCCTAAATCTTGGAGATACTGGAATAACTCCAAGTTTCTTGAATATGTAAAGTCAACTCCGCAACTTTCCTTAGTTGCTGTGTAGATAAAGATTTCTACCTGAAATCTGACAAAATTTCCATTTACCAAACTGGTAAATTCCAGGAAATTTATCCTAGTGTTCTACAACACTTGATGGTCTAAAAAGGATACTTGAATATCTTTATTACAACACATATAATTATTGATTTTCTTAAAGTCAAAACTTTGACTTTATTGTTTCGAGACTTTGAAACTCTTGATCTAACCTTTTTAACTTAAAAGAATAGATCATATTTCTCATGAATTCTTATCCTCTCTGGATTATGAATTCCTAGAAATACAGATCAATAATATAGCTTTTATTCTTTATCGGAAGCATAGATAGAGAATAAATTGGGCTCCCACTAACCTATATGAAAACTGACTATTACTTAAATTTAATGCTTCATTGACTCAGTCAAGACTTGACTATTTAGTCAATTTTATTTTTAAGTAATAAGTTTAAAACTATAAACTTGAATTTTACTATTCATAAAACTTAACTGGATTTTTATCAAATCCCAATTCCAAAACTTGGAATTTACTAGTTTTATAAATGCTGATATTATCAACGTCATCTGTGATAATATCCTAAAATCCTTTTAAAACATATGAGTAATTTGAACTTGACTACAATATACCTGTTATAATCATATTACTCGTAAATGTTTTATTCCAAAAACACATTCCTATAAAATAGTACTTCGTGTGTTTTTGACAGTTTTCATATATTACTTCGAATTATCAAATTTTGAAGTATATTTGTTAGTGTGGTAGACAATATCTAGGATCAACAAATTGAATCAAGTCTATCTTGACTTAGGTTCAAAGCAAAATTAGATATATATAAATCAAGACAATAATTTTAAATTTAAAATATCAAAAACCCATAAATTTAAAAACAACCAATATTTCAAAACTATCCAAAATAAAATGTTTTAAAATAATCTTAAAATGTCTTGATAATATCTAAAAGAAATCTTGTCTGATCCTCAGAATCCGGGCACTTCATTTCTCCTGATCACCTGCAATCATACATTTGCTCTAGGTGTCAGTTAACTTGTAAACTAACAAGTAGTAATGATAAACTGAAGCAATCATAAAACGTCCTAGGTGTTTATACCTGTTTCATGACGCTTCGGGCAATTGTGTCTCCAATGTCCGACCTCATGACACGTAAAGCATCGATTCTCGGCCTTCGCTTTGTTGACTTTGACCTTTTTGCCCTTGCCCTTGCCCTTTCTATTGTCAACGGCCTTTGGTACACTCTGGCTGACCTTAACCTGGTCCTTGCCCTTGCTGGTGTTCCTTTGCCCTCTTTTCTTCTTCACTCCTCCATCCCTGACCATCAGAACATCTTTGGTCTTGGTCCCCGTCCCCATACTTTGTTCAGCAGTTTTTTAACATGGAGTGCAATTCAGCTATGCTCCTTTCCATGTTGTTCATGTTAAAATTCATCACAAACTGCTTGTAATCATCGGACAATGAATTGAGTATGGTATCCGTTGCCAACTGCAACGGAACTGGGTGACCTAACCTCTCTAGGTGGTCAAGTAGCCTCTTCATTTTCATAACGTGGGCACTGACAGAGGTCCCCTTGGCCATTTTGCACGCGTTTAGAGCCCTCGTGGCATCATAACGCTCTGTGCGAGCTTGCGTTTGAAACATGTCCCTCAACTGGCGGATCATGTCGTAAGCATTAGTGTTCATGAGCCCTGTTTGTAGTTCTGGGCTCATAGTCGCAAGCATCAAGCAGCCAACATCCAGCAAATCATCCGAACGCTTTTGATAAGCATTTCTGATTGCCGTACTGGCATTTGCTGGTGGGGCCTCACCTAGAGGTTCTTCTAGGACATACCACTTTCTCTCGTGCCTTAGCACAATCTGGAGATTGCGCTCCTAGTCGAGAAAATTTGGACCAGTGAGTTTGTCCTTTTCTAGGATCGAGCGAAGAGAAAGGTTATTGGTGTTGGTAACCGTGTTTGTCATCTACACATTTAAAAACTTGGTTTTAGTACCTTTGAATAAACGGTTCCGAATAAATATCAATAAACCCTAAAATGATAATTATTGGACTAGGATCCTTATTTCATACGTCCTGATGCGCGGTTTGCTCACGCCCCACCAGGCCCGTACTATTTCGGTAGGTAAGGACTTTTACCAATCATATCTAACTGACATGACTCCTAGATCTTTTCGGGACATCGGATAAAACCGTACATGTTTTAGTCCCTCTTAGTGCTCTTTGGCCCGGTACCACCCGGTGAGTTGTAACAACTACCAAAATAGATCTCACCATTTTGAACTGGATGTACTCTGGTCGGTACCACCCGATATCGCAGAGTCTTTTCATCCCCTTCAGTTTGGGGTTTGAACGTGGGTGCTAAAGGTTCGACTCCTTCGAGCACCAACGTACCTTACGCCAAAGGTGTCCACAAATGGGTTGCACTACTGATCTATGATTTTATGGGTTTTAACTAAGTTTTTGAAAAACTTTAAATTTCCAGTATTTTTAAAATCGCTATTAAAAGCTAATTGTCTTAAAGGCATTTGTTGTTCTAAAACTAACTGTTTTAAGAAACAACCGATGTTTAAAACTAACTGTTCTAAAACTTACTTGCTAATAAAACTAACTGTTTTAAAAGCATGCCTCTTTTAAGAAAACAATCTTATAATGGTTTTAAAATTAATTTTACCATCTAAAAAATGTTCATAAAATGGTAATTTTAGTTTTTAAAACCAACCTCGTGATATAACTAGTTTTATAAAATAAGACCTAATTTAAAAACATTTGATAAAACCTAAGCATGTAATATCAATAATCACGAGCAAGCATAATAATCACAATCATGCAGTTAAAGAAACAAAAAACAAGCAATTATTGATTTGCCAATTAATTCCTAAAGGACCAAAAATGACCTAAAACTATTTTCTTCCGATCTCCCCGCGTAGCTCCGATCTCCTTCAGTTTCCTTTTTCTATAATTATCCATAAATAAATCTTTCTTCTTCACCAAGAAAGATTATTTCCATATATATATACAATTAATATATTAGTCAGGATAATTACCATATATATTTAACTAATATATATATTTACCATATATAACAAATATTAATTAAAACCATTTATATATTTATTTAACTAATAAATATATAATCCCTGTTTAATTAATAATAGAAACCTTTAACTTTGGAGTTTCTTACAGAAAACACCCAATAGATTTATAATTGACTATTATAAATCTTTTCTCTCTAAGCTGGAGTTATTTTACTTGTTCGTTTTACAGGCCTCACAAGTGTGACCCTCAAGTGTCTTATAACATTGGATGTGTAGTCTGGTTTGTCAACTTCTGCACATAATTACTAACAGTAAGTGTCAGACATACGATTTAAATGTACGATTAAAATTTATTACTTACCCTTCATCTCTTCTTCTTCGACTATCTGGACTTCCGGCTCTATATCACTGTCCTCACCGCCCTTCGACGTTCGGAACGTATGATCAGTCATGCTGTAGCTCAGAAAATGTTCGATCGCCTCAGTTGATTCCTCGAACATGAAGTCAATATCTACATAATAGACATACGATTAGTAAATCATATAAAGCAATAAACCAAAGAAACAAGTAAAAATTATAGTTACCGTTCGAGTTCCATTTCGAAACAACCCAAGATGCATCCCTTATGACCGATGACGTCTGGACAAAGACGTATCGAGACTTTCAGCCTCGATCGTTTACTTGGGTGCGATGAACAAGCATCGTATCATTCCTACCCTTGGGGAATAACCCGTAACGGTTATAGGATAACTTAGGCACGTGATAGGCAGAAAGCAGGTCATCGACCGAAAACGCAGGATGACCCCAATCCCGAGTCACCCACTCGATAACCTGGATGACCCGCCAGAACTGGGGCATCAGTTGTCCAGGGGATAGGTCGAATCGAGTCATGAAGGCTCTAGACAATGGAGAATAAGGCCATCGAAATCCAATCTTAAACGGATACTCGAACAGGGCAGAAAACCCCACCATAGCATCCGCCGGCCGCATCTCTCCGGCCACTCTAATTTGGGCACCCTCCGGTAACCCCGCAAGATCCCTTAACTCCTTTACTTCTAGACTCTCGGTAATCAAACTACTAACCTCCGACGACATGATAAAATCTGACCTTCCTAAACTTTTTCGTAAACGAATAAACCTAAGAATGTCTAAACCTCTAGAACTCTTCTTAGCTAATGATTTCAGACGCATGAACGAGGGAAAGAGAAGAGTACCCATGATGCTGACCTTTTTGCTCCATTGAAAACTACCATTTTCAGAGTAATTGGTTGATTACCTTGAAACAATAAAACATTGCAGCAAAAGGCAAACTTGGATATTAGTCTTCTTCTCTCAAATCATCTCCGAGAAGTGAAATATCATCTGGGCTAATTAAAGGCCAACTAACGACGATGTGATTCTTTCCACGATGTGATTTGGGACCCTAATTTTGACGAATATGGGTTGGATATTTTCCCCAAATTTTGATGAACCCTAAATTTGATGATCCCTAATTCTAATGAAGAAGAAGATTGTTTTTTCGGGTTTAAAAAAAATTAAAATGCCATCTAGGAATTAACCTGATACACAAAGCATAAACTGGTTAGTAGGTAAACTTCGACATACAATAAACCATTTTAAAAGTTTAATACGTACAATAACACATTTTGAAGTTGGATAAACACAATGGGAATTCGGGTATACTTGGATACAATTTGATGAAGATAGTCCTTAACTTAACTGAGTTTTTAGATAAAATAAAGATAGGTTTGAAACTCGATCGTTAGAGGCTATAACTTTGTTTAAATAATGCTTGTTTTTGGTGGTTACGAAAATGTGGAATAAGGAAAGAATTATCGGCATTCACGTGGGTTGTTAGTTATTATGATAAACTAGGAGGTTGGTCAATATGGGTTGTTAGTTATAATTGTTTTTTTTCTTAAAAAAGAAGATGATCATCATGATCTACTAATAATGTGCAACTTTCATTTTTTCAATTAATGATCATTAAAAAAATCAACCAAGGGACATGTATTATCGTGAGAACTAAGATGAGAAAACACATTGATATGTAGTAAGTTCATACAAGAATACTAACTATTTAAGAAAATAAGAAAAACTTTTTCGATGTATAAAATTACATATGATTCACGTATAAAATCATATATATATATGATTTACTTAACTTGTTCATGAACGAAATTTTTCTTAAATAGTTAGCGGTCTCATTTGAACTTCTCTCTCTCTCTCTCTCTCTATATATATATATATATATATATAGACAAGTATCAAATACAAACCATAAAATTCTTAAAAATCGAATCCTAACTGTAAAGACCCAAACTTTTCAACATAAAAAGCATAATATTTAAGTATGTAAAACTCGGCACAAGGCCCTCAAATCAATACTAAATCATAACAACGGAAGCTAAAACACGTCTAAAGCGTTCGACAGAGATACTCGCTTTACACAACTGAGAATCTACTAGCAACGAAAACAATGTCATAGAAAAAAACATAAACTAAAGCTTCAAGACTCTAATCCAATAAGCCTTAAGCATGCCCTTTACCCTTGTCAACCATGCCTCGATCCTAACTCGCTGAAAAGTTTATTTGAAAAGAAACAATGAGGGTTAGACCGATGGTCTAGTGAGAACCCTCTTTTGGGTTTTAACAAAACAATTTATTTAAACACTTTTCAGGAAAAGCATAAGTAGTAATCCACATCCACATCATATATATTAACACATGTCGTCGCCTATACCGCGACAACTTTTGGGAACATACCTCCCAACACTAGCGTCATTCGATATATAATCGAACCTCACAATGGATCCATTACCTACTAGTCTCATACATTCACATGCATATAATCCGAAAATGTAAGGACATAAGCATGTATTCATAATCATACATAACTCATCAATCAAGTGAAAGAAGTGAATAAAATCTTCATAACTTGGTGTGCATACGACACCCTTAGAAAGTTACTTTAGGAAGAAAACTCACATGAATTGCGATTCCTTAGAGTCCACACCTTATGTTGGACTCTTGAACTGCACGATCACCTATATCATGATCCCATAACACATTAATAACTCTGCAATGGCTAAACCTTCCTTAAAGACCCTATAAACAAGATCTAAATCGAAAACCGGCTTAAAATCGATATAAACGAAAAACTCAAAAACAACTCCAGAGGAATCGGCGGGTAATCCATGGCTCCTTACCCGCGGACAACCCGCGGCTTAAACCCTCGTGTAACCCTCCGAAGTTATTGTTGGATGTTCCATTACCAACCAACTTCAAGGGTTCTCCTTAGAAATTGTATCTCATCCAATCCACCATTAGTGTGGTGGCTAGAGCTTAAAAAAGAATCCATGGAAAACTAATTCCGTTCACCCAAAAGGATTCATACTCAACATCAATTTAATAAGTATGATGCAATGGTTGTTCCAATTGGAATCAACCCTAGCTTTCTCAACAATTCTTTGAGAAGAAAAATTAAGGAGGAAGAGAAATGAAAGAGATCATACCTTAGAAGCAACCTTCTTCCCAAATCAATTTCTCCCAAAGTCTTCCTCTTCTTCTCTCTCAATCTTCCAATCCTCACACACACACCTAGAGATTGATCTTTCAAAATGATCTCTTTTCTCTCCAAAACCCTTAGAAAACTAGGCTTATATAGGCTTTTAAGCCCATAATCTATCCAAGCGCAACACTCTTATATCTAAATCTGAAATAAAAGCCCAAGAATAGACTAATTAACACTTAATCAATTTCAACGATTAGCTAATAGCACGGTTATTAAAACTTACCCCCCTTAAAAGAATTTCGTCCCCAAAATTTTGTCCCGAAATTCCGTCCTTAAGCAAAAAGGTATGGATACTTTGCCTTCATTTCGTCCTCACTTTCGCACGTAGCATGTTGTCCTTTTTGAAACGTCAATTGAAATTTCACTAGAGTGATTTCCTTGCTTCTTAACTTGTGAAATTTCTTGTCCAAAATCATTTCCGGTTCTTCTACGTAATTCAACCTTTCATCAATTTGCACATCCTTCAAAGGAATTGTCGTGCTTTTATCCGCTAAGCATTTCCGTAGATTTGAACCATGAAATGTGTTATGGATACTACGTAACTCCTCGGGTAACTTTAAATTGTAAGCTACTTCGTTGACTCTCTCTATGATGGAAAATGGTCCCACAAAACGAGGGCTCAACTTAACTCGTTTACCAAACCTCATGATTCCCTTCCAAGGTGACACCTTTAACATTACCAAGTCTCCGACTTGGAACTCGATTTGCTTACATCTTCTATCCGCATACTTCTTTTGTCGGTATTGGGCTATTTTCATTTTCTCTTGTATCTGCTTTACTTTATCGATGGTTACTTAGACAATTTATGGTCCCGCTAGTTGCTTTTCCCCAACTTCTTTCCAACACAAAGGTGTACAACAATTGCGACCATACAAGGCCTCAAATGGCGTGGCTTGAATGTTGGCTTGGTAACTTTTGTTGTAGGAAAACTCTATCAATGGTAGATGCTTTTCTCAAGACCCCCAAAATAATCACACACGCTCTTAACATGTCTTCTAGTGTCTGAACGGTCCTCTCTCTTTGTCCATTTGTCTGATGATATGCGGTACTCATCGTCAGGTTCGACCTGAATGCTCGTTGGAAGCTATTCCAAACTGCCGAGGTGAATCGACTATCTCGATCCGGAACTATCGATAATGGTACGCCATGACTCGTCACTATTTCCGCGATATACAACTCCGCTAAGTTATACATCGAATACGTCTCCTTGATGGGCAAGAAATGAGCCAACTTGGTGAGGCGTCAACAATCACCCAAATAGCATCAAAACCTTTCGGTGTTCGTGGTAATTTTGTGACGAAGTCCATGGAGATGTTCTCCCATTTCCATTCTGGAATCTCAAGTGGTTGCAATTTTCCACTTGGTCTTTGATGTTCCGCTTTCACTTGCAAACATGTCAGACATCACTCTATGTAATAGGCAATGTCCTTCTTCATAACCGGCCACCAGTAATGCTGTCTGAGATCTCGGTACATCTTGTTCTTGCCTAGATGTACAGAATAACGAGATTGATGAGCCTCCTCCAAAATAATCCTTCTAGCTTCTCCTAATTTAAGGACCCACACTCGACGCTCATGACACTACAACCCCGATTCATTGTCTTGAAGGGTTAACTCTAAACCAACCATCCTCTTCGATTTCAAGTTTTCTTCCACAATGGCCTTCACTTGCCATTTCTTGTTGTCCTCCAAAAGGTCATTGACCACACTCAATCTAAAGGCAATTACCTTCGCCTTTTGTCTTTTCTCCTTTCGGCTTAGCGCGTCGGCCACTACATTGGGCTTTCCCTGCAGATACAAAATTTTGCATTCCTAATCACTCCAAAATTATACCCATCGTCGCTGTCTCATGTTCAACTCTTTCAGACTAAATAGATGTTGTAGGCTTTTATGAACCAAAAAGATTTGACATTTGCTTCCGTAGAGGTACTGCCTCCAAAGCTTTAGTGCAAACACCACGACAGCTAACTTTAAGTCGTGAGTCAGATAGTTCTATTCATGATCCTTCAATTCACGAGAAGCGTACGCAATGACTTTCTATTTTTGCATGAGTACACGTCCCAACCCTTGGTTGGATGCATCACAATAAATCACGAACCCTTCCGTCCCTTCTGGCAAGGACATAATTGGTGGACTACACAACTTAGTTTTTAATTTCTCAAAGGATTCGACTTGAGCTTAATCCCACACAAATTTCTCGTTCTTCTTGGTTAGCTCAGGGGCTGTTTACCAAATTTTCTATTAAGTCATGTATGGATAAATTTGTCTGTCTGGAAAAATATGTCTATCTGGATAGATGAATGTTTTGTTTACTATTTTTATCTGAATCTATCGTCTTAATGACATAAATGACTGTTTTACCCTTCAATTAGTTATGCACTATTTGATTAATTGTTGTTTAATATTTTCAATCGAAATAACATATCTTAAATAAATATTATTTCAACATAAAAAAATCATATACAAAGTGCAATCCAGAAGTGTTCACATTCCCCCATAACCTCCAAAAAAACAAAAGACCTTCTTCTTCCTTTAACTCCCAAGAACCTCCAATCTCCCTGTAAACACCATTTCAGTTCCAAATTCTACTCTTTAATCCCAATGATACAACCCCACATACCAAAAATCCATTACATTTTAGAATCGATCTAGAAATCCGAGATACACCCCATGACCTGAAATCCAATAGAATCCGATGATACACCCTATAGAAGAAGAAATTGATCTAGAAATCGAGGTAGCAAAAGATTTTTCTGAAAGAGGTCACCTGCAGAAATCGGTCTACAAACCGACACTTTTAAAGAAATCAATCTACAAAATCGACGATTGAGTGTCACTGGAAAGGAGGTCGCTGGTATGAGGTTTGTTGGTCATCGAAATGAATGGTTGCTGATAGTTGGAAAGGAGGCGGACGATGAGGGCATGAGGGGTGTATTATCTGGATTCTGGAAGGAGACTTGTTTAAAGAAGCATGTTTTAAAGAAGGGGTAAGGGTGTCATTTTTTTTGGCTGTATGGGGACAATAGCCCGTTTTCATCTTAGCGATTAAGTCCTCTGTTGTGTGAATAAGTCATATGTAAACACCTCAAAAGGGTTGTGCGAATAAGCCCAGTAGACCAATAAGCCTTATTAAGCTATAAGTAAACAGGCCCTTAGTCAGGGGTATTGCCATTCGAGAAAAATCTTGAATAAACTTCCGGTAGTAACCGGCCAATCCAAGAAAGCTCCGCACTTCAGCTGGTGTCCGCGGTGGCTCCCAATTCTTGACTGCTTCTATCTTTGTCTGATCTACTTTGATTCCGTCCTTCGAAACCATATGCCCAAGAAACTGCACTTCCCGCAACCAAAACTCACACTTTGAGAATTTGGCAAAAAGCTTCTCCCTTTTTAAGAGTTTTAACACGGAGCGAAGGTGCTTTTCTTCGTCCTTTTGATTTCGAGAAAAAATCAATACGTCATCGATAAAAATAGTGACACATTTGTCTAGAAATGTCTTACACACTTGGTTCATCAAATCCATGAATGTCACCGGTGTGTTTGTTAACCCGAAAGGCATAACTAGAAATTCGTAATGCCCGTAACGAGTCCGAAAGGCGGTCTTCGGTACATCACCTTCCTTAACCTTCAACTAGTGGTACCCGGATCGTAAATCAATCTTCGAGAAATAGTTGGCTCCTTGAAGTTGGTCGAATAAATCGTTGATCCTAGGCAACAAGTACATGTTCTTGATAGTTACTTTGTTCAATTCTCAACAGTCAATACACATGCGCATGGATCCATCCTTCTTTTTAACGAAAACAGCGAGGCTCCACACGGTGATATGCTAGGACGGATAAACCCTTTGTCTAACAAATCTTGAATTTGAATCATCATTTCCTTCATCTTCTTGGGTGTTAAATGATAAGGTGCACGGGCTATTGGTGCTGCCCCGGGCGTCAATTCTATCCTAAACTCAACTTGCCGATCCGGTGGTAATCCCGACAAGTCGTCCAAAAATACCTTCTAGAAGTCCTGCACCACCGACTTATATCTTCTAAGGCACTTTTTTCTTTCTTTGCGTTAAAAAAAGAGGCCATAAATCCCAAACACTATTTGCTAAGACAACGTTTGGCTTTCAACATGGATATTAAACATGTCTTCCAATCTCTACAGTCCCCGTTAATTATGATCTTTTGGTTATTCTCTAGGGTAATTATAATCATCTTTTTGCCACACTCTATCCACATTGTTAACTTCTAACCAATCCATACAGGCTACCACATCGAATTCTCCCATGCCTATTCGATGATAGCCGCTTGGAAAGTAGCTGGATCTCAGGGGCAGCCCTCGGGGTGTGCCGGAGGTGACACCGCACGAGGCCTCCGGCTGCCGAGGGCCTCCAAATTTTTTCATACATTATCTATAATATATATATTAAAAGAAGCAATAAAAAGTATAACTATTTCTTTAGCCTAATGTGTAACAACCAGTTTCATTTTTCAACATTATTTAACCAAAAATAGTAACTAACATAGCGGTAGCACGTTAACCATTAAAAAGTAATTTATTTTCCCAAAACGGGTCCAAAATTAACAACATTTAAAAGTGATATTAAGTCACAATAAATCCAACTTGCAACCAAAACATTTTCTTATAGTAGTTCAACATCCATTGGTTTCAAATTTCTTAATCATGTCCTGAACTGAATCCTTCCGAGCATCAAGCAGGTGCCTTCCCTTTATCTTTGGACGAGGTACCTGCCACTGAACCACATAAACCACAACGGGTTAAGCATAACGCTTAGTGAGCACAAACCTAGGTTCTATGCATGCATGTAAATAATCATAATCATATAACTGGGAAACTGAACATGTATCATGAACATTACTCAAGGTATATCCACCAAGAGCATCATACTGACACTGGTACCAGGCCTCATAATCACAACTTCCCTAGGGGTGAAACACCTCCGTAGGTACTATCATAACCTTACATGCCAGTTTACACATCAACATATAACCACATGATCACAAGGCATAGCAATATCGAACGCAAGTTAATGTACTCACCTTAGTTCGCTTCACAGACAACACAATCAATCACCTCACACGCCTGAGTATTAAACACCTATACATTACATCATAGTATGGCACACATAAATAACATCTTAAGACTCATAACCGTAACTCTTAGTCTAGGGCTAATTTAGACCTTCTAATAGGGTAGGTAATTCAATTACGAACCCAACGGTCCTTTCGGAATCAAAATCGGAGTTAGGATGCAAAAGTTATGGCCAAAACAAATTTCCAACTCAAAACAGGGGCTAGCGATCGCGAGCCTGATAGCTAGCGATCGCTAGCTATCCTTCCCAACTTTCTGTTCTAGCTCGCGATCACTTCACGATCATGAGCCCCTTTTTGTTCATGGCTAGCGATCGCTAGCTTCACCACCTAGCGATCGCTAGGTGCTGAATTTTCAGCACGAACCCAAAATCGTGATTTCTCATTTTTGGCATAACTTCCTCATCCGAACCCCAATTCGTCCGATTCAAAAAGCCATGGTTTCGTTATTTCAGGCTCTACAATACTACCACAATGAAAATAGGACCAACCTAACACAAAATACTCAATTGGTGATCCAAAGATCACCAATTTCCATAACATTCGACCAAAACCCTAACTTTGATTCAAAACTCGATATTTGACAACAATTAAGGGAAATTGATGATTACCTGAAGTTAGGAACTTAATTCTAACGATGAGCAACGATTGATTGCACCACAAACACACGATTTCTTTTCAACACCAAAACCCCCTTTTGAAACCTCCAAACCCTTTCCTTTCTCTCAAGATTAACAAATGATCAAAAGAGAAGGGTTTGATCATCCAATCCCTTATATATATGTATGCACATAACACCCTCCACTTTCTACATTTACAAACAAGCCCCCTTACCTGAAATTACATAAATGACACCAAACCTTACTAACTTAACGGAAGAAAAGTTAAAACTTAACTGAATGGGAACGGGGTGTTACAACTCTCCCCCACTTACCAAGATTTCGTCCCCGAAATCGCTTAGTCTTGGAACAGCTCCGGATAATTGGATCTCATCTCCGCTTCCGGCTCCCACGTCCACTCTGATCCCTTTCGATGCTCCCATTAAACTTTCACCAGACCAATTTCCTTGTTACGTAAAGATTTTGTCTTTCGCTCCAAGATAGCTATTGGCCTCTCGATGTAGTTCAGTCGCTCGTCAACTTGAATGTCATCAATCGGCACATGAGCTGTCTCGTCAGCCAAACATTTTCTCAACTGGGAAACATGGAACGTGTCATGAATCTGATTCAGTTCTGGTGGCAGTTCAAGTCTATAAGCCACCTTCCCAACTCTAGCTATCACCTTGAAGGGTCCAATGAATCTGGGGCCTAACTTGCCCCTCTTTCGGAACCGGATCACCCCCTTCCAAGGTGACACTTTCAACAACACCTTATCACCCACTTGAAACTCTAAATCTGATCTTCTCCTATCAGCATAGCTTTTCTGACGGCTCTGAGCGGTTCGCAGCCGCTCACGTATCATCTCAATGCTCTCGGTCGTCTGTTGTACTATCTCGGTGCTACCTAGCTCCCGCTGTCCCACTTCTCCCCAACAGATAGGGGTTCGACACCTTCTCCCGTACAACATTTCATATGGGGGCATGCCGATACTAGCGTGGAAACTATTGTTATAAGAGAATTCCGCCAACGGCAAGTAGGTGTCCCAACTAGCTCCAAAATCCAAAACACAAGCACGTAACATGTCTTCGAGAGTCTGAATAGTTCTCTCACTTTGGCCATCTGTCTGCGGATGAAAAGCTGTACTGAACTGCAACCTCGTGCCCAAATCTTCATGAAACTTTCCCCAAAATCGTGACGTAAACCGAACATCCCGGTCAGAAATGATGGTAACCGGGACACCGTGTCTAGCCACGATCTCCTTGACATAGATGTCCGCCAATGCTTCGGCAGATGAACTCTCCCGGATGGCTATAAAGTGAGCACTCTTTGTCAAACGGTCCACGATAACCCAAATTGCGTCGTAACCTCGAGACGTCCGAGGCAATTTGGTAATCAGGTCCATCGTGATGTGCTCCCACTTCCATACCGGAATGTCTAACGGCTGCAACTTCCCATGCGGTCGTTGATGCTCAGCTTTGACCCTCAAACAGGTTAAGCATCTCTCCACGTAACGAGCTACGTCCCGCTTCATTCCTGGCCACCAATAATCAGTCTTCAAGTCTCTATACATCTTTGTGGCACCTGGATGTATCGAGAACTTAGACTTGTGTGCTTCATCTAACAAGGTCTGCCTCGCCTCGCCTGTTACTGGTACCCAGACCCGCCCAAAACGGGTCAACAACCCTCGACTATCCGTTACCAACTGCGGTAACTGGCCCTTGATCCGCTCCTTCTTTTGGTTCTCTACCTTGATTGCGTCGGCTTGGGACTGCCGAATCAAATCAAAGAGAGAAGTCGTCACAGTTAGCCTCATCAACGGTACTCGCAATAGCACGTGATGAGTCTTTCTACTCAATGCATCTGCTACCACGTTCGCCTTTCCCGGATGATAAAGGATTTCACAATCATAATCCTTCACCACATCCAACCATCTCCTCTGTCGCATATTCAAATTCGGCTGATCTAGAAAGTAACGGAGACTCTTATGATCGGTGTAAATCGTGCACTTCACACCGTACAAGTAGTGTCTCCACAACTTAAGCGCAAATACAACTGCAGCTAACTCCAAATCATGAGTCGGGTAATTTACCTCATGCGTCTTTAACTGACGTGACGCATAGGAAATTACCTTGCCACGCTGCATGAGAACACAGCCTAGCCCATGATACGAAGCATCGCAATAGACCGTCATGTCCTCCACCCCTTCAGGTAGCGTCAAAACTGGTGCCTCACACAACTTTTGCCGCAAAGTTTCAAATGCTGATTGTTGTTCTTCTCCCCAAACGAAACTTATGTTCTTCCTGGTGAGTTTAGTTAATGGAACCGCCACTTTGGAGAAATCTTGGATGAACCGGCGGTAGTACCCGGCTAACCCAAGAAAGCTCCGTATCTCTGATGGCGACTTAGGAGTTTCCCAATTCATAACCGCTTCGACTTTCGCTGGGTCAACTTTGATCCCTTCTCGGTTCACAAGGTGTCCCAAAAACTGGACCTCTTGCAACCAGAAGTCGCACTTCGAAAACTTTGCATACAGCTGCTCCTTCCGTAAAATTTCCAACACTTCCCGCAAATGCTCAACATGATCCTCCTTCGACTTGGAGTAGATCAGAATATCGTCAATGAACACGATAACTGACCTATCCAACAGAGGCCTACACACCCGGTTCATGAGATCCATGAATGCCGCAGGTGCGTTCGTCAACCCAAAAGGCATGACCACGAACTCGTAGTGTCCGTATCTGGTCCTGAACGCCGTTTTGTGCACGTCTTCCTCCCTTACCTTCAACTGATGGTACCCCGATCGAAGATCTATCTTCGAGAACCAAGCGGCTCCCTGAAGTTGATCGAAAAGGTCATCGATCCTCGGCAGTGGGTATCGGTTCTTCACCGTAAGCTTGTTGAGCTCACGATAATCAATGCACATTCTCAACGTCCCATCCTTCTTCTTGACGAACAAGATCGGAGCTCCCCACGGTGAACTGCTTGGCCGAATAAAGCCCTTCTCTAACAGCTCCTCTAACTGGTTTGATAGCTCTTGCATTTCCGGAGGTGCCAAGCGATAAGGGGTTTTCGCTACGGGCGCCGCCCCCGGAACCAAGTCTATCCTGAACTCCACTTGTCTTTCTGGGGGAATCCCCGGCAAGTCTTCCGGAAAGACATCCGAAAACTCACTAACTACGGGTACATCCTCCACGGTCTTTTTCTTACTTTCTCCTTGGTCACTGATCAAGTACACCAGATAACTAGTACCTCCACGCAACACATAGCTCCGAGCTTTAGCCATTGAGCACACCTTCGGAAGGCGTTTACTTACATCCCCCAAAATAGTTAGTTCTCCCCCACTTGGGTTTCGAACCACTACCCGACAGTTCTCACAATCTACATTAGCCCCATTCCGTCTTAGCCAATCCATTCCCACCACTACCTGAATCTCCCTCATAGGAATAGGGATGAGGTCTATACTAAACTTGACACCTTCTACCTCTAATACATTTTTCTTATAGATAAACTTACATAAACGAAACTCCTCATCCGCTATTTCTACTTCTAACGGGCTTTCGAGTTTACTTTTTACATTCATAAAATCTTTACAAAATGACAAGGAAACAAAAGACTTGCTAGCACCCGTATCGAACAAAACTAGAGCAGGCATCGAATTAACTAGAAAGATACCTGTCACCACGTCCGGCTCGGCCTTCGCCTCATTGGCAGTCAACTGAAAGACTCTAGCTCGAGTCCTAGGGGCTTCCACCTTCTTACTCGGTCCACCCTCTATAGCCTTGACGGGTGCGGAACCAGAGATCTCAGTCGATACAGCCGCTGTGGGGCACTCGTTGGCAAAGTGACCCGGTCTAAAACATTTGAAGCACATTTTGGGCTCCACTTTGCAGTCACGGCTGATATGTCCAGGTTTCCCGCACTTGTAGCAAGTTCCCGAGCCCATTCTGCACTCTCCCAGGTGATTCTTTCCGCACCTTGAGCAACGAGGGTAATCTTTCTTAACATCTCCTTTCTGATTCCCGGTTTTGAATTTCTTTACCACTTGCTGCTGTGGCTGAACCCGCTCTGCCCTTTTCTTCTTACCCTGACGCTCGAGTTCCAACCTCTCTGTTCGAGCTTTTTCAAACATCTGCTGAAAACTGTCGCACTGTGCCATTACCACAAACTCTCGGATATCCGACCTCAGAATGTTTCGGTACCGATACATCTTCATCCTTTCGTTCTGAACATATTCACGGCAGAACAACGCCCGCTCCAAGAACTTGTTAGTGATTTCAGTCACCGACTCCGTAGTCTGCTCCATCTCCAGAAACTCGGTAGTAAGTCTCTCCACTTCAATCTGGGGCACAAACTCTGCTCGGAACATTTCGAGGAACGCCTCCCAAGTAAGGGCTCCAATCTGTTCCTGAGTCCTGGAACTATTCACTACGCCCCACCAGTCTTTTGCCGGCCCTCTCAGAAGATTAGCAGCATATCTCACCTTTACCTCAGCCGGGCAGAAACTAGTGAGAAAGGCTCCCTCTACCTCAGAGATCCACCTCGAGGCAACAATCGGATCCTTGTCTCCTCCAAAATGAGGCGGCTGGCAAGCAGCAAAATCTTTGAACCCAACCGCCCGATTCTGGCCAGTACTCGAGCTTCCTGCTACACTTCCCCGACCAGCCATGGCGGAGTTGACTTGCTGAGTGACCACCTGGGTCAACTCCCTTTTCATCTGCTCAAAAAGGCCCGGAAGCAGGTCATGCAAGACCTCTCCGACCTCAGCAGCAATAATCCCCCTTAGATCAGGGATTTCATGCTCATCGCCATCATTCGGACGCTCTCCAATTCCAGTTCTTCTTGTGGTCACCATACTGATGCAAGTACATAATTGTTTAGCTAACAATGGAAATAAGTGACCTTACTAGAGAGTAACTCTCACTACCCTTCCTGATAAGCCACAATCGCTTTCATGCTTCTACTTCCCAATCCCATGACTTCAGTCAGTCCGTAACGATCCCTATAATTTAGTCAAGCCTCAACAATACAATGTAATTGCAATGATATGGGCCCTTATATCATTATAATTACACCCTACCCGTTCAGCTTTTCCTCCTCATAAGAAAGGTTACTTCCTAGACCTGGTCATACACAAAACACATAATCATATGGTACCACTAGCACTCTTAGTAGTACCACCTATAACTACCGTGCCATGAGTATCTCTAAGTCATTTTACGTTTATACTTACCCTTGAAGTTGGTCGAATAAATCGTTGATCCTAGGCAACAAGTACATGTTCTTGATAGTTACTTTGTTCAATTCTCAACAGTCAATACACATGCGCATGGATCCATCCTTCTTTTTAACGAAAACAGCGAGGCTCCACACGGTGATATGCTAGGACGGATAAACCCTTTGTCTAACAAATCTTGAATTTGAATCATCATTTCCTTCATCTTCTTGGGTGTTAAATGATAAGGTGCACGGGCTATTGGTGCTGCCCCGGGCGTCAATTCTATCCTAAACTCAACTTGCCGATCCGGTGGTAATCCCGACAAGTCGTCCAAAAATACCTTCTAGAAGTCCTGCACCACCGACTTATATCTTCTAAGGCACTTTTTTCTTTCTTTGCGTTAAAAAAAGAGGCCATAAATCCCAAACACTATTTGCTAAGACAACGTTTGGCTTTCAACATGGATATTAAACATGTCTTCCAATCTCTACAGTCCCCGTTAATTATGATCTTTTGGTTATTCTCTAGGGTAATTATAATCATCTTTTTGCCACACTCTATCCACATTGTTAACTTCTAACCAATCCATACAGGCTACCACATCGAATTCTCCCATGCCTATTCGATGATAGCCGCTTGGAAAGTAGCTGGATCTCAGGGGCAGCCCTCGGGGTGTGCCGGAGGTGACACCGCACGAGGCCTCCGGCTGCCGAGGGCCTCCAAATTTTTTCATACATTATCTATAATATATATATTAAAAGAAGCAATAAAAAGTATAACTATTTCTTTAGCCTAATGTGTAACAACCAGTTTCATTTTTCAACATTATTTAACCAAAAATAGTAACTAACATAGCGGTAGCACGTTAACCATTAAAAAGTAATTTATTTTCCCAAAACGGGTCCAAAATTAACAACATTTAAAAGTGATATTAAGTCACAATAAATCCAACTTGCAACCAAAACATTTTCTTATAGTAGTTCAACATCCATTGGTTTCAAATTTCTTAATCATGTCCTGAACTGAATCCTTCCGAGCATCAAGCAGGTGCCTTCCCTTTATCTTTGGACGAGGTACCTGCCACTGAACCACATAAACCACAACGGGTTAAGCATAACGCTTAGTGAGCACAAACCTAGGTTCTATGCATGCATGTAAATAATCATAATCATATAACTGGGAAACTGAACATGTATCATGAACATTACTCAAGGTATATCCACCAAGAGCATCATACTGACACTGGTACCAGGCCTCATAATCACAACTTCCCTAGGGGTGAAACACCTCCGTAGGTACTATCATAACCTTACATGCCAGTTTACACATCAACATATAACCACATGATCACAAGGCATAGCAATATCGAACGCAAGTTAATGTACTCACCTTAGTTCGCTTCACAGACAACACAATCAATCACCTCACACGCCTGAGTATTAAACACCTATACATTACATCATAGTATGGCACACATAAATAACATCTTAAGACTCATAAACGTAACTCTTAGTCTAGGGCTGATTTAGACCTTCTAATAGGGTAGGTAATTCAATTACGAACCCAACGGTCCTTTCGGAATCAAAATCGGAGTTAGGATGCAAAAGTTATGGCCAAAACAAATTTCCAACTCAAAACAGGGGCTAGCGATCGCGAGCCTGATAGCTAGCGATCGCTAGCTATCCTTCCCAACTTTCTGTTCTAGCTCGCGATCACTTCACGATCGTGAGCCCCTTTTTGTTCATGGCTAGCGATCGCTAGCTTCACCACCTAGCGATCGCTAGGTGCTGAATTTTCAGCACGAACCCAAAATCGTGATTTCTCATTTTTGGCATAACTTCCTCATCCGAACCCCAATTCGTCCGATTCAAAAAGCCATGGTTTCGTTATTTCAGGCTCTACAATACTACCACAATGAAAATAGGACCAACCTAACACAAAATACTCAATTGGTGATCCAAAGATCACCAATTTCCATAACATTCGACCAAAACCCTAACTTTGATTCAAAACTCGATATTTGACAACAATTAAGGGAAATTGATGATTACCTGAAGTTAGGAACTTAATTCTAACGATGAGCAACGATTGATTGCACCACAAACACACGATTTCTTTGCAACACCAAAACCCCCTTTTGAAACCTCCAAACCCTTTCCTTTCTCTCAAGATTAACAAATGATCAAAAGAGAAGGGTTTGATCATCCAATCCCTTATATATATGTATGCACATAACACCCTCCACTTTCTACATTTACAAACAAGCCCCCTTACCTGAAATTACATAAATGACACCAAACCTTACTAACTTAACGGAAGAAAAGTTAAAACTTAACTGAATGGGAACGGGGTGTTACATAATGGTAAGCTTGTGGTGTCATTACCCAATAGACCAGGGTTCAATTCATGTTTGCAGCAGTTATATGTTTTTATAATTAAACAAATTTTAAGTTTGTCTTTTAACATTGCAGTTCCTATTGCTACCTTTTTTTCAATTAAAATAATATTAAAGATTTTTAAATTTTATTTAATTTTATAATTAAAATTGTCATAATAGCTTTTGAAGTATTAAATTTATCTAAATTTGTTATCTTCATTATTCTTCCATATTGCTGCTTTTTTTCAATTAAAATAATATTAATTTTTATTTAATTTCCTAATTAAAATGGTCATATAGCTTTTTAAATATAAGTTATCTTTATTATTTTTCTATGGGCATGATCTCTAAAGTCTTAAACAAACATAATTTTCATCAAATTTTCAATTTTTTTAATTTTTGAAACTATTTCATAAACATTTATCAATTAAACACAATACAGCTAGTGCAATACTAAATTTTTAAAAATGATAAATATTTATCTAATTTCATGTCTTGCATATAGAATTTTGTTAATTATCTCCATTACAATTGCATCAACTGAAATGAGCTTTTTAAAACAAAACTTTTGAAATTTTATATACGATGGTAATATCAATTTGTTTTTGAAGAAAGAAGGATCGATCAATTATCTTCACCATTGAGGTATTCAACTATTTGTGATATATTTTCAAAACATAACTTTTGAAATCTTATTTAAAAAGATAGTATCAATTTTTTTGATAAGGTTCATCTAGGCTTTGCCTAGACTACATCCTTGGCAATTTAGAACAGAAACTGAAAATTCGGCCGTCTAAGACTAAGTTTGGCCACAAGATGCGCACGAGGGGATTCGAACCTGTGGTGAATGGGATACTATCCACATTCCCCACAGGCCTTACCGCTATGCCACAAGCCTTGTGGTTGGGTAGTATCAATTTGTTTTTGAAAAATGAAGGATCGATCAATTATATTCACTATTAGGGTATTAAACTATTTGTGTTATATATTATATTTGTTATTATTATGTAATTGTTTTTATTTTTGTTATTAATTAACTTTTTATTTTATCCAACTGATTAATCATCGTAGATTTTTGAGCATTGATTTAAAAGGTTAGTTCTGTTTTTAGTTAGATATTTTTTATGTTCAATTTATATATCCACTATTTAAGGTTTTTGAATTTAGTATTAAAAGATTTACTACATAATACAACAAAATTTTTATAGGGCCTCGTTTATGTCTTCGCACGCGGCCTTTAAAATGTCAGGGCCGGACCTGCTGGATCTTTGGTCATCACAAACCCACGAATGTTTCTTCGTAAACCCCAAATATTACGCTCTATCATTCGAATCTCCGTCGAAACATAGATCTCCGTGAAACGTGCTTTCTCCATAAACTTGTTTGTGTACGGTCATACTCCCTTGTTCGAGTCGTAGCAACTCCTCCTCTAGTTTCTTCGTTGCCATTAAAAGACAAAATTGCATCTTAAATTTAGTGACAAAATCACTCCACGCCATGGCCCTAGCCGCTTCCGATCCTTTTCCGCTCGTTTCCATCTCTCACCAATAAATGGCATCCTATTTCAACATCGAACGAGCAAATACTACTTTATCAGCCTCACCGCAATAACATGTGTCGAAAATAGTCTCCATTTCCATGATCCACTTCATTGCCAAGACGGGATCCCGATCCCCTTTAAACGTTGGAGGTTTACAAGTCACAAATTTTTTTGTAAGTACATCCATGGTGAGATCTTCTTTCTTCCTTTTCCGATGGAATTGCTATGGTTGGACTTGAATTTTCCGACCCACTAACACGGTCTCTTTGCTTTTCTAGGAGCAATTGCAAAGATTTCTCAATCCTCCCTAATTTATCTTCGAAATCTCCTTTTGTGATTAACTCTTGGCATTCTGCATGATTACTTGCCGCTTCACTTTGGGACCTCGAATGCTCAATCACCACTTCCACACTTTAGCATACCCTGCTAAGGGCTCCTTGTGACGAAGCCCCATACCATGAGTAGTGGCCCTTTCGGTGGCTCTACCTCGTCCTCTTCTGCGCCCTTGCTTCACCGGTTGCCTTGGTATTGGGGGTTTCCATGCCTTCCTCACTGCCGTTGCGGCTAGGGGAGTTTGCACCGGTTCCTCCTCACGTATTTCTTCCACCTCCTCATAAACCTCAACATCATCTTGTCGAGAACGGCTTCTTGTGACACGAGTTGACATAACTGATGCAAAACAATTCAACTACTTTAGATTACTAAGAACAACCAAGTGACTAATAAGTAGGCGCAAATACGTGGGAATTCATAATTACACTGGCCAGGTGTGATTACAAACCCTAGCATATGCCGATCCATCACGTCCACTTGACCCTAAAACAGTAACTCATAAAACGGTACCCTAATTCTCAGTCGTGATCTACTCCTTTTCATGGTTTAAGTCTAGGTTCATAAGGCTACCTAATTCACTTAAATTGGTGCTCTGATACCACATGTAAAGACCCAAACGTTTCAACAAAAAAAGCATAATACTTAACTATGTAAAACTCGGCACAAGGCCCTCAAATCAATACTCAATCCCAAAGATAACAAGAAAGCTAAAACACATCTAAAGCGTTTGACAGAGATACTCACTTTTACACAACTAAGAATCTACTAGCAACGAAAATAATGTGATAGAACAAAACATAAACTAAAGCTTCAAGACTCTAATCCAATAAGCCTCAAGCATGCCCTTTACCCTTGTCAACCATGCCTCAATCCATCTTGTTTGAAAAGTTTATTTGAAAAGAAATAATGAGGGTTAGACCGATGGTCTAGTGAGAACCCTCTTTTGGGTTTTAACAAAATAGTTTATTCAAACACTTTTTAGGAAAAGCATAAGTAGTAATCCACATCCACATCATATATATTAACACATACTGTCGCCTATACCGCGACAACTCTTTTGGGCACATACCTCCCAACACTAGAGGTCATTCGATATATTATCGAACCTTACAGTAGATCCATTATCAACTAGTCTCATACATTCACATGCATATAATCAAAAAATGTAAGGACATAAGCATGTATTGATAATCATACATAACTCATCAATCAAGTGAAAGAACTGAACAACAACTTCATACCTTGGTGTGCATATGACACACTTAGAAAGTTACTTTAGGAAGAAAACTCACCTAAATTGCAATTCCTTAGACTCCACACCCTACGTTGGACTCTTGAACCACACGATCACCTATACCATGATCTCATAACAGATTAATAACTCTACAATGGCTAAACCTTCCTTAAAGACCCTATAAACAAGATCTAAATCGAAAACTGGCTTAAAATCGGTCTAACTGAAAAACTCAAAAACGACTCCAGAGGAATCGGCGGGTAATCCGAGGCTCCTTACCCATGGACAACCCATGTAGAAGACCCGCGGCTTAAACCCACGTATAAGACCTACGGCTTAAACTCGTGGGTAACCCGCCGAAGCTAATGTTGGCTTCGATTCTACACTTGAAAATCCTTCTCTAAGTTCCCTAAATTCCACCAAATTCAATGGAGATTCCTCCATATCATGGATCTATAAACATTGATTAATAAGAATATCAATCCTACTCCATTAGCACCTAACTTCAAGGGTTCTCCTTAGAAATTGAAGCTTATCCAATCTACGATTAGTGGTGGTTAGAGCTTAAAAGGGAATCCATGGGAAACTAATTCCATTCACCCAAAAGGATTCAGACTCAACATCAATCTAATAAGTAAGATGCAATGGTTGTTCCAATTGGAATCAACCTTAGCTTTGTCAACAATTCTTTGAGAAGAAAAACTAAGGAGGAAGAGAAATAAAGAGATCATACCTTAGAAGCAACCTTCTTCCCAAATCAATATCTCCAAAGTCTTCCTCTTCTTCTCTCTCAATCTTCCTATCCTCACACACACACACACACATAGAGATTGATCTTTCAAAATGATCTCTTTTCGCTCCAAAACCCTTAGAAAACTAGGCTTATATACATAGGCTTTTAAACCCATAATCTATCCAAGCCTAACACTCTTATTTCCAAATCTGAAAATAAAAGTCCAAGAATAGAGTAATTAACACTTAATCAATTTCAACGACTAGCTCATAACATGGTTATTACACTAACCATTGATGTTGTGTTTTGAAGTTTATAGATATTAATGTAATTGATTTCAAATTGGAACCGAATTAATCAAACAATGAAACAATACCTTATTTAAGTAAGGACGCATCAAGAAGTTCCAAGATAACTTATGACCACTTATTCATCTTATGGAGTTAAATCTCCAATTTAGTTCAAATCCCTAAAATGTACATATCCTCTTGAGAGAGTTAGATTATGGCATATTTCAAAAATCATGAAATAGTAGGTCTCTAATATATTACGTATGATTCTTTTTGTCTACAAAATTCAGTATAATCATATTTTGACTATGAAGAACTAGTATTTTACAATAAAAGATGAGTAGGTCATAAGTAAACATGTAATGATATGTATCTAGTTTTAACCAAACATTTAAAACTTACAAATAAGGTTTTTTATAATGAAACCTAAAAACTTAGTAGAATGAAACCTACAAACTTAGCAAACCCTAGTAGTTGGGAAGCCTCTTAAATTCTTGAAGATCCCCACAGTTTCCCATCAAAATTTTGCTCAAAAGCTGAATAATTGTCCCAACTCCCCCTTAGAAACACAATAAATGTAACTAGGTTGAATTTATGAGGAGAGCGCACAGAGTTAGGAAAATCACACCTAATGGTCTCAAAATCGCGTCCCAAGTTGAAAATGAATAAGAAATGGACATGTTGATATTTATACCCAAAGTAGGAGTCGACCGATTCTGCCCGACGATTGTGCCAAATTGTCACTATTGTCGAGCGCGTACGATAAGCATCTAGATGCCAACGATTGTGATAGGCGATGATCCCTGAGGTTCTCTTGTTTATTCAGCCTCGATACTCTCGCATAGAGTACCAAGGCTGAAATCTTGTTCTCATAAACTTTAGTCTTTGGGGTACCTGTGGTGGTTGCTTGAACTTAGAATTTGGGCATGTGAAATCTCATTAGAACAATACGAGGAAAGCTATACTATTACTTACACCCTATAGTGGCAGATGTTACAATCATTACCACCTTGGAGAAGATTTCATCCTCAAAATCTAACCTTGCAATAATAATTGAGGATATCGCCTCTTCATATCCTCCTCGGCCTCCTAAGTCATATTTGCACCTCGGTAGCGCTTTAATTGTAGATTGACCATGGTTACTCCTTTATGGCATAACTTCTTTGTCTTTCTCCTATAATATTCTCTCATTCTTCTAAACATCGATTGTCATTGTCAACTTAGATTTCGATAAGAGGATGATGCTATTTTCATGGCCAGGAACTTTCGTAAGTAGCCTACATGGAAATTAGGCCTCCATTTTTATGGTAAGTCTAATTTGTAATCTTGAAGTCTGACGCATTCCAAAATGGTAAAAGGTCGAATGAAACCGAGGTTATGTTTCGTGCGTTTTTTCGAATAGTATGATTCCTTTCCAAGGGAAAACCTTCAACATAACTCGGTACCCTACCTAGAATTCGATAGATCTTTGCTTCTTGTTGACGTGACTCTTTTATCGGTATTGAGCTGCTTTCAAGTGTTCCCGGATGCTTTTTATTTTGTTGTAGACCGTCCCAAAACTTGGAAGTAAACTAGTTATCCCTATGCGAAACAATTAATAGGGGCACCCTATGTCTTGACACCATTTCATCGATGTAGACTTTGGCTAATTTGTCCATTGGCAATGTCTCTCACATTGCTAGAAAGTGGGCACTCTTGGTGAGTCGGTCCACTACCATCTAAATTATGTTGTGACCCTTCAAAGTTCTCGATAACCTTGTCATATGTGCTCCCCTTTCAATTCCAAAATCACCTTGACTTAAATACACATGCCACATTTCTCCATTTATTTTGCCACATTTATCTTCACCACTCGCCACCAATAGTTCTATTTCAAATCCCTAAACATCTTGGTGTTTCCAGGGTGAATAGATTACTTGGACTTATGAGTGTCCTCTAAAAGTAGCTCCCGATTTACTTTGGTACCCAAATTCAGCCTTGAAACAATTTAAAACCATAAACTATCCTCTGTTAGCAACTTTTGTTATTTCGTCACAACTCCGGTCTTCAAATCCCTTTCTTGAAGTGTTTTAGCTTGGCACTCCTTAATCTACTCTACTAAACTCGACACCACGTCAATCCTAGTAATTGACATCTGAATGCCACTTCTGTGGCATCGGCCACCATATTTTCCTTGTTGGGGTTGTAGAGTAGCTTATAATCGTAACCCATTAGCAAGTTAAGCCATCTCCTTTGTCGAATGTTGAGCTCTTCTTGATCAAATATAAATTTGAGGCTCTTATGATCGGTAAGGAGAGTACATTTGTCTTATAGAGGTAATGTCGCCAAAGCTTCAAGGAAAACACCACCGCAGCTAGTTCTAAGTCGTGTGTATGATAATTCTTCTTGCAGTTCTTAAGTTTTCGTGATGCACATGCTATGACCTTTTCCCTTTGCATAAACACACATCCAAGTCCCATCTTAGAGGCATCACTATACGCCACAAGAACTGGCGCCTCACACCTCTTCTTAAAAGTCCTAAATTCTTTTTCTCGAGTCTCGAACAAGAACTTGACATTTTTCCTTGTCAAGATCATAAAAGTTGAGGCAATCTTTGTGAAATCTAATCTTAGTTAGTGACCAGGTTGGCCCCAGAAACTTCTAATTTTTTACGAACTCGTTGGTGGTTCCCAGCTAATCATAGCCTCGAGTTTACATGGTCCACCTTCACTCTATCTTTGAACATTACAGGACCCAATAATTGAATTACTTGCAGCTAGAACTTGCATTGCGAGAACTTTGCATACAACTTCTCCCTTCAATGGACTTCTAGTACCTCTCATAAGGGTCACCTATTGTAATATCCGGTTTCATTTTAAACAAGCATTTAATAGAATAAGTAACAAAAAAGTTGCGGAAGCTTTAATTAAAAGTAAAAGCAACTATTTTCCCAAAACGGGTCCAAAGGAAATAACTTTAAAAGTAACAATCTCAACTTAATCCGTTTTGCAAACCAAAACATTCCAGGAAAAAGTGTTTAATGTTCATCTCCCAAAAAAAATCTCTAGAAACTTCTGAACTGAGCTGATCCGAGTCATCAAACTGGTGCCTTTCCCTTATCCTTGGAAGAGGTACCTGTCACTAAACCACATAAACCACAACGGGTTAAGCATAAAGCTTAGTGAGCACAAATCTAGGCTCTATGCATGTACATAAGTAATCATAAGTATTTAACTGTAAAGTGAACATGTATCGTGACCTTTACCCAAGATGTGAACACCAAGAGTTTCTTGACTGACATTGGTACCAGGCCTTACAATCCCAACTTCCCTAGGGGTGAAACACCACCATAGGTACTATCGTATAATTACATGTCAGTTACATAACAACATACACTACATGATCATGAACATAGCAATCGTGAACACAGCTTAATGTACTCACCTGATAATAAGGTCTAAACAACACACACTTGAAGTATATAGCACACGTAGAGGTTCAAGCACCTAAACATACTCATAGCATACGAATAAACGACCTTTCATTCACATTTCTAAACCGTACCCGAACTCACGAGCCGTAGACATAGCATAGCTATCTCAATGGCTTCCAAAATCTACCATTCATCACTATTAAACATCCCTAAGAAAAGCCATAAAAGAAAACCCCGATCCGAACCCAAATGCAAAACTTGCATTTTGGGATCAGCGGAAACGGCGGGTCAATCGGCGGGTCACGACCTGCCGATACCTTCACGTTGAAAACTTGCGGGTCGACGCCCTTTTCAGCCGAAAACCAAACCCCAAAAACGATTTCTGCACTTTTTGGACCAAAATAAACATAGCAATTGATCCCATAACATATGCTAAAAAGACTCAATTGATGATCCAAAGATCATCAATTTACCACTTTCTAACCAAAAACCCTAACCTTGAAATAATTCTAACGATTGACCCAAAATACAATCATAAGGACACGGGATTACCTTAACGAAATCACCCACGACAAAGAACAACAAGTTGCTAAGCCAATCGAACCACCTTTTCCTTGCAATTGCTCCAAATCGACCAAAGCTCTTCCCCCTCTCTCTCGAATTCGATAACTGACAAAGAAATAGGGTTTTGGGCTTCCAAGCTACTTATATACACTTAACATACATGACCTCTAACTTTCTACAATGACACCTAAGTCCCGGAACCTTAAATTTTACAAAAACAAACCTTAACTAACTTAAATCTGAACATTAAAGTTAAAAACTTAACTTAGAAAATGGGGCGTTACACCTGTACTCAGCCTTGTCTCTCAAGTAGACTTAGATATCCTCGATGAAGACTATTACTAATATGTGTAAGAAGGGATAACACACACGGTTCATTAAATCCTTGAACATCGCTCGAGCATTTGTCAACCCGAAAGACATTACCAAAAATTCATAGTGCCCATATCTTGTTCTGAATGCGGTCTTGGGAGTGTCGTCTTTCTGTACTCTTACTTGGTGATACCCAAATCGTAGGTAAATCTTAGAAAAACATCCCGCATTTGCTAATTAATCGAAGAGGTCATCAATCCAACAAAGAGGATACTTATTCTTCATGGTGACTTTGTTAAGTTCTCAGTAATCTATGGACATACGCATAGATCCATCCTTACTTTTGACAATTAGCACCGGATCTCCCACGGTGACAGATTTATTAAGCCTTTCGGTTCTTGTAGTTGGGTAATCATGTCTTCCATTTCAGTAGGTGCCAATCTGTAAGGAGAGCGTACAATCATGGCTGCTTGCGGGGTGAGGTCGATGTAGAATTCCACTTGGCGCTTCGGCTATATGTCGGGTAGACATCTAAAAATTCTCACACTACATCTACGTCTTTGTTCCCCTTCTTCTCTAACTTATCATCCACCACGTAAGTTAGATACAAAGAACATCCGTTGGATAAACACTTACACATCTTGAGTGAGGAGATGATCGTGGTGGTTTTCTTTCTTGTCTCTCCTTAACTAGTGACCTTACCTTCGCTTGTCTAAAATACTCTAATCATCTTGTAGCAGAAGATGTCGGCGTTATTCATCATCAACCAATCTATACCTACTACGACATCAAAGCCTCCTATGGCCATGGATAAAAAATTTTATCATGAAGGATCCCCTATCTATTTCCACGGTACAATTATCATAATGTTCTCGATTTATATTTTACTCCATGTTTGCTACCATTACTACTGGTGTATCGGCTAGAACGCTAACCAGAGTGGCAAAGTGTTTGCAAAATGAACTCGACATAAAAAGGGCAGTTTGCAAGTAAATAAAACAAGGGTTTAGTTCACAAAAGTGTGTCTAACTTGTCACGAAAAGTTATTGTATCTATTGTACTTTTATTTTTACCATTTGGCATATCAAAGTTTAAGAAATGATCATTGTATGTATCCAAATTTATCAAAACCTACAATTTAATGTATCTAACTTGTCACAAAAGTGTATTCAACTTGTCACGAAATACATTAAATGGTAGGTTTTGATAGTTCTGATATGCCAAATGGTAAAAATGAAAGCTCAATACATACAATAACTTTTTGTGATAAGTTGGATACACTTTGGTGAAGTAAACTTATAAAACAATATACGTGAAGGCAGTGAGTTTACTAGGAACTTACCCCAAACTCAGCGGTAGCCTCCTCGGCGGTCATCTAAAATGCCCAACTCGAGGCCTTTGGCGGGTTGTCCTTCCAAACTACGGACCCGCTTGAAACCCCATGATTACTTCCTGTCAGCTTCGGATAATCTCTCTTCACGTGCCTCGACTCTCAACACTCGAAGCAAACCAAAACTTCTCCATAAAATGTTGGGTGTAATCCCTTACAAACATATTTCGTTTCCTTGAATGAGGCCCAAGAAAGTCAGGCCAATACACCCGCCTCTAATGAAAAAGTTTGAAAATTTTCATTAAGAAAAATATTCAAAAACTTAATCATTTAAAATAGTATGATTTATTGAGTTTGTCTTTTAACATTTTTAATCATTTAAAATAGTATGATTTATTGAGTTTGTCTTTTAACATTTTTGTCTCGTAAAAGTTAATAACCGAGCTTTTGAAAACTTTTCCCAAGGGTGAGATCCTTTTAATTTATACATCTTATCTCTCAATTTACTCATTTCAAACAAACAAAAATAATATATGATTTAATTAGAACAATTCATGTTATCATTAAACTAATAGCTAGTATGAATAAGCACAACAACTTGAAATATAAAAAACGAAAATTATTGTTGTAATATTCATGACGATTCAAAAATTTCAGTAGTGATGAATTAGAAGGTGAGGTAATAGCTAGTATGAATGCATTAAAATAATCAAAAATATAGATGTTGAGGTGTTGGTCGTCTATAAATAGAGGCATTCCAAACTTTTTAAAAGAGATATATAGCTGAGTGTGTGTTTTGGTGAGGTGTGTGTGATCATAGTCATAGAGAGAGATATGGACGTCACTCAGGTACTTCGGATGAATGGTGGTGATGGAGATTATAGCTATTCAAACAATTCTCTTCTCCAGGTAATCCCATCCTATACATGTATATAATACAAATAAACATATATTTCTTTTGTATTTGATTTTGTAGATTAATCATATATGATTTTCATTAATTCGTATGATCTTTTAAATACTTATTGATCTCGTTAGATCTTCAAATGTGAACCACTTTTTGGTTGTGAACGTGAGGACAACCGAGAGCGCGACATGTGGCGACTTTGAGTGTGGTCCCCCCCTTTAATTCAATGCCCCTCCCATGAATCGCACCTAGTCATCCGCCGTGGACCTGACGTGGCGCCTAGTCATCCGCCAAATGTCGCGCTTTCGGCTGTCCTCACGTTCACAACCAAAAAGTGGTTCACATTTGAATCCACCCCTATATACAGGGGAAGGTTCAAACGAGAAGCATGTCAATTTATGAAAACGTGAGGAGCAATCTCAGCCACTCATCTCGCGGTTACAGTGGACGTGATCACGGAGGATTGACACGATTCATGGGAGGGTCGAGATTATAAAAAGGGGGGATCGGTCAAAGCCGGCTTTATTGACCGAGATGAGTGACTGAGATTGTTCCTCACGTTTTCTTAAATTGATATGTTTCTCGTTTGAACTTCCCTGTATATATATAGAGTCCCATTCCCTTGTGAACCACATATTTCTTGTTAACTTTGTTAACCTACATAAGCCGTTGATCAAAACACATCAATGGCCTAGAACTTTTAAAACACATCAATGGCCTAGAGAGAGAGAGAGATGGGACATTGGGTCTCTTGATCCATTGAACTTTTAAAAGTAACCAATTTTATCTTAATAATTTTTTAAATATAAAGCTTTTAACCGGGTTGAATCGATTCAATTTATTCCCAAAACCCCACCAATTTCACTCTCCCTCCAAAAACACTTTTTCGCTGGTTTGATTTTCTGGTTTTTTGGTTTCTCCCTATCCTACTAGTGACTTATTGGTTGTTTTTTAAGGTAATTTTTTTGGGTTTTAACTAATTTCGATAATATAATGTAATTGATTATCTACGATGTTAATCGCAAACTGATATGATTTTGCTCCTATGTAGTTTTCGATTCCTTTATATCTTGCTAATTAATTTGTTTGTAAAGTGGGTAAGTAAATATTTATTCTTTTATAAACAATTTACGCTACTGCTGTAGCATTGTTTAATCGAAATGGTAAGAAAACAGTCAAAAACCGAATTAATAATGGAATTATTATTGAGTTAACGCGCAAACCATTTAACTCAAAAATCTAATAACCCCGAACTCTTCTATCAATTGTAGCTTGTTACAGCTAATATTTATTTGTTAATTGTAGAGACGGGTGATAACAATAATGAAGCCCATAATCGAAGATGCTTTGACAGATCTATATTGTGATTTAAACTTCCCCAAAACCCTAATCATGGCGGATCTTGGATGTTCATCTGGACCAAACACCTTTCTAGTGGCATCGGAGCTTGTTAAATCAATTGACAACATTAGGGTTAAACTAGGCCACGATGAACCACCACAGATTCAAATCTACTTGAATGACCTTCCACATAATGATTTCAATACCATATTTGCATCCGTATCAGAATTTCAGAAGAACCTAACGAAACAAATAATCCCCGATTCATCTTCACCGCTTTGTTATTTTTTCCGGTGTCCCGGGTTCGTTCTATTCCAGATTGTTTCTCAGCAAAAGCATTCATTTTGTTCACTCTTCCTATAGTCTCATGTGGCTCTCCCAGGTTAATTAATTGATCTCTCCCTTCTTTAATTCTTTCTTTATGCATGTTAATTTAGTGGCATATACGTTAAACATGTTTAATTATTTTAATAAACTAACTAAAATAACAAAATTAAAATACATAGAAAGGATATAACACATGCGTTGAACTCAATTATTAAATTATTGTCAAAATGGCTTCGAGGCATACGAGAAATTGCTTGTTGAACTGATCCACATGCATATTTTTATTTTTTATTATTATTTTTTTTGTCTCAATGATGTTTTAATATGTCTTTTTCAATTATTAAATTTTTGTCTAAAGGAACGTACCTTTATACCCATTTGGAGTGTAGAGATATAAAAGTCATCAATCCCCCATTTTTCTCGTGTAATAGGCGTTTCACCAATAAGAAATGGATTTGGTCCACGTGGTTCGGAGATTTTTATGGATTTGGTCTCTAAACTTTAATAATTACGGATTTGGTCTTCGTGATTTGCAAATTATATTGAATTTGGTCCTTGTGGTTTGCAAATTCTATTGGATTTGGTCCTTATGGTTTGCAAATTGTATTGGTTTTGGTCCTTGCCTATTTACACTACTTGGGACCAAATCCAAAAGAATTTGCAAACCACAAGAACCAAATCCGTAATTACTGAAGTTTAGGGACCAAATCCATAAAAACCCCCAAACCACATGAACTAAATCCGTAATTTACTCTAATTTTAATATTTAACATACATATATAGAGAGGTTTTAAAGAGAAATGTTAACTGTATTAGTAGTACAGAAGAAGAGACCATGAGACATCAGATAATTTGTTGCAATATATGAAAAAGATAGCGGGATAGTTACGTAACTTTTAGAAATAGACGACAAACAAGTTCATATGTAAACTCGTGATGTGAATTACACGGGTTCACATATGAACACATTTTTCGTCTATCTGTAAAAGTTAGGAAACTAGCACTCTATTTTTGGCAAAGCCGCATATACACTACTAGAAATTTCAAATTTACTAAACATCTTTTCCAATGGATTAAGGCCGTCATCGATTTGTCACGGAATACCGATAGATCACCAGGGAATTTCAAGATTTAGTGACAAAAAGCAAAACAGTCCGAAGTCCGTCGGTAATTACAAAGGTTTACGATGGATTACCAATGGATAAATTAATATTTATGTTGATTTATTTTTACAATATATTCCGTTAGTGATTCGTCGGAAGAAGATCATATATGTGTGTGTGTGTGTGTGTAAATTTTGCCAGTGATCCGTCACAAATCATCGACCGATTATTGTCACAAAAGAGGCGATGAACTCACCTATTAAATTATTTTCTTAAAATGGCTTTGAGGTCCACATATGAAAAGAAAAGGCTAATAACAACCCGTTACTGATCTTCAAGTTTTTTACACATTGTTAACCATATGAACATGTCGTGATCGATTGTTGAGCAGGTTCCTGAAATTGGAAAGATAAATAAGGGGAACATATACATGTCAACTACAAGCCCGCCAAGTGTGATACGAGCATACCATGAGCAATTTCAAACCGATTTTCAGACGTTTCTCCGATGTCGTGCAGAAGAGTTGGTGAATGGAGGGCGTATGGTTTTGACAATACTAGGACGGCGAAGTGACGATCCATGTAGCAAAGAATGTACTTATGTATGGGATCTCTTAGCCCTGGCCCTAAATGATATGGTTTATGAGGTATACCACCACCTACTAATTATCCTATGAGTTGTGACCTTGCTTCATTCACTATAACATTAAAATTTTCAAAATCATATCATCAACTTGTTCTATAAACATTACTTCTATAATATTTTTGTTATAAGTTCATTTTCTATAATGAATGTAAAATTTAATCTAAAGTTCCTAAATGAAATCAGGGACTCATAGATGAAGCGAAAATGGATTCGTTCAACATCCCACAGTATACTCCTTGTGCCAAAGAAGTGAGTTACGAAGTTGAGAAAGAAGGTTCATTTGAGATCGACTGTCTCGAGGTTTCTGAAGTGAATTGGGATGCATCCACGGACAACGACAGTTTGGATTCATTTGCAAAAGATTCAGAAGGAATCAATATGGGGAAATGTATGAGGGCTGTGGCAGAACCTTTGTTGTTGAGTCACTTTGGGGAATCGGTGATTGAGGAGGTTTTTTCGAGGTACACAAATATCATCAAGAAACGGATGTCGAAAGAGAAGACTTCGCTCATCAATGTCACGGTTTCAATGACCCGAAGAGGGTTAGGTTTTATGCTGGCATAATCTGTGTATGTTTTTATTATAAGGTTCAATAAAACAATGTATCTATCATTTTAACGATAATTATTGATGTTTTATTTCATGCAAACACTAAACCTACATAAAAATTCATTCATAATTTGTCGCTAAAGTTGGATTCGTTGGTGATCCACTCGTAAGAGTGTTGGAAATATTTGTAGGTTGGGAAGTTTTTCCCATCCCACATAGGAAGGAGCAAACAATTGAGATGGGTATATAAGCTTTACTCCTTGTGAGGCTTATAAACTCATGTATAGGCTAATGGTGGGGGCTAAATGAAAGTGTAACACGCGTGGCCGACGCAGCCGCGGAGTATCACGATAAGACTTTGCACTTTGCACTTCGCTCCTCGCATCAGAGCTGAAGAGCCCGCTAGGGGTGTTCAATATTTGAATGCTATTCGTATAAACCGAGATTGGACTCAAACTCGAATAATCTAATACAAATCAGTTTGTTTGGTTTTCAAATCGGTTTTGGACTCGATTCGAAGGTTTACATTGGTTTTCGAATCGAATTTTGAATTTATAAAAATATTCGAAATCCGACTCGAAATTCGAGTATATATATACACATAAGATTATATATATAGATATATAAATTTCAAGCTTTATGATTTATAGTTATCCACATTGTGGGAAGTTTTTTCTATTAGTTTTTGTTGATTATCTACATTGCAGAAGATTTTTTGGGTTATCTGGAGTTTGTTATATGATATTTTATTGTTATTATATGAAATTTTGGATGCTTGTCATTGTTAATTGTTAATTGATAATTTGTAATATTGATATTTGAATGGTTGATACTCAATTTGAGCGAATGGCTAAATTTAATGCGGATGTTCATCCCTTTTTGGATCAAATTATTAGTTTTTATCCCCTGATTTTGTAGTAGAATATTTTTTTCAACTAAATTTGGATAAACCCGAATTCGACTCGAATTCGATTCGAATTCTACAATGCGAATTCGAGTCGGTTTTACATGTTTCATTTCGAATTCGAATCGAGTTTCGAATTTACCTAAAAAACTTTCAAATTCGAACAATCCGATTCGAAGAACTCGAGAAACCCGAAATTCGACTCGATGAACACCCTTAGAGCCCGCACTCGTGCTTGTGCCTTCTTTTTAGAACCGAGCTAGATTGTGTAGAGATAAAACTGATTAATTTCACAGCTGCTTAAATTAATTTTAATCATTTTGAAAATTAAAAAGGAGCTATCCCACGTTTTCTTTTGATCAGTTGAAGACTTAGTCTCCAACTTGAATTCCTAAACTTGGGGAAGAAGCTTATCCCATGGCTTATCTCCTCCTTTATCCTCTATAAAAGGCAGCTGCTGTTCCCTTTGATAAACACACTGAAAATAATCAGCTTTCTGATCTCTCTCTCTCTCTCGAATACTTTGCTGTTTTCTGAGCTCATACTCTGCATTATTATCGAACAACATTGCTGTTGTTGTTTTGATTCGACTATATCAAATCCTGGGGTGTCTGCGATCGAGAACTCACAGCATTACGAGTTGCGCCGAATACCTTTAAGGACAGGAGCGATCTCCGTGCAGTTACGTTTTCATTGTTTCAGATTTCTGCTACGAAAGGTTGGTTTTCATTAAACTTGTGCGTTGTATTTGCTTTCTAGTCCAGTAGCCTGGACGTTCTGCTTCTACTCCTTTCTCTTGCGGTTTATGTCGAGAAGGACATAAAACGGTTTAGGAATTATCTGTTGTTTGTGTTAACTTTCTGTAGTCTTTGTTTCATGGTTACCCAAAGTTAGATTTCTTAGAACTTGACAGTTTGTTTAATTGCTTAATTATTCTTTTAATTAATGCACTTGTTATAAGTTTTTACAAATCTAAGTTATATATATACTTTCTGTTTGATTGTTGGTTTATTAATTGCTGGACCACACAAATACTTTGTCACCTTTGATTTCTTATTATAAATAAGAAAGTTGGCAACTCTTGATTACTAATCAAAGATTGGTTTGGATTTACAAAACTTAATTCTGATTTCCGGTTTACAACAAAGAGAGTATGTCTATTCGAATAAACGTTGTGAGAAATGAGGTCACCGATGCCTTCGTTACCGAAGGATCACGTACGACCCTTATTACTAACAGATCACCCACAACCCTTAATAGCGACATATTGGAGACAATCTCCTTTATAAATAACTAAATTCCTCCTAGTTTGTTTGTATGATGTGTGTGCGCGCACACACACACATATATAGTATTAGGTTCAAAAAAAGAAGTGCTAAAAACACACAAAGTAGAGATGTGATCTTCACCGCTCATCCGGTCAATAAAGACGGTTTTGACCAATGACCCTCCGTGAATTGCGTCTATCAGCAGTTAAGATCATAGTTGAATAGTCAAAGATGACGGCTTTGACCGGGTAAAGCCGCAATCTTTGAATAGTCAACTATAATCTCAATAATTGAGTATAGTGCAGATTGTCGTAGTTGTTTGTAATAACGCTATCTATAGGAAAAAAATCTTTATCCACTACAGCACTTTTTTGCAGGATTTCAAGCACGCGTCTTGAAATGGATCTCAAAAAAATCCCAAAAAGACTATTTTGTGGGAATTATGGATCTCAAATGTAACTTTCCTTACCAATCCTTTTTCTAGCTTGAACTTGAAGCTTGATTATTTTGTTTTTGGATTGGAAGGCTCTTTTGGTTTATTTTGTTTGGTTTCAGTGGATTTTGTTTTCTTTCGGGTTTATTCTATAACTTGCAGAATCTCTTGGTGCTTTTATTCATTTTTCGTTTCTCAATTTTTACCGTGTTGGCCTTTTAAAGAAAAACCAACTTTACTTGGAAAAATAAATATTTTTGTCCATAATTGTGTTTTATACATTTATTCATATAAATGGTAATCAAATACACACCTTGCAATTGTTGTAAACCTTACAAACCAATCAATTGGTAGGTTAACCCCAATGGGGCAGCCTACCGGTTAAGGCTTGGTGTTGGGGAAAAACCCACCCAAGTTCGAATCCGGGGATGAGCAACCAGGGGCCACTGAGTGTTAATCCCAGGGGAGCATGCTTTAGCTCTCGGTAAAAATTGCTAAGGATGTAGTCTGGCCAAAGTCCAGGTGAATCTTCCCAAAAAAAAATGATTAAGGTTCATTTATTAATTATTATGATTTAATTATTTGAGTTTATTAATTATGATCAACACTTTACGATTGAAAACAATCAATATATATTTATAAAACTAGGATATATATTAGACTAGATGGATGATTGAGATTGGTTTATAAATATGCAACAATTACAAAGTTTGCATTTGAAAATATCTATATTCATATATATTCTCAGACCATCTCCAATGGATCACTAAATCTTACACTAAACATTAAATTTGGTGTAAATATTACTATTCACATCTCCAATGGGGTCACTACTTTTCACACTAAATTTAGTGTGATGAATAGTATAACACCAAATTTGGTGTAACACTATTTTTCACACTATTTTTTACACTACTTTTTTGGTGTAAAAAATAGTGTTACCCATTGGAGAAGATTTAGTAGTAACACTAAATCTTACACTACTTTTTACACTATTTTTAACATTTGGTGTAAAAAATAGTGTTATTAATTGGAGATGCTCTCATAAATATACTTAAGTTTGTAGATATTTGTTGATTGATACTTAACAACAATTATAACAACTGATATTGACTTGTAACTTGTAAGTGTGAACTTCCACAAAGTACTATAAAAAAAATCATCATGTTCAATAAAATATCATATTGATTCAAATAAGTATCAATCAATTCAGGGAACATGTGAAACACACTACAAATAGTTTTATGTGATGAAAGCCAATATATAGAACGTGTTGTGGTCCAAACTATCGTCAAGCTCCTCCAACCATATTGATTCAATTAAATACATTTTTTTTAATCAAGTACATTCGTTTTAATAATGTTTCTCCTCTAAATTTGAAAAGCCATTTTCTAGGAGCTAATTAGAAATCAATGCCCTTTTTTTTATACTTTGTATGGTCAAATCTGTCGAGTTTCTAAGTTAAAACTATATATTGTATTATAAAACATTTGAAAAACACTTTTAAAAACTATTTTTATGGGTTAATTATTGTTTATTGACTTATACTATATAAAGTTGAAGATTAGATCACTAGCTACAACACAACACACCCCCACACAGACAACAAACACACACACCACACACACACCACACACAACACAACACACACACACACACAACACAACAACGGTTTAGAGCGGTGTAGGAAAACCGAAGGAGCCCGTTTTGGATATTTTAGTGTAATTGGATTAACTTGTTTGACCAATTTCATCATAATAAGACATCATTTAGGCTTGGCGGTGCGGAGTGCACACCTACTTGAATTTATTATGATATTAGGGGCGAAGCCCCTAATGAACGGGGGTCCGGGGGCAGCGCCCCCGGTAGCGGGGTCCAAGGGGCAGAGCCCCTGGCTGGAAATTTTTTATTTCCACTAAGTTGTTATGTCAAAAATCACTCAGAAATTTAATTTTCGGAATTTGGTGATTAAATTTGACCCGTTCTCTAACCCGACCCGAAACATTGTTTTGGCGGTTTTTAACCATAAAAACTGCCGTTTTGGCAGTTTCCCGGATATATACATTTTGGTCATCGTTTTCTTTCTCCTGGTTCACGAAAATCAAAAACACACATACATAGAATTCCAAAATTCTCTGAATTGTATCCGATTGAATAATTCGGAAGAACCACCGAATTGATTCGATTTGAAAGTGTTACACGCCTTTCAGAGATATCCGATTTCGTTACTGACTATTCCCCACAGCCCGAGCCCGCCCTAGCCCGCCAGCTCGCCGGCTACCAACCCCCCCAGCCCCAGCAACTGCTACGTTCGGCCTTAGAGAAGCTTTTCAATTCCGTCAACAAGCTTTCCTATATAAGGGTAGGAGAAGGTTATAGGGAAGGTTTTCAAAGCGTAGTTTTTTTATTGGCTTTTAGAGAGGCTTTATGAGGTTTATATACACTTAGAAAGCTTACGTAAATGTTAGTCAAATTTTTCCAAAAGCTTCTTTAGAAGTTATTTATTAGTGGTGTTTTTTTGTAGTATTTGTGACAGTTTACAACCGTCTCAAAAGGTTAAAACAACGAATTTTTTAAAACAATCTATAATGTTCAATCAATCTCTAATTTGTTCAAATTTATCAAAATAAATAAATAAATAAAGATCCAAGAGCCTTAATGTGCCAACTCCTCTGTTTCTTTTCCTCTGTCTCTCTTTTTCCTGCAGCAAACCAATAAAACATCAATTCAACTTCATGTCAATTTTTTAGTTGATTATTAAACCACAATGTATACCTTAATTGAACCAACTCAATTAATTACTCAATTGCATTTCATAAAATACATGAATATGATCAGCAATATTCTTGGTGAATCCTTTAACATCATTAAAAGTGGAAATTCAATAAAAGATTTACAAAAAAAAACTAAATTGAGTCCCATCTGATACGAAGGTGAACTCATGACAGATTCGTAACCTAGGTAGTCATTGAAAAAGAACACACAAGTTTCACGTTAACTATTCATAAATCCAACTAAATCCCATTTTGATCCTACCCCAAAACATATCCTAATTTTCTATAAAACAAATCTAATCAACCCTTAAAATGGGTCTGTCCAGCCCATAAACAAGGTCCCAAAACATATTTGAATGGCCATCAAAACAGCCCCTAGCTAGTGAACTCCCCATTCAGTAACAGCCCCTTAGCTGTTGTTTTCAGCCCAAACATACTTGGTTGTACTAAGTCCCAAAACATACTTGGTTGTACTAAGTCACAAGCTTGGATTTGTTACAAACGCCAATACAAGCTTCCATTCTCACCTAATTTTCAAGTGACTAAAGACTATGGGGGCATTTGGTACAGAGAATGGAATTGCAGAGAAATGATTGCAGGCAATGGAATTGCAGAGAAAGAGAACTGGTCTGGAGAATGGGAAATGATTCTTCTGTTTGGTAGCACAGAGATTTCAACAGAGAATTGTGACAGAGAATCATTTCTCTTGTTTGGTTGCACAGAGAATTGTGACAAACAATGAGTGAAGACCCTCTTGATAACGAAGTCCCAACTAATCACACACAAACTGGAAACGATCATGACAATGTTATTTCTACCGTTGAGACCTCACAAGAATGGACTGATCGTAGAGACGTTCTTGCTAACGAAATGTCTAACCATTGGAGTGTTAGGCGTATGAATAATTAGTGTACTTTTTATTTGTACTCTTATTTGTACCCTTTATTTGTACTCTTTGTTTAACAATTGTAGTATCTACTATATATGAATTATCATTCTTAATGTTAGTTTTGCATTTATTTTTAATTTTTTCTTTATTATTTGTAGAACTATGAATTATATATTATGTATAAGAATGTATTATTTGTAGATATGGCAGATTCAAATGTAGTGAGAGGTACCGGAAGGAGCAAACATACTTGGACAAATGATGAAGATGTAAAGTTAATTGATGCATTAATGTAGTTATATGCATCTGGAAAGTATGCCGGTGCTGACAACGGATTCAAACCGGGCTATTTAAATGGAGTTCAACAATTGCTAGATGTAAGTCTTCCTAACTCCAGCCTCAAAGTAGAACATATAATGTCTAGGATGAAGACCTGGAAGACACACTTTACCATTGTATATGATATGGTACATACAAGTGGGTTCGGTTGGAATGAGGAAAAAAATTGTGTGGTCGCTGAGGATAGTGTTTGGGATGAATACGTCAAGGTACATTATAAATTTATGTAAATACCTATATTTTATTAAAAAGGTATATTCTAACTTTATTATTAATTGCCTTGTAGTCTCACAAGGGTGCCGCAAATTTTCGAGGCAAGCCGTTTCCGTTCTATGACAAACTGTGTACCATCTTTGGTAAGGATAGAGCAACGGGTAGTAAAGTGATTGATCTTTGAGAAGAAGATGACGTCATGGAAGAGATGCAAAAAAGTTCCCCACTTGATGACTTTGATTTCGACGAAGAGCCGATTGAAGGTGATTGTCGATCTGACGCACCAACAAGTAGTGTAACAAGCAAACGCAAAAGACACAAAAGTGTGGATGGAAATGAAATATATCGGGAATCATGTAAAGAGATGAAGGAGGTCTTGGTTAGATTTGGAGACATTGTGGGTGAAGGTCTGAATAAAGAAAGTTCGGAAGCTCGTGAAAAAAGTTTGGAGGCTCGTGAAATCTTTGAGAAAGTTAGTGACGAGTTGAAAGTTTTGCCGGGTATTACTGGAGTCAAATGTTTTAAAGCAACTCAGTTGATTGGTAAGGATGTTCTTCTCGGACGATTATTTCTTGGGTTGACATAAGACGAGAAGATTCAGATGGTGGAATCGTCTACTGCTATTTAGATTTGGAGTAATAGTTTATGGCTGATTTTTTTTATGATTACGGTTGAACTATTATTTTTGGTTTGATTAAAACTATGTTTCTAGTTCTTTTGGTTTGATTAAAAACTATGTTTGTAGTTGGTTTGATTAAAAACAATGTTTGTACTCTTTTTGATTTTATTAAAAACTATATTTGGTAGTCGTTTTAGTTTGATTAATGCATTTTAGTTACTAATGTATGCATTTTTTTAGGTTTAAATAATTGATTGGTAAATATAAAAATGTGGGTGTAAATGACAAGTTTCGTACAATTCTCTGTTGAAATCTCTGTGCACCCAAACAAGAGAAATGATTCTCTGTCACAATTCTCTGTTGAAATTTCTGTGCTACCAAACAGAAGAATCATTTCCTATTCTCCAGACCAATTCTCTTTCTCTGCAATCATTTCTCTGCAATTCCATTCTCTATACCAAACGCCCCCTTAAAGAAACAAAACCTGGAGTTACCAAATAAATTGATTAGGTCAAATCCAAAATTACCAAATCTGAAGGGAGATGAGTGGACAAGTGATGGAGGACGGTGGAAGCCGTAGTGGTGGACGCCGATCGAGAAGGTAGCAATGGAGCAGGCGTAGAGCGACAGTAGCGATGAAGCTTTAGGTTTTTTCTACATTCTTCTATTTGACATGCAATAGCCCCCATATGTTTATTTTATGAGTTTTGTTTTTCAATTGGAGTCAGTAAGTTTAAGTGTTATAATAATTAAAAAAAAATATCAAAGATGGAGGGTGGTTTATGAAAATTATAGAAAAATCTTTATATTTATATATAGGTAGGATCGGATCTAGATCCGATCTTACGATCTTACCTAGGATCTTACCCTCTAAGGATCCTGCATGGGATCCGACTAGGTTTTTGCTGGTGGGATCTTAGGATCCTATCCTAAGTTCCTACGATCAAGATCTAGATCTTAACAACCATGAAATAAAGTATTAACTTTTGGTAGATTTTCAAAGAAATATCTACTAGTGATTTTTTTTTATATTTTTGTTAAATAAAAAAAAAAAAAAACTAACTCTAGCGGTATTCGACGACACTCTCTAGCGGATTATCCGTCGATAATGTTTTCTCAATTATTTTAAAAGCCTTAATTACCAATTAAATTAAAAAAATTCGAACGAAATATCTTCAAAAAATCCATCAAAAAGTTAATTAACGTGATTAATGAAAAGGTGAGTAGGCAATTTGTTAAGAAAATGGGAGAAAAGTTATTTCCGACGAAAATATCTGCACAAAAGAGTGAATTCGCCAATAATTCCTCAAAAATTTAAAATGCGACACTAGGTACGGCGACAACGGCATTCACTCCAGTCCTCGATAATTCTCATTTTCGACGATTTTGCCGTCAAAACTGGCGCGTTGTTTTTTAGTAACAATGTGTTTGTTTCATGTATACTCCCCGTTCATAATGCAAAACTTTTTTTATGTTTGATTTTTGTTTCACAAACACTAAAAAGGTTCACATTATGAAACAAATACAATTAAAAACAAACATATATTAATTAATATTATAAATCAAGTCTCAATAAAATAAATCGTATAAAAAACATATAATATACTTGTTCCCAAAATTTATCATAATTTTATAAGTTCAAAATAACCTACATAATTACAATATTGATTATTCTATTAAACAGCAATAATCATGTCACAATAAAAAGTATAAGACTTCAATTTTGACACTTCTAAGTGTAATTTATCACATCCAATTCAAAATTTCATCCCAACATATTATTCATATAGTTGTTGATTTCACACCTTATTAGATTCCACCCTTTACAGATATAATAATAATAAATATGACACACATAGTTTAAATATTGTTCCACGTTGATTTCGTTCTACAACAATCCTTTTGGTTGCATATATTTTTTCTCTTATTCAACAAACTAGTGAGTCACCCTTGCGCGATAGTGAAATATCTGTTAAAGAAATAATTAGACAAAATTGGCTCATCAATTTTCCTTCTAGATATATAAGAATATATTTAAACTTTTAGGTTAGACAAAATGGGTCAACATATTAGTTTTGTGGCTCAACAAAACGAGCCAACAATGTAAGTTTTAGATCGGCTAAGATGAGCCAACCCAAGGAATTGCCACAAAAGCATCTCCGCCACCTCCATTTATATACACAGTTTAGTGTTACTCTTTTGTGTGACCAATGTGGGATACACAATACTAACTACAATTTAAGAAATGAGGAATTCTTACTTGTCAAACATTTTTCTCTCAATCAATTTGGAACAACCAACAGCATAATTCAAGATTTGAAAAATCTCAAACTTCATGGTCCCACCTCACTCGCCCTTGGTTGTTTCTTGAATTCATTTTTTGCCGGTTTTCGTTTTAGATATATATAAATATTTTTACAAAAGAATAACATCAAAAAATAAATTATATAAAACATTTGCATCATATTAAACAATTCCGTGAAGAATTTTCGTTGATTTATGCTATGAGACCATGAGTTTTTACGGTTTTTAGTAATGTTTTGGTTTCTAAATAAACTTGACTATATATATATATATGATATAGATGATATATTGCTATTAAATCATCAAACATTTCATCAAATAGTTGTGAAAAAAACGTTAATATAAAATTAACTTATTTACTTATTTGTTAAGCATGGGTTTAGCTAAATGTAGCCAACGCCATTTTTCATTTTCCCATCAACACCAATCAAACATTTTTATACACATCTTACCTTCTCAACTTTTCATATCTCTACCAATGTGGGATAACCTAAACATCATCAATCTTTCATCTTTTCACTAATCCTAATCCTTTTTAGAAAGAAAAAAAATCAAAATTAGGAGAAGAGTGAATTGTGGATTTGGTCCATGTGGTTTAATAACTTTTTTGGCCATGGTCCCTCAGACTAACTTTTTCGTTAACTCCGTTAAATTAAGGACTATTTTAGTAATTTTTTATTCTTTAGTTTTTTTCTTGTAAAAAGCTAAAAATAATAATTTTAAACACACACATTCAATCTATTTAAAATATATATTTATAATGGTATCAAAATAAATAAAATAAGAGCTTAGTTTACAATTTGATTTTTTAAATTAAAAAGTTAATTATGTTACATATATTCGGATTAATTTTAATAAATTGAATTATAAAAACAAATATTACACATTCACTTTGAATAAAATAAGAAATGATTTTATGATTTAAAATGTTTAAATCAAAATTTTACTTAAATGAAAACAAACAAACAATATTATTTTCTCCATTTGAAAAAAATACTAAAATTTAACGTTATAAAAATTAATCATACAAAAAAATGCAATAATCAAATATAAAACAAGACATTATCAATTTAATTTATATTATGTATACAAACATGTATATACACACACATACTTAGTGTTAATGACATCAAAGATTCAAATCATATAATAATATTTTGTTCTATATTTGATTATCTAAAAATTTTAAAACATAATTTATATTAAACACATTAAATTTTATTATGTTATTTAAATGGTATAAGATGATATGTTTTTATTGTTTTAACGTAGCTAAAATTTTAATGTAAATAAATCAAATCATCATACTTTATTTTGCCGTTAAAAAATATAATACTTTATTTTATTTTGTTTAGAGCGAATAAATTTAGATATGGTTTTATGACTTGATTTATTTAAATTAAAAAATAATTAAATTGTATATGATATAATTAATTGTTTAATTTAAAATCAAATCGTAAAATAATTTCTTATTTTATTTATTTTGATATCAATATATATATATATATATATATTTGTGTGTTTAAAAATCTTATTTTTATCTTTTTATAATAAAAATGCAAAAGAACAAAAAGTTACTAAAATAGTCCTTGATTTAACGGAGTTAACGAATGGGTTAGTTAGAGGGACCATGGCCAAAACAAAATGAAAACCACAATGACTATATCCAAGATAAACATACAATAGGACCATGACCAAAATAATTATTAAACCATAGGGACCAAATCCACAATTCACTCTTAGAAGAAATTAGATAAATAGCAATGAAACTTTCTCATTGTACCAAGTCATTCTATAGGGTTCTTCCTTTAATATATAAAAATCAAAATTAGGAGAAGTTAGATAAGTAGCAATGAAGCTTTCTCATTGTGCCAAGTCATTCTATAGGGTTCTTTCTTTAATATATATAAATGATTTTTAACCACCAAAAACATTTTTTTCATATTTTGCTAAGGTTAGTCTGGAGAGCCTGCGAAGAAAAAGAAACAAAGCATTAAAAAATGTACAATTGAACAGAAGTCGAATGATCAAAAGAAAAAAGCTTACCAGGAAAGATAGACCGGTGACCGACGCATCCAGGTCTTCGATTTCTACCTGCTCCATACGCGCCTTCTGAGCAGGACAGTGGAATTGTTCCAGGACAGGGAAGATAGACGTCGTCCTATTGACGTCGTCCATCATGAAGCTCGAGGGCATCTTGATGGTCATGGTCGTAAGATCAGGACCTTTGACACCCTTTCCCCTGTCAACCCCTGAGGAGGATTGACCAATGGCTCCCTCTGGAGGAGCGAAACTTAGAGGAATTGCGTCCTCTCCACCTTCAGCCTTTCACTTGGCATCCTTAGGTGGAGGGCTTCCTCCAACGAACGACGATCGGGTCCTCTTGGCCACCAAACCCTCGCTAGCTGCAGCCTTCCTCTTAGCAGCCCTAGCGGCAGCTTCCATTTGTGTCGTCTTCTTCGACTTACCCGCAGACCCTGTAAAAAACATAAACTTATTAAAACGTTCGACAAATTAAAGGCACTTAAAGCGTACGATCTAAACTATTTACCTTCCATCTCTTCCTCTTCGATCACTTGTACCTACGGCTCGATGTCGCTCTCCTCACCACCCTTCGACGTTCGATACGTACGATCTGTCACACTATAACTCAAAAAGTGTGAGATCAACGTGGTCGACTCCTCAGTGGTCTCGAACGTGAAATTGACAGCTGCAAAAGAACTTACGGTTAATTATTAAAATTGTGCAAAAAGTACAAGAAAGATAGCTAATATCTAATTACCATTTGAGTTCCATTCAGGAACGACCCAAGACCCGTCACCAACGACCGAGGACGTCTGGACGAAGACATAACGGGACTTCCACCCTCGATCATTTACTTGGGTACCATGAACGAGCATGGAATTGTTCCTACCCTTAGGAAACAACCCGTAACGGTTGTAGGGCAGTCTTGTCACGTTATAAGCAGAGAGGAGGTCATCAATCGAGAACGCACGACGACCCCAATTCCTAGTCACCCGTTCGATCACTAGAATGACGTGCCAGAATTGGGGCATCAGTTGCCCTGGAGATAAGTTGAATCGAGTCATGAAGGCCCGAGAGAGAGGAGAATACGGCCATCGAAATCCGATTTTGAACGGATATTCGAACAAGGCAAAGAACCCCGTTGGAGTATCCGCCGGCCGAATTTCTCCGGCCACCCTAATCTGGATACCCTCTGGCAAACCCGCAAGCTCTCTTAATTCTCCTACTTCTAGACTCTCAGTTATTGAACTACTAACTTCACTCGACATGACGAACTCTAATCGGCTTAAACTATTTCTTAACCTTGTAAACCTAAGAACGTCTAAACCTCTATTGCTTTTCTTTGCTATGGACTTCAGACGCATGAACTAAGGAAAAGAAGGGTACCTTATATGCCTAGTCGCACAAAATCTTTGCCGAATTTAGAAACGAATTACGACTACGGAATGATCTCGCGAATCGGTTGAGAATTAGAAGAAGATTTTGTAAAATTTATTCCTAATCTAAATCGTCATATTTATAGTAACTGAATCAAGGGTGAGTCATCGAAGGAAATCAGGCCACGCGTCCTCAATTAGCCGTTAGAGAGACACCTGTCATGCAACGGCTCCATGACGTCATCCGCACCAACGATTAATAAAGCCGTTATCCAACGTTCGTTAATCATTCGTCCGACAAACAAAAAGATTTAGTAAATATAGTATATTTTCTAAATCTTTGGGGGCAAACTATTTGGGTAAAAATCTGCGATCGCACGACGATTAGCTATAATCGTAAGATATATTTCAGAATGATAATCCTGTATTAAGATAAGGTCCTGAAATAAACTTAATAGTACCCTCGAAAGAATATAACAATCGGTCGAGTAAAACCAACGACTAGTCGAACGATATTATTGTATATGCCGTACGATACTAACGACTAAACGTACGAAGAATTTATTCTTATTGCTGATTATCATATCTAACAATTGTACACCTTTAAAGAAGTCTAATATCGAGTACTATGCCATGATCGTTGGAGTTCATCACTACTACGGTCATAATCCAGCCATAACTCTTCCATTAACGACAATCATCAAGAGGTCGACCGTTACGAACGAGATTCACGGCCCAATATGCGACAACTATTATCTACCTTGATCATATCAAGATATGGTCTAAAACATGTCTAACTTTAAACTTCATCAACAACTACAACTCTTCTTTTTTTTATATAAAGAATAAAAAAAACGTATAGAGGTTTACACCCCAACAAAATAACTCCCCGGCCCAATAATTTTAAAATATTTACCATACTAATGCTAATTTAAATCCAACGGTCATTCACACCAAACGCCACATTCTATCACCTTTAACGAACCTTTTTTTATAAACTTAAAACATAACAATTTCAAGAACCAACCTAGTTATATGCTCAACAAAAATAACTTTAAACATAATCTCTATATGTTATATATCAGTCAACAATTTCTTATTTTCATCACGACATCGTATTGCTACGTAATCGTATTATTGCCTATAAATCTCGATAACTTAATGGATTTGACTTTTCATTTTTAACTTCCCATAAAAAACCATACAACTAAACTTAGACCATAACATATCCTACAATAACCACCAATTATTTAGCTTATCAAAGAAGCAAAAAGTCGATATTTAAATCGTACCAAACCATTAACTAAATCACATAACCATCATACATTCAAATCATACGTACAAATTAGCAGGATGTCACTTAGATGTTTTGTTAGTGGAAGCTTTCTTCACACCAATAATAAAAATAAACTATAGTTTTAACACGACTTATTTTTCTCAAATTTAGATGACACACAATGCTTAAATACTTCACGCATCTAAACTAATTTTCCATACTAAGAATATTTACAAAAATCAATTTTCTTATCACATTACTGGTAAAATCATCAAATATCATTCCTAATTTAAAGTCTAGGCTATACACACTGCAATTCACTTAAACTAAGATTCAGATACCATCTGTAACAACCCGGTTTCCAATAAATCACTTTAAAAGCACAATTACAAGAAACTAAACAATAATCAACCAGAAAAAAAATCGACTAATACAAAACTACCTATGAGATTTTTAAATATTATCAGCAGGACTTTGGGGGTTATTATAGTATGTAAGGCTGTGAGTAACGCCCGCAGGGTTGCCTTTGGGCTCCAGTGAGGGCTCCTATGCCCTCATCTACCCGATCGTTTCTCTCTCTCACTCTCCTTCTTTCTCTCTCTTGAAATATATATATATATATATAATTAAAAAAAGATTAAGGGTTTGAGGGTAGTGAGGGCTTGTGGGTAAAGTTGATGTGGCAATAAGGGCTTTGACGGCTTGTGGATAAAGCTGATGTGTCGTTGATGTGGCAGGGAGGGCTTGTGGGGTGAGATTCAAAGGAGAGAATGATCAATTTGTGTGAGAATGCGAGGAGTTTGAAATCATTAATCATATATGATTGTACATGTTATGCATTCTTGATCATATATGTTTAAATACATGTTGTATTGACCGCTATATAGCAAGCGACCAAAGCGACATTTTGTCACCAAACGTTCGTATCACGTATAATCATAATCTTATATTATATATGATTTTGGAACTTCTTACATTCTACAAATTATCATTTGATCCTTCTTTTGTGTACGTGTATACATATGTATGTGTATATATTTACATATTAATACAGATTATAATATAGTACATAGAATATCTTTTTTACAGTTCTGTTGGTTGTTGTTTTAGTCATATATCTCTATTTTAGATTGTAGAATGAACAATTCGTTTTGTTTTTTTATCTTGTCTAGTCAATTTCATCTCACCCACACATCCATGCTACTGAAGAAACAATAAACCAACTAGGGAAAAGAATTGAAGTACAAACTCCAAATTAAGCAAGACCTTCAGATAGAAAAAAGGAAAAAAAAACAAAAAGAAAAGGACAAAAGATGGAAAAAACAAAGGGTTAAGTACATGGCGGTGTATCGAACTTGTCACGTTTTATCATTGTATGTACCTAACTTTAAAAATTACCATTTAATGTACTGAACTTGTCAGAATTTGTCATTGTGTTTACCCAACTTTAGAATTAAACCACAAATTGGTAATTCTAGCAATGACAAGAGTACACACAATGACAATTCTAGCAATGGTTGGGTACACACAATGGCAATTCTAGCAATGGTTGGGTACACACAATGGCAATTCTAGCAAGTTCACTACATTAATTGGTAATTTTTAAAGTTGGATACATACAATGATAAAACGTGACAAGTTCGATACAACCCAATGTAATTAACCCAAAAACAAAAAACAAAAAACAAAAAAAGAAGCCTTATATATTTTTCTTAAGTAGAGTATCGTTGTCTCCTTAACTTCATACCTTCATACCATTATACCTTAAACACTTTTTTCATTATATATATATATATATATATATATATATATATATAAATGTTCAAATGACAAAATGTTAAAAAATACGAAGTAGAGAAGTGATCTCCATCACTCATCCAGTTATCCGTTCAATAAAGACGGCTATGACCAGTGTCTATATTTAAAAAAAAGCAAGAAAAGGGGGGGGGGGGGGGGGGGAGGGAGGGAGGGAGGGAGGGAGAGAGAGAGAGACTGTCCTTGCGGTTATCCGCTGAGGTGGTCTCCGAACTGTACCCTCATAGCGGTATGGGTGGGTGGCCTAAAACATTAGGCATATTTGATTAATGCAAACAAAACCTTTAATTATTATTTTGTAAATTAAATGTTTATATAGATTATCAGAAACTTTACCTAAAATATGAGTTTTTTAAACCATCGTCCTCCCTCTCCATTTCAATACACAAAAACTCAAAAGAAAAAACAATTTTAAAAAAACTTTGTTCTCAATATATAATAAAATTTTATATTACTAATCTATCATACAAAATAAGGCCAACAACTTGAAATTTAAAAATGAATTATTATAAAGTTGATGACCATTTAAAACCATATTCAATGGGGTCATCAAATCTTATATTAAACACTAATTAAATTTGGTGTAATTGTTACTATTCACATCTTCAATGGGATCACTATTTTTCACAGTAAATTTAGTATGATAAATAGTATTACTCTATATTTGGTGTAACATTATTTCTTAAATTATTTTTTACAATACTTTTTTAATTACAGTTTTGGTCTCTCAATTTTGACATTTATTATTTTGTTTTTTAAAGTGTTAAAGTTTTAATATGTTTATATTATAATTATAAATTAAATTATTTTTATATTAATTTTTATATTTATGTTTTAATTAAGTAAATATATAAATTGATAAAACATTTGAAGAAAATAAGTTAATATTAAAATATTTTTCGATGCAACAAGAAACATGTAGAATAGACGTAGAGCGTGCATTTGGCGTTCTCCAATCACGTTTCACAATTATAGCAGGATCGTGTCGTTTTTGGCAAAAGGACGTGTTACATGACATAATGATTACATGTATTATTTTACATAACATGATAATTGAGGATGAACGTGACCTCAATGCACCAATTGAAGTTGTAAAAGAGGTGCCACCGATAGAGGTTGAAACGGCGATGAATGATAATAACCAATTTCAACACTTTCCAGCTCATTATAGACAAATTAAAGACACATTTCGAGCTTCAGAATGTGCTAATCAATCATTTGTAGGGAAATATAGTAATGAAAATAATTAAATGCATATGTATTCTCTTTTTATTCGTTTTAATGCAACTTTTATTGTTTAATAAAAAGTTTTGTTTTATGCATTACAATAAATTAATTCATAACTAATAAAAAAATAAAAAAACATTAAGTTATGATCTAAATAAAAAATATATGGGTATAAATTGTAAAGTTAATAAATATAAAAATATTATTGAAAGTTTAAAAAACTAATATAAAAATGATTTGTTGTAAAAAATAGTGTTATCCATTGAAGAAAATTTACTAGTAACACTAAATCGTAAAGTAACTTTCACACTTGTTGACATTTGGTATAAAAAATATTGTTATCCATTAAAGAAGGCTAAAAAAATGGGATGGTGATGAAATTGATTTTAAAAGAACATCTCTAACAATTTTTTTAATATCTTCTTTGAAATTAAGAAAGCACGAGAAAGAAATGTGCTTTCTTTAAATATAGATGTAACATAAAAAATGATTATAAAAAAACCAATAAAAAATTAAAAAAAAATTAAAAGAATAAATAAAATTTTAATAGATGAATAAAATATTTGTCTAAGGTGTTGTCGTGGAGTGGTTAGTGCTTGGAGGGTACATAGTGCCCATCCAAGTTCTAATCCTCTCATTCACATACTGAAGGACATTTGTTAATTCATTTGTAGCTCAATGGCCGGTAACATCCTGAGGGGGGCAGTGAATGGTATCCTTGTCTACTTGGGTTCGATTCGGAGGGAAAACAAGAGGCGACACCCAAGTTCATGGATCGACCTTCGGGCCGGGCATGGGCGAGACTATGGGCCGGTAACGGTTTCCATGGTCGAGAGGATTAGTCGGATGCCCAAATGGATCCCGGATACCTCTTCGACTTCGGTCGGGGCGTGTGCATGTGTTTAACTGTCATAAAAAAAGGTGAATAAAATATTTTTATATTATAATCAATATCGATATCTTTAAAGTTAGGAATCTCTTTTTGAAGATGAAATTTGATCTCTATTTCATTTTATTTTTTTAAAATATGATAGGAGGTGCTCTAAGGTAATTGAAAGAAGAAATGACTAAAATAATCCGTTTTTCATAGTTTAACAAAATAGTATGTAATTTTAAGAGCATGCGTAGATCTTCTTCAATCTTTAAAGAGTAAACTACAATTTTCGTCCCTATGATTTAATACTTATAACGATTTTGTTCCTGTGGTTTAAAAATTGCTTTTTTATCCTCGTGGTTTCAATTTGCTTCTATTTTCGTTCCTACAACTAACAATGTTAGATCAAGTCTGTTACATTAAGGGTAATCTTGTCTTTTTTCTGCTTTTTTTAGTTCATTTTTATTGAATAATTTATATAAATAATACTATTATATTATTCCCTACCAACCCATCCTTCTTCCCCATAGATCCCACCATGTACATATCCATCCTCTCTTGTTGTTGCCCTCATCATCATCGTCTTGGAAATTGTTAAATGCTGAGGTTTGTGAAGTTTTTGTGGGGATATTTTGTTGAATGAAGAGTTTCCTGAATGATTTTGATTTTACTGATTGGTGTCTGATTTTGGGTTTGGAAAAAACCTTGAAAAATCTGAGGTAATCATCATTTTGTGTTCAATCTTATTAAACTAGGATTTCTAATTTAATCAACTATAAGTATTTTGATTCATTGATTAGTCTCACCTAATAAAAACCCTGAATTATATGCCCTAAATGGGTGGTTTGACGTACCATAAATGTAGACCAACCAACTGACAGACTGCAAAGAACTTGGATTAAGACAATTTAGATCAATGGGAAAACGGTTTTAGCCATTCAGGTGCTCATTTGGAAGAGTCACAATGCTTAAAGTGATGACGATAAGTTGGAGGCACTGAGAATTATGGAGTGTTTGTTATCCTCACTTTATCCTTCACCCACACTCATAAATGGTGATGCAGCCCCGTGCTCGCTGAATTCACTTGGAGGTGCAACAGCTTCAGATGGAGGTTCTTCGACTTCCCTGTATGACTTTGAGTTTTTGTGTGTTATAAAGTGATTTGTGATTCGCATAAAAAAAGGTTGTTGAAGTTCCCATTGATATGATATGGATTTATATAGGTTTTCATTTAAAGATTAGGATAAATTGGAGGAGTTTTTGGGAGATGGGATTAGATTTTCATTTCGCTTAAAAAAAGGTTGTTGAAGTTCCAATTAACAAGTGTTAAAGTTTTAGTCTTTTTAATATTTCAGCTATAAGTGTTTTAGATTCTAAATATTTTAATAGTTTTATATAAACAATATATTATTTATAAATAATAAAGAAAATATTAAAAAGACTAAATTATCCTTAATTTAATGGGCCTTTTCAAATGGTGTTAGTCTCAGGGACGAAAATGGTAACAAATGAAAATCACGAGGATGAGAAAAGCAATTTTCAAACCATAGGGAAGAAAATCATTATAAGTATCTGTTAGGATTATGTGCAAGACAGTAACAGTGTTACCGTGTCCAATGTTATAAGACACTAGTAGGTCACACCGCTGCACACTAAAATGAGAATGTTTGGATTATGTGAGAAATAATTAATTGGTTATTAATTATTTAAAGAGAGAAAGAAATAAATAATAATTAGTTAAATTATTTATTTGTAATTAATTAATCAGTTAGGATTAATTAATAGATAATTATCTGAATTATATAATTAATCTATTTGATTAATTATAGAGATAACTATAAAAGAGTTATATATGGAATCAAACACTGCCAGGTTTATCCATATAAATAAAGGCCTAGGGGTAACAAGAATTATCATCAGAAACTTATTCCCTAAGTAACCTTTTTTTTTCTCTCTCTCTCTACCCAAAACCGGCGACCAGATCCAGGAGGTGAACGGAGTCGTCTTTCTGGATAATCCACGGTGGTCTAGCAACTCTCTCAACCGGTGTCAGTAGCGGTGTACCCCTGCTTGCGTTTCGGAGAACTTTTCGCAAAAAGGTAAACCACCAAAGCACCCTCATATTGTATCTAAAAGGTTTAGGATTGGATCCTCGATTGGGAATCAGATTTTATTATCCGCTGCGTTTGATTGTGCCTCCGGTTCCCAACAGTGGTATCAGAGCCACTTCCTAAACCTGCAGATCATGTTTGATTGTTAATTAGGTTTGTTAAAAAAAATTAGATTTTTATATGCTTTATGTTTTGTAAAAATTAGTTTTTTCGAAAAACCTAATAAATCGGAGATCAGCGGTAGAACGGAGGCAGTTAGCCGGCCGAACCACCAGACCAACCACCGTTCACCGGAAACCGCAGTCGACCGCACCACCGACTGTGGTGGCGGTGCGGGCTGCGGCGAGGATCAACCACCGCGCCACCGCTCGTGGTGGCGGTGGTAGACATCTCGACCACCGAGGCCGAACTACCTAGCCAATCACGGCGATGGTGGTGGCCGTGTGGTTTTTAATTGAGCCGCGCATCACGGCGACGGCGACGATACGGTGAAATACCAACCACCGCACCACCGTTTGTGGTGGCGGTGGTGTTTGATTCGACCACCAAAGCCGGCGACGGCGATGGTGGTGACGGCGGTGTCAATTGCGAAACAACGCCGGCCGTAGCCGGAGATAATCAAAAGCCACACCACCGATTGTGGTGGTGGCAATCGATTGTTGTTTAGGACGGCGACGGTGGTGGCGATGGCCGCTGCTGTCGTCGACTGTTTTCATTCGAACCGCCGATCGACGGTGGTGGCTGTGGCCTCAATCGTCGACGGTGGTGGTAGTTTTGTTGATTGCGCCGGGAAGCGGCGGTGGTAGTGGCGACTGCTGCTGCTGCCGTGGTGCTCCTAATCGACCGCCACACCACCGTTTGTGGTGGTGGCGGTGATGGCGTTTTTGTTGAGACCTCCGGACGCGGCGACGGTGGTGGCGCCGAGCTGCTGCTGTCGCCGGTGGATTATTGGTGGCGGTGGTCAACAACCGCCGCAATGGGGTGTCGGCCACTAGGTTTCCGATCGAAAAGGAGGGCGGCGACGGTGGCTTTTGGGCTGCTGTCGTCGTTGAGCATCCATCAGAGGCCTCGCGCCGCGAGCAACGGCTGATATTGGTGGCTGCTGTTTTTTTCCGGACACCGACCAGTAAGGGAGCGGCAGCAGGTAGCTGTTGCTGTTTGCGGTAGGTGGTATCGGATAAGGGTTATCTTAAACCAGATAGGTTTGAAACCCTAGGGATAATTTTTAATCTTAATTTTAATCTTTTTGATAATTAGAAATTAAATTATATTATCCGTTTATGTCATAGTCAAACCCTTTGACCCGTGGTTATGTTCTTATTTGTGCATATGTTTTATTTATTTATTATTGGTTACGGGAGGCCTACGTGCCATTTACAACCCGATTTTATAATGTAATTTTAAATAAAATAACCGAAGAAACCGAAGACGGAGCACGGAGTCAAAAGATGGATCTTGGAGCCAGTGGGAGCCCCGAGAAGTTCATGCCTTGTGTACTGTCGTCACTTAGGGTTAAGACCGTCGTTTTGTGTTGGCTCACAAAACGACAATAGTTTTGAGGGTTTTAGGCTATGACATGTCTTTTAAACTGCGTGGTTGATTACATATTTAATTGCGTGGTTGTTTATATTTAATTGCGTAATTGTCCGATAACGTTTTTAAAAAAAAATTAAATATAAACCGAATGTTTTTAAAACAAAGATGGATACAAATACAGTTTGTGTTTGGATCCAAGTTTTTGAAAAACTGGCATCTTTTTGAAACCTTTGTTAAAAATCATAGATCAGTAAGTGCAACCCACTTTAGGGACACCTCCGGTGTAAGGTACGTAGGGTATTGCTAGTGATCACACTTCAATCGCCCGCGTTCAAACCGAAATTGGAGAGGATAAAAAACTCTGCGAATTATCTCCGGGTGGTACCGGCCAGAGTATGTCCAGGCCCCGGGTGGTGCGATCTATTTTGGTAATTATTTATTCATCGGGTGGTACCGGGCCAAAGTGCACTAGAGGGACTAAATATGCACGGATTAAATATCCAATGTCCCGACGATCTAGAAATCGTGTTTTCGTATTAAAATGCGATTGGTATAAGTTTTACCTACCGTAGATCACATGAGTCGCCCTGACATGATCACATGCTTGCCGACACATGTGAGATATGGATTCTAATATAATAAATTAATTTAAGGGTTGTAATTTATTAGAAGTTTTATAATTTTAAACTAAATCGGAATTTTATTCTTATGTAGATGTCTAAATATGTAGTCCGGTTTTATACACCTGAGGAATCGCTCCGCCTCATCAACAGTAAGTGGAAGCTTACAGGACAAAATTTTCCAGTTTGGAAAATGCACCTTGACAATGTCTTGGATGCACAGGCTAAGCGGTACGTGATAGAGAAACCCATTTCACGACCCAAATGCAATTCTCCTGAAAAGGATTTTGCTGAATACTTTAAATACATGGCTGACGAATCTGATGTAATGTCGATTCTAGCTTTCTCTACCTCACCCGAGTTCACGGCTGATTTAAGAGTTAAGTACTGCCATGAGGTCGTGAAGAATATAGAAAACCAGGTAGGTTTCTATAAGAAAAGTGGGAAGTATCTAATAATGAAAGAGATCTATTCTCTGAAACTGGAAAAGGGTCAATCTGTTAAAGAGCACTTCTAGAAATGAGGAAACTCTTTAAAAGTTTGTCACGCATGGGATATAAGATGGTTCAGGAGGAGCTAGTACATCTCATGTGGTTCTCTCTCACGGACGAGATACGTACCACAGTTAGTGCATACATTGGAGAACCAAAGAGAGACGTGGCAAAGCTTCATGGGGAAATTTTGGCCAGTTAGGAGCCGAAACCCGCAGCAGCTGCTGAACTCATGGACACAGATTGGATTCATGAGCTGGGAGATCTGAGTTGCCCAGAATGCGGTAGCCAGGATATTTGCGAGCACTCGATGAATATCAACCAGATTGAGATTGGTTTACCAGATGCTCCAGGTATCTTTATGATAGATTGCTTAATCACTTCTTATGAATCATGGGTAATTGATACAGGCAGTGGTAACCACATTTGTAATCATTTACAGGGATTCACTAGAAGAGAGACTTTGAGGAAGGACCGTTCGAACCTACGAGTTGGCGAAGGCACTCCGCTGATAGCTGAAGCTGTAGGATCTTATAGTCTTAGTTTGCCCTCGGGTCTAGTTTTGGAAATGGAAAATTGTTATTATGTTCCAAAGATGATTAAGAATGTTTTATCTTTTGATTTATTGGTAGACCAAGGATTTTATTACAAATATGATTATAAAATGCTTTTTGTCTTTAAAAATAATATTTTCTATTTTAAAGCTACACCTGTGAATGGTCTATATACAGTAAATCTGCAAGACAATAATAATGAAATCTATAATATAAGTAAACGATCCAAAGACATTGAGGATCAGACTTACCTCTGGCATTGTCGTTTAGGCCACATAAACAAGAAACGCGTTGAACTACTCCTAAAAGGAGGTTTTCTTGGCACTTTCGATTTCAAACCTTTTGACAATTGCGAATCATGTTTATCTGGCAAAATGACAAAAGAACCTTTCAACAAAGATAATGAAAGGGCTTCTGACTTGTTAGAAATAGTACACAGAGATGTGTGTGGACCATTTAGTCACAAGGCAAGAGGAGGATACCGGTACTTCATCACATTTACTGACGATTTCAGTAGATATGGTTATGTCTACTTGATAAGACATAAATCTGAAAGCTTTGAGAAATTCAGAGAATATCATAATAAAGTACAGAATCAACTTGACAGGAAGATCAAGTTTTTACGGTCAGATCGAGGAGGCGAATATCTTAGTCAAGAGTTTGGCAATCATCTGATAGAATGTGGGATTTTATTACAACTCACACCTCCGTATACACCTCAGATGAATGGTGTGTCAGAAAGGAGGAATCGTACATTGTTGGACATGGTACGATCGATGATGTGTCACTCTACGCTACCAATGTCATTCTGGGGACATGCGCTCGAAACAGCAACACATATACTGAACAGAGCGCCAACAAAGTCGGTGGAAAAGACACCATACAAGTTGTGGAAGGGTAAGAAACCCAAAATGTCTTTCCTGAAAATTTGGGGTTGTGAGGTTTACGTCAAGCGACCTACCTCAGAAAAACTCAAGCCCAAATCCGACAAGTGTTTTTTCGTGGGATATCCCAAAACCACCGTGGGATATTACTTCTACAACCCTGAAGAGAACAAAGTTTTTGTTGCTCGAAATGGAAAAATTTCTGGAAGAAAAGTTTCTCAGTTCCGGGAACACCAGAGAGGATGTAGATCTACAGGTAGTAGACGAAGAAAACACTACACCAATTGTTGAGCCAGAAATTCAACATGAAAATGTTGAACCTCAATCAGAGCTGATTGAGGAAGTGCAAACACAGGACCTTCGCAGATCCAATAGGGTAAGACAAGAACCAGATAGGTATCTTGGGTTTCTAGTCTCTCAGGATAGTGGAGACTTGAATGAACCAACATCCTATGGAGAAGCTATGTCAGGCAGTGAGTCTGAACAATGGCAAGAAGCCATGAAGGCCGAGATGCAGTCCATGTACGACAACCAAGTATGGGAGTTGACAGATTTACCCCAGCACTGTAGAGCTGTTGGACGTAAATGGGTTTTCAAGAAGAAAACCGACATGGACGGGAATGTACACACTTTCAAGGCTAGACTGGTCGCAAAAGGATTCACGCAAACTCATGGTATCGACTATGATGAAACCTTTTCGCCAGTAGCCATGTTAAAGTCAATTAGGATTCTAATGGCCATTTCAGCGTACTTTAACTACGAGATCTGGCAAATGGACGTCAAGACAGCCTTTCTGAATGGAAAGTTAACAGAAGACGTCTATATGGAACAACCAGAGGGATTTGAAGATCCTAAGAATCCTAATAAAGTGTGTAAACTGCTAAAATCCATTTATGGATTAAAGCAAGCATCTCGAAGTTGGAACTTACACTTTGATGAGCGAATCAAAGAGTTTGGTTTCGCAAAAAGTGAGTTCGAACCGTGTGTTTACACTAAGTTCACTGGGAGCATAGTAACCTTCTTGGTCTTCTACGTAGACGACATTCTACTCATAGGAAACGATGTACCAACTTTACAGAGTGTTAAAAGTTGGCTAAGCAAATGTTTCCAAATGAAAGACCTTAGAGAAGCCGCGTATATACTTGGCATAAAGATCTACAGAAATAGATCTAAGCGGCTTATCGGACTTAGCCAAAGTACGTACATTGACAAAATTCTGAAGAAATTCAGGATGGATGAATCCAAGAAAGGATTTATCCCGATGCAACATGGCATAGTGTTAAGTAAAACACAGTGTCCTGTTTCTAGTCAAGATCAGGACAAGATGAAATCGGTTCCATATGCATCGGCAATTGGATCGATTATGTATGCCATGTTATGTACTAGGCCCGATGTTGCTTACTCAGTAAGTGTTACGAGCAAATATCAACAGAATCCAGGAGAACCTCATTGGGTGGCTGTCAAGAACATTCTCAAGTACCTGAGAAGAACGAAAGATATGTTCTTGGTCTTTGGAGGTTCTGAGGATGAAATTAGTGTCATCGGATATTCTGACGCTAGTTTCCAGACCGACAGAGACGATTTCAGATCACAGTCAGGGTACGTCTTTACCCTAAACGGAGGCGCGATCTCATGGAAGAGCTCGAAGCAGGATACGATTGCAGATTCAACTACAGAAGCAGAGTACATTGCAGCATCTGATGCGGCAAAGGAAGCTGTCTGGCTGAGGAATTTTCTATCGGATCTAAGAGTCGTTGCCAGTGTCTCTAGACCGATCGATATATTCTGTGATAACTCGGGAGCCGTGGCGCAAGCAAAGGAACCTAGAGGGCATCACAAGTCAAGACATGTGCTCAGAAAATATCACCTCATCCGAGAGATCATTGGAAGAGGAGATGTAAGGATATGCAAGATTCCGACGGAAGACAATGTCGCAGATCCGCTGACAAAGCCGCTAGCAAGGGTGAAGCATGAGGTTCATGCAAATTCCATTGGGATGCAGTACCTGGACACCAGTAGCTAGTTTTAGTTTATTATTATTACTATAGTTTAGTTTTGAACAATATAAGCATGTAAAGTTTTATTTCACAGTGTGATGGAAATGAATGGAGGTTTTTAGTACATGATTGTTTTAAATTAACTATTTTTCGCATATTTAACATATCCATGATTTATGCAAAGTTTTGCAATAAAAATCTAAATTTCCGTAGCCACTTATTGAAATGGGAATTTCAATGGGGAGTTTAACGCTATTATAAATACTTGATGATTTATTCAAGGTAGAGAATAAAAGCACAAGCGATGTGACCAAGTATTTATAGATACTCATCAGAGTGTTTGAGTATTGGAAGTGACCAGTTTCAAGTCTGTTTCATGGAGCCCCAGTCATAAGCATTGACTTGATGATAGGTTGTCCTTAGACCTGAGATATTTGGTTTGGGAACACGAGGACTACTGTACTCTTAGTACGCTCTAACGCTGCACCGTAACAGGGCGGCCATACGGAACGTGACTAGATGCAGCGGAAGACGTGGATCCAAATGCAGATAGTCAAGAAGGGATTTGCACCTCTACCATAGAGAGATATTTCCGGGCCCCTTGACGATTAAGATTTGCAGAAAACGCGTGGCCACGCTCAGATAGAATAACAGTTGTTATTTAGTAATCAGAGTCAAGAAATACTTGTTTTGAGAAATGAATCCTCCACTCCATGTCTCAAAATCATTTTAGAAATATCGCGTGCAAAAGGAATGAACCTGTGTACAAATTCAAGCGTGAATTGTATCTCTGGATATAAGAGATCTTATAACCTAGTTAACCTAAGTGTCTGGCTAGGGACCTCCTTAGGCTAATGGTGACAGTTCAGTTACATGTCTGGCACAAGTGGGAGTCTGTTAGGATTATGTGCAAGACAGTAACAGGGTTACTGTGTCCAATGTTATAAGATAGTAACAGGGTTACTGTGTCCAATGTTATAAGACACTAGTAGTCCAATGTTAAACAAATATGTATTTGTATTAATTTTAATGTATTTATTTTTTATAAAAAAAAATACATTAAAATTAATACAAATACATATTTGTTTATATCGGGAAACATTTAGTCATTAAGAAACCTATAAAAATATATGCAATAAAACTTAAATATATGTAAAAAATCGTATAAAAATATCATATTTGAGACATTTGATTTAAAAATATAAAATATATAATTAATTTAATATTTTTATTAATATATCTTAAAACTTACATATGAAAACTTTATATAAAAAATAAAAATTGGTTAATACAAAACTTTTATAAAATTTTATAAAGTTAAAACAGATTAAATACGAAAAACATTTGAAAAAGCAGGTCGTGCAGTTACGATCTATGACGCAAAACCTCACCAAAAGCCTTACCTGAAAATCCTTTACACTATGTGAAAAACCTCAAAGTAGGGGTTTTTTTTTTATGATAAACCTCCCAAAAACCTCTTAAAAACCTCGAAAAACTACATTGTGGATGCTCTAATAGTGACACAAAAATTCAAAATCTTATATGTATTTTAATCATCTTTCAATATTTACTTTTGAAGAAAGATAAATAAAAGTTCAAACATTTCTTTTGAAACTAAGGCTGCGTTTGGTATGCTGGAATGTTTTTAAAGGAATTGGAATCCTGAGGAATTTAGAATCCTGAAGGAATTGGAATGCAATTCCATAATCTGTTTGGTTGGCAGGAAATGGAATTGGAATCCAATTCCATAATCTGTTTGGTTGGCAGAAATGTCCGATGGAATTGGTATTCAGATATGCAAAATGACAGAATTACCCTCCTTTTGTTCTATGTCGAAGCGGTAGCGTTGGGTCGAAGCGGTGGCGGCGGTCGGTGGTGGGTCGAGGATGCGGCGGTGGCAGTGAGTCGGGGCGGCGTCGGCGGCGGGTCGAGGCGGCGGCGGCGGTCGGGGGTGGTCGAGGCGGGGGGCGGTCGGCGGGGGTCGAGGCGGGGGCGGCGGTCGGCGGTGGGTCGAGGCGGGGTGGGGGGCGGCGGGTCGGTGGTGGGTCGAGGAGGCGGCGGTCGGCAGTGGGTCGGAGCGCGGCGGTCGGCGGCGGGGTCGAAGGCGGTGGTGCGGCGGTCGACGGTGGGTCGAGGCGGTGGCGGCGGTCGACGGTGGGTCGAAGCGGTAACAGCGGTCGACGGTGGGTTGAAGCGAAGTAGTAAGTTAGGGCATCTAATTGAAGGGTAATCTGGTAATTTGACAATTCCCATGTCATGGGATTTTGAAATCCTTCCATGTACCCAAGGATTTCAAATTCCTTCATATGAGGGATTTTAATTCCTTCCCCCAATTTCAATTCCTTTCTCTAAATCTTACCAAACGCAGGAATCCTTGGGAATTGGATTCCAATTCCTTCAGATTCCCAAGGAATCCTGCATACCAAACGCCCCCTAAAGTTTTATATAGGTGGTCTTTATCATCTATAAAAAGAGGCATTGGAAACAATTTGTAAACCACTAATGACTAAATGTTTCCCGATATAAGTAGGAAGGTTCATTTAATTTGTAAACCACTAAAAGAGTATAAAGTCTTGGTTTTACCTTATGGAAACAATTTGATCTTACGTGAATCTGACCTTATGTGTATGTGTGTGTGTAGTAGTAGTAGTAGGAGGAGTCAATTTGGCATGTGTATCATTTGACACGACTGGTATTGTAATCGTTATGTTTTGTAACAATGCTTTTCCAGTGCTAGAGCCTTGCTAGTCGTTGTTTTTATTTAAGATGTCGTTTCAAAAAAGATATGATTTAGTTCGATATATCTAAACAACAAAAATAATTGATATTCAATTGTAAATGCTATTATCAACATATTATAAAAGATCATTGGTTCAATAAAATATCATGTTGGTTCAAATAAGTATCAATAAGGGAACATGTGAAACACGAGCATAATGTTTTATGTCATGAAAAATTATACACACAACATGTTGTGGGTCCAACTCGCTAAATACAACAATTTTCTTAACCAAGTACATTCGTTTTAATAATGTTTTCCCACCAAGTTCAAAAAGCCGTTTTCTACGAGTTAATTAGAAATCAAACAAACACCCATCCTTTATTTTGTAAAATTGTAGTCAAGTTTTTAATTTAAATTATATAACTTTAACTATATTTATACAAGGAAAAAAAAAGTTTTAATGGAAACTTAACTTTGACTGTGAAAATGAGGATTGATGGCTCTCTATATCTATTAATACAACTCATGTTAATTAAAATAGAGTTTAAATTTTAAAATAAAAATCATTAATTAAGATAATTAAGGTATTGTTTAACAAAAATAAGCTAGCTTATTTTTTGGTAATTGTTTGGATAAGCATAAATCCTTAGTGGTACCACATTTACCGGCCGCCACCTCATTGCTACATTAACTTTCCCCTATCTTATCAACACCTTACCAACACCATACCAATTCATCTATACTCATACAAATTCCATACCAATCTAATTAATTAATTAAAAAATAAAAGAAAAAGAAAAGAAGAGAGAGAAAAAAGAGAGAGATAGAGAGAAAAGAGAGAGAGGATGGGGTGGGGTGCCAGTTGGATTGCATGCCGGTCTGGTACCGGTCAACCACGGTGGCCTTACTATCGGTACCGGTCACCATCCCGGGTCCATACCACCCCGGCTAAGGATGACCTTTATTAATAAGCTAGTTAAAGTAGTTTATGAGAATCTTCTTGTGACCCTTTTTTCAATTATGTTTTAATAATATTAATTATTATTAATAAATAATTATTAGTAACAAAATTAGTTACTAATAGGTAAACGACAATCCGACCTCTACTGATTGTGTTCCTCTTAATACTCATGATTGTGTTTCTCGACTATCCGACCTCTACTGATATCTAAACGACAAAGAACTAATCAGTTCGTTTGGGCATGGCCATGCACTTCATCAATATGTTCAGTCAGTCAAGGGGCCCAGAAATATCTCTCTTCATAGAAGAGGTGCAAATCCCATCTTGCATATCTGCATTTAATACCACGGCTTCCGCTGAATCTAGTTACGCCTTTTATAGCCACCCTGTTACGGCGTAGCGGTTGAACGCACTAAGTATCCAACAGTCCTCATGATATCAAACCAAATACCTCAGGTGATAAGGACAACCACTGTGAGAGTTACTTATGACAAAATCCAAGAAGTAATCTCAACCGCGGATCACGTCCGATACTCGCTACTCTATCGAATATCTGTGCAGCTTTTGGTCTACATCACTTGTAGCTGTTATTCAATCAACTGATCATAACTACCCAAAAGCTCACAATGACTTTAAAGCCCTATCGGGTTCCCACCACGATAAGTTGTCACGGACAAATTTCGAATGAAAAAACTGGAAACTAGTTTCATACCTGGATAAAAACATGCAAAATATAAAAGTGATAAAGAAACTATTTTTGTATAGTGCATATTACACTCTGTAATAATAACAAAAATAATGGCATTTCTTAATTACTTTTATGGTGTCTATTCAACGTTTACTAAATACTGATTTAAACGAAGTATCACCTAACTTCAGTTTAAACCCTTTGATTAATGTTTACCGTATTAATCAAAGTAACAACCAAAATAATACAAGTTTGTATCATCTGATACAATTTACTTGATTCTGCTAATCTTTGTTTTGCAAACACTTTTAAACAAAATTAGACTTTTCTTTACCATATTCCCTGAACTTGGAGATACTGGAATTTAGAAATTCTAAGTTTCCCTGAATATGTAAAGTTAAACTACAACTTCCCTTAGTTGTTGTGTAGACGAATGATTTCTACCTGAAATCGGATAAAAGTTCCATTTACCAAACAGGCAAATTTCAGGAAATTTATTCTAGTGTTTTCAACCCTTTCTAGTCTAAAAGATAATTACTATCTTTAATAACTATTCCAACACATTTTAATTATTGATTTTTCTCAAAAGTCAAGTATGACTTTATTTTGTTTCAAAGTCTTTGAGACTTCTGTTCTACCCTTTTGACTGAAAAGTAGATAGTATATCTTATGAATTTACATCCTACCTGGATCATGAATTCCGAGATATACTAAATCAATAATTTTATCTTTTATTCTTTATCATAGACTAGATAGAGAATAAACCGCGCTTCCACTAACCTATATGAAAACCAACTATTACTTAAAATTAACTATTGACTTAGTCAAAACTTGATTTATTTAGTCAATTCTATTTCAAGTAATGAACACGAGAATTTTAACATTTGTAAAACTTAACTGGATTTTATTAAATCCTAATTCCGAAACTTGGAATTTTTCGTAGTTTATAAATACTGATATTATCAACGATATCTGAGATAATATCCTAAATTCTTCTTAAAAACATACGAGTAATAAATTTTGATCATAAAATACTTCCATAATCTTTTACTCATAAATGTTTTATTCAAAAACATATTCCTATAATTATAGTACTTCGTGTGTTTTTGACAGTTTTCATATACATTACTTCAAATTATTTTGATTGAAGTAATACTGTTAGTGTAATATGAAACATCTAGGAATTTTATTCTTATGTAGATGTCTAAATCTGTAGTCACGTTTCATACACCTGAGGAATCGCTCCGCCTCATCAACAGTAAGTGGAAGCTTACAGGACAAAATTTTCCAGTTTGGAAAATGCACCTTGACAATGTCTTGGATGCACAGGCTAAGCGGTACGTGATAGAGAAACCCATTTCACGACCCAAATGCAATTCTCCTGAAAAGGATTTTGCTGAATACTTTAAATACATGGCTGACGAATCTGATGTAATGTCGATTCTAGCTTTCTCTACCTCACCCGAGTTCACGGCTAATTTAAGAGTTAAGTACTGCCATGAGGTCGTGAAGAATATAGAAAACCAGGTAGGTTTCTATAAGAAAAGTGGGAAGTATCTAATAATGAAAGAGATCTATTATCTGAAACTGGAAAAGGGTCAATCTGTTAAAGAGCATCTTCTGGAAATGAGGAAACTCTTTAAAAGTTTGTCACGCATGGGATATAAGATGGTTCAGGAGGAGCTAGTACATCTCATGTGGTTATCTCTCACGGACGAGATACGTACCACAGTTAGTGCATACATTGGAGAACCAAAGAGAGACGTGGCAAAGCTTCATGGGGAAATTTTGGCCAGTTTAGAGCCGAAACCCGCAGCAGCTGTTGAACTCATGGACACAGATTGGATTCATGAGCTGGGAGATCTGAGTTGCCCAGAATGCGGTAGCCAGGATATTTGTGAGCACTCGATGAATATCAACCAGATTGAGATTGGTTTACCCGATGCTCCAGGTATCTTTATGATAGATTGCTTAATCACTTCTTATGAATCATGGGTAATTGATACAGGCAGTGGTAACCATATTTGTAATCATTTCCAGGGATTCACTAGAAGAGAGACTTTGAGGAAGGACCGTTCGAACCTACGAGTTGGCGAAGGCACTCCGCTGATAGCTGAAGCTGTAGGATCTTATAGTCTTAGTTTGCCCTCGGGTCTAGTTTTGGAACTGGAAAATTGTTATTATGTTCCAAAGATGATTAAGAATGTTTTATCTTTTGATTTATTGGTAGACCAAGGATTTTATTACAAATATGATTATAAAATGCTTTTTGTCTTTAAAAATAATATTTTCTATTTTAAAGCTACACCTGTGAATGGTCTATATACAGTAAATCTGCAAGACAATAATAATGAAATCTATAATATAAGTAAACGATCCAAAGACATTGAGGATCAGACTTACCTCTGGCATTGTCGTTTAGGCCACATAAACAAGAAACGCGTTGAACTACTCCTAAAAGGAGGTTTTCTTGGCACTTTCGATTTCAAACCTTTTGACAACTGCGAATCATGTTTATCTGGCAAAATGACAAAAGAACCTTTCAACAAAGATAATGAAAGGGCTTCTGACTTGTTAGAAATAGTACACACAGATGTATGTGGACCATTTAGTCACAAGGCAAGAGGAGCATACCGGTACTTCATCACATTTATTGACGATTTCAGTAGATATGGTTATGTCTACTTGATGAGACATAAATCTGAAAGCTTTGAGAAATTCAGAGAATATCAGAATAAAGTACAGAATCAACTTGACAGGAAGATCAAGTTTTTACGGTCGGATCGAGGAGGCGAATATCTTAGTCAAGAGTTTGGCAATCATCTGATAGAATGTGGGATTGTATCACAACTCACACCTCCGTATACACCTCAGATGAATGGTGTGTCAGAAAGGAGGAATCGTACATTGCTGGACATGGTACGATCGATGATGTGTCACTCTACGCTACCAATGTCATTCTGGGGACATGCGCTTGAAACAGCAACACATATACTGAACAGAGCGCCAACAAAGTCGGTGGAAAAGACACCATACAAGTTGTGGAAGGGTAAGAAACCCAAAATGTCTTTCCTGAAAATTTGGGGTTGTGAGGTTTACGTCAAGCGACCTACCTCAGAAAAACTCAAGCCCAAATCCGACAAGTGTTTTTTCGTGGGATATCCCAAAACCACCGTGGGATATTACTTCTACAACCCTGAAGAGAACAAAGTTTTTGTTGCTCGAAATGGAAATATTTCTGGAAGAAAAGTTTCTCAGTTCCGGGAACACCAGAGAGGATGTAGATCTACAGGTAGTAGACGAAGAAAACACTACACCAATTGTTGAGCCAGAAATTCAACATGAAAATGTTGAACCTCAATCAGAGTCGATTGAGGAAGTGCAAACACAGGACCTTCGCAGATCCAATAGGGTAAGACAAAAACCAGATAGGTATCTTGGGTTTCTAGTCTCTCAGGATAGTAGAGACTTGAATGAACCAACATCCTATGGAGAAGCTATGTCAGGCAGTGAGTCTGAACAATGGCAAGAAGCCATGAAGGCCGAGATGCAGTCCATGTACGACAACCAAGTATGGGAGTTGACAGATTTACCCCAGCACTGTAGAGCTGTTGGACGTAAATGGGTTTTCAAGAAGAAAACCGACATGGACGGGAATGTACACACTTTCAAGGCTAGACTGGTCGCAAAAGGATTCACGCAAACTCATGGTATCGACTATGATGAAACCTTTTCGCCAGTAGCCATGTTAAAGTCAATTAGGATTCTAATGGCCATTTCAGCGTACTTTAACTACGAGATCTGGCAAATGGACGTCAAGACAGCCTTTCTGAATGGAAAGTTAACAGAAGACGTCTATATGGAACAACCAGAGGGATTTGAAGATCCTAAGTGTAATAACCGTGAATTCAAATTTACAAGTTTAATGGAAAGTACGTGGTTAATTTCTTAAATTGAGAAGAATTTGTGAAAAGAGGGTTGATTTGGTAAATTTTTCAAAGTTTTATTGAGTTGGGATTTTTCCACATTGAGAATGGGCTTGGCCCAAGCCCATGCTATATATATAGCCTTAAACCATAAATTTTTATCCATTTTGGAAATCATCCTTAGAGTGTAAAGTGTGTGTTTTGGGAGTGTGATGGGATTCATGTTTTCCACATTCATGTTTTCCACATTCATGTTTTCCACATTGGGATTCATGTTTTCCACATTCATGTTTTCCACATTGGGATTCATGTTTTCCACATTCATGTTTTCCACATTGGGATTCATGTTTTCCACATTCATGTTTTCCACATCGAGATTCATGATTCCCGGATTGGGATTTTCTATTGAGGTTTTGGTTCCCAATGCCTTTCCCGAATGGAAATCTATGATTTCCGAGTCGGGAATTCGGCTAAGTTAAACCGTTATTTTGACCTTGCTGTTTTCCTCATCCGTTTTCCTCATCCGTTTTCCTCATCCGTTTTCCACATCGGTTTTCCACGTCGGGTTTTCCACGTCGGGTTTTCCACGTCGGTTTTCCACGTCGGTTTTCCACGTCGGGTTTTCCACGTCGGTTTTCCACGTCGGGTTTTCCACGTCGGTTTTCCACGTCGGTTTTCCACGTCGGGTTTGCACGTTGAAGTTTTCCACGTTGGGTTTTCCACGTTGAGTTTTCTACGTTGGGTATTCCACGTTAAGGGTGCGCGTAAGACGGTTTAGGTTACTTGACCGGGAGTCAGCGACAGGTGAGTTCCCTTGCCTGATTTGAATGGGATAAATTGTTTTGAACTGGATTTTAATTGCCCATTCTGTTGATAAATGATTTTGACGTACGAACTGCTTTATGAAATATGATAACGTGACATAATTGTTGATTACATTTAAAGCATGCTTAAAATGGTAATGACTGGGATTGTTTGACTGATGTGTTGCACTATGGACACTGGGTACCTTGGAACCTTGCGTTCCTTGGGAGTTTACCATTTGGTCTGATCCGCCACTTGGGGGTACCTTGGGACTATGTCCCTTGGGAGTTATTGTCAGGTGACCTGGACTGGGCCTGGACTGTATTCATTTCTTTGTCTGCACACATTCAGTGGGTTTTAACTTGATTTATGGCCAGCGGGCCAGAACTGTTGATTAAACTGTTTTGAGGGAATTCACTAGACCTTTCGGTCTAACCCTCGCTTTCAAAACCTTTTTAAACATTTTCAGGGGAAGTTCGTAGAGAAGCCTCCTTGAAGGGAAGTGAGAAGGCTCAGAGTTAGATGAGAGGCCAACTTTGGACATCCGATAGATGGTCATTAGTTATAGTGTATCTCAGCTGTGGAGGGTTGTTCCACTGTCAATACCTTTGAGTTTGTCACTGATGGAATTTTTGTTTTGGGCTTGAATGCCAAGTTTTGAGTTTGATAATTAATTCCGTGCGTTAGATCACTGGGAATTGTTGTTATGCATGTTATATACTGTTTGGGAATCTGGGGCGTTACAAATTGGTATCAGAGCACTAGTTTAAGTGAATTAGGTGACCAGGATTGGGCCTAGTCTTAAACTGTCGGATTAGGAGCACAGCTGAGATATAGGAAGACCATAAGAGAGTCATGCTTGTTAAAGTACTCAACGATGGTATCATGGATCTCATGTAAGGTAAATTCAAATTAGCACCTGGCCAGTGTTAATAGGAATTTACAGGTACGTGAGCATGCTTGATCACTTTTGTTGAGGTGAGTGGCTTAGATGCAGAGGTTAGTAACAGCTAGCATTGCGTTAGTGACACTATTTCTGGTATGATGTGGGAGATAGCTCCAGGTGTAGTTATTTCATGTTTCGAATAAAAATGTGTTCACAATGTAACTGATTGTGCGGGTGTTTACCCATGTGGGTCGAAGATACTTGATTACTTATGTTAAGGTAACTAATGGTGTAATGGCAATTAGTGAGATCTAACCTTCCGCTAATCCTAACGGTTTTATGTATCGCGGAAGATAACGGTGAATGTTATACCTCTTGAGCGTATATTATAGAATGTGGACTGTTCGTAGTGATTAGAAACTTTTGACCTTATTTGGGAAGGATGCCTAATTCTTGGGATATCTAATCGTAGCAAGTCCTCGTTATGAGGAGTTCGTATGATAATTACATGGAGATATTGAGTACGTCAGCTCATGATTGAGTTCTGGGGGAGAGTATTTCCTTGAGAGTTGATAGTTAGTCAAAAGGTTGGTTAAGAAAGAACCGCGTCGATAAATGTTATGAATTAGGGGTATACTGGAGTATGATGAAGATTGTTGATCTATATAGGTCGTGAGTTAAGTGATCCGTCTAAAAATTGTCCAAGAATGTTATTTGGGTGTGTTCATTAGTGAAAGCCCTGAACTTGCGAAAAGTGTGAAGGGCTTGACCCGTTGAAGTATTGTTAAAACATTGACTGTAAGATTTCGGTGGATGCAAGAGGCTAACCTAGTTAGAGCGAGTAGCCTTCAACATAAAAGTGCTTTCATGCGTTGTGTTTTATATTTTAAATGAGTCGTAAAATCTTTTACTCAAGTATATGCGTATGCTTCGTGGGTTCTGGTTTTAAAGATGTTCAGGCAAGTGCCAGTGTGTTTTGATAAATAAATAAATAAACTTAAGTTTGTTACATGATAAAGGTTTGCAAATGAAAAGTGTTAATATTTCACTTCTTAGATGATAAAGCTTATCACATTTATGGAAACAAGAAGTCGAATTTTGTTTTACTAGAAGTTGGGTCAGATACGAAATTGTCTAACCAGCAAGTTTAAGAGTCATTTGATTTCTTTTGTGGTAAGCGATTTACTTTGTGTTTTAAAGGGCGTATGTGAGGAATTCTTTTAAAATGTATAGTTCATTTTGGCACAATTCTGTCTGACTAGACTACTATGTTTTGGAAATGTGTGTGTGTGATTGATCCTTGTGATCCATGAGAATAAAGTTATACTTAAAACGTAAATTACTGTTGGGGGTGTAAAACGAAATTTTGTTATTGTGTCATCATGCATGAAGGCTATAAACTAGCTAGGTCATGGATCATGAATTAGGGATGAGAAAATGCAACGGAGGGTCGATTTCCGACCTTGGTGTTCTTGTTCAAAGAAAAGTGGTGAAATGATTAGGCAGGGTGTGAACGACATCGAGCCAGAGTTTGAAGCATGCCAGTGTTAGACCATGTACCAGTTAGGTCTTGTGTTTAATGGGTTAGAATGAGTTATCACAAGGTTACATTTGAGATGTGTGAAAATAGAAGGTTTCCTTGGGAACCTGTGAATGTTAAGGAAACATCACTATGCAAGGACGATGGGGTATACGACAGACTGCTGAGATTGATGCTAGAAAACTATAGCAAGAGTGGTGATTTTGAAGTGGTTTTATTACCAAGTTCATTTAAAGTCGTAAAGGGGCAGCTAGGACAGAATTTGTGCTGGGTTCGGTAACTGAGTGTGTTAAGTAAGCATTACGAAAGTAAGAGACTACTAAGCTGGGATGGGTGATCTTTTCTCGAAATTTGATGTTCGTTGGGAGCAAAGCATTGTGCAACTCAGTAAGTGCACACTGGATATTTTCATCTGAAAATGGGATACCTTATTATCCTCACGATCTAAATGTCATTAAGAGGGTACGAAGAACTGTGAGGGAGGAAGACCTGATTAAGTAATTGTGGTTGAACACGATTGGTGGTTCATTTATATTTGATGTGACTTTTCTTGGAATGTATGGGTTGTGACTAGAATCAATAAGACAATACCAGTATGAGTAAAAAAATAAACATAAAGATTTTAACCGTTAGCTGATGTCATGGCATGTATTACGTTGGGTTAGACTTGCAAGCCGGCGGCTATGTTAGAGCTTGTTTTGAGGTAACATGGTGGTCATATTGTAGTTATAAGATGAGAGTGAGCGTAAACTTTGCTTTTGGAATTTCTGATAATTTATCCGAAGTCGTCAAGCATGGGGTATATGTGTAAGGTGTATGGCTAGTGTCAGGGGATAAGAATAACGTATCCTATTCGTTTTGACTTATTGTTGAAGTCAAAAGGGTGGAGTTGGAGAAATGCAGTATTCCTTGGTTAGGAAAGAATCCTCTTGTTTAGTAAGCACGTGAATATACTTTATTGAATTTAAGAAAGTAGATTAGATGTGGGAAGTTTGGCAAGTAAGAGAGAATTATGCAGAGCCACATTTATGAATTGTCTTTGGTAACATGTGATCTCCCTGTGTCGTAGTTCATTTCGAAAAAGAAGTTAGAGGGTGCAACTTAGAGCTTAAGTCCCGGTGAGAGAACTCCTGGAGCATGTCTTATGTTTTCATGATTGGAACAAATAAGGTGATCGAATGAGACGCTCAGACTAAAGGGCTCCTAAGATCTGACATTATACCGTATGAGAATGTGTACTAGTGAGTTGTCATCCAGTATCCAGACGATTAAGAGTAAGTTCGAGCAACTTTAGGTGCGTACTCTTCTTGACCTAGTGGAAAATTATAAGAATGAAAACCCTTTCGGGTAACTGAGATGATCGTGGTTTTCTGGTTCGTCTAAATTCGAGAAAGTTAAAGTCGGGAGATAATATTATTTTACCCATACGTGTGGTAATCGGCCTAGAGAAAGAATTATGCATTTGTGGTAGAGATAAACCATTGGGTGGGAGTATTTTATGTCTTTGGTTAACTAAGATTACTTGGTGATGATGTTGTGAAGTGAATCTTAGCAGGAGTGTTGAGGTGTTCTTTGGGATTACCGGGGAATTAGTAGGAAGGTTATTATTATTATTGGGCACTAGAGGTGTGACATTCTTCCGGTAGTGCGAAGTTTCTGGTTAGTAGATATGTGAATCTCCTGATGGCATTTTCATGCCAGTAGAAAGTGTTTGTCATCTGTGTATTGAAGAGTAAATTAAGTGGGGGAAGGCATTATTGGTTGTGTACTCAGGTAAATTTTGTATGTGTTTGTGGTGAGAGATGTTACATTATAGTGATTACTTGATAAATGGTGGTATTGTGTTTCAATTGCTAGTAAGGATTGTGCTGTGATGCGATTGCGGGATGCACGTAGACGTGAACTCTTACTTGAAAATTTTGGAAAATTCCAAATAGTGGCATGTATAAATACATATTGAAGTTAGGTTGGCGTTATGGTATGACTGTTTTATGGAAGATTAAAGTGTTGGTTAATGACTACTAAAAGGAAGAACTTTTGTGATCCTTGGTCACAATAAGTAATTGAATGGGTTTAAATTCCTAGGGCAACTATAGGGATGTTATATGTTTCATTGGGGAATGTTTTGTTGTGGAGTGAAGTTTATTTGGAAGTGTCAAGTACCCATTTCACATAAAGGGATGCTATTAAAGTTGTCGGTCTTATTAGGAAGTGGAGAATGTAGGTTATCTTCGGACTAAAACGTCTGAATTGAATCGGTCGGGTGGTTTGTTGAAGGCAGGAAATACCATGGAAATGCTTAGTTAGGTATAGATCGTGAATTGTGACAAAGGCATTATTGATTGGTGTTGGGTGATAAATATTGATGTAAGAGTAAGTTGTCGGGATAACGTAAGGAGTGAGGTATTGTGTCGACATAAGTGAGTAAGATAAGATGAGAATCTTGAGTTGTTGAACCAATCAACGTGGGACTATACTACAGAGAGATATTTGACAAATGAATGAATTGCTAGGGAGAGTTTAAGAAAGATGGTTTTGTGTACCTATGATTTAGAAGTTGATGTACAAAGGTATGTTGATCATAATAATATGGTGGGTGAACCGTTACCTGCTCCGGTTAAATGAGGGGGAGTGGAATTTGTGAATTTGTCGAGATTGACAAGGAAATTTTGCTACGGCAAGCGTAAGTGGTACTTGATTGTAGGTCGACAGTGAGCTCAGGTCGGATAATAGAAGTTCCATAAGGAATAAGGGTGCACTTGGGAGGCAGGAATCAGAAATGAGAGCAAAGTATCGTCACCCGTTACCAAATGAATTCCGGGACGGAATTCTTTTAAGGGGGGGGGGAGATGTAATAACCGTGAATTCAAATTTACAAGTTTAATGGAAAGTACGTGGTTAATTTCTTAAATTGAGAAGAATTTGTGAAAAGAGGGTTGATTTGGTAAATTTTTCAAAGTTTTATTGAGTTGGGATTTTTCCACATTGAGAATGGGCTTGGCCCAAGCCCATGCTATATATATAGCCTTAAACCATAAATTTTTATCCATTTTGGAAATCATCCTTAGAGTGTAAAGTGTGTGTTTTGGGAGTGTGATGGGATTCATGTTTTCCACATTCATGTTTTCCACATTGGGATTCATGTTTTCCACATTGGGATTCATGTTTTCCACATTCATGTTTTCCACATTCATGTTTTCCACATTGGGATTCATGTTTTCCACATCGAGATTCATGATTCCCGGATTGGGATTTTCTATTGAGGTTTTGGTTCCCAATGCCTTTCCCGAATGGAAATCTATGATTTCCGAGTCGGGAATTCGGCTAAGTTAAACCGTTATTTTGACCTTGCTGTTTTCCTCATCCGTTTTCCTCATCCGTTTTCCTCATCCGTTTTCCTCATCGGTTTTCCACGTCGGGTTTTCCACGTCGGTTTTCCACGTCGGTTTTCCACGTCGGGTTTTCCACGTCGGTTTTCCACGTCGGGTTTTCCACGTCGGTTTTCCACGTCGGGTTTGCACGTTGAAGTTTTCCACGTTGGGTTTTCCACGTTGAGTTTTCTACGTTGGGTATTCCACGTTAAGGGTGCGCGTAAGACGGTTTAGGTTACTTGACCGGGAGTCAGCGACAGGTGAGTTCCCTTGCCTGATTTGAATGGGATAAATTGTTTTGAACTGGATTTTAATTGCCCATTCTGTTGATAAATGATTTTGACGTACGAACTGCTTTATGAAATATGATAACGTGACATAATTGTTGATTACATTTAAAGCATGCTTAAAATGGTAATGACTGGGATTGTTTGACTGATGTGTTGCACTATGGACACTGGGTACCTTGGAACCTTGCGTTCCTTGGGAGTTTACCATTTGGTCTGATCCGCCACTTGGGGGTACCTTGGGACTATGTCCCTTGGGAGTTATTGTCAGGTGACCTGGACTGGGCCTGGACTGTATTCATTTCTTTGTCTGCACACATTCAGTGGGTTTTAACTTGATTTATGGCCAGCGGGCCAGAACTGTTGATTAAACTGTTTTGAGGGAATTCACTAGACCTTTCGGTCTAACCCTCGCTTTCAAAACCTTTTTAAACATTTTCAGGGGAAGTTCGTAGAGAAGCCTCCTTGAAGGGAAGTGAGAAGGCTCAGAGTTAGATGAGAGGCCAACTTTGGACATCCGATAGATGGTCATTAGTTATAGTGTATCTCAGCTGTGGAGGGTTGTTCCACTGTCAATACCTTTGAGTTTGTCACTGATGGAATTTTTGTTTTGGGCTTGAATGCCAAGTTTTGAGTTTGATAATTAATTCCGTGCGTTAGATCACTGGGAATTGTTGTTATGCATGTTATATACTGTTTGGGAATCTGGGGCGTTACAAATTGGTATCAGAGCACTAGTTTAAGTGAATTAGGTGACCAGGATTGGGCCTAGTCTTAAACTGTCGGATTAGGAGCACAGCTGAGATATAGGAAGACCATAAGAGAGTCATGCTTGTTAAAGTACTCAACGATGGTATCATGGATCTCATGTAAGGTAAATTCAAATTAGCACCTGGCCAGTGTTAATAGGAATTTACAGGTACGTGAGCATGCTTGATCACTTTTGTTGAGGTGAGTGGCTTAGATGCAGAGGTTAGTAACAGCTAGCATTGCGTTAGTGACACTATTTCTGGTATGATGTGGGAGATAGCTCCAGGTGTAGTTATTTCATGTTTCGAATAAAAATGTGTTCACAATGTAACTGATTGTGCGGGTGTTTACCCATGTGGGTCGAAGATACTTGATTACTTATGTTAAGGTAACTAATGGTGTAATGGCAATTAGTGAGATCTAACCTTCCGCTAATCCTAACGGTTTTATGTATCGCGGAAGATAACGGTGAATGTTATACCTCTTGAGCGTATATTATAGAATGTGGACTGTTCGTAGTGATTAGAAACTTTTGACCTTATTTGGGAAGGATGCCTAATTCTTGGGATATCTAATCGTAGCAAGTCCTCGTTATGAGGAGTTCGTATGATAATTACATGGAGATATTGAGTACGTCAGCTCATGATTGAGTTCTGGGGGAGAGTATTTCCTTGAGAGTTGATAGTTAGTCAAAAGGTTGGTTAAGAAAGAACCGCGTCGATAAATGTTATGAATTAGGGGTATACTGGAGTATGATGAAGATTGTTGATCTATATAGGTCGTGAGTTAAGTGATCCGTCTAAAAATTGTCCAAGAATGTTATTTGGGTGTGTTCATTAGTGAAAGCCCTGAACTTGCGAAAAGTGTGAAGGGCTTGACCCGTTGAAGTATTGTTAAAACATTGACTGTAAGATTTCGGTGGATGCAAGAGGCTAACCTAGTTAGAGCGAGTAGCCTTCAACATAAAAGTGCTTTCATGCGTTGTGTTTTATATTTTAAATGAGTCGTAAAATCTTTTACTCAAGTATATGCGTATGCTTCGTGGGTTCTGGTTTTAAAGATGTTCAGGCAAGTGCCAGTGTGTTTTGATAAATAAATAAATAAACTTAAGTTTGTTACATGATAAAGGTTTGCAAATGAAAAGTGTTAATATTTCACTTCTTAGATGATAAAGCTTATCACATTTATGGAAACAAGAAGTCGAATTTTGTTTTACTAGAAGTTGGGTCAGATACGAAATTGTCTAACCAGCAAGTTTAAGAGTCATTTGATTTCTTTTGTGGTAAGCGATTTACTTTGTGTTTTAAAGGGCGTATGTGAGGAATTCTTTTAAAATGTATAGTTCATTTTGGCACAATTCTGTCTGACTAGACTACTATGTTTTGGAAATGTGTGTGTGTGATTGATCCTTGTGATCCATGAGAATAAAGTTATACTTAAAACGTAAATTACTGTTGGGGGTGTAAAACGAAATTTTGTTATTGTGTCATCATGCATGAAGGCTATAAACTAGCTAGGTCATGGATCATGAATTAGGGATGAGAAAATGCGACCCTGAAGAGAACCCTGAAGAGAACAAAGTGGGATATTACTTCTACAACCCTGAAGAGAACAAAGTTTTTGTTGCTCGAAATGGAAAAATTTCTGGAAGAAAAGTTTCTCAGTTCCGGGAACACCAGAGAGGATGTAGATCTACAGGTAGTAGACGAAGAAAACACTACACCAATTGTTGAGCCAGAAATTCAACATGAAAATGTTGAACCTCAATCAGAGCTGATTGAGGAAGTGCAAACACAGGACCTTCGCAGATCCAATAGGGTAAGACAAGAACCAGATAGGTATCTTGGGTTTCTAGTCTCTCAGGATAGTGGAGACTTGAATGAACCAACATCCTATGGAGAAGCTATGTCAGGCAGTGAGTCTGAACAATGGCAAGAAGCCATGAAGGCCGAGATGCAGTCCATGTACGACAACCAAGTATGGGAGTTGACAGATTTACCCCAGCACTGTAGAGCTGTTGGACGTAAATGGGTTTTCAAGAAGAAAACCGACATGGACGGGAATGTACACACTTTCAAGGCTAGACTGGTCGCAAAAGGATTCACGCAAACTCATGGTATCGACTATGATGAAACCTTTTCGCCAGTAGCCATGTTAAAGTCAATTAGGATTCTAATGGCCATTTCAGCGTACTTTAACTACGAGATCTGGCAAATGGACGTCAAGACAGCCTTTCTGAATGGAAAGTTAACAGAAGACGTCTATATGGAACAACCAGAGGGATTTGAAGATCCTAAGAATCCTAATAAAGTGTGTAAACTGCTAAAATCCATTTATGGATTAAAGCAAGCATCTCGAAGTTGGAACTTACACTTTGATGAGCGAATCAAAGAGTTTGGTTTCGCAAAAAGTGAGTTCAAACCGTGTGTTTACACTAAGTTCACTGGGAGCATAGTAACCTTCTTGGTCTTCTACGTAGACGACATTCTACTCATAGGAAACGATGTACCAACTTTACAGAGTGTTAAAAGTTGGCTAAGCAAATGTTTCCAAATGAAAGACCTTAGAGAAGCCGCGTATATACTTGGCATAAAGATCTACAGAAATAGATCTAAGCGGCTTATCGGACTTAGCCAAAGTACGTACATTGACAAAATTCTGAAGAAATTCAGGATGGATGAATCCAAGAAAGGATTTATCCCGATGCAACATGGCATAGTGTTAAGTAAAACACAGTGTCCTGTTTCTAGTCAAGATCAGGACAAGATGAAATCGGTTCCATATGCATCGGCAATTGGATCGATTATGTATGCCATGTTATGTACTAGGCCCGATGTTGCTTACTCAGTAAGTGTTACGAGCAAATATCAACAGAATCCAGGAGAACCTCATTGGGTGGCTGTCAAGAACATTCTCAAGTACCTGAGAAGAACGAAAGATATGTTCTTGGTCTTTGGAGGTTCTGAGGATGAAATTAGTGTCATCGGATATTCTGACGCTAGTTTCCAGACCGACAGAGACGATTTCAGATCACAGTCAGGGTACGTCTTTACCCTAAACGGAGGCGCGATCTCATGGAAGAGCTCGAAGCAGGATACGATTGCAGATTCAACTACAGAAGCAGAGTACATTGCAGCATCTGATGCGGCAAAGGAAGCTGTCTGGCTGAGGAATTTTCTATCGGATCTAAGAGTCGTTGCCAGTGTCTCTAGACCGATCGATATATTCTGTGATAACTCGGGAGCCGTGGCGCAAGCAAAGGAACCTAGAGGGCATCACAAGTCAAGACATGTGCTCAGAAAATATCACCTCATCCGAGAGATCATTGGAAGAGGAGATGTAAGGATATGCAAGATTCCGACGGAAGACAATGTCGCAGATCCGCTGACAAAGCCGCTAGCAAGGGTGAAGCATGAGGTTCATGCAAATTCCATTGGGATGCAGTACCTGGACACCAGTAGCTAGTTTTAGTTTATTATTATTACTATAGTTTAGTTTTGAACAATATAAGCATGTAAAGTTTTATTTCACAGTGTGATGGAAATGAATGGAGGTTTTTAGTACATGATTGTTTTAAATTAACTATTTTTCGCATATTTAACATATCCATGATTTATGCAAAGTTTTGCAATAAAAATCTAAATTTCCGTAGCCACTTATTGAAATGGGAATTTCAATGGGGAGTTTAACGCTATTATAAATACTTGATGATTTATTCAAGGTAGAGAATAAAAGCACAAGCGACGTGACCAAGTATTTATAGATACTCATCAGAGTGTTTGAGTATTGGAAGTGACCAGTTTCAAGTCTGTTTCATGGAGCCCCAGTCATAAGCATTGACTTGATGATAGGTTGTCCTTAGACCTGAGATATTTGGTTTGGGAACACGAGGACTACTGTACTCTTAGTACGCTCTAACGCTGCACCGTAACAGGGCGGCCATACGGAACGTGACTAGATGCAGCGGAAGACGTGGATCCAAATGCAGATAGTCAAGAAGGGATTTGCACCTCTACCATAGAGAGATATTTCCGGGCCCCTTGACGATTAAGATTTGCAGAAAACGCGTGGCCACGCTCGGATAGAATAACAGTTGTTATTTAGTAATATTCGTTACTGCAGGCAATCTGAATCAGAGTCAAGAAATACTTGTTTTGAGAAATGAATCCTCCACTCCATGTCTCAAAATCATTTTAGAAATATCGCGTGCAAAAGGAATAAACCTGTGTACAAATTCAAGCGTGAATTGTATCTCTGGATATAAGAGATCTTATAACCTGGTTAACCTAAGTGTCTGGCTAGAGACCTCCTTAGGCTAATGGTGACAGTTCAGTTACATGTCTGGCACAAGTGGGAGTCTGTTAGGATTATGTGCAAGACAGTAACAGGGTTACTGTGTCCAATGTTATAAGACACTAGTAGGTCACACCGCTGCACACTAAAATGAGAATGTTTGGATTATGTGAGAAATAATTAATTGGTTATTAATTATTTAAAGAGAGAAATAAATAAATAAATAATTAGTTAAATTATTTATTTGTAATTAATTAATCAGTTGAGGTATAATTAATAGATAATTATCTGAATTATATAATTAATCTATTTGATTAATTATAGAGATAATTATAAAAGAGTTATATATGGAATCAAACACTGCCAGGTTTATCCATATAAATAAAGGCCTAGTGGTAACAAGAATTATCATCAGAAACTTATTCCCTAAGTAAGCTTTTTTTTTCTCTCTCTCTCTCTCTACCCAAAACCGGCGACCAGATCCAGGAGGTGAACGGAGTCGTCTTTCGGGATAATCCACGGTGGTCTAGCAACTCTCTCAACCGGTGTCAGTAGCGGTGTACCCCCTGCTTGCGTTTCGGAGAACTTTTCGCAAAAAGGTAAACCACCAAAACACCCTCATATTGTATCTAAAAGGTTTAGGATTGGATCCTCGATTGGGAATCGGATTTTATTATCCGCTGCGTTTGAGTGTGCCTCAGGTTCCCAACAGTATCAAACCACAAGAACGAAAATCATAGTTTATTTATCTTTTTCATAGCTTTTTTCTTACGCATTATTGTCACCTCAACAACCTAAAACCTTTACATATTTCCACTATGTGAATTTTTAGAATTTTTAGAATCCCACCATTTTAATTTTATATCATTTATATTTTTATTTATAAAAATAAATACATTAAAATTAATACAAATACATATTTGTTTATATCGGGAAACATTTAGTCATTAAGAAACCTATAAAAATATATGCAATAAAACTTAAATATATGTAAAAAATCGTATAAAAATATCATATTTGAGACATTTGATTTAAAATATAAAAATATATAATTAATTTAATATTTTTATTAATATATCTTAAAACTTACATATGAAAACTTTATATAAAAAATAAAAATTGGTTAATACAAAACTTTTATAAAATTTTATAAAGTTAAAACAGATTAAATACGAAAAACATTTGAAAAAGCAGGTCGTGCAGTTACGATCTATGATGCAAAACCTCACCAAAAGCCTTACCTGAAAATCCTTTACACTATGTGAAAAACCTCAAAGTAGGGGTTTTTTTTTTTTGAAAAACCTCCCAAAAACCTCTTAAAAACCTCGAAAAACTACATTGTGGATGCTCTAATAGTGACACAAAAATTCAAAATCTTATATGTATTTTAATCATCTTTCAATATTTACTTTTGAAGAAAGATAAATAAAAGTTCAAACATTTCTTTTGAAACTAAAAGTTTTATATAGGTGGTCTTTATCATCTATAAAAAGAGGCATTGGAAACAATTTGTAAACCACTAATGACTAAATGTTTCCCGATATAAGTAGGAAGGTTCATTTAATTTGTAAACCACTAAAAGAGTATAAAGTCTTGGTTTTACCTTATGGAAACAATTTGATCTTACGTGAATCTGACCTTATGTGTATGTGTGTGTGTAGTAGTAGTAGGAGGAGTCAATTTGGCATGTGTATCATTTGACACGACTGGTATTGTAATCGTTATGTTTTGTAACAATGCTTTTCCAGTGCTAGAGCCTTGCTAGTCGTTGTTTTTATTTAAGATGTCGTTTCAAAAAAGATATGATTTTAGTTCGATATATCTAAACAACAAAAATAATTGATATTCATTTGTAAATGCTATTATATCAACATATTATAAAAGATCATTGGTTCAATAAAATATCATGTTGGTTCAAATAAGTATCAATAAGGGAACATGTGAAACACGAGCATAATGTTTTATGTCATGAAAAATTATACACACAACATGTTGTGGGTCCAACTCGCTAAATACAACAATTTTCTTAACCAAGTACATTCGTTTTAATAATGTTTTCCCACCAAGTTCAAAAAGCCGTTTTCTACGAGTTAATTAGAAATCAAACAAACACCCATCCTTTATTTTGTAAAATTGTAGTCAAGTTTTTAATTTAAATTATATAACTTTAACTATATTTATACAAGGAAAAAAAAAGTTTTAATGGAAACTTAACTTTGACTGTGAAAATGAGGATTGATGGCTCTCTATATCTATTAATACAACTCATGTTAATTAAAATAGAGTTTAAATTTTAAAATAAAAATCATTAATTAAGATAATTAAGGTATTGTTTAACAAAAATAAGCTAGCTTATTTTTTGGTAATTGTTTGGATAAGCATAAATCCTTAGTGGTACCACATTTACCGGCCGCCACCTCATTGCTACATTAACTTTCCCCTATCTTATCAACACCTTACCAACACCATACCAATTCATCTATACTCATACAAATTCCATACCAATCTAATTAATTAATTAAAAAATAAAAGAAAAGAAAAGAAGAGAGAGAAAAAAGAGAGAGATAGAGAGAAAAGAGAGAGAGGATGGGGTGGGGTGCCAGTTGGATTGCATGCCGGTCTGGTACCGGTCAACCACGGTGGCCTTACTATCGGTACCGGTCACCATCCCGGGTCCATACCATCCCGGCTAAGGATGACCTTTATTAATAAGCTAGTTAAAGTAGTTTATGAGAATCTTCTTGTGACCCTTTTTTCAATTATGTTTTAATAATATTAATTATTATTAATAAATAATTATTAGTAACAAAATTAGTTACTAATAGGTAAACGACAATCCGACCTCTACTGATTGTGTTTCTCTTAATACTCATGATTGTGTTTCTCGACTATCCGACCTCTACTGATAGGTAAACGACAAAGAACTAATCAGTTCGTTTGGGCATGGCCATGCACTTCATCAATATGTTCAGTCAGTCAAGGGGCCCAGAAATATCTCTCTTCATAGAAGAGGTGCAAATCCCATCTTGCATATCTGCATTTAATACCACGGCTTCCGCTGAATCTAGTTACGCCTTTTATAGCCACCCTGTTACGGCGTAGCGGTTGAACGCACTAAGTATCCAACAGTCCTCATGATATCAAACCAAATACCTCAGGTGATAAGGACAACCACTGTGAGAGTTACTTATGACAAAATCCAAGAAGTAATCTCAACCGCGGATCACGTCCGATACTCGCTACTCTATCGAATATCTGTGCAGCTTTTGGTCTACATCACTTGTAGCTGTTATTCAATCAACTGATCATAACTACCCAAAAGCTCACAATGACTTTAAAGCCCTATCGGGTTCCCACCACGATAAGTTGTCACGGACAAATTTCGAATGAAAAAACTGGAAACTAGTTTCATACCTGGATAAAAACATGCAAAATATAAAAGTGATAAAGAAACTATTTTTGTATAGTGCATATTACACTCTGTAATAATAACAAAAATAATGGCATTTCTTAATTACTTTTATGGTGTCTATTCAACGTTTACTAAATACTGATTTAAACGAAGTATCACCTAACTTCAGTTTAAACCCTTTGATTAATGTTTACCGTATTAATCAAAGTAACAACCAAAATAATACAAGTTTGTATCATCTGATACAATTTACTTGATTCTGCTAATCTTTGTTTTGCAAACACTTTTAAACAAAATTAGACTTTTCTTTACCATATTCCCTGAACTTGGAGATACTGGAATTTAGAAATTCTAAGTTTCCCTGAATATGTAAAGTTAAACTACAACTTCCCTTAGTTGTTGTGTAGGCGAATGATTTCTACCTGAAATCGGATAAAAGTTCCATTTACCAAACAGGCAAATTTCAGGAAATTTATTCTAGTGTTTTCAACCCTTTCTAGTCTAAAAGATAATTACTATCTTTAATAACTATTCCAACACATTTTAATTATTGATTTTTCTCAAAAGTCAAGTATGACTTTATTTTGTTTCAAAGTCTTTGAAACTTCTGTTCTACCCTTTTGACTGAAAAGTAGATAGTATATCTTATGAATTTACATCCTACCTGGATCATGAATTCCGAGATATACTAAATCAATAATTTTATCTTTTATTCTTTATCATAGACTAGATAGAGAATAAACCGGGCTTCCACTAACCTATATGAAAACCAACTATTACTTAAAATTAATTATTGACTTAGTCAAAACTTGATTTATTTAGTCAATTCTATTTCAAGTAATGAACACGAGAATTTTAACATTTGTAAAACTTAACTGGATTTTATTAAATCCTAATTCCGAAACTTGGAATTTTTCCTAGTTTATAAATACTGATATTATCAACGATATCTGAGATAATATCCTAAATTCTTCTTAAAAACATACGAGTAATAAATTTTGATCATAAAATACTTCCATAATCTTTTACTCATAAATGTTTTATTCAAAAACATATTCCTATAATTATAGTACTTCGTGTGTTTTTGACAGTTTTCATATACATTACTTCAAATTATTTTGATTGAAGTAATACTGTTAGTGTAATATGCAACATCTAGGATCTAATTTTGAATCAAGTCAAATTTGACTTAATCAGATTCAAAATACCATGTATAAAGATATTTAAATCAAGACAATAATTTTAAATTTTAAAACCGATATCCAAAAATCCAAATTTGGGAAAAACAAGATTGTTTTAAATCATGAAAGTTTAAAATTGTCTTTGCTAATATCTACTTGCATGCTGATCCTTGCAATCTGGGCACTTCACTTTTAATGACCACCTGCAATTAAACTTTTGCTTCTAGGTTTCAACACACTCGTAAACTAACAAGCGAAAGTGATAAACTGAAGCATTCACGAATATCTGAGGTGTTTATACCTGCTTCGTAATGCTTCGGGCAGTTATGCCTCCAATAACCGACTTCATGGCACTTGAAGTATTGAATCTTGGTCATTACTCTGTTTAACTTTCTTGCCCTTGCTCTTGCCTTTGCCATTATTATTAACCCTGGGTGCACTCACGGTAGCCAGAACTTGGCCCCTTCCCTTACTGGTGTTCCCATGCCCATGCTTCTTCTTTACTCCACCATTCTTGACCACAAGCACATCTTTGGTCTTGGTCCCCATACTCAACTCAATGGTTTTCAACATGTTGTTTGATAACCATCAGACATTGAGTTGAGTATCGTGTCCGTTGCTAACTGCAACAAAATTGGGTGACCGAGCCTCTCTAGGTGATCAATGTGCCTTTTCATGATCACTAACTGAGGTTCCCTTGGCCATCGTGCACGTGTTTAGTGCTCCACTGGCATCATAACGCTCTGTGCGTGCTTGCGTCTGAGGCATGTCCCTCAATTGGCGGATCATGTCATTAGTGTTTATGAGCCTCGTCAGAAAATCCGGGCTCATAGTCGCAAGCATAAGACAGCCTACATCCAGCAAATTATCGAAATGTTGTTCCTGACAGTGACAGCATCATTTGCTGGAGGGGCCTTCACCTAGAGGCTTTTTCTAGGACATACCACTTTCTCTCGTGCCTGAGCACAATCATCAGATTGCGCTCCCATACGAGAAAATTAAACCTGGTAAGTTTGTCCCTTTTTCGAGAATAGAGCAAAGAGAAAGATTTATTAGTGTTGGATACTGTGTTTGCAATCTACACATTTAAAAACTTTGGTTTTAGTAACTGTGAATAGACTATTTCCAATAAATATCAATAAACCCTTAAATGATCAATTTATTGGACTAAGATCCTAATTACATACGCCCTGATGACCGGTGTGTTCACGTCCCACCAGGCCCACGTACTAATTAGGTAGGTAAGGACTTTTACCAATCATATCTAACTGACACGACGACTCCTAGATCTTTTCGGGACAACGGTAATTATCAGTACATGTTTCAGCCCCTCTAGGTGCTTTTTGGCCCGGTACCACCCGGTAAACTTAACAGAACCAAAACAGATCTCACCATTTTGGGACTTGGACACTTTACTCTGGCCGGTACCACCCGGAGATAATTCGCAGAGTCTTGTTGATCCCCTCCAGCTTCGGTTTGAACGTGGTCGTTCAAGGTGTGTTCACTTACAACGGCCGCGTACCTTACGCCAGAGGTGCCCCTAGATGGTTGCACTACTGATCTATGATTTTCGGGGTTTTTAATTAATTTTGAAAAACCTTTTGATATCTAGTATTTTGAAAATCTATAACTTTGAAAAACTGATTGTTTAAAAGGCAACTGATGTTTTAAACTAATTGTTTCAAACATGCACGCTGTTTAAAACTAACTGTTTTTAAAAAAACGCTTGCTAATTAAAACTAAATGTTTTAAGAGCATACTTGCTAATCAAAACTAGCTGTTTTGATAGCACACTAGTTGATTAAAACTAACTGTTTTGTCAACTTGTCTTTTATAAAGAAAAACAATCTTTTACAATTTTCAGGTTTTTAAATAAATTCTACCGTTTAAAAAGGTTTTAAAAAATTGGTAATTTTAATTATAAAAACCTATTTTAAAACATATTTGATAAACACATAATTATCAAATATCACGAGTAAATGTTCACAACCACGCAGTTAATATATCAACAACCACGCAGTTTAAAATGAGTAATTATAGGTTTGCCAACTTTGTTCCTAGGGACCAATAATGACCTATTTTATAAAGAACTTCAAAATCCTCACGTAGCTCCCACTGGCTTCGGTGCCTTCGATAGAACTTCGGAAAGGAAAAACTCATTTTCTCTCGCGTAGCTCCCACTGGCCTCGGCATCCCGCAAGATTGAGAAGAAAAATAAAACGTCTATCCTAAGGTCATTATTACATAAGGGGTTGTAAATGGCACGCAGGCCTCCCCGGAATTTCGTCAAGGGTCTAAGTTGGCAAGCTCTATAATAGACATAATATATATACGCAAACAGGTATATAATTTAAACAATCACGCATTTATATAAAGCATAAATCAAGCAATATAATAAAGCGAAAATCAATCCTAGATCCGTCAAATATTATCTCGTTCTGTTTTATCACAAAACATGGTTTTAACTGATTTATAAAAATAAACTGTTTTATAAACCGAAACTAATATTTTAATCCGAAATTAGTTTTTACTTAATTTATAAAATTACCTAGACTTATGAACTATAAATCTATTTTATAAATCAAAACCAATTTTCTAAAAATATTCACCTTTTATCAAAAAATATATCAAACCGGGTATTCCGGACTAACTGGTCGAAATACCAAATATTAACCCATAAACCGTATCGAGGTTTGACCAACTGGTCAAAAATGACACCAGACCATAAAACGAGTCAAATGTTTGGTTTGATAGACATAATTTCAATAAAAACTTCTAAAACAATTTTATAAGATAAAATTATCTAAAAATAATTTGGGTAAAAGGCCTAAAACCAATTAACCCTCTTGGGCCATAAACTTGGTCCAAGATTTCTGGGTTTTGGGCCCAACAACAAAATTGGCCCATTTAGATGAAAAACCCTAGACGTAACCCTGTGATCAAACAATAACTTACGGTTAAGCATGTGATTGCCACCGTCATGACCGCAATACACGGCTGCTGTCGTTGTCACCTGGTGGCCGACGACAGCGATGGTAAACGACCATCACCACCGTCGCTGGTCGGCGATTGATACATATCACCAACCACGCCATCATTGCCTTCCGAATGCCTCCACTACTCTACTGTGGCTGGCGATCGTGTGGCTCCGGTGATGACAGTAGCAGCGACAAACTATCGCCGCCGCCTTCGCCACCGAGTGATTAACGGCAGCAGTGGCTAGCTGCCACTTGCCGTCGCCGAGGTCGATTTCGATTGCTACCGCCGCCATCCACAGCCGCGGTGCTGCGGTTGAATTATCGCAAAACGCCACCACCACCACACTAGTGGTGCGGCTGCGGTTAAACCACAATCCGGCCATAGCCGGGTGCGGTGCGGGTCTCGCTCAGATCCGATGCGGCCATCGCCGTGAGCGATTCGGTTACCGGGGTACCACCATCGACCATCGCCACCACCACGCTGGTGGTTCGGCTTTGGTCGCCGTCGATCGTGGCCACCACCAATCTGGTGGTGTGGCCTTCGCGGTTACGGCTTGGTGGCGGTTCGGCCACCGTCTGGCGGTTCGGTCGGCCGCTGCCGCCGTTCCGCCGTCGTTGTGTTATGGCCGGTGATTGGTTAGATGGTTCGGTGGCGATGTGCCGCCGTACCACCACCTATCACTATTACCCCATGAGGTTTTCCGTGCTTTCAGTTATAAACGTGATAAACGAAAAAATAAAATAAGACTGATAAAGATTAACTGATTAATAAAACTTTTACTGATAATCATTATCTAGACTGATAAGGATTACAAAAAAAAAAAACTGATAAAAATTTTAAATTATTATCTAAACTGACAAGGATTTAAAATTTTATACGAAGGTGATAATTATCAAATCTTTATACAAAAACTGATAAAGATCTTAAACTGATAAAAATTAATTCTTTATGCTAAACTGATAAATATTGAATTTTTATACAAAACTGATAAATATCAAAACTTGATAAATATCTAATCTTTATCCACAAGAAATCATTTAACGGATCTAATAAACAATAAACTAAAATAAGCGATTAAACCTGTGGCTCTGATACCACTGTTGGGTTTTGGTGCGGTCCTCGTATCGAACTGACACGAAGATCACTGTGTATCCAAAACCTAACTGGATTGAGATACACCGTAAATCATATGATCAAACTGATCCAAAGGTTTGAACTTTATCAAACCTAACTGGTTTGATTTACGCGGAAGCGACGAATTAAAACCCGAAAAACATTCACAGATCTTATCGTTAATTTTATTAATCCTAACAATTAAAGGTTTAGAATCGTTACCTGGAAAGCTTGAGATAGATCCACCCGTGATCAACCATACGAATGCTTCTCTAGTAAAGCTAAACCCGATGACAACCCGAAAAAAACCGAGCTGGTTTTTGATGTGGCCGGCGCCAATAAAGAGAAGAGGGAGAGAGAGATTTCAAGGAAAAACTGGAATTGGAATAATCAATTCCTTAAACTGGTAAAGTCTATTTATATGGAAGGAGTTTCCATATAACCAGGTTACCTTATAATTATCAGGTTATCTTATAATTATCCCTTTTCTTTTCCTCAAAGAAAAGAATATTCTGGATAATTATCAACTAATTAATTATTAATCTATTATATATTTATTTATCTAATAAATATATAATTTACTTAATTAATTAATAACCCTTTAACTTTGGGTATTCTGACTGAAATTACCCAACTGATTTATAATTAACTATTATAAATCCAATCTCTCCATTTCTAGGTTTATTTAACTTATTCGATTTATAGGTTCTCACAGGTGTGACCCTCAAGTGTCTTGTAACATTGGATGTGTAATCACTGGTTTGTCAACTTCTGCACATAATTACTAACACGGATAGCGGTGAAAACTTTTGCCTAAAGATATATTTTTTACAATCTTTTTTCATAACGTAAAACTTCTTTTACGTTTGATTTTTTTTACAAGTAGGTGAAAAAGATTTACATTGAGAAATAAATACAATGAAAAACAAAAATACATTAAACTAGGGATGAGCATAGAGCCCGAATCGAACCGAACCCGGTTTGGAACCGGAAACGGAAACGGCCGATTCTTAGGACCGAAAACCGGACCGTATAAGTAATACCGGTTCCAGTTCCGGTCCCGTTTTCTGTCCCGGTTTTCCGGTCAAAAACTCGATTGGAACCGTGTAAGTGTATAATTTCTTCTTCAGTCAAAAACATATATTATTATATCATATTATTATTTTATTATTTAAATATACAACTAGTCGACAATAATGAAATATAAATCATATATATATATATATATGAGAGTTTTATACGAGAACAATAAATATTTATCAGTGTTCAAAAAGGCGCGCCATGGCGCGATATGGCGCAAGACGCGTCTCCGCCGTTACAAAATGTCCCATAGCGTTTCTGTAAGGCGTGGCTCATGCCATGGCGCCTTAAGGCGCGCCATATCGCGCCGCGGCGCGCGTTTTTTGCAAGACGTGATTTTTTTTTTAATTTTTGTTATTTTTTTATCTTTTGTATTGTTACATATTTAACTTTAATTTTCTCGTTTTTTACAAATTTATCTAATCTCATCACTCACAGTACCACGAATTCATAAATATTATGGTTTCACGATCAAAACGAAGTTATAAAGTTACCTTCGTATGTTTTATCCTACATATTCAATCAAAAACTACTTTTATGATAATAATCAATATGTTTTTTCTTCTTTTAATGTGAATGTACAATTCCAATTCCATTATTTGATTAAAATAATTTATATAAAACATATATGTATATGTATAATTCTATATATGACATACAAATTTGCCGCCGTATGTCACGCCTTGGAAAGCGTTGCATCCTCGCCATATCTCGTAAAGCTTAAGGCTTGACCTCGCCGTCACGCCACGCCTCACGCCTTTTTGAACCTTGCTATTTATATAGTTAGTATCGTGATGGTCGATGGTTTTTTATCGCCGTTTTTTATGGATATATATATATATATATGAGAGATTTATACGAGAACAATAACTATATATATATATAGTTAATTAGTATCGTGATGGTCGATGGTTTTTTTATCGCCGTTTTTTGATGGATATATATATATATATATATATATATAGGGGAAGGTTCAAACGAGAAGCATGTCAATTTACGAAAAAGTCAGGAGTAATCTCAGCCACTCATCTCGCGGTTGCGATGGACGTGATCACGGAGGATTGACGCGATTCATGGGAGGGTGGAGATTATTAAGGGGGGGGGGGACCGGTTAAAGCCGCCTTTGTTGACCAAGATGAGTGGTTGAGATTGCTCCTCGCGTTTTCTTAAAAAGTTGTATATTTCATATGAACCTTCCTCTATATATATATGTATATATACATATGAGAGATTTATATGAGAAAAATAACTATTTATATAGTTAGTATTGTGATGGTTGATGGATTTTTTAATAGCCAAGGTTTTTTTAAGTGCATGCTTCTTGTCGGACTTATTGAATAATATAGTTAGAATTAGATTTTTTTAATTTACAATAAGTATATTAAACGTCTCTTAATCCGATCCGGTCCCGGTTTTTTACCCGTATATTAGAACCGAACCCGGTTTGGAACCGGAACCGGAAATGGCCGATTTTTAGAACCGAGAACCGGACCGCATAGGTAATACCGGTTCCGGTTTCGATGCCGGTCCCGGTTCGGTTCCGATTCGGACCGGTTTTTCCGGATCCAATGCTCACCCCTACATTAAAAAATTCTGAGTCTCGGATGAAATAAATCGTGAAAACCACACAACGCGGTCAAAAATCACGTGTCAATAATCAATCACAACATTAATATTTTACTTAACATCAATAATCACGTGTCAAAAAAAGTATAGAAGCTATGCTTGTAATTTTAATTTATCACATTCAATTCAAATTTTCGTCCCAACATATATTAATTAATTCATATATATGATCGTTGATTTCACACCTTATTGGATTCCACCCTTTTACACATTATGTATAATAATAAAATAAAATAACAAACGTGGTTTAAATATTATCGTACGTTGGTGTCGTGCTACACGAATCCTTCTGGATGCATAATCCACGTGGAGAAACACATTTTTCTCCTTAATAATTATTCAACACATTTTTCCTTAAAAAAAAAAAAAATTATTCAACACATTTATTATTGAGTTAACTAAAATTTTGATCGTTGTGGTTTAGATCTCATCCAAACCAAGTTTGTAAATAATTTTTACAACTGATGTAGCATTATCATATAGAAAAGAGTAGTCATTATAAATCTTTGGAAGTCTTGCAATATTTGAAAGCTCTTGTAACTTATAATTTAAACCCGTTTTTTTTTTTATGTAATTAAACAAAAACTATTTTTTTATTAAAAAAGTAAATTGAAAGAAGAGCAACGTTGCCTTAATGTATATGTTTATTGCAAAGTTGATATGACTTATTAGAAAAATGAGTTGGTATTGCATTGATGTAGAAGGTCTTACATCCAATCAAACAAAGTCTAAATATATTTAGGTTATGTTTGAAAAACTTATTGATAAATTAGCTTATTATTGATAAACTACTTGAGTAGTTGTTAATTGATATGATAATGGATAAATTATGTTTGATAAAAACTAGTTTATAAACAAGTAAAATAATTGAAAATAACATTTTAAAAAATAGTCAAAATTACAAATATTTTATATTATAAGTATTAATATTTCTAAGTATATAATTAAAATGGACTTTAAATAATATAATTTGTTGATTAATACAAATAAGATAGTAAATAAAAATTATATAATATAATATGTTGATTGAAAGAATTTAAAATTGATGATTGTATATACAATAACTTTTAAATTTATTAAAATAAATTTTAGAAAAATTGTAGGTTTCAAATCAACACCAAATGATGAAAACAATATATCTCTCAAAAGATTAGAAAAGTTGGAAATTACAAATGAAGTTGAAGACATCTATTTATACTACCACTAATGGACTAGGCTTTTACAAATGGATGGACCCTAAACATTGGGCCTAATCCACAATTACACAAAAGGAAAGTAACTTTAAGTAAATTACAAATTGATACAACTAATAATAATTTCTAACAATTTTCCTCTTTGTGTCAATTTCTTCGCTTCCGACGATGATGACTAATGGTGTAAAAATATATATATATATATATATATATATATATATATATATAATACCAAGTTTAACCACAAAATCACCTAACCAAAATCACCATACTCACAGGCAAGCGTACATGATCGCAAGCAATATAGTTTAGGAAAGTCCGGGTATCGTTCTTACCACTGTGAACAGTCAAGTTATTTAAGAAAAATCTAATAAAGTTCGATTAATCTAAAATGGGGGTTTTTCTATGAAATCAACTTTTAAACACAAAAAAGATTAAAACTTTACTTAGAACAAATACTAAACAAGATAGTACTTATTATGGTTTAGGTCGAATCCCCTTGTGGATGAGTTAATTAAATCCCAAAAGTATAGTTTAGTTGGTTATTGTAAGAATTTAAGCTAAAGAGCACCCTAACATGTTTTATCTCAGATTATAAACCAGGTTGGTCTCCCGGCCCAATTACAAGGACTGGTTGTTAAGCAGTCTAGTAAAAGTCGCCCTAATTAATGCTAGGTTGTGGGATCTTACTAAATAGTCTACTCTTGGTCCAAGCAAACTACTTACCACTTTACTCCGCGTCACCAGAGTGAAAGGTAAAGGAGGTTGATTAACCTGACGGAGTCTACCTATCTTATTGTCAGAAAAATAGATACACCCAACCAACAAGTTCGGATAGCCACAGTTAAAACATTAACTTCGGAATCAAAGACAAACATTCAATAAACCAAACAAAACTATTTAATAATTAAAACCAAAACATCATCCAACAAGGTTCATCGTAACCACAATAAGTACTAAAAAGAAACTACTCACTAATCATTACTAAAACAGAAAACATGACTAAAGATAGAGACTTTATACCGACCGTGAAACGGCAGATGATTGGGAACCGGACAAGCAACTCCGGGTAAGAATCCACTCACGCTCAAATCTCACAAAAATCTCTTTCTTTCTCACTATGAATGACTACTGACTCTAAAGAATAAAGCTAATTAATTTCTGACTCTATGCTCAACAAAAGGATGGAAGCCTGTATTTATAAAAGCAAGCCCGGCTCACTTCGCGATTGCGGAGCTGCAGCTTCGCAGCGCTAAACACTTAACATACCCTAATTTTCCTTTTCTGCTCATTCTGGAATCTTCCATAGAGGGTCTTCACTTACTTCGCGGCGCTAAACTTCTGAACTCCAACGCGAAATCAGCCAAAAGTAGGAATCTTATAGAATCTTCACACCTCGCGGCGCGAAAGTATAAGGTTCGCGGACGCGAAACCTCTCTGTTTCCAAATTGCACTTTTTTCCCACTTTTCACAACTTTTCGTACTTTTCCGTTCAATGGCCTCCAAATCCTATAAAACCAAGATTCAGTAGCTTTATTGAGTAAAACATCCAAGACATGGGCTAAAATGGGGTAAAACATTACAAACCGAAACGACCAAAACATGTATAATTTTGGAGTTATCAATGGCTTGATGACTTCCTTCTTGAAGCATTTGTCTTCTTGATCTTCTTAGATGGTCCCTCATCTCTCCGAGGTGGTGGTGGTGGTGGTCTCTCTTCACGTCTCTCGGCCGGTCGTCCTTCGATCATCTTCAACCCATAGTAAGAGGTCAATGTCGGGGAGATGTTCCTGACTGGAGACAGTGTTCAAGTCAACACACTTGGAGATTCCCAAGGTGTAAGAGACGGCGTGCACAGGAGAGGTGATATATGAGGTGAATATATGTCGAATGATGGTGGAGGAGACTAGAAACTACAAGTACTCATCATCATCATCTGAGGAGATATCATCAAGATTGATAATCTCCTTGAGCTTATCATCAGAAGCGGGGACGCATGTGATAGGAATCGACCCATCTCATCAATATCAACCGTCGAGTTCCAACCAGGCTGTGAGTGGTGGTCATTGACGCCGATATTAGTGTCGGGCGCGGCACCAGAAGATTTGCTTCTTGGAACTGAGGAGTCGTGCCGAGCCTTCTTTCGGATTTCCCCCTCTTGGCGAGCGGGGTCATCCGGTCGTCGTGTCATCTCTTTGGTGGCTCGGCTGCTGTACGAGAGGAGATCGCAAGAACTCTATGAATGTCTGAGAGAGAGTCCTTGACCTCAACAATATCTTATCTCACATTCGCCTTAAGATCATCAAACTCCCCTACGAGCCACTGGATGGAAGGTCCTACCGCATGAGAGGGTGCGGTAGCCGGCTCGGGACGGTGCCTGGGAAGGTCTGCATATGATGACCGCTGAAAGTACCCCTCAACTCATTAGTCGAGTAGTCGGGTGTAGTCGGTGCTGGAGGTGGTGAAGTACAAAATCCTCACGGACAGCCTTTAGGGCGCCGTCCGTCATTTCCCTAACAACGGATGTCGGGTAAGTAACACCGGTGTCACATAGACGTTTCGTTTGCACAACCGCTGAATCAACGGTGTGGCCTACGTTCATGGCTGGCGTGATGGTGACCATGGTAGGACTTCCTGCTGGTCCTCGTGAGATGCCCGTCGTGGACACCACTCTCGGGGTTCCGATCATGTCACATAGACTCGTGATGCGTGGAGCAGAGACTGCGTCACGAAGACTGACAGTATGTGTACCTAGTAGTGTATAAGGCTCTAGACTCTGGTGCATGTTTATATAAAAAATTACACAAGTCGATGTCGTATAAAAATGTGTGAGGCTTAACCGTCGAGAGAAAGAAATCACAATCGATAATAAGTGCGGAATAGTTAAATAAGACAAATAATTTGATGACGCAGGAAAAACCTCACTACGGAGGAAAAAACCTGCGGTCGACCTAAAAGGTAAGTCGACAGTTCACTATGATCACCAACCAGGGGTGATGTCCTTCAAGTATACAGCTTCGATCGTACGATTACAAGAGAAATAACAATGAAATCGAATGTAAGTTACAACTGATCACAGAGAATATCTAATAGAGAGCTGGTAGACTTCGAGCAGACTTCATGTCTTGAAATGATGGCTTGAATCTTCTTATATAGTAGCTTGGGAATAACCGTCCAACGGTATTGTTGATCATAAATGCTCAGATCGTAACTGTCCAACGGTTTTTGTTGAGAGTTAATGTCCATATTGTAACTGCTGCGAGAATCTTGCTTGTAACGGTCGATCTCTTGATGTCGTCGGTTTCTATTGAATCGGTTTATAACTTAAGATATGTCTATTGTAGTGATGAACTCCAACGAGCATAGTACTCGATCTCAGACTTTCTCAAAGGTGGACAATGATAATCAGCTTGCCTGTATTAAAAGATATGAACTTCGTATGTTTATTCGTTAGTACTCTCGTACGTCATTGTAGACATCGTTCGACTTATCCGTTGTATCTGTTCGATGTTTAATGATCTTTGTTCGAGAGTTCTATTAGTTTTATCTCAGGACCTTATCTTAATACAGGATCATTGTCCCAACACTTATCTTACGATTATAGTCGGTCGTCGTGCGATCGTAGATTTTTACCCTAACAGTGCACATGAAGGAAGTGTGGGGATCAAGGCAGGGATCCTCCCATTTCAATATTACTACCCTCCAAGTTAGGGCGCGATAGCAGATGTGCTGAGTCCCCGTGGAATGAAACACCCACCTATTGATAGGTGAGTGAGTGGTAGAGTGGGGTGTGCAATTGCACCTCTAGGTGGGAGGTGTCTGCTTCAATACCCGCATCTAACGAATGCGTGCGGCTAGCGGATGTGGTTGCCCAACTTCTACCTATGGATAGGGGAGGACCGGTTAAAACCTTTGGTGCTATCTTACACTCATCAATTCTTTTACGTCCCTCGCTCTGCTCACTTTCTTCGAGTGTTAGGTCTCCTTCAAACCTTATGTCATCCTCACCCTCAGATGGGTGGTCATCACCGGAGTCATCGAATCATAGTACACCAAAGGGAAAACAATGAAGGGCTTTGGTGACTATCATAAACATGTAAGGTACTTGCTCCGTAGCGATCATCATCATCGCCTAATTTACCCCCGTCATATCCCCCAACTCCTCATCCTCACACTCTTGGTCACCACCCCCAGGTGAATGACCACGCTTGATACCCTCACTCACTCTCCTAGAGGATACCTCTGGGGTGCCAGTCTCTAGCTCTCGAGATGCTAGTAGAGGTGATTCACCTAAGTATGGTCTCACAACCGGTGAATGATGATCGACAGGATCAAGTGATGCAAGTGGCATCGCCATCGGTATATCATGAGTCTTTGGGGTTGCCATAAGGGGTATGCAATAAAGAGTTTGGGGTATGGCATAGGGTGTGATTGGTAAGCATGAGGGTGTGTTGGGTATGGCATGAGGGTGATGATGTGTATGGATGAGGACAAGTGTAGGAGGTACATCATACATGTAAGGAGGGAAAGATTCGCTGTACATTAGGATATGTATACATGTAGGAGGTACGTCATACATGTAGGGAGGGAAAGATTCGCTGCACCTTAGGATATGTATACATATAGGAGGTACGTCATACATGTCATTGCCCCCCCTTGAAACATGCGTAGAGATGCATTGTTTCCCCTCGGAACAAGCATAAATAGACGTCTTGGACTACGTCGCAATTTTTTTTAAGATCAATATATATATATATGAAAGAAGACTTACCTTGGCGATGGTATGATGACATCTTACCCGTCAGTGTTCCCCCTCAGAGCATGTAGTGGGAGACATCGTTCCCCCTAGGAACGTGCACATGTGGGCAGCGTTCCCCCTAGATATACGCACCGGCAGGTGACGTCCCATCTTGAGACATGCACCGCAGGGTGACATGCCTTCTTGAGACATGCACCACAGGGTGATGTTCCTCGTAAGACATGCACTGGCGGTGACGTTCCCCTTTTATTTATTACCACTCATAAAAAGAACTTCTCACCAAGTACAACTCTTGAAGAGAGTGAGAAGGTCCCCTTGCCCGGTCATGTGTTTGGGACAACCTCAACCTGAGTCCATAACTCACACATGACCGGCCTGTAAAATCAAGTGCAAACATTTTTAGGTACCCATTTGGGAATGGGTCCTTTCGGTTTAGTACCATCAGGTTTGGATTCCTCTTTGCTATTTTTATGAGGCTTTGATACAGAATGAACAAATTGGGGAAAATTGGGGTAATTGACTATTGAAACTATAATCAAATTAAAAGGAATTATAGGTAATTGGTAGAACAACTCACTATCCAAAAGATCCCAGGGAGAAAGTCCCTTCTCTAAACGTAGAGCCCAAGCAAAACCTTATTTTCTGCATGCCCCTAAATCAGGAAGGCAATAGCTTATTTGATCTAAGAAATCGTAACAACCCTTAGTGGGCCTTGGACCTTCTGGAATACACTTTCCATATATTGGGCTTAAGTCCACTAGTTGGGCCTAGACTAGGACTAGTCTCATTCGTATCAGGTTTTTTCTTGGAATTGGAGTTATGTTTCTTAGCATGATGAGTATGATGATGATAAGCATGATTGTAGAATCCATAAGAGTTAGGAGCATAATAATCATTCACAAAGGCATTTGCACAAAAGCCAAAATGAAAACAGTTTCGACACCAATAATCACTCCGATATCCATAAGCAATAGGTTCACCGTCATGAAAATTAAAAAGAGTATGAGGTACATGGTTGTGAGTTCTATGAAATTTATCATTGGAAAATCTGTTTTTCGCAAATCTAGGCTTATGTGCATATGACTTTGGATGACTGCCTTTTTCAGTTTCATTCTCCTTTGAGTTACGCCTACCCTTTCTTGCATTTTGATATGTCACATTTGAAGAAGAATGATTAGCAAGAGAATGAAGATTTGATGCTTTGTTTCTCGGGTGGAAGTTGTGTGACTGTTCTTTAGGTTTAGACGACTTCTTGTTTTTACGAGAGTGTCGATGTTTCTTAGGAGTAGTCACATTAGAATGAGATGTACTCGCAACTTCAAACTCAGGGGTGACTATTGGAGTCTTCCCTTTCTCTTCCCGAGTGGGTTTGACAAGAGTACGCTTTCCAGGTTTGGAAGTTCTGTTTGATCTACGACCCTCACCAGCCATGTTAGAACAATCATCCGATACAATCTCAGAGATTTGTACCGTTGAATTACGTGCTATATACGTTAAGTCATCCATGTATGAAACAATTTTGCAAATAGGAGACCTTAGTACAATTGAGTTTTTGTTTTGAGAGTTTGTACATGAAGGCCTGAATTCTATAGCATCAACATTCCATACATGGTGCTGATGACGTGAGTTATCACAAGTTCCACTTGTGGATTGTTTCTCTTTTGGTGGACTCTTGGATTTGAGGGCAGTTTCAAGTTCATTGATTTTACTCAAGAACAAGTCCTTCTCCCTAAGGCTCATGCGCCTAACATCCTCGAGTTCCTCCTCAAGTTTGGCAATCATTTTCTCATAAAACGTGTTGTTGTCTTGGTAAATCTTTTCGAGAATTGGAACTTCCTGGTTCATCTCAGCCTCAGTGTAGCTAGACGTGTAATCCTTAGACATAGGGATCTGACACGTTGCATAACTGTTGTTGAGAGGAGTATAGTTAAAGGGAATTGAGTGTTTGTTTTTTCTATCTTTTTCTTTTTTCTCAATTTCCTTCAATTGCTTAGGATCATCAGACTCTTTCATAAAAAAAATCTTATATCCACGACCCATGTACCTCATGTCATACATGGTAAGGGTCTTGGATATGGCACGCTTAAGATGACAAGGACTTTTATATCCTATGCCTTCTTTGGGGTTGTAATAATTGAATTCCTTGGGCTGATTCATGTGGATGGTTTGATCGGTTTGACCTCTTTTTAGAAACTTATCCTCCATGTCTTTGATTTTCGCAAACAAGTTAGTTCTTTGAGCAAAAATAAATTCATACTTCTTTACATTCTCACTACTCACTTTTTCCGCCTCATGTAGTCTTTTTTGTAAATCAATGATGTTAGCATTTAAGCTTGTGACTTTCTCTTCAAGAGTTTTGTTTGCAAGGGTGAGCATGTTAACTTTGTCTTTTAAGTAGGCTAATTCAATGTTGAATTTCACGACTAAGGCATGTTCACTAGCTAATTTGGATTCAGCAATTGTGGTTCGGTTATTAGCTTGTTTGATCTTATGTTCATACTCAGAAATCTTTTGTGCTAGAACTTTTACTAGATTTTCAAGTTCAACGTAAGGATCCGGGAGTGATCCGGTAATTATCGTATATAAAAAGCGTAACAAGTTTTAACCTCTAATGCCTAGCCACCGTCTTACCACATATACAGGCAAGAGCACCTGATCGTGAGTAATATAGTGTAGGAAAGTGAAGGTATCGTATCTACCACTGGGAACGGTCAAGTTATCGTAGACTAAAGTCTAAATCGGTTTAATTAATCTAAAGGGGGGGGTTTTGTATGAAAAAGGTTTGAATACTTAAAAAGATAATTAACTAAGTAAAACTAACAAAACAATTAAAATACTAATTTAAGATTATAATAAAGGAAAATAGCAGTACTTATCATGATAAAGTGAACCCCCAATATGGATGATATGAATAGGTCGAAGGTTTGGTTGTTTTGACTATTGTAGGAATTTAAGTCTGGGACACCCTAACATGTGCAATTTATGGTGATGAACTAGGATACGATCCTCCTAATTCCAATCCTAAATCGTTTGGTCCACAATCTAGAATCGGTAAATCCTCCCTAATCAATACCGCAATGGCTCTTTTACTATCTGGTCACTATTGGTCAAAGTAACCCCTTAACACAACCTTTTGGTCCAGGTTAGGCTAAGGTAGGTTGATTATCCTTTCGGAGTCTATCTGCTTTGGTCTAACAAATACACCCAACCAAGTGAATTCAAATCGCCACAACAATATTAATCAGAAAAGAACCATAAAAGACATTCAATTAATCAAAACAAAACAGTAAACATTAATCACAAAGTATCATCCATAAAGGTTCATCGATCATGACAAGCACTACTAATAAACTACTCACTCATAATGAAAACAAAAACATAAACAAAAGTGGACATCGACATGATACCGACAATACAACGATAGATGATCGAAGATCGACTTCCGCAGCGTATCGGCACCTTTCGTACTCTCACTCTCGTTCCTCTGTACTTCCCTCGTGTATTGGACATGTTTAGAACTGAAGGAGGAGGCTGATATTTAAAGGAAAACGTCCAGGGGCCATCTGGCGATCGCCAAGCTGCTGGTTTGGCGACGCCAGACACTTAGGTCAAACCCTGGTCTTCTCTTCAGTCGAACTTGGCGGCGCCAGATGGAGGACTTCGCGATCGCCAAGTAGCTTCTGTTTGACTCTGTGCATTTTTCACGTTTTCTCGCCTTTTTTCGTACTTTTCCGTTCCATGGCCTCCAAATCCTTCACAAACAATAATAAGCTCTTTTAGTGCATGAAATGATCATAAACGGGTGAGAAATGGGGTAAAGTCATACGATTACGCGCAACCAAAACATGTATAATTTTGGTGTTATCAAAATCCCCACACTTAAGCTTTGATTGTCCTCAATCAAAAGACTGAAAGATAAGAAAGATAACTCCAAAATTATCTCCACCCAAGATCATCAAAAAGAACAAAGTATATTCACACAATCGAACATACAAACAAGACTCATCAAGCAATCGTATACCAAGGCCAACCTTTTACCCTCACATAATATGAATAACAATATAAGGTGTATCTCTCGGGGGTAAAAGTGTATATGTAAGTGATCACACCAATACTCGACTAATTCCCGCATGCATAAGCTTGTCACCAAATCTAATCTTCACCACTGAGAAGTTGTCAACCGTCAAGAGGACTTTAGGGTTGTAATGTTAGGCTAAGGGTTAAGGGTAGGATAAAGGATATATAAGTGACTAAGGGTTTTGCAACAAAAACTTGAAAACTCAATCAGTAATGATCCAAACAGTAAAGCAATCTGACTTTCAAACAGTGAGACTTTTGGGATGAGTATTCTCTCTTTTCTTTTAGAATTGGCCTAAGCCTATGGCTTATTTGGGGCACAAATTCTTTTTCACTCTTTTCAGCTCTCTTTCTTTTCTTTTTTGTATTCTCGACTCTTTTGATATTTCTTTTCTTTTCTTTTCGAGTCTCAAATATTTTTCTTTTCCTCTTTTTTTTCAGAGCAACTACTATGTTGCTTTTGGGCTCTTTTAAAATCTCAATCCCTTAAAAACTGTCAGATATGAAAAACTGGATCAAAACATCTCAAGATTCAAATTTGAGTCACGGCCAAAAGATAGATAAACAATTAGGCTCAAGGATAAAGTGTATAGTGGGTAAAGAAATGAAAAGGCTAAGGCTCAAAATGGTTTCAAGGGATAAAGTGTTAAAAGGTGAACACTTTTCAATTAAAGGCTAGGCAAATCAGATAACCTTATGATGAGGTCATCTGACGAAGGCTAAAAGGGTTAGAAACGAAGGCCTCTATCAGTGCAATGGTGATAACTACTTCTCTTATGTGGTCTCGACAAGCATTCAAATGACAAGTTCTACCATGGGTCAAAGTCGGTATTCCTCACAGAAATGAACAGATATAACAATGAAGGCTCAATCTCTCAACGGAATTGGGTGAGGCACTCATGGTAATCAGTATTCCAAGGCATCCTTTTACTCAACTAATCCTATTCCGTGTTCTCCTATGCAAGCAACTCAGTCTCAAAAACAATCTCAGATTTCGAAAAAAATTGGGGTCAAATCTCAAAGCTTTCAAAAGTTTGAAAAACGACAATCCACAAGCAAAAAGTGAACCCATTTAAACAGATAAGTCTACATAACCCCCTCCCCACACTTAAAATTTGCAGTGTCCTCAATGCAACAATTAACACAATTATGGAGTAATTGGGAAAAAAAGAAACTTCCCGAGTTATGTGACGAAATCTGTTCTGATCTGAGAGTGGTGCATAAAATTCGTGCTCGATCATAAATCGCCGTATCTACCAACAAAAAGAAAAAGAAAAGTAAAAACGAACAAATAAACCAAATCAAACTACTTAAAATTCTAAACAATCCAAAGCAAAATAAAATTGTTCAAACAAACACAACCACGCAGTTAAAAAATAAAATTTTTTACGACAACCATATCGAATAACGGAGATAAAAGAGAGAGATCAATAAGGGCCACGAGGTTGGTTTTGCCAATCCTCGTAAGTCGGGTAACCGGGCAGAGCATCCTCGGAGTATGGCCAAAATGGAGATGGAGCATAAGCGGTATTCGGTTGAATACCGAAGTGGGAGGCCATCTGGTTCATCACTCCACTTTGCCAGTTGGCTTGGTGAAGAGCCTCCACAGTGTTGTACTCCATATGCTGTTGATGCCGGCCATAAGAAAGTGACATCTCCGAGAGTCGGTTACTCAAGTCTTGGTAACCTGCATATGCCGTCCAATCCACCGGTTGTTGACCCACATTCGCCACACTCGTTCCACTTGTTCCGCCAGTCTCATGCGTGCTCATTGGTGCTTCACTCCTTGCTTGACTTCTCGGCTGACTCCTATACGCTTGAGGATTATAGATCCATGAATTATAATCCCTTCCGGTCATATGAACAACCCTTGCTATACCCATGCCACGGAGTTGGTCCATGTCAATCAATCCCATCTCCCCGAGATTCGTCATCGAAGCGATCGCGGCGTCGGTTAGGATACCGAAATGCTTGGCCAAGAGCGTCACGTACTGGCCACCAACTATGCGACTACCCTCTCGATAACCACTCGCCTTAGCGAGTTGAGCGGCGATGAGATACGGAGCATTCGGATATTTATCATCCGTAGAGAGTTGCTCAAGAAGCCATAAATCCTGCACGGTAACTTTCTCCTCACTCGAAGAACGAGCGTTTACCGCTTGAATGAGCATGCGGTGTAGAAGTCTATCCGACGAAGCAAGAAAACCTTTCACCTTGAGGTTGCCATGATAATCACCATCACCCAAGATCGCCCAAGCCAAACGCGGATCAAAATCATCGGGTCTCTTTGAAGTCGCCCACATGTACTCCTCGAATCCGGGAGCATCAACATCCGATTGGGTATATATCCCCAAGGCAAGAGCAAAATCGATCAAAGAAAGAGATCTCCAAACGCCACCAAGTCGGAACATCATGCACGTTTGGTGAAACTCGTCAAGGGCCTTGATTGCTTCGATATAAAACGTGGCCACAAATTCCACGATAAGCTCTCGGTAAAGGGTCTCGGCAATATCGAAAACTCGCTCCCATGCATGGCATATGTAGTACTCATTGCCATCCTCAACGTACGCGTGCTTCTCAAGAATTGCTTTTATGTTGTTCTCGACACTCATCGATCGAAGAAGATCCCAATCGAGTCTCTTTGGCATGAGAATTTGGCGGGGGAGAAGTCGGTTAACAATGTCCCGATACTCCTCCTTCTTTCGAGCATTCAAAGTCAGGTCGTTTGCAAAGAAGGTGAAAACATGACTTCCATCCGGTGCATGGAAGTTAGCTACGGCGGTCGTAGACGAACGGGTCCTTTGTCTCTACAAAACCAAAATACCGTTGTCTTAGAAAGATTTCAATCCATAAACGCAAGACACGGTTTATTTACTTTCAAAATTCCAACGAGACAAATAATAAACGACTAACAAGTTCAAGTATCATAATCACAAACGCATTGATGGACAACGGGGATGTGGAACATCCCCACACTTGAACTTTTAGTTCAATACACAATTACAAACCAATCTAGCTAGCAAGAAAGAATGGGGGATTTTGATGTTCTCAAAATCCCCACACTTATCATTTAACCACAATCACTAGATTCAACAATCAATTAGCATGCTAAAAACAAGATTTCAATCATAATATAGGGCATGCATAAACATCAATCAAACAATGGTGGTTCAAGAACTATGTCTAAATCAATATAAGCATTCACACACCATTGATGGTCCAAACAAGATCTCCTCTTACCAATTCAAGCTATTCTTACGAAATTGAAGTTAGGAAACGTACCTTAGCCATGGCAATTGATGAAATTGAAGCTCAAGAAAGTCGAATCTCGCAAGAACGTGAGAGAGTTTGGCAGCGCCTAAGAGGAATTAGGTTTGTGTGTTTGTGAAAAGTGGGAAAAAGAAGGTTTAAAAACCGTCTGTCCCGACTTCGCGTCGCGAAAACCTGGGTTTCGCGTCGCCAAACAGGTTAATTTCAAAATACCCTAATTTTTAAAAGGCTTGCGTCGCCAAACGGCTCTCCTCGCGTCGCCAAGTTCGAAAATTTTTACCTGTTTCGTGGCCTACCAACTTCGCGTCGCCAGATTGGGAATCTGGCGATTGCGAAATGCTTACTGTTTCCAACTTCTGAAAAGTTGCATCGCATTCCGATTTCGCTCGAATCTGGTTTCTACCTCCTCCGTATGGTTACCTAAGTAATATCAAATGAAAACATTAATAAAAACACACATGAAAATCACTGAAAACGAAAGAAAATGAAAAAGCTCGGGTTGCCTCCCGAGAAGCGCTTCATTTTTGGATGGGTCTAGAGCTCGACCCCACTTTCGGCTCATTTCTTGGCACGTCGGGATGACGAGCCCTTCTTCTTCCTGTGATCTTTCTTGGAGGATCCCGGTTCCTTGGTTGATTGCTCCTTTTTACGCATCTGGTTTGGATAGTCCTCCGTTTTCTTTCCAAGTTCATGCGGGAGTAGCGGACGGTTCGTGCTCTTGTTGTAGGCCAGAGAAGGATCGTCATAAGGTTCATCGAGGTGTCTAACCGGCTCTCCGTTAGGATCAAAGTAAATCCTATTGTCTCCATAGTCTAAGCTTGTCACTTGGTTGCGCATATCGGTATTTACTTGAGCGGTGTGCAAGAAAGATCTCCTGAGGATTATCGGGATCTCCGTGTTCTGTGGAAGGTTAGCTATGAAGAAGTCTGTATAGTACACAAATTTGCCAATACGAATCGGGACTCCTTCTGCTATTCCTACCGGTGTTGTCATGTAACCGTTCACTCCCCGGTATTGATAGTTCGTTGGCACGATTCTCTTGACTCCCATTTTCCTGCAATAACCAACAGGCATCATATTTAGAGCAGCACCTGAATCAACCAAAGCAAGACCACTAAATTTATGACAAGAAATAGGTAAGTTGTAATTCCCTGGATCATGCTTGATTGGTGCGATGTAGATGAGATCATCATCCGGTGCTTTCTCTTTTTCTTTCTCCTTCTCTTTCTCCTTCTCTTTCTCCTTGCCTTTATCTTCTTTCTTCGGGATCACGAACTCCGCGTATCCGCCTTGCTTTCCATCTTCCTCCTCATCATCACTTGAAGCTTCGGGTACCTTGAGTCGTAGGTGTTCGAAAGACACGGTGAACCCCTCCGAATCGTAATCCATGGCATAATCGGGCTCACTTTCAATCTCGGTTTCCACGTACTTCTTTGTGTAGATGTCCGTCCACTTCTTTTTTGACGGCTCTCCGGTTATCATGAGCATTGGCTTCACATTCTCCACCTTCGGGTTGACTTGTGTTTGCGTTGGCAATTCTCCTTGCGTCCTTTCATTCAGCATTTGCGAAACACGTCCAACCTGCAATTCCAAATTCTGGATGGTACTTTGGTGATTACGTAGGTATGAACCCACTTCATCGTTTAGCTTCTTTTGCGCATCCATGAATTGGATAATCCGATCTTCGATAGAGATACGTGGCTCTCCATCCGGTCTTTGGTTCTGTTGAGTTGGTGCAAAGAAACCGGGAGGTCTAGGGATGAAATTACGGTTGTTGTTCCACCTCCCTTGGTAATCGCCTCGGTTGATATAGTTCACCTCCTCGGGTGTCATCATTGGTTTGTTCGGGCAATCCTTCGTCAAGTGTGGTCCATTGCACTCCTCGCATCCAACCTGCAAAGCATGAACAGATTTAATAAGTTCCTCGATTTTTTGTTCAAACTTTACCTGTTGGTTTTTCATAGCGGCTAATTCTTCGGATGGATCGAAGTCGGTAGAGATCTTTCCGGCCATCCTCGGGATTTGCAATCGCTTATCCGTCTTCCAATCTATGTTATGTATGAGCATGTCTTCGAGGAGCTTGTAACCTTCCGTGGGCATTTTGTACATGAAGACACCACCTGCAGATGAATCCAAAGGAGCTCGTGAGGAATAAGCAAGTCCATTATAGAAAGTTTGAACCTGTTCACTCTTATTCAACTCGTGACTCGGGCACGAGTTTAGGAGGTGCTTAAAACGTTCCCATGCTTCGGATATGGTTTCCCCGTCTTGTTGTTGGAAGGATCGGATCTCGGCTCTCAATTTGTCGATCTTGGATGGTGGAAAGAATCGGGAAAGGAACTTTGAGCGAAGTCCTTCCCATGTAGTGATTGAGCTCGGTTCTAAGGATTGCAACCAAGCCCTAGCTTCTCCGACAAGCGTTAGAAGAAAGACCCGAAGACGAATTGCATCATCCCGGTCCGCCTCTGTTTTGAACAGATCACAAATGTCCACGAAGTTTTCCATGTGAACGATAGGATTGCTATCGTTTTTCCCGTCGAAGGTAAGGTCCTTGATCATGTGTAGGAGCTTCCCCGGGATTTCCTTGTTCAGGTTCGGCTTCGTGATTGGATTGGTGGGTACTGTTGGAGCGGCTCTGCTAGAAGTCCACATCGGTGCCTCGTCTCCCATCTCAAAAATCAAAGCTCTCGGGCGAACTTTGTTGGCTTTTGACTTCTTTTTGTTTCTTTTTCTGAACTCTCTATCCGGCTCTTCAAATGGCTCTAACAAGTCTGCCGTGACTGAGATCACAACAAACGGTTACGGGCAACTTGCGGGAAACTAAGAGATAAAATAAAATAAAAATAACGAACTAAACTAAAAAGCAGAAAAATTGCAAGGGACAGAATCCCTCACAAGGATCGATTAACAAAACTAATAAAAACTAAAGTCTAACAACTACCGTTCCCCGGCAGCGGCGCCAAAAACTTGATGCGGTAATTATCGTATATAAAAAGCGTAACAAGTTTTAACCTCTAATGTCTAGCCACCGTCTTACCACATATACAGGCAAGCGCACTTGATCGTGAGTAATATAGTGTAGGAAAGTCCAGGTATCGTATCTACCACTGGGAACGGTCAAGTTATCGTAGACTAAAGTCTAAATCGGTTTAATTAATCTAAAGGGGGGGTTTTGTATGAAAAAGGTTTGAATACTTAAAAAGATAATTAACTAAGTAAAACGAAGAAAACAATTAAAATACTGATTTAAGATTATAATAAAGGAAAATAGCAGTACTTATCATGATAAAGTGAATCCCCAATACGGATGATATGAATAGGTCGAAGGTTTGGTTGTTTTGACTATTGTAGGAATTTAAGTCTGGGACACCCTAACATGTGCAATTTATGGTGATGAACTAGGATACGATCCTCCTAATTCCAATCCTAAATCGTTTGGTCCACAATCTAGAATCGGTAAATCCTCCCTAATCAATACCTGATAACACCAAAATTATACATGTTTTGGTTGCGCGTAATCGTATGACTTTACCCCATTTCTCACCCGTTTATGATCATTTCATGCACTAAATAAGCTTATTTTTTATTGTGAAGGATTTGGAGGCCGTGGAACGGAAAAGTACGGAAAAAGGCGAGAAAACGTGAAAAATGCACAAAGTCAACACAGAAGACACTTGGCGATCGCGAAGTCCTATATTTGGCGCCGCCAAGTGCGACTGAGTTGAAGATTAGGGTTAAATTAAGTGTTTGGCGTCGCCAAGTGGGCAGTCTGGCGATCGCCAGATGGAGCCTGGTCGTTTTTCTTTAAATATCAGCCTCCTCCTTCAGTTCTAAACATGATTTTTGAAGTCCGATACACGAGGGGAGTACAGAGGAACGAGAGTGAGAGTACGAAAGGTGCCGATACGCTGCGGAAGTCGATCTCCGATCATCTATCGTTGTACTGTCGGTATCATGTCGATGTCCACTTTTGTTTATGTTTTTGTTTTCATTATGAGTGAGTAGTCTATTAGTAGTGCTTGTCATGACAGATAAACCTTTATGGATGATACTTTGCAATTAATGTTTATTGGTTTGTTTTTGATTAGTTGAATGTCGGTTATGGTTCTTTTCTGATTATTGTTGTTGTGGCGATTTGAATTCACTTGGTTGGGTGTATTTGTTAGACCAAAAGCAGATAGACTCCGAAAGGATAATCAACCTACCTTAGTTTGACCTGGACCAAAAGGTTGTGTTAAGGGGTTACTTTGACCAATAAGTGACCGATAGTAAAATAACCATTGCAATACTGATTGGGAAGGGTTTACCGATTCTAGATTGTGGACCAAACGATTTAGGATTGGAATTAGGAGGACCATATCCTAGTTCATAGCCATAAATTGCACATGTTAGGGTGTCCCAGACTTAAATTCCTACAATAGTCAAAACAACCAAACCTTCGACCTACTCATGTCATCCATATTGGGGATTCACGTTATCATGATAAGTACTGCTGTTTTTCCATTATTATAAACTTAAATCATTATTTTAATCGCTTTCTTAGTTTTACTTAGTTAATTATCTTTTTAAGTATTTAAACCTTTTTCATACAAAACCCCCCTTTTAGATTAATTAAACCGATTCAGACTTTAGTCTACGATAACTTGACCGTTCTCAGTGGTAGATACGATACCTGGACTTTCCTACACTATATTACTCACGATCAGGTACGCTTGCCTGTATATGTGGTAAGACGGTGGCTAGGCATTAGAGGTTAAAACTTGTTACGCTTTTTATATACGATAATTACCGCATCAAGTTTTTGGCGCCGTTGCCGGGGAACGGTAGTTGTTAGATTTTAGTCTAATTAGTTTTGTTAATCGATCCTTGTGAGGGATTCTTTCCCTTGCAAGTTTTTCGCTTTCTAGTTTAATTAATTAGTTTTATATTTATTTTTATTTATATTTTTATCTCTTTGTTTCCCGCAAGTTGCCCGTAACCGTTTGTTGTGATTTCAGTCACGGCAGACTTGTTAGAGCCATTTGAGGAGCCGGAGAGAGAGTTCAGAAAAAGAAACAAAAAGAAATCAAAAGCAAACAAAGTTCGCCCGAGAGCTTTGATCTTTGAGATGGGAGACGAGGCACCGATGTGGACTGCCAGGAGAGCCGCTCCAACTGTACCCACCAATCCGATCACGAAGCCGAACCTGAACAAAGAAATCCCGGGGAAGCTCCTACACATGATCAAGGACCTTACCTTTGATGGGAAAAACGATAGCAATCCTATCGTTCACATGGAGAACTTCGTGGACATTTGTGATCTATTCAAAACAGAGGCAGACCGAGATGATGCGATTCGTCTTCGGGTCTTTCCTCTAACGCTTGTCGGAGAAGCTAAGGCTTGGTTACGATCCTTAGAGCCGAGCTCAATCACTACATGGGAAGGACTTCGCTCAAAGTTCCTTTCCCGATTCTTTCCACCATCCAAGATCGACAAACTGAGAGCCGAGATCCGATCCTTCCAACAACAAGACGGGGAAACCATATCCGAAGCATGGGAACGTTTTAAGCACCTCCTAAACTCGTGCCCGAGTCATGAGTTGAATAAGAGTGAACAGGTTCAAACTTTCTATAGTGGACTTGCTTACTCCTCACGAGCTACTTTGGATTCATCTGCAGGTGGTGTCTTCATGTACAAAACGCCCACGGAAGGTTACAAACTCCTCGAAGACATACTCATACATAACATAGATTGGAGGACGGACAAGCGATTACAAATCCCGAGGATGGCCGGAGAGATCTCTACCGACTTCGATCCATCCGATGAACTAGCCACTATGAAAAACCAACAGGTAAAGTTTGAACGCAAAATCGAGAAACTTATTAAATCTGTTCATGCTTTGCAGGTTGGATGCGAGGAGTGCAATGGACCGCATTTGACTAAGGATTGCCCGAACAAACCGATGATGACACCCGAGGAGGTGAACTATATCAACCGAGGCGATTACCAAGGGAGGTGGAACAACAACCTTAATTTCATCCCTAGACCTCCCGGTTTCTTTGCACCAACTCAACAAAACCAAAGATCGGATGGAGAGCCACGTGTTTCTATCGAAGATCGGATTATCCAATTCATGGATGCGTAAAAGAAGCTAAATGATGAAGTGGGTTCATACCTACGTAATCACCAGAGTACCATCCAGAATTTGGAATTGCAGGTTGGACGTGTTTCGCAGATGCTAAGTGAAAGGACGCAAGGAGAATTGCCAACGCAAACACAAGTCAACCCAAAAGGGGAGAATGCAAAGCCAATGCTCATGATAACCGGAGAGCCGTCAAAGAAGAAGTGGACGGACATCTACACAAAGAAGTACGTGGAAACCGAGAGTGAAAGTGAGCCCGACTATGCCACGGATTACGATTCGGAGGGGTTCACCGTGTCTTTCGAACACCTACGACTCAAGGTTCCCGAAGCTTCAAGTGATGATGAAGATGAGGAAGATGGAAAGCAAGGCGGATACGCGGAATTCATGATCCCGAAGAAAGAAGATAAAGGCAAAGAGAAGGAGAAAGAAAAGGAGAAAGCACCGGAAGATGATCTCATCTACATCGCACCAATCAAGCATGATCCAGGGAGTTACAACTTACCTATTTCTTGTCATAAAGTCAGTGGTCTTGCTTTGGTTGATTCAGGTGCCGCTCTTAATATGATGCCTGTTTGCTATTGCAGGAAAATGGGAGTCAAGAGGATCGTGCCAACGAACTATCAATACCGGGGAGTGAGCGGTTATATGACAACACCGTTAGGAATAGCGGAAGGAGTCCTGATTCGTATTGGAAAATTTGTGTACTATACGGACTTTGTCATAGCTAACCTTCCACAAAACACGGAGATCCCGATATTCCTCGGGAGATCTTTCTTGCACACCGCTCAAGTAAATACCGATATGCGAAATCAAGTCACAAGCTTAGGCTATGGAGACAATCGGATTTACTTTGATCCTAACGGCGAGCCGGTTAGACACCTCGACGAACCTTACGATGATCCTTCTATGGCCTACACTAAAAGCATGAACCGCCCGCTACTCCCGCATGAGCTTGGAAAGAAATCGGAGGACTATTCAAACCCGATGCACAAAAAGGAGCAATCAACCAAGGAACCGGGAACCTCCAAGAAAGATCACAGGAAGAAGAGAGGCTCGTCATCCCGACGTGCCAATAAATGAGCCGAAAGTGGGGTCGAGCTCTAGACCCGTCCAAAAATGAAGCGCTTCTCGGGAGGCAACCCGAGCTTTTTGATTTTCTTTCATTTTTAGTGATTTTTGTGTGTGTTTTTATTAATGTTTTCATTTGATATTGCTTAGGTAACCATACGGAGGGGATAGAAACCAGATTCGAGCAAAATCGGAGTGCGATGCAAAATTTCACAAGTTGGAAACAGTAGGCATTTGGCGATCGCCAAATTCCAATTCTGGCGACGCCAAGTGATTAAGCCACGGATCAGGTAAAAATTTTCGAACTTGGCAAGGCAAAGAAGGCCGTTTGGCGACGCGAAACTTTTAAAAAATCAGGGTTTTCAGAAATCAACCTGTTTGGCGACGCGAAACCCAGGGTTTCGCGACGCGAAGTCGGGACAGACGGTTTTTAAACCTTCTTTTTCCCACTTTTCACAAACACACAAACCTAATTCCTCTTAGGCGCCGCCAAACCCTCTCACGTTCTTGCGAAATTCGTCCTTCTTGAGCTTCAATTTCATCTTTCATCATGAACAAGGTACGTTTCCTAACTTTGATTTCGTAAGGATTGCTCGATTTGGTAATTGGAGATCATGTTTTGGGTAGCAATGGTGTTTCTTTGCTTGAATGAAATTAACATGGTTCTTGATACACCATTGATGGTTTAGAGCTTTTAGATGAATGCATGCCCTATATTGTGATTGAAATCTTGTTTCTAGCATGCTAATTGATTGTTGAATCTAGTGATTGTGGTTAAATGATAAGTGTGGGCATTTTGAGAAAACCAAAATCCCCCATTCTTTCTTGCTAACTAGATTGATTTGAAATTGTGGATTGAACTAAAAGTTCAAGTGTGGGGATGTTCCACATCCCCATTGTTATTGTTTTGTTATGCATATATATGTGATGCTTGAACTTGTTAGTCGTATATGGTTTTTGTCTCGTTGGAATTTCGAATGTGAGTAAACCTTGTCTTGCGTTTATGGATTAAAACCTTTCTAAGACAATGGTATTTGGTTTTTGTACAGACAAAAGACCCGCGCATCTAAGACCGCCGTAGCCAACTTTCATGCACTGGATGGAAGTCATGTTTTCACCTCGTTTACAAACGACCCGACTTTAAACGCTCGAAAGAAGGAGGAATATCGGGACATTGTCAACCGATTTCTCCCCCGCCAAATTCTCATGCCGAAAAGAGTCGATTGGGATCTTCTTCGATCAATGCATGTCGAGAACGACATCAACGCGATTCTTGAAAAGCACGCATACGACGAGGATGGCAATGAGTACTACATATGCCATGCATGGGAGCGAGTTTTCGATATCGCCGAGACCCTTTACCGAGAGCTTATCATGGAGTTTGTGGCCACGTTTCGTTTCGATGCGATCAAGGCTCTTGGGGAATTTCACCAATCGTGTATGACTTTCCGACTTGGTGGTGTTTGGAGATCTCTTTCTTTGGTTGATTTTGCTCTTGCCTTGGGGATATATACCCAATTGGACGTTGATGCTCCCGGATTTGAGGAGTACATGTGGGCGACCGCGAAGAGACCCGATGATTTTGATCCGAGTTTGGCATGGTCGATTTTGGGTGATGGTGTTTATCATGGCAACCTCAAGGTGAAAGGTTTTCTTGCTTCGTCGGATAGACTTCTACACCGAATGCTCATTCAAGCGGTGAATGCTCGATCTTCGAGTGAGGAGAAAGTGACCGTGCAGGATTTGTGGCTTCTAGAGCAACTCTCTACGGATGATAAATATCCGAATGCTCCGTATCTCATTGCCGCTCAACTCGCTAAGGCGAGTGGTTATCGCGAGGGTAGTCGCATCGTTGGTGGCCAGTACGTGACGCTCTTGGCCAAACATTTCGGTATCTTAACCGACGCCGCGATCGCTTCGATGACGAACCTCGGGGAGATGGGGTTGATTGACATGGACCAACTCCGAGGTATGGGCGTGGCGAGAGTTGAGCATGCGATTGGAAGAGACTACAATGCATGGATCCGTAATCCTCAAGCCTATAGGAGTCAACCGAGAAGTCAACCGAGTCAAGCACCGAGGAGCACGCACGAGATTGGCGGAACAAGTGGAACGAGTGGGGCAAATGTGAGTCAACAACCGGCGGATTGGACTGCTTATTCGGGTTACCAAGACTTGAGTAACCAACTCTCGGAGATGTCACTTTCTTATGGCCGGCATCAACCGCATATGGAGTACAACACCGTGGAGGCTCTTCACCAAGCCAACTGGCAAAGTGGAGTGATGAACCAGATGGCCTCCCACTTCGGTATTCAACCGAATACCGCTTATGCTCCATCTCCATATTGGCCATACTCCGAGGATGCTCCGCCCGGTTACCCGACTTACGAGGATTGGCAAAACCAATCTCGTGGCCCTTATTGATCTCTCTCTTTTATCTCCGTTATTCGATATGGTTGTCCTAAACAATGTTTAATTTTTGAACTGCGTGGTTGTGTTGAACAATTTTATTTTGCTGTCGGTTTGTTTAGGATTTTAAGTAATTTGGTTTGGTTTATTTTTCATTTGTTTGTTTTTACTTTTTCTTTTTCTTTTTGTTGGTAGATATGGCGATTTATGATCGAGCACGAATTTTATGCACCACTCTCAGATCAGAACAGATTTCGTCACATAACCCGGGAAGTTTCTCTTTTTCCCAATTACTCCTTAATTGTGTTAATTGTTGCATTGAGGACACTGCAAATTTTAAGTGTGGGGAGGGGGTTATGTAGACTTATCTGTTTAAATGGGTTCACTTTTTGCTTGTGGATTGTCGTTTTTCAAACTTTTGAAAGCTTTGAAATTTGACCCCAATTTTTTTCGAAATCTGAGATTGTTTTTGAGACTGAGTTGCTTGCATAGGAGAACACTGAATAGGATTAGTTGAGTAAAAGGATGCCTTGGAATAATGATTACCATGAGTGCCTCACCCAATTCCGTTGAGAGATTGAGCCTATATTGTTATATCTGTTTATTTCGTGAGGAATACCGACTTTGACCCAAGGTAGAACATGTCATTTGAATGCTTGTCGAGACCACATAAGAGAAGTATTGATCACCATTGCACTGATAGAGGCCTTCGTTTCTAACCCTTATAGCCTTCGTCAGATAACCTCATCATAAGGTTATTTGATTTGCCTAGCCTGTAATTGAAAAGTGTTCACTTTTTAACACTTTACCCCTTGAAACCATTTTGAGCCTTAGCCTTTTTATTTCATTACCCACTATACACTTTATCCTTGAGCCTAATTGTTTATCTATCTCTTGGTCGTGACTTAAATTTGAATCTTGAGATGTTTTGATCCAATTTTCATATCTGACAGTTTTTATGGGATTGAGATTTAAAAAGAGCCCAAAAGCAACATAGTTGCTGCTCTGAAAAAAAAAGAGAAAAGAAAATATTTGAGACTCAGAAAAGAAAAGAAATATCAAAAGAGTCGAGAATACAAAAAAAGAAAAGAATGAGAGCTGAAAAGAGAGAAAAAGAATTTGCGCCCCAAATAAGCCATAGGCTTAGGCCAATTCTAAGAAAAGAGAGAAATACTCATCCCAGAAGTCTCACTGTTGATTGCTTCACTGTTTGGATCATTACTGATTAAGTTTTCAAATTTTTGTTGCAAAACCCTTAGTCACTTATATATATCCTTTATCCTACCCTTAACCCTTAGCCTAACATTACAACCCTAAAGTCCTCTTGACGGTTGACAACATCTCAGTGGTGGAGATTAGATTTGGTGACAAGCTTATGCATGCGGGAATTAGTCGAGTATTGGTGTGATCACTTACATATACACTTTTACCCCCGAGAGATACACCTTATTGTTATTCATATTATGTGAGGGTAAAAGGTTCGCCTTGGTATCCGATTGCTTGACAAGTCTTGTTTGTGAGTTCGATTGTGTGAGTATACTTTGTTCTTTTTGATGATCTTGGGTGGAGATAATTTTGGAGTTATCTTTCTTATCTTTCAGTCTTTTGATTGAGGACAATCAAAGCTTAAGTGTGAGGATTTTGATAACACCAAAATTATACATATTTTGGTTGCGCGTAATCGTATGACTTTACCCCATTTCTCACCCGTTTATGATCATTTCATGCACTAAATAAGCTTATTTTTTATTGTGAAGGATTTGGAGGCCGTGGAACGGAAAAGTACGGAAAAAGGCGAGAAAACGTGAAAAATGCACAAAGTCAACACAGAAGACACTTGGCGATCGCGAAGTCCTATATTTGGCGCCGCCAAGTGCGACTGAGTTGAAGATTAGGGTTAAATTAAGTGTTTGGCGTCGCCAAGTGGGCAGTCTGGCGATCGCCAGATGGAGCCTGGTCGTTTTTCTTTAAATATCAGCCTCCTCCTTCAGTTCTAAACATGATTTTTGAAGTCCGATACACGAGGGGAGTACAGAGGAACGAGAGTGAGAGTACGAAAGGTGCCGATACGCTGCGGAAGTCGATCTCCGATCATCTATCGTTGTACTGTCGGTATCATGTCGATGTCCACTTTTGTTTATGTTTTTGTTTTCATTATGAGTGAGTAGTCTATTAGTAGTGCTTGTCATGACAGATAAACCTTTATGGATGATACTTTGCAATTAATGTTTATTGGTTTGTTTTTGATTAATTGAATGTCGGTTATGGTTCTTTTCTGATTATTGTTGTTGTGGCGATTTGAATTCACTTGGTTGGGTGTATTTGTTAGACCAAAAGCAGATAGACTCCGAAAGGATAATCAACCTACCTTAGTTTGACCTGGACCAAAAGGTTGTGTTAAGGGGTTACTTTGACCAATAAGTGACCGATAGTAAAATAGCCATTGCAATATTGATTGGGAAGGGTTTACCGATTCTAGATTGTGGACCAAACGATTTAGGATTGGAATTAGGAGGACCATATCCTAGTTCATAGCCATAAATTGCACATGTTAGGGTGTCCCAGACTTAAATTCCTACAATAGTCAAAACAACCAAACCTTCGACCTATTCATGTCATCCATATTGGGGATTCACGTTATCATGATAACTACTGCCGTTTTTCCATTATTATAAACTTAAATCATTATTTTAATCGCTTTCTTAGTTTTACTTAGTTAATTATCTTTTTAAGTATTTAAACCTTTTTCATACAAAACCCCCTTTTAGATTAATTAAACCGATTCAGACTTTAGTCTACGATAACTTGACCGTTCCCAGTGGTAGATACGATACCTGGACTTTCCTACACTATATTACTCACGATCAGGTACGCTTGCCTGTATATGTGGTAAGACGGTGGCTAGGCATTAGAGGTTAAAACTTGTTACGCTTTTTATATACGATAATTACCGCATCAATACCGCAATGGCTCTTTTACTATCTGGTCACTATTGGTCAAAGTAACCCCTTAACACAACATTTTGGTCCGGGTTAGGCTAAGGTAGGTTGATTATCCTTTCGGAGTCTATCTGCTTTGGTCTAACAAATACACCCAACCAAGTGAATTCAAATCGCCACAACAATATTAATCAGAAAAGAACCATAAAAGACATTCAATTAATCAAAACAAAACAGTAAACATTAATCACAAAGTATCATCCATAAAGGTTCATCGATCATGACAAGCACTACTAATAAACTACTCACTCATAATGAAAACAAAAACATAAACAAAAGTGGACATCGACATGATACCGACAATACAGCGATAGATGATCGAAGATCGACTTCCGCAGCGTATCGGCACCTTTCGTACTCTCATTCTCGTTCCTCTGTACTTCCCTCGTGTATTGGACATGTTTAGAACTGAAGGAGGAGGCTGCTATTTAAAGGAAAACGTCCAGGGGCCATCTGGCGATCGCCAAGCTGCTGGTTTGGCGACGCCAGACACTTAGGTCAAACCCTGGTCTTCTCTTCAGTCGAACTTGGCGGCGCCAGATGGAGGACTTCGCGATCGCCAAGTAGCTTCTGTTTGACTCTGTGCATTTTTCACGTTTTCTCGTCTTTTTCGTACTTTTCCGTTCCACGGCCTCCAAATCCTTCACAAACAATAATAAGCTCTTTTAGTGCATGAAATGATCATAAACGGGTGAGAAATGTTGTAAAGTCATACGATTACGCGCAACCAAAACATGTATAATTTTGGTGTTATCAGGGAGTATCTCAGAAGAAGATGACTCAGAATTTTCCAAGTCAAGATCATTGTATCCTTGATCTCCATCTTCAGAGTAGTATCCCTCATCCTCATCATTTGCCATCAGGCAAAGTTGATCTCCTCTATCCTCATCACTTGATAGATCCCATGCTTCATCCTTACTCAACATGTAGACCTGACCTCCCTACTCCAATTGTGACTTCCATTGGGAGATGTCTCCACGGATGAGGACTGGTGTTTGGGTATCGGACCCTATGGCAAGCGCGTCACGTATGTTCATCATGATGTTGATTGTGGATCTTAAACCACAAGTATGATCCGGTGAGTGTTAAGTAGTCTTCAAAACTTAAGACCTTGCAGGTGAGGTGCCAGGTACTTTGAAGACTATGCGGGTGAGGTGTTAGACGCGTAGGGTGACCAGACGCGTGGACACGTAGGGTGACCAGACGCGTGGACGCGTGGGGTGACCTGACGCGTGGGGTGACCAGAAACGTGGGGTGACTAGTCGAGTAGGGTGTCAAGACGCGTAGGATGTCAAGACGCGTAGGGTAACACGACGCATATGATGACAAGACGCGTAGGGTGACACGTCAGGTAAATTGACTAGACGCGTATGGCGACCACACAACGGATCAAGAACAATGGTAGGCTCTGATACCAATTGTAGGTTCCAAATCAACACCAAATGATGAACACAATATATCTCTCAAAATATTAGAAAACTTGGAAGTTACAAATGAAGTTGAAGACATCTATTTATACTACCACTAATGGAGTAGGTTTTTACAAATTGATTGGCCCTAAACATTGGGCCTAATCCACATTTACACAAAAGGAAAGTAACTTTAAGTAAATTACAAATAAATTACAAATTGACACAACTAATAATAATTTCTAACAATAATCTACTTGACCAAAGGAGTGATAGCCTAGTGGTAAGGCTTGGGCACTACATTGTAGTGAACCCAAGTTCGATCCCTGGGGGACGCATTCTGGAGGTACGGGGGCTTCGACCCCGGGCTGCATGTTTTAGTAGTCGGGCTTCGGCCCAAAAATCGCCGAGGATTAGTCTGGGCCCAATGTGGTCTGGGATACCTCTTAAAAAAAACAATAATCTACTTGAATCCATGATTTTAAATAATCATTTAATATAATATGAACAAAAATAAATTTGGTATAATGTGTAAAACCCAAATGGTCCAAAATCCAAATCTGAATCCAAACAAAAATTTAAGGTGATTGTGTCAAACCTGAATGTCTCTAAATCTGAAAATCCGAAACTCGAATTTTGAGGGGAGTGTAGTTTGGTTTGAGTTTTGGCTCACCCAAACGCGTTCGAAACCCATATATATATATATGTATATAGGGGAAGGTTCAAACGAGAAGCATGTCAATTTAAAAAAACGTGAGGAGCAATCTTAGCCACTCATCTTGCGGTTACGATGGACGTGATCACGGAGGATTGACGCAATTCATGGGAGGGTAGAAATTATTAAAGGATGGACCGGTCAAAGCCGCCTTTGTTGACCGAGATGAGTGGCTGAGATTGCTACTCACGTTTTCTTAAATTGATATGTTTCTCGTTTGAACCTCCCTATATATATAGGGGTGGGTTCAAATGTGAACACTTTTTCATTGTGAACCGTGAGGACGAATCTTAGCCACACATCTTCGGTTACGATGGATGTGGTCACGGAGGATTGACGCGATTCATGGAGGGTAGAGATTATTAAAGGGGGGCACCGGTCAAAGCCGCCTTTATTGACCGGATGAATGGCCGAGATTCGTCCTCATGTTCACAATGAAAAAGTGGTTCACGTTTGAACTTTCCTCTACAGATAGAGAGAGAGAGGTTCAAATGAGAAATCCAAAAAAATACGAAGTAGAGAAGTGATCTCCATCACTCATCCGGTCAATAAAGGTGGCTTTGACCAGTTATGGTGGACGCGATCATGGGGGATTGACGCGATCATAGAAGGGTAGAGATTATTAAAGGAGGGGACCCGGTCAAAGCCGCCTTTATTGACTAGATGAGTTGTGGAGATCACTTCTCTACTTCTTATTTTTTTAGCACTTCTCATTTGAACCTAATACTATATATAGTTAAATCCTGTTAAAACCATATTATTAGTGAAATGCTTGAGAACCGACTAAAAATAATTTCTTTTACGATTTTTTTTCATCAAATGTTAGAATTGATATATTGTTTCACACATATTTTTTTTTTCATAAGGTGACTATCATCCACGAATTCGTTTCATAATATAAATAAAAAATTTATTTTTTGCATGGATATTACTTACATTATGAAAAAATATATGTGAAACAATAGTTAAAATCATAGTATTTGATAAAAAAATCGTAAAAAAATTATTTTTTAGTCGGTTTTCACTAATAAAATGGTTTTTATTTGATTGACACACACACACTCTCTCTCTATATATATATATAGAGAGAGAGAGAGAGGCAAGTTCATACAAGAACCAATCTCATTTGCAAGAACAAAGGAACCCATTTTGAGTCATACATTGATGTGGGCCCATGTGTGTCCCACATATTAAAAAATCATATATGATTTAGTGGTAGGACCCACCTGAATCATATATGATTTTTTATTATATGGGACCCACATCATATGCGATTGTGGTTGGTTTCTTTATTCTTACAAAATGAATTAGTTCTTGTTTGAACCTAATTCTATAGATATATATATATAGAAGAAAGTTCAAATGTGAACCACTTTATGGTTGTGAACGTGAGGACAGTCGAGAGTGCAACACGTGGCGGCTTTGAGTGTGGTCCCCCCCCCCCCTTTAATTCAATGCCCTCCCATGAATTGCGCCTAGTCACCCGCCGTGGACCTGATGTGGCGCCTAGTCATCCACCACATGTCGCGCTCTCGGCTGTCCTCACGTTCACAACCAAAAAGTGGTTCACATTTGAACCCACCCCTATATAGAGGAAAGTTCAAATGTGAACCACTTTTTGGTTGTGAACGTGAGGACAGTCGAGAGTGCGACACGTGGCGGCTTTGAGGACCACTAAAATCGCGTCACGTGACAATATTTACTCTAAATATCATGCATTATTCAGAGTGAATAGAGACGCCTAAGATTTATTCACTCTGATATATTACCACGCGACGCGATTTTAATGGTCCTCACGCTCACAACCAAAATTGAGTTTACACTTGAACTTAACCCTCAAATGCAAACCTTATATTTGTTGGACCTCTTACAAAATAATCCTTGTTTTTAACGGCATGTTGGTGCAACGGAGTATCATCGTGCCACCATGGCACCAAGTCACGATGACCCAAGTTCGAAACCTCTCCAAAGAGAATAACCACCCCCAGCCTAGCCATCCAGTTTCCATTTAAAGGGCTTCAAGGCATCATCTTGGATTCGAACCCGGCACCCTTATTAATATTAATTATTAAATTTAAAGATACCTTTTTTGGTCATTTTATATACCTTTAAGCTAGTTTTTGCCAAACACATTTTGTTCATAAGCTAGCTTATTAGCTACTAGTTAGCTTATCAATCAACAGCTAGCTTATCAGCTACCAACTAACTTTTTAAAGCAAAGAAGAGTCAAGATGAATAAGTATTGAAGTGTGTCATCTTTCAAAGCAAAGAAGAGTTATATACTTGAAAAAGCAACCTTCACATAACTTTTTAAAATTGAGTCAATAAAAGAATAGCTAGCGTGCATATTTTCTCCTCAACCCTAATTTAAACTTGCTAATATACATTTCCAAAGTATTAAACTTTATCACGTATAAATCCTCATCTTTAATTCTAGTTAATATGTGGACTCTTTCATATTTAATAAACTAGATACTCGATTTTCATTTTATATTATAAATCAAGTTTAACAATATCCATTAAGAATTGTTAATATTTATCAAAAATGATATTCTTATAAATATTAATTTGGTGTCTACTTGTTTTTCCGTGTGACACTATAAGATCATATATTTCTGGCAATATTATTAATTTCATAAGCATTATTAAGCATATATAACCAACAATCTCTCGCTTGCTCAAGATTGCATTATAGAATAATATAGAGTGGTGGACGTCTAACAACATCTCATTGCCCCCAGCAACGTATGACTGTAAGTGCCATTTAAACAGAACAGCTAGGGCTGCACTAGGGTCGCATGGGCTTTATAGGAAGAAGGGAAGTCGGGCTTATCCTCTCGGGCGATACAAAGACTCGCGACACGAGGTTTGATTAGTGAAATCCCACGGTCATCCAAAGGATTTTCTCGCGGCACGACCAGGGTGTTTTATGACGCGAATCTCGACAAGTGATTTCTACAACCAAACAACAGCTTCTCTCGCAGCTTGACCATGGGGTCTCGCGACATGAAGTTGTCTTCTATCATGGAATTTTCTTGCTTTGCTCCGAATTGACTTTCTTTCATTCTTTTACGCTATTTTCCTCTATACACACCCAACATCTGAAGAAACACATAAAATCCATCAAAGTAACAGGAAAATCACCTGAAATAAGCATAAAAACAGAGATATTAGCGGATAAAAATATGAACAAAGACGACAATATCAGTACCCTCGGGTAAGGGCAATACTAGCACACTACTTAAACTTTTCTTAAACGTTTAAAACGCTTCTTTTTTGTTTCTGAGCCCAGTCAAACTTGATTGTCTTCTCAGTCTAGGTTGTTAACGACTTCACTATCTTAGAGAAGTCCTTAATGAACCTCCTATAGTAGCCTGCCATCTGAAGTTGAATTTGGTGACTCCTAGTCCATGATTGCCTCGATCTTAGCTGGGTATACCTTAATCCTATCGTATTTCACCATATGATCTTAGTTAGGTCTACCTTAATCCCTCAGCCAAAATTCACACTTTGAGAATTTGGTATACATTTTTTCCTTGGCTAACAGCTCAAGGACTATTCTCAAATGTTGCTCATGATATTCCTTACTTCTTGAATAGATTAGGATGCCATCTATAAAGACTATGACAAACTAATCTAGGTTGTGTACATATTCACCAAGTCCATGAATGTCACTGGAGCATTCGTCAAACTAAAAGGCATCACCAAGAACTTCTAATGCCCATGACGAGTCTTAAAAGTCATCTTTTATCCTCTTCACTAACCTTTGCTTTGTGATAACCAGATCTAAGTTCAGTCTTCGAGAAGTAACTAGCTCCTTGGAGCTGGTCAGATAAATCATCGATCCTAGCTAGTGGGTACCTGAAAGAACAAGATAATTCAGGTAACAATAAGATCAATAATCAAAGCTTCATAGATTTATTCTTTAGAGAATGAATACGTAAGAATTTTTCTCTTTCTCTCTAGCCTCTCACACATATATGATTCTTTTACAAAATAGAGGCTTAACCTAAAAACCCTAAAACATTCAATTTATACCCATTACAAAGAAAGCCCAAAACTAATTAAATCCCAAGCTAAAACTAATTAACTAGAATAAAAGCCCAACAATTAAACTTTAGCTACTTTGACATTTTAGACCTTCAAGATTGTCTTCTCGTCTTGTGATCTCAGATACAACAAAATTCGGGTCTAACAATCTCCTCCTTTGGATTCGAGATCACAAAAAAAATTGATGACATCTCCAGCTCTGAGATAATCTTCACTTTTGAACAAACTTTTAATTTGAAAATTTGCACCTTTAAGAAAATCAACAAGCTTTGCATTTGTTGATCAGATAATCTTCTTTGGTGTTTCTCCCCCTTTTTGGTTATAATGAGCATCATGACATCAAAACTCTGCGAATTATGATCAGCATCCCTTATCTTGAAAGTAGAGCATATGAACCATATGTCAAAAGAACTGTTTCTTAATCTTTTCAAATTCAGAATAAGAGTGGTAACCCTGATTCAACATATGAAATAGTTGGAATGCCTATGAGAAGCACAAAGCAACTCAGTACAACGAATGCATTATATAAAGAGGTTTATTGAGGTTCACTCCCCAGGGCTTCCATTCGATCATCGCAAACACTAAAAAGTATTTCTATGAATGTTCTGACAGAGAAACATATTCCCTGTGTGTATAAGTGATGAAAGAAATTAGCAACTTGTGCTTTCATAAAGACTCAAAATGTGAAAATATTCACAGACTCAATGTGTAGAAATGAAGTTCGAAAGCAAGACAGCTTCGTTTTATTTCAATATCGACTTTCCAAATGAAAATCTAATAGATGATATGTTGTGTCCCCGTGCTAAAATGAAACATTTTCTTGTTAAGAAGAAAATGAGTAGCTAGTGGGGTAAAGCAAGAGTTGGCATTGGGCTCTACCTATTTCAATGCTAGTCACCAAAGATTTGTGAACTGCCCGGCTAAGAAGTGGTTGGTGCAGAGTTCTGATTTTCTTTTAACTCTGATCTCACACCCTCAGATTTTTTATAAATTCTCACTTCTAACCAAACTCTCATATTTTCATGTTATCGCTTATTCACAATGAGAATAACTCTACCACCTAAGTTATCTCCCACACTCTTTAATGGAGACACCTCACTCATTTCTCTAAGATAACTTTTTGGGCAGGGTTACCGGTCTTGGTAATCTATAGAAGTTCATTAAAGCTCACACATCCCGTGAAAAGTTCTTAAACCTTTAATGTTCAGTAGCCAATATCAAATTATTTAAAATCACATTTCTAGATTCATAAAATCTTTTTGAGAATAGAGAAATGGTTTGAACATTTAAGAAAACAATTTTCATACTATGTTTGCTATCCAGAATTAAAAATTCTGTAACTCCCCCTCAAAAAGAATATTTCTTACAAGTGTACTCCCCTTCAAAAGATAACCAAATATTTCTTTTGTAAGCCCCCCTTCAAATTAAGCAATTTGCATACGAGTTCTAAACTGAGTGTTTAGAAGTCATTATACATTTAAATACGGGTCCAAAACTGAAATGTTTAGAAGCCATTTCTGTATATAGGCAACCCCCCCCCCCCTTTGATTAATGCATCCAAGTATATGGAAACCTGCAAAACCAAATCAAACAGATTTTGGTATCACATACATGTGGATCCTCTTTCGTTAGGAGTAGTCGGTTAATAATTTGGAATACTATAAGAACCATACTGATAACACCAAAATTATACATGTTTTGGTTGCGCGTAATCGTATGACTTTACCCCATTTCTCACCCGTTTATGATCATTTCATGCACTAAAAGAGCTTATTATTGTTTGTGAAGGATTTGGAGGCCATGGAACGGAAAAGTACGAAAAAAGGCGAGAAAACGTGAAAAATGCACAGAGTCAAATAGAAGCTACTTGGCGATCGCGAAATCCTCAATCTGGCGCCGCCAAGTTCGACTGAAGAGAAGACCAGGGTTTGACCTAAGTGCCTGGCGTCGCCAAACCAGCAGCTTGGCGATCGCCAGATGGCCCCTGGACGTTTTCCTTTAAATACCAGCCTCCTCCTTCATTTCTAAACATGTCCGATACACGAGGGAAGTACAGAGGAACGAGAGTGAGAGTACGAAAGGTGCCGATACGCTGCGGAAGTCGATCTTCGATCATCTATCGTTGTATTGTCGGTATCATGTCGATGTCTACTTTTGTTTGTGTTTATGTTTTCATTATGAGTGAGTAGTTTATTAGTAGTGCTTGTCATGATCGATGAACCTTTATGGATGATACTTTGTGATTAATGTTTACTGGTTTGTTTTGATTAATTGAATGTCTTTTATGGTTCTTCTCTAATTGATATTGTTGTGGCGATTTGAATTCAATTGGTTGGGTGTATTTGTTAGACCAAAGCAGATAGACTCCGAAAGGATAATCAACCTACCTTAGCCTGCCTTGGACCAAAAGGTTGTGTTAAGGGGTTACTTTGACCAATAGTGACCAGATAGTAAAAGAGCCATTGCGATATTGATTAGGAAGGATTTACCGATTCTAGATTGTGGACCAAACGATTTAGGATTGGAACTAGGAGGATCATATCTTAGTTTCTAACCATAATATGCACATGTTAGGGTGTCCCAGACTTAAATTCCTACAATAGTCAAAACAACCAAACCTTCGACCTATTCATATCATCCATATTGGGGATTCACTTTATCATGATAAGTACTGATGTTTTCCCTTATTATAATCTTAAATCAATGTTTTATTTGCTTTCTTAGTTTTTACTTTGTTAATTGTTTCTTTTAAGTATTCAAACCTTTTTCATACAAAACCCCCCCTTTAGGTTAATAAAACCGATTTAGACAAGTCTACGATAACTTGACCGTTCCCAGTGGTAGATACAATACCTGGACTTTCCTACACTACATTACTCACGATCAGGTGCGCTTGCCTGTATATGTGGTAAGACGGTGGCTAGGCATTAGAGGTTAAAACTTGTTACGCTTTTTATATACGATAATTACCGCATCAAGTTTTTGGCGCCGCTGCCGGGGAACGGTAGTTGTTAGACTTTAGTTTTTATTAGTTTTGTTAATCGATCCTTGTGAGGGATTCTGTCCCTTGCAAGTTTTCTGCTTTTTAGTTTAGTTCGTTATTTTTATTTTATTTTATCTCTTTGTTTCCCACAAGTTGCCCGTAACCGTTTGTTGTGATCTCAGTCACGGCAGACTTGTTAGAGCTATTTGAGGAGCCGGAAAGAGAATTCAGAAAAAGAAACAAAAAGAATTCAAAAGCAAACAAAGTTTGCCCGAGAGCTTTGATTTTTGAGATGGGAGACGAGACACCGATGTGGACCGCTAGGAGAGCCGCTCCAACTGTACCCACCAATCCAATCACGAAGCCAAACCTGAACAAAGAAATCCCGGGGAAGCTCCTACACATGATCAAGGACCTTACCTTCGACGAGAAAAACGATAGCAATCCTATCGTTCACATGGAAAACTTCGTGGACATTTGTGATCTGTTCAAAACAGAGGCGGACCGGGATGATGCAATTCGTCTTCGGGTCTTTCCTCTAACGCTTGTCGGAGAAGCTAGGGCTTGGATGCGATCCTTAGAACCGAGTTCAATCACTACATGGGAAGGACTTCGCTCAAAGTTCCTTTCCCGATTCTTTCCACCGTCCAAGATCGACAAATTGAGAGCCGAGATCCGATCCTTCCAACAACAAGACGGGGAAACCATATCCGAAGCATGGGAACGTTTTAAGCACCTCCTAAACTCGTGCCCGAGTCACGAGTTGAATAAGAGTGAACAGGTTCAAACTTTCTATAGTGGACTTGCTTATTCCTCACGAGCTACTTTGGATTCATCTGCAGGTGGTGTCTTCATGTACAAAACGCCCACGGAAGGTTACAAGCTCCTCGAAGACATGCTCATACATAACATAGATTGGAGGATGGACAAGCGTTTGCAAATCCCGAGGATGGTCGGAAAGATCTCTACCGACTTCGATCCATCCGATGAATTAGCCGCAATGAAAAACCAACATGTAAAGTTTGAACGCAAAATCGAGGAACTTATTAAATCTGTTCATGCTTTGCAGGTTGGATGCGAGGAGTGCAATGGACCACATTTGACCAAGGATTGCCCGAATAAACCAATGATGACACCCGAGGAGGTGAACTATATCAATCGAGGCGATTACCAAGGGAGGTGGAACAACAACCGTAATTTCATCCCTAGACCTCCCGGTTTCTTTGCACCAACTCAACATAACCAAAGACCGGATGGAGAGCCACGTGTTTCTATCGAAGATCGGATTATCCAATTCATGGATGCACAAAAGAAGCTAAACGATGAAGTGGGTTCATACCTACGTAATCACCAAAGTACCATCCAGAATTTGGAATTGCAGGTTGGACGTGTTTCGCAAATGCTGAATGAAAGGCGCAAGGAGAACTGCCAACGCAAACACAAGTCAACCCGAAGGTGGAGAATGTGAAGCCAATGCTCATGATAACCGGAGAGCCGTCAAAGAAGAAGTGGACGGACATCTACACAAAGAAGTACGTGGAAACCGAGAGTGAAAGTGAGCCCGATTATGCCATGGATTACGATTCGGAGGGGTTCACCGTGTATTTCGAACACCTAAGACTCAAGGTACCCGAAGCTTCAAGTGATGATGATGAGGAAGATGGAAATCAAGGCGGATACGCGGAGTTCGTGATCCCGAAAAAAGAAGATAAAGGCAAGGAGAAAGAGAAGGAGAAAGAAAAGGAGAAAGAAAAGGAGAAAGCACCGGAGGATGATCTTATCTACATCGCACCAATCAAGCATGATCCAGGGAGTTACAACTTACCTATTTCTTGTCATAAATTTAGTGGTCTTGCTTTAGTTGATTCAGGTGCCGCTCTTAATATGATGCCTGTTGGTTATTGCAGGAAAATGGGAGTCAAGAAGATTGTGCCAACGAACTATCAATACCGGGGAGTGAACGGTTACATGACAACACAGTTAGGAATAGCGGAAGGAGTCCCGATTCGTATTGGCAAATTTGTGTACTATACGGACTTCGTCATAGCTAACTTTCCACAAAATACGGAGATCCCGATAATCCTCGGGAGATCTTTCTTGCACACCGCTCAAGTAAATACCGATATGCGAAATCAAGTCACGAGCTTAGGCTATGGAGACAATCGGATTTACTTTGATCCTAACGGAGAGCCGGTTAGACACCTCGATGAACCTTATGACGATCCTTCTCTGGCCTACAACAAGAGCACGAACCGTCCGTTACTCCCGCATGAACTTGGAAAGAAAACGGAGGACTATCCAAACCCGATGCACAAAAAGGAGCAGTCAACCAAGGAACCGGGATCCTCCAAGAAAGATCACAGAAAGAAGAAGGACTCGTCATCCCGACGTGCCAAGAAATGAGCCGAAAGTGGGGTCGAGCTCTAGACCCGTCCAAAAATGAAGCGCTTCTCGGGAGGCAACCCGAGCTTTTTCATTTTCTTTCGTTTTTAGTGATTTTCGTGTGTGTTTTTATTAATGTTTTCATTTGACATTGCTTAGGTAACCATACGGAGGAGATAGAAACCAGATTCGAGCGAAATCGGAATGCGATGCAGATTTTCAAATGTTGGAAACAGTAAGCATTTCGCGATCGCCAGATTCCAAATCTGGCGACGCGAAGTTGGTAGGCCACTTAACAGGTAAAAAATTTCGAACTTGGCGACGCGAAGAGAGCCGTTTGGCGACGCGAAACTTTCAAAAAATTAGGGTATTTTGAAATTAGCCTGTTTGGAGACGCGAAACCCAGGGTTTCGCGACGCGAAGTCGGGACAGACGGTTTTTAAACCTTCTTTTTCCCACTTTTCACAAACACACAAACCTAATTCCTCTTAGGCGCCGCCAAACTCTCTCACGTTCTTGCGAGATTCGACTTTCTTGAGCTTCAATTTCATCAATTTCCATGGCTAAGGTACGTTTCCTAACTTCAATTTCGTAAGAATTGCTTGAATTGGTAAGTGGAGATCTTGTTTGGACCATCAATGGTGTGTGAATGCTTATATTGATTTAGACATAGTTCCTGAACCACCATTGTTTGATTGATGTTTATGCATGCCCTATATTATGATTGAAATCTTGTTTCTAGCATGCTAGTTGATTGTTGAATCTAGTGATTGTGGTTAAATGATAAGTGTGGGGATTTTGAGAACATCAAAATCCCCCATTCTTTATTGCTAGCTAGATTGGTTTGTAATTGTGGGTTGAACTAAAAGTTCAAGTGTGGGGATGTTCCACATCCCCTTTGTCCATAAATGCGTTTGTGATTATGATACTTGAACTTGTTAGTCGTTTTTGTATTTGTCTCGTTTGAATTTTGAAAGTAAATAAACCGTGTCTTGCGTTTATGGATTGAAATCTTTCTAAGACAACGGTATTTTGGTTTTGTAGAGACAAAGAACCCACTCGTCTACGACCGCCGTAGCTAACTTCCATGCACCGGATGGAAGTCATGTTTTCACCTCCTTTGCAAACGACCCGACTTTGAATGCTCGAAAGAAGGAGGAGTATCGGGACATTGGGACATTGTTAACCGACTTCTCCCTCGCCAAATTCTTATGCCAAAGAGAGCCGATTGGGATCTTCTTCGATCGATGAGCGTCGAAAACAACATAAAGGCGATTCTTGAGAAACACGAATACGACGAGGATGGCAATGAATACTACATATGCCATGCATGGGAGCGAGTTTTCGATATTGCCGAGACCCTTTACCGAGAGCTTATCGTGGAGTTTGTGGCCATGTTTCATTTCGATGCGATCAAGGCTCTTGGGGAGTTTCATCAAACGTGCATGACGTTCCGACTTGGTGGCGTTTGGAGATCTCTTTCTTTGATCGATTTTGCTCTTGCCTTGGGGATATATACCCAATCGGATGTTGATGCTCCCGGATTCGAGGAGTACATGTGGGCGACTTCAAAGAGACCCGATGATTTTGATCCGCGTTTGGCTTGGGCGATCTTGGGTGATGGTGATTATCATGGCAACCTCAAAGTGAAAGGTTTTCTTGCTTCGTCGGATAGACTTCTACACCGCATGCTCATTCAAGCGGTAAACGCTCGTTCTTCGAGTGAGGAGAAAGTTACCGTGCAGGATTTATGGCTTCTTGAGCAACTCTCTACGGATGATAAATATTCGAATGCTCCATATCTCATCGCCGCTCAACTCGCTAAGGCGATTGGTTATCGAGAGGGTAGTCGCATAGTTGGTGGCCAGTACGTGACGCTTTTGGCCAAGCATTTCGGTATCCTAACCGACGTCGCGATCGCTTCGATGACAAACCTCGGGGAGATGGGATTGATTGACATGGACCAACTCTGTGGCATGGGTGTAGCAAGGGTTGTTCATACTTCATATGACCGGAAGGGATTATAATTCATGGATCCATAATCCTCAAGCGTATAGGAGTCAGCCGAGAAGTCAAGCAAGGAGTGAAGCACCGATGAGCACGCACGAGACTGGTGGAACAAGTGGAACGAGTGGGGCGAATGTGGGTCACTAACCGGCGGATTGGACGGCATATTCGGGTTACCAAGACTTGAGTAACCAACTCTCGGAGATGTCACTTTCTTATAGCCGGCATCAGCAGCATATGGAGTACAACACTGTGGAGGCTCTTCACCAAGCCAACTGGCAAAGTGGAGTGATGAACCAGATGGCCTCCCACTTCGGTATTCAACCGAATACCGCTTATGCTCCATCTCCATATTGGCCATACTCCGAGGATGCTCCGCACGGTTACCCGACTTACGAGGATTGGCAAAACCAACCTCGTGGCCCTTATTGATCTCTCTCTTTTATCTCCGTTATTCGATATGGTTGTCGTAAACAATTTTATTTTTTTAACTGCGTGGTTGTGTTTGATTGAACAATTTTATTTTGTTTGGATTGTTTAGGATTTTAACTAGTTTGATTTGGTTTATTTTCATTTGTTCGTTTTTACTTTTCTTTTTCTTTTTGTTGGTAGATACGGCGATTTATGATCGAGCACGAATTTTATGCACCACTCTCAGATCAGAACAGATTTCGTCACATAACCCGGGAAGTTTCTCTTTTTCCCAATTACTCCATAATTGTGTTAATTGTTGCATTGAGGACACTGCAAATTTTAAGTGTGGGGAGGGGGTTACGTAGACTTATCTGTTTAAATGGGTTCACTTTTTGCTTGTGGATTGTCGTTTTTCAAACTTTTGAAAGCTTTGAGATTTGACCCCAATTTTTTTTCGAAATCTGAGATATTTTTTGAGACTAAGTTGCTTGCATAGGAGAACACGGAATAGGATTAGTTGAGTAAAAGGATGCCTTGGAATGCTGATTACCATGAGTGCCTCACCCAATTCCGTTGAGAGATTGAGCCTTAATTGTTATATCTGTTTATTTCTGTGAGGAATACCGACTTTGACCCAAGGTAGAACTTGTCATTTGAATGCTTGTCGAGACCACATAAGAGAAGTATTTATCACCATTGCACTGATAGAGGCCTTCGTTTCTAACCCTTTTAGCCTTCGTCAGATGACCTCATCATAAGGTTATCTGATTTGCCTGGCCTTTAATTGAAAAGTGTTCACCTTCTAACACTTTATCTCTTGAAACCATTTTGAGCCTTAGCCTTTTCATTTCTTTACCCACTATACACTTTATCCTTGAGCCTAATTGTTTATCTATCTTTTGGCCGTGACTCAAATTTGAATCTTGAGATGTTTTGATCCAGTTTTTTATCTGACAAATTTTATGGGATTGAGATTTGAAAAGAGCCCAAAAGCAACATAGTTGCTGCTCTGAAAAAAAAAAGAGAGAAAAAAAAAAGAAAATATTTGAGACTCAAAAAGAAAAGAAATATCAAAAGAGTCGAGAATGCAAAAAAGAAAAGAATGAGAGCTGAAAAAGTGAAAAAGAATTTGTGCCCCAAATAAGCCATAGGCTTAGGCCAATTCTAAAAGAAAAGAGAGAATACTCATCCCAAAAATCTCATTGTTTGAAAGTCAGATTACTTTACTGTTTGGATCATTACTGATTGAGTTTTCAAGTTTTTGTTGCAAAACCCTTAGTCACTCATATATCCCTTATCCTACCCTTAACCCTTAGCCTAACATTACAACCCTAAAGTCCTCTTGACGGTTGACAACTTCTCAGTGGTGGAGATTAGATTGGTGACAAGCTTATGCATGCGGGAATTAGTCGAGTATTGGTGTGATCACTTACATATACACTTTTACCCCCGAGAGATACACCTTATATTGTTATTCATATTATGTGAGGGTAAAAGGTTGGCCTTGGTATCCGATTGCTTGATGAGTCTTGTTTGTGTGTTCGATTGTGTGAGTATACTTTGTTCTTTTTGATGATCTTGGGTGGAGATAATTTTGGAGTTATCTTGCTTATCTTTCAGTCTTTTGATTGAGGACAATCAAAGCTTAAGTGTGGGGATTTTGATAACACCAAAATTATACATGTTTTGGTTGCGCGTAATCGTATGACTTTACCCCATTTCTCACCCGTTTATGATCATTTCATGCACTAAAAGAGCTTATTATTGTGTGTGAAGGATTTGGAGGCCATGGAACGGAAAAGTACGAAAAAAGGCGAGAAAACGTGAAAAATGCACAGAGTCAAACAGAAGCTTCTTGGCGATCGCGAATTCCTCAATCTGGCGCCGCCAAGTTCGACTGAAGAGAAGACCAGGGTTTGACCTAAGTGCCTGGCGTCGCCAAACCAGCAGCTTGGCGATCGCCAGATGGCCCCTGGACGTTTTCCTTTAAATATCAGCCTCCTCCTTCAGTTCTAAACATGTCCGATACACGAGGGAAGTACAGAGGAACGAGAGTGAGAGTACGAAAGGTGCCAATACGCTGCGGAAGTCGATCTTCGATCATCTATCGTTGTATTGTCGGTATCATGTCGATGTCTACTTTTGTTTGTGTTTATGTTTTCATTATGAGTGAATAGTTTATTAGTAGTGCTTGTCATGATCGATGAACCTTTATGGATGATACTTTGTGATTAATGTTTACTGGTTTGTTTTGATTAATTGAATGTCTTTTATGGTTCTTCTCTGATTGATATTGTTGTGGCGATTTGAATTCAGTTGGTTGGGTGTATTTGTTAGACCAAAGCAGATAGACTCCGAAAGGATAATCAACCTACCTTAGCCTGACTTGGACCAAAAGGTTGTGTTAAGGGGTTACTTTGACCAATAGTGACCAGATAGTAAAAGAGCCATTGCGATATTGATTAGGAAGGATTTACCGATTCTAGATTGTGGACCAAACGATTTAGGATTGGAACTAGGAGGATCATATCTTAGTTTCTAACCATAATATGCACATGTTAGGGTGTCCCAGACTTAAATTCCTACAATAGTCAAAACAACCAAACCTTCGACCTATTCATATCATCCATATTGGGGATTCATTTTATCATGATAAGTACTGCTGTTTTCCCTTATTATAATCTTAAATCAGTGTTTTATTTGCTTTCTTAGTTTTTACTTTGTTAATTGTTTCTTTTAAGTATTCAAACATTTTTCATACAAAACCCCCCTTTAGGTTAATTAAACCGATTTAGACTTTAGTCTACGATAACTTGACTGTTCCCAGTGGTAGATACGATACCTGGACTTTCCTACACTATATTACTCACGATCAGGTGCGCTTGCTTGTATATGTGGTAAGACGGTGGCTAGGCATTAGAGGTTAAAACTTGTTACGCTTTTTATATACGATAATTACCGCATCACATACCAACCATCCACTAACTCTTTTCTTACGCAATCATTTGACCCACAAAAAGAACAACAAATTTTCTTTTGAGAAAACCTAATTAGATGATTTACAGAGTAAACAGGATCAGGTTTACCAAAAGATTTGGTATAAAACATTGTTCTTTTGAACACTTGGTTTGGGAACAAACGACTTCGCCTTATCTACTTTGTGAGTAGATCCCTTTACTTTCCAAACCATCTTCACTCTTTTAAAAATTTGAGTATTACCTGAATCATCAACAAAAGAATCATAGAAGTGGTTATCCTGAAATATAAGCTTTTACGGAAACATCGTCTCACAAAATGATCCATTTTAAGCACACAAATTTACAAATAAAAACAAAAGTTAAAACAACGTAATTGTCATTTTGTCACTTTGTAATAAAAATTTACTTTCTACACTATCGTACCCAACAACTTCAATATGCGAATGAATTATTGTAAAGTTGATGACGATTTAAAAAGTTGTGATGGTGATGAAAGACAGTACGCTAAGATACCTAGAAACATCAATGGACTAGAATAAATCCCTCTCTCCTAACTCAATAAAAAAAACATACATGTGTTTAGGAGTATGTATTTATTTTAATCAACTTTTAGTATTTGTGCATCATATATAAATAATAGTAAATCAATTATTTATTAAAGTTAAATGAAAGTTCTAATATTTTTTTTTTTAAACTAAAGTTTTATATTGGTGATGTTTATCATCTATAAATAGAGGCATTGCAAGCTCTCTAAGAGATATATTGGAGTGTGTGTTTTTGTGAAGTGTGTTTGATAGAGAGATAGACATGGATGTCACTCAGGTACTTCGAATGAATGGTGGTGATGGAGATTATAGCTATTCAAGCAATTCTTTTCTCCAGGTATCCTCATATACTTATGTATATACATATACATATATTTCTTCGATTCTACTATGTATTTTCTCTTCTCGATCTTAAATTCCTATAAGTGGTCAAACTCACTCTGTCATATGAATATGAAAAAATATATATATAGAGAGAGACCTTCGAATACAATTGAAACCAACCTCGTCTAGAACCATTCATTTTTAGCACATTCATTAAGATTGATTACTAATTTCATCAATGAATATTGATTTCATACAATAATCTTACATATAATAATCAAATACAACTTTCTAAAAGGTTGAAACCATGCAACCTCATCTAAAACCATTCATTTATAGCCATTCATTTTAATTGATTACTCGATTTATTAATGATAATCGATTATATATATATATATTCTATTTTTTTAATGATAATCGATTTCATAAAATAATCTTACACGTAATGTGTAGTATTTTCATTAAATGCATACACTAATCGAATGCTTATAGACGTGAAGGGAATTTCATTCACATCTACATGCATTGACGATGATAATTCCATTCACATCTATATGCATTCTATTAGTGTATGTATTTAATGAAAATACTATGTATGAGTATATATATATATATATAGAGTCAAGTTCATTTAGAAACCAAAACATTAGTAAAAACCGTAAAAACTCATGGTTTCATAGCTTAAATCAACGAAAACTTTTCATGATGTTGTTTAATATGATGCAAATGTTTCATATAATTCATTTTTTGATATATTTTTTTGTAAAAATGACAAGGTTTCATAGGATTAAAAAAATACTTAAATCAGTTTCATAAGAATGTAAAGGATATGAAACCTTTTCGTTTTTACATAAAAAACACCGAATATGAAACAATTTTATCAAAAATTGAATTACATGAAACATTTGCATCATATTAAACAACTCTACAAAGAGTTTTCGTTGATTTAAACCATAAAATCATCGGTTTGTACGGTTTTTACTAATGTCTTGGTTTTTAAATGAACTTCCCTCTATATATATATAGATATATATGTATAGATATTTCTTTACGTTATAACTTATATATGTTTGTAAATTGTAGAGAAAGGTGATATCAATAACGAAGCCCATAATCGAAGATGCTTTGGCAGATCTCTATTGCGATTTAAACTATCCCAAAACCCTAATCATGGCGGATCTTGGGTGTTCATCTGGACCAAATACTTTTCTGGTGGCATCGGAGCTTGTTAAGTCAATTGACAACATCAGGATTAAATCAGGCCATGATAAACCACCACAAATTCAAATTTACTTGAATGACCTTCCACATAACGATTTCAATACCATTTTTGCATTTGTACCAGAATTTCAAAAGATGCTAACAAAACAAATATTCCCCGGTTCGCCTTCACCACTTTGCTACTTTTCCGGTGTCCCTGGATCGTTCTATTCGAGACTATTTCTCAACAAAAGCTTACACTTTGTCCACTCTTCCTATAGTCTAATGTGGCTCTCTCAGGTTTATTCATATCTCTCTCACACACCTTCCTTCTCTTTCTGTTTGCATGTAGATTTAATTGATTTCAAGATGGATCTTCAAGATTATACATGTTATAACAAAATCAGTTTTTAAAAATACTAATATTCTAAATCTTTAATAAAATGAAATAAAAGAGAAAAGACATATAAAAGGATAAAAGATAGCGGATGAATTTATTCATAATATTATATGTTAACATATGGTCCTTCGGGCCAAAAAAATGGCAGCTGAAACCGCCAAACCGGTCCACACTTTTTATTTGTATCACATGTTTCACACTGCAAGTCTGCAACTCTGCAAGTTTCCCACAGTGTTATTCATCTGACAATATATGTGTACTTGTCTCACCCATTTGGAGGCATTGAATTGAATATACATACACATATAAAGACAATTATTTTTATAAGGGTCAAATTTACAAATTTGTCAAATAAAATTATTAATAGATTAAAAGACACTTAATATCTAAAAGTTTTCCAAAAATATTTAGATTGTTAAAAACCTTCAATCTATTTATTGTAATATATTTACATAGTTAATCCTTATAAGATGGAAATAAAAAATTAAGATTTCAAATGGATAATTTGGCTATGTAATCCTACTTCCATTTTGTAACGGTTTCTTCTTTGCAATTTTTTTTCCTTTTTTGAACAACATCCTCTTTGCAACTAACGTCTTGCTAGTGTCACTTTCATTGAATTGCCTTTCAAATAAAATAAGAACATGCATCTATGCACATTTAACATCTTACAAAGCCGATTATGTAGATTTGAGTTCATAATTATATATATCGTTAACCATATTTACACGCCATCATTGTTGAGCAGGTTCCCAAAATGGAAAAGGTAAATAAGGGAAACATATACATGTCAGCGACAAGCCCGCCAAGCGTGATACGGGCATACCGTGAGCAATTTCAGGCAGATTTCTTAACATTTCTCAAGTATCGTGCGGATGAGATGGTGAACAGAGGACGTATGGTTTTGACAATACTCGGAAGGCGAAGTGACGATCCTCGTAGCAAAGAATGTACTTACGTTTGGGACCTCTTAGCTATGGCTCTAAACGATATGGTTTTTGAGGTACTACAACCTACTTATCCTATTGATCATTGTTAATCTTACATGCTTAATTCACTATAATATTAAAACTTCAAGATAATGTCATATAAAAAAATTAATAGAACTCCTTGTTGCAAAATTGTATTAAAAATTTGTTACAAAATTCAATTTGGTCCTATTAGCTTATCGTAAGACCTTTATATATGCCACATATATAATTGTTTGGTTTTATAAACATAAGTCTTATAAATTAACCAAGTAAAATGCTTAGGTGCAGTTCGTTTTATAAGAGGTATTGAAGTCTGAAATCTGACTTCTTTCTGATTTCTAAAAGGTGGTGTTGAATTTTAAATATGAATCAATAAAACTGATTGTTTTTGTATAATTATCAATAAACAGACAAATGTATGAATATGTATAATTATCAGTTTTATACCTTAAAATTAAACTTAAATACGTCAGTTGATTTGAGCATCGATGACTGAAAGACGAACGAAAAAAGGATGTTTGCATATTTGCGAGGTTATGGAGTTTTTTAATCATATTACATGCGTCAAAGCCACGAATTAAGCAATTCAAGATGTTTTGGAAAGCCAAAACACAAATCTACCATATTCGTATTTTGTGTTTTTCCAAATTCGGGATGAATCTGGGCTAAAACTGACGTTAAAATGGAAATGATGGTACTGGACGGGAATAAAAGGTAATTAAGTGGCTAGGTTATTAATTAATTAATTCGGGGACAATAAGGCTTAAAAGACTCTGAAATAAAAACGGTCTGAATTATTTTATGTTTGACTAAATAAAACATAAGTGGCAAATAAAATATTTTATATAAAAGCAAACATCACCTTAAACATATTTGTCATCATACAAAGCTGAATTTATTGTAGCTTATTGGTCACTATTAACCTTATAACTTCCTTCACTATAATAAACTTAAAATTAATATTTAAGTTAATGAAACCAGGGACTCATAGATGAAGAGAAAATGGATTCCTTCAACATTCCGCAGTACGCTCCTTGTGCCAAAGAAGTGCGAAACGAAGTTGAGAAAGAAGGGTCGTTTGAAATTGATTGTCTCGAGGTTACTGAGGTGAACTGGGATGCATCCACAGAGAATAATTTGGATTCACCCGAAAAGGATTCACAAGGAATCAATATGGGGAAATGCATGAGGGCTGTGGCGGAACCATTGCTGTTGAGTCATTTTGGGGAGTCGGTTATTGAGGAGGTGTTTGTTAGGTACACAAATATTATTGAGAATCGGATGTCGAAAGAGAAGATATCGCTCATCAATGTCACCGTTTCAATGACCCGAAAAGGGTTTGATTCTATGGTTTCATAGTCTATATATGTTTAGGGAAGTTGTCCATTTAGATTTGTGTGTTTTGTTAAAAATGTAATGTCTTTATTATAACTTTCGATAAGAATGTATCCTATAATTATTGATGTTTTACTAAATGTAAATTGGTCTTGAGTATTTTAGATACACACACATATATATGGGGAGAGGGGGAGAGAGAGAGAGTCAGTTTTTTTTTTTGAACCGTTAAAAGAGTATAATATAAACCTAATCATAGTCGTTAATCAAAATAATCAAGTGATTATATGGATTCATAGGAATAATATGGAAAGTTAGTTATTGTGAAATATTAAATATAGAAACGTTCTATAAAATTTTATAGGATTTAAAGTTTATTGGGACTGCTATTTACAACTATAAATGTCTGAATTAGGTCATTATGTGTACTGGAAATGTAAAAAGAAGATTGTGATGTTGACTTGTGTGAGTAAGGATGCAATTAGTCTCCCCTACTTTATAACATTTTGTTGGTTTACAAATGATTTTGCCTTTATAACCTCTCTCTCTCTCTCTCTCTCTCTCTATATATATATATATATATATATAGAGAGAGAGAGAGAGAAAGAGAGTCGGATTCATTTATAAACCAGGAAAATAGTATAAATCGCATGGAGGATGCTTCTGAAGGAACAGTGAAGGGGCGAGTCGACGACATAATCGATAGAATGAACAAGATTCCAAGGGTAGAGGCTTCTCGCACAGAACCCTTTACCACTCTAGAAGAGGTTCATTCATATTTGTACAACAGCATTAACTCAGAGCTCATGTTCGATCCAGAGCTAACTGGAATGCCAAATCAATATGCTAAACACAAGTTTGTGTAGAAGACAAAGCCTATGGGTCATGTCTTCACAGCTCTTGCTATCACAGGTCTTCACAAGCTCAAGCTCTACACCATGCTCGACAAATCAATCTACTATTCCAAGTATGAAATGGTCAGAGAGGATTCAAGGTGTACAAACTTCTCATATGCTGACCTTCATAATCTATGTGCTTACGATATGCCTTTCTTATATGGAGTGTTGTACAAGAACTTGGATAAGAATGGTTCCTATATTCTCTCCATCAGAAGACTGACTAACTGAAGTAATGCGAGCTCATTTGATATACAACAGCAAGAAAGACTTCGAGATAGCTCTGCGGCTAGGCTCAGAAGATCTAAGGCAGTTAGCTCCACACAACCGCCCAACTTGGATTTTAAGCATGCAAGTCAACACTCTCATCCATCATCCTCTCCATGGTTTCATTTATATGGATGAAGATGGAATTCAGAGGTTCTTCAATCTGGATGAGGCGCACAAGTATTCTTCAGAGACTCTGGTATGAGTTCACAAGGCTATGATAACAGAAGTACAGAGAGGGCATCTAACAGATAAGGAAGTTGAAGGAATCATGAAAGGGATTGCGGGACAATTGCGCTACTGAGAGCTAATATTCAAAATCCATGTGCTTCTGAAGACTGATTACTTGTTCAAAAACAATGACTTCCCCGACTCTATAATATAATAGATGTGCTTGTTTTGTAATGTTTATTATCTTTGTAATGAATGTAATTTTTGCAAATGTTGAATCTTTTCACCTCTTGTAAGTTTCTGTCAAAGAGTCACCTTAATTTTTTTAGCCTTAGCATACTTTATTTTTCAATACTTGGGAAAGATTGTTAGCTCCAAAATTACAGAGCTAAGAAGTATTGAAAAAGTGTTAGGTACATACTTGACAGAAGGCTATCTTTACAGAGGTCTACAGGTCTACAGAGGACTTTCGCATAAGTCATCAGGAGTTACAAGGAAGAGCCGGTAGAGGCTCTGTGAAGCCTCACAGAGCATCTGCAGCCTAAGACCTCTAAGATATTGAAGCCTTAGCAGTTTTAAAGGGAAGCTATTTCAGGTGCTCCTCGCGTGCATTCAGTTACAAACCGACATCTTTTCTACGCATGTGATTGAACCACGTCAAGATCTTAAGGCTTCTAGTTAGTTAGTTACTTGTATAAATAGTAACTTTCCCTTTGTAATCTTTGAGCAATTTCTCTCTTCATCTTCACACACTTAAGCGTGTTCTTGGTGTTCTACTTTTGATTCAGTAGTTAGATTATATTGCATAGATTTCTAGTTTACTGTTTCATTCATTACACACATTTTATTACTCATATTAGCTCTTCCACTGCATTTCAAGTCATTTGAGTATAATTTGTGATAATCAGTATCTTAATCATCTAAATTGGGATCCAACACCCTCCTTTTTTATTTGTCTATACATACTCGCTAAAATTTTTGTAAACAAAGAACAGAGAGACAAAAAAAACATATAAAAAAAGAAAATACATGGCACACAGGACGACATTGATGGCAATTTGGACAACAAAAGATGATTGGGGGTGGGGTAGGGAAGGGTTTGAATGGTATGGCTTGAAAATGGTAAAACAATTTTTCCTTTCTATTTTTTAAACATTCTTAACCGGTTAAAAGTAGGTTTCGAACCCAAGTAAACATTGCATATATGGTAAAATTGTTTTTTTAGAAGGACAGAAGAAATTCTCCCTATTATAAAAAATTGTCAATAAGATTTGAAAAGTAGTTATGAACCGGTTACAAGACCGATTATCAAAACCCATTATAGGCCTAATTTGTTTTCTAAAACTACTAAATGATTTGACCGACCTGTAACATTAACGATCGATCAATAGGGTTAGGTTTGGTTGCATTTGAAGACCGGTTCAATTGAACCAATTACTTTTGGTCATCTACTTATTGTTGTTTATAATTTAACAAAACAAAATTTGTTTTTAAATTAAATAATAGGCTTTACTTATTAATCAATTGATGTGTCTGGGAAAATATCAATGAGAAAACAACACCAACATAGAGGTTCATGATCGAGTGGGAAGATGTGATGAACAAACCAGATGCAATATGAGCCTTTCCTTTTTTTGGAATGTGTTGAATAAATATGATTTTTTTCTTTTTTACAAAGATATTAATTTTGATAGTTTTTTTTAGAGTTAAACTCGACTCAAATTCAATATCTTTTCTTAGATTAGAGTAGGAGGGGTTTTTTTTCATTATTATAAATAAAAAATAACTGATTGATTTTTATATTTAAAAACTATACGAGTTAATTATATTCAAACATCTACTATTTTTATTTTATTGCTAAGTTTATTGATACTTTATAATTATATTCTATAAATTATATTACCAAACTAATTATTTAAAAAACCAAATATATTAAAAGTTTTCGAGTTAAATATTAGGTAGCACGGCTTGACACGTTGGTATATGATGAGTAGATAGCCTAATGTTATACGAGTCGATGTCGAATATAGTTCACGAGTTGTCGCTTTTCGTTACACCACTAAATGAGTAAATACCATTTTATAAAACCTAACCCGTGTTAAACAAACAATCTTTTTCTAAACTTTTTAAGTCTTTTTTTTTATCAAGTCAAAATTATATGTTTTTAAATTTTATAACAATAGTATTAAATGAATTTACCAATGACAGCCATGTATAGATTAAAAGTATAATGATTCACACCGTATCAAATATAAACTCAATAAATAATACACTTAATCTTAATAAAATAAGTAATGAAAGTGGTTCAATATTATTGCATGTCATTGTCCAAATGCTTTTTTCTTGAATCCTTTTGGATGAATGTAATAATTAATAGTCCATGTGCATGTAGATATTTCACGTTAGGTGGATATATATTTTTGACTAAAGTCATGCTCGTTTGTAAATAATGGTTATTTATAAGTACGAAAAAAGATAATTAATATTGTTTTTCCCATAAAAATAAACATTGAATTCAAAAAATAATAGCAATTTATGTTAAATCATTTTTAAAATATTTTTATATATAAAATCAATCAATAATTATTTCTAAATTAATATTATTATTATTTTACATATATTATTTTTCAACATAATTAAATAATAAGTTTAATTCTTCAAAATATATTAAACTATACCCAAAATATTATTGTGTGTATTCACCTACAAAAAATGTTATTATGTGTATCAAACATTATTTTTGAGCTTATTGTGTTTCAAAATGGCCGAAAATCGGGTTACCCGGTAAACTCCGGCGATCTTTTTCGACCATCTTCTCCGCCCACCTGCAACCTTCTTCTCCCGCCACCTACGACATCCACCGCAGCGCACCTCCACCATCGTTCACACCATTACCACCGACCTCTACCATCGTTCACCACCACCACTACCGCCGACCTCCACCGCAGCCCACCTCCACCATCGTTAACACCATCACTGCCGACCTCCATCGTCGCCCACCTCTATCATCGTTCACCACCACCACTACCACCACCGTCAGCCTCCACCCAAAACCACTGTCGCTGTAGAACCACTCAAAACTGACATTACATAACCCATAACCACCTAGAACCATCATCGCGTCGCAACACACCTCCGGCCGCCGTCCCAACTGCCATAACTGGTTGATGACCGGTTGAGCAGGTCACCGTACACACAAAAGACTCAAAAATAATGTTTAATACACATAACATCATTTTTTGTAGGTGGATACACATAATAATATTTTCGGTATAGTTTAATACATCTTGAAGAAGTAAACCCTTAAATAATACATGTTTGGAGTCTTAATATAATACAAAATAATCTAGGTCCTATTAGATATTAATAAATTTATGTACTTTATTTACTAAATTTGTTACTTTTATAATACCATATAAAACTATGGGCCCCTACTCTATTTGGACCCTGGGCGTAAGCCCGATCCGCCCTCTCTAGAGACGAGTAAACTATAATTCATGTCCTTCTGGTTCGATATTTAAAGCAATTTTCGTAGTTGGTTTTTAAAAACTATTTTTATTTTTATAGTTTTCATTTTTTTTCCAATTTGGTCATTCTATCCGCATCTATTGGAATTTAGCATTAGTTCATAAAAAGAACTACATATTTGGTTCTTGTGGTATATCAATTTTTACATTTTTGTTCTTAAATTACATAGTTTAGGGGTGGGTTCAAATGTGAACCACTTTCTGGTTGTGAACGTGAGGACAACCGAGAGCGCGACACGTGGCGGATGACTAAGCGCCACGTAAGCTCCACGTCGGATGACTAGGCGCGATTCATGGGAGGGCATTGAATTAAAAGAGGGGACCACACTCAAAGCCGACGTGGCACCTAGTCATCCGCCACATGTCGCGCTCTCGGTTGTTCTCACGTTCACAACCAAAAAGTGGTTCACATTTGAACTTTCCTCACATAGTTTATATATATATATATATATGTATATATGTATATATATATACTTTATTTTTACTTTTTACTTTTTCTTTCTTTATAATACTTCATCAAACATTTGTTTCTATTAATTATATTGTATATTTTAAAATTATTATAAATTTAATTATAAAACTTATAACGTCCATATCCCATATGGCAGGAGGAGGGTGTGTCATAATGAAAAATGTCAGGAGTAGAAGGCTTAAGTGGCCTACAGTGGCCATGGCCCTTGTAGTTTTGCATGTGTTATGTATGGTTGAATTTATAAGATTGTGATATTTCACTTAAAGTTTTATTTGGCCCTTGCCATTTGACTCCATGTCTCACACACCATCCCAACAAAAAATAAATGTAGCGTTTGGTACGCAGATATAATTGGATATAATAGAACTGGACAGTATTGGACAGCACAAAAGAGTAGGACGAGATAGAACGATACAAGACTGGACTAGACAAAACCAATGTCTATTTTGTGTCTGGTACGCCTAGGACTAGACTGAACATAACAAAACTAGCCAAGTTCCCCAAAAATATTATTTGATGCTTTTATATATCACATAATAGTTATAATTAATACAAATAAAATAAATTATATAATTATATAAAAAAAATACTTTTCATAAACATAAACACACTATTCTATATTTTCGTTTAAATTTTATTTTCTTTTATGAATTAATCAAACTTGTTTAATATTTAAATTAAACACACTCACATACATATGTGATTTTTATATATGATTTTTAAATCAAATATGATTTTTAATCAAACTGAATCATATATGATTTTTTATTATGGGGGACCCACATCACATGTGATCCAGAATTGTTCCTTTGTTCTTGCAAATTAATTTTGTTCTTGTTTGAACCTTTCTCTATATATATACATATGTAAAGGTGTAGTTTTTTTGTAAATCTTATAAAGGTTGTAAACATGTAAATCAATATTTATGTAAATGATGAAGTTTATTTATGATAAACATTTTGTATTTGGACAAGCTGACATATTTATGATATCAAATATTTGTTAGACACTTAGATTAGAAGAACGGTTGAGATTAATTTACAAGGTTTACAAAAGAATATACCTACATATATATATATATAGAAAGGTTCAAATGAGAAGTGCTAAAGAAATGAGAAGTAGAGAAGTGATCTCTACCATTCATCCGGTCAATAAAGACGGCTTTGACCGGTTACGGTGGACACAATTACGGAGGATTGACGCGATTCATGGGAGGGTGGAGATTATTAAAGGAGGAGACCCGGTCAAAGTCACCTTTATTGACCGGATGAGTGGTGGAGATCACTTATCTACTTCTCATTTGAACCTAATCTATATAAAATAAAAGAGTAACTGGTCTGCCACGTGTCGTGCTCTGGTGAGCCGGTTTCTGATTTTTTCCGCCAAAACACGTATTTGGACACTCCTATGGTCTACATTCATTCTCGCCTACGTGTCAGTTCTTGACACATGTCATGCATACGTGTCATTTGTTGACATGTCACTTTAATTCAAAATTTAAAAATATTAAACTATTATATCTCTATTAATTTAAATATTAAACTAATCTATCTATTTTATCTTTTATATTTATCTCTCTCTACTTAAAAGTCCATTGGAAAAAAATATTAAAAGTCCAGTTATAAATTTAAAAATACTTTTATGTTTTACAATATTAAATATTAGTTTCCGTAAAAATTAATTTATTATACATACATATATACATATTGATGGATGCTCAACGGATTACTTAAAATACAAATAACAGAGTATATAATATAAGTCTATTGTCAATATTTTCAAAATAAACTATTTACTGGATATAATGCTATTAAACATAAATTAAATTACAGTAAATAACTTAAATTAAGCATATCATATTTGTAATATTAGTTTTTTGGTATGAATCACTTTTTTTAAATTATCCCGTGTATTACACGAGATCAAATCTAGTACTATATATATATATATATATATATATATATATAGAGAGAGAGAGAGAGAGAGAGAGAAAGAAAGAAAGGTTCAAATGAGAACGATATTTTTTTAAGAAAACACAATAACGATTCTCAACCACTCATCCGCTCAATAAATGCGGCTTTGACCGGTCACCCTCCTTTAATCATCTCTACCCTCTATGAATTGCGTCAATCCTCCGTGATCGCGTCCCCCGTAACCGAAAATGTGTGGTTGAGAATCGTCCTAGCGTTTTCTTAAATTGACATCGTTCTCGTATGAACCGACCTATATATATATATACATACATACATAGAAAAAGATTCAAACGAGAATGTTAACTATTTACGAGAATGCAAGAAGTTTCGTCCATGTACAAAATCACATGTGATTTTACACTAACAGAAAAATGGGACGTGTGTGACTTTGGATGCGACTAAAGATCACGGACAAAGTCGCGTGAATCATATGTTATTTTGTACGTGAATCATATGTGATTTTGCAGATTGTAAAAGCTCCTCGTGTTCTAGTAAATAATTAGCATTATCGTATGAACCCACCTCTACATAGAAGCATGATCAAACGAGAATAGTAAATATTTAAAAGAATACGCAAAGAAAATCATATATGATTCATGTAGAAAATCATATATAATTCACGCGAATTTGCTCGCGACTTAAGTCACCCTCAAAGTCGTCCGAGTGGATTTTTCCAAAAAATCATATATGATTTTGTTGATGCGTGCGTTCTTTTAAATTGATATTATTATCGTTTGAAAACGACCCTACATATATATGTGTGTTTGCGTGTGTGTTTCATTTAAATATTAAATAAGTTTGGTTAAAAAAATAAAAATTAAGTCTCTTTTGGTAACATCTTTTCTGATGAGTTGACTTGGGAAAGCAAAATAATGACGATCAAGATGTGGTAGTTCAAGCTTATCTTTGGGTTATTTGAAAGGACATAAATGAGATGTATTTAAAAAATGTCTGGTTTAATTCGGGTCTCGTGGCTAACGATATCCAACCGATTTGCTTTTTTTTTTTTTTAATTCATCATAAAAGTCCTTTTTGGTTTAGATTGGTATTGTAACTTTATATTCGATCTTGTAATTTTGCTTCTTTGTGCCTGTGTATTGCTAGCTTCGGTGTTCTTGATAAACTTGTCACTTTCAAAAAAAAAAAATAAGTTTAAATGAAAATATGAAATATTAAGACTAAAGTACATTTAATAAAAACAGCAAATGGTTTTTATAAAAGTAACTAAGTTTTTTTCAAATTTTATATTAAACTTCTTCCGACGATGATTTAAAATAAATAAAAGCTTTGATAAATCAATAAATACAAAAATATTAATTTTAAAAGATTTCAATATAAAGCTTTGAAGAAAATATATGTACTTATCAATAATTTTTAAGAAATTATTTTATTATAGTTATAATGGTTTTGGAAATATACAATTTAATTTATAGAAAAATAAATATTTTGATTATAAACTAAAGAAAGAATACAAAAAAAGTATAAAATATGTAATTTTTTTGTATTTGTTGCCACTTTGTATAAAGTGTGCAAATGTTATTCAGCCAATCATAATTTATTCTTTTCATTTTCTTTTAGTTACGACGGTTGATTAGTCATTTTCTTTTGTGAAGACCTTAAATTATTGACATTATCATCTTCATTATATATTTGTTTTTGAAAACAAGTTTCATTTAAATGAGAAATACATGAGATAAAATAATTTATTATATTAAACAATTTCATTAAAAAAACTATATGAAATAATTTTATCAGATTAAACAATGAAATCAACACTTTGCCCAAATTTTACAAAATGACTTGGTTTGCATTTTATCCATCTTATGAGGCAAATCAAATACAACCTTTCACATATATTAATATAAATATATAATGAGTAAATTACAAGTATGGTCTGCGTTTTTTATTACATGTGTTGAACTATATGTTTAAAATGCCCAAAATGTCTTTTAATTAACCTTTTTAATAATACGTTATAAGTTTACGAATATTTATAAAGTTAGTGATAATAGACCCAATACATTATAAATTTGTAAACTAGATCCATATGATCTATGATTATTTCAAAATAGTAATGTATATATAATATTCAAACACATAAACTACAATGACCAGATTTGTAATTCACTTATTTTTATGAATGATAACTACGTATCAATAAAAAATATAATTATCGGTAACCATAAAAATGGTGATATACTCGTAAAAGATTTAGGAGAATATGAAAAAGTATTTTATCTATTTATATTTGAATCAAGACGCTAGCATTTTGTAATCAACCTTATTTTAAATAAACCGTTTTTAATTATTAAATTACCAATGATGTAATTTAAAAAAAACATAAATTAACGTTTTCCAAAAGTATAATGAGTCGCACCTATTTATATGTAAACGCAATAAATAAAACAATAATAAACGTGGTCCGGAATACCTCGTTTTTTCATGAATCGTTTTGGATGGATATTATAGTAATCCACGTGGATGCGATATTCTTTAATAATATGCATCATTAATTAGGACAACACATTTCTTTTCATTCAACTTATCGGAAAACTCAACAACATTCCTACTGGTGGAACCTTACTTAGACCTGGCAAAAACTGACATGATACGCTATTTCGACACGAATTCGATACAAAATAAACGAGTTTGGGTAACAGATTTCAACCCGTTTATGTAAACAGGTTGACACGACACGACATGAAAATTAAACGGGTAAGGTTAGGATCAAACATATCAACTCGAAAATGACCTGACTAACCGGTTTATACATATATACGTGTGTGTTTGTATATATATAAACTTTTCTTTTTTACGATTTATTTGGACTTTTTATATAATAATGTTAATCGATTTGGTTCTATCTTAAGTTAAAATTATAAAATTTGGATTCCTAAACTTTTGTGAATTTTTAATTTTTGATTTTTAATTTTATAAATGTTAAACGGGTTAAACGGGATAAGCGGGTCAACCCATTTATTAAACGGGTCGGGTTAGGGTTGGGATTTCTAACCCATTTATTAAACGGGCCGGGTTAGGGTCAAGAATTTTCAACCCGTTTAACTTTGAACCCGACACGAACTCCACACGACACGACACGTTTGCCATGTCACTTACTATATTTTCCCGTTATGTTATTACTATCTCAACAAATTAAGAATTTTCTTAAAACTCTACAATAAAGATTCTTACAAAAACCAACTTCCCTTTTCTTATTTATAATATATTTTTTATTTATGTAAATTATTATATAACAGAAAAGAAAACTATTACTAGGACCTGAATTTCAGTTCAAGCACCTGGATTCCTAAGAATCCGTGATTGTGCAAGAACCTCTGTCTCATAGTGGAGGTTCTTATAAAAACCCCAAAAAGTACCAAGGAAGAACCTCCATTATAGATGCTCTCAGTTACGTACAAATCTTTATTTATAGAAATATAATAATCAATTGTTAATCTTAAGAAAACAACAATTATTCTGAAACCAAATACATAATTATTTGTTGGTTTATATACTTATAGCATATAAAGTTCATAGTCATTATATATCCCTTACATTTACCAGGAAAAAGAAAAATTGCCACTCAAAGTTGCCTTTATTACATGCCAATTTAGAGGTGCACAAAAAAACCGATTAACCGAAAACCGAAAAAAATAACCGAAACTGGTTTTTTTTTTTTAACCGGTTGAGAAAAAAACCGGATCGGGCTTAACCGGTTCAATAACCGGTTTTAACCGGTTTTTACCCGAACCGGTTAAAAAAACGGTTTTAAACCGGTTAGCTCTTTTCAAAATATTTCAGACCGTTGGGTTCTAGGGGAGACATGTAGCCAAAACCGGTAATTAACCGGTAATAAACCGAACCGGTAATGAACCGAACCGGTTTTTTTTAAAAAACCGGTTAAGAAAAAACCGATTAATAAAAAACCGATTTTTAAAAAACCGGTTTGGTTAAAAAACCGGTTTTGTGCACCTCTACATGCCATGCCATGAATGTAAGGAAAAAGAAAATTGCCACTAAAAGTTGCTTTAATTACATACCATGCCATGCCATCAATGTATTATGTAAGGAAAAAGCAAATGCCATGGTGGTTAAATTATAGGACTACGAATTTAGCCATATGGTTTGATATTTGTAACGACTCGTCTCTGCTTTTTAACAACAGTTTTTATCATTCATGTGGTTTTTATTTTTATTTTCTTTTTTCCCTTCATTCAACTTTGTTAAAATTAAGTGGTTAACTGGCTTTTATTTTTATTTCATTTCATCCAATTTTGTTAAATTAAGTGGTTAACTCATCCAAAAAAATGTTTGATTGAATTACATACTTGGTCATTATTGTAGAGTATTCTTTACATTTATTTATTCTCAAATTACATAATTCACATTTTTTTAGAGTCCTTACTTTATTTATTTTATCAGTGCATTTTGTTTTATTGATTAATCATAAATTCTTGTAACTTTAATAAAAAAAATAATTAAATAATTTTTTGAAACTATTGATAACCACATAATATATTTTTTTTAAAGCTCTAGGTTCAAATCGCTTAAAATTAATATTTTTATTTATTCTATTTTATTAACTGTAAATAACAACAATTGGGGCATCGTTTTTTTGAATGTACAGAAATTATGTTACTCTTAGTTTCTTTTGACGTAAATAACATAAGTAGTCTTATATAACAACCTTTTGTATGACTTTATTAAACCAATAGTTTAGGATTAGTAGACCCGTCGCAACGCGCGGGCTATCCACCTCGTTCTTTATATTTAATAAATCGTCAAACTTTTAAAGTTGGTCACCTTCATTTCTTTAACACCAAAAAATATGTTAGGTTACGAAGGTTTCAAAGTAAGAACAAAAATATGGAAATATTACGAAGGTTTAATATGAAATATATGGAAAGTCAATGATTATGGAAATATGAAATATATGGAAAGTCAATAATTATAAAAACGTTATATATATATATATATATATGTTAATTATATATGCACATACTAAAACCCACCAACCAAAACCGACCATCGAAAACAAATCGCGCCCACAACCGACCACCACCATCGTTGTAGGTGAATCCCTCTGTCGGGAACCCACCACTGTGAAACTCTCTGTCATGAAACCATCACCACAACCACCGTAAGAGAGGGTATATGATATATGTGTTTGATGGAATGCCACTACGAACAAGAGGTCGATTTTTTAAGAGGTTGAGCATAGTGACCAATGAAAGGGGGAGGAGGAAGAGGGTGACTATGGGGGAGGGTCGTCGTAGGTAGACTATGGTGGTGGGGAGACAACAAGGGTGATGGATCGGTGGTGTGTTGGTGGTGTAGGAAGAGAGTCATCGCATAAGGGTATGAATGTGGTGTAAGAAGGGTAAGGAGTTTGAAGTAGATTGAGGAAGAAGGATTTTCGCTTGAACAAAGGTCCTTGTCGGAAATTGCCGGTTGGCCGAAAGTTCGCCGAAGTTTCGTCGATAGGGATGAAGCGATAATAAGACAAATGATTATTGTTTATTTATAACCCTTCACGTTTAATTGTTTACATATTTATCCCTACTTAAAACAATTAATTAAAAAATTAAAAAAAAGACAAAATTTCCCTTGGCTTTAACGAATCTAGTAGACAAATGTTAGGACCAGGGACCATATCTAACATGAATTGCATATTGTAGGCACCAAATCCATAATTAGTGAAGCTCAGGGACGAAATCCGTAAAAACCTTCAAACCACATCGAAATACATAGTTTACTCTAAAAATATTTATATATTTAATAAAACTAAAAATTACCTTTTAAGCTACACTTAAACATACAGCATCAAGACTTGACATGAAGTATTTTGAAAGTCATTTTGCATCAAGACTCAAAAGTTTCACTATTTGTTGTAATTATTATTATTACTTTCAGAGTTTAAGTTGTTTTGCATCAAGACTTGACGTGTATTTCTATTGTATTAGTTTTCACTATTTGTTATATTTAAATTGGTACTTTGTAGTTTGTCATATTTATTACTTTAAGTTGGTATTTATTATATTTTAATGCATGAAATGTTAAAAAAAATTGATACCCGAAACTTGGTATCGGAATCAGAATCGGTTTCAAAATATAAAGAAACTATGTGAGTTTTTCTGATTCCGGTTCCTTTATTCTGCAACCATCGGTTCGGAATCTGGTTCTAGTTCAAGTTCCGATTTTGATTCCATGAAAAAAATAACAGATACCTGGTGATTCTCACCAATGACATAAGCTTCTATCTTTATATTTATCAGGAAAAGATAAACATTATAACCTAAAATAAATTACATCTTTATTTTTAAATTTAAATCATTATTAATATTTTCACTCAAACAAATAACACTAAAACAAAATTTTGGGAATGCTTATTTAAAGTGCTTATAACTTATTTCATCTTGGAAAATCAGTTTTTAAAATTGAGGTTTTGGATGAGATGTTTTTAAAAGTGCTTATGACTTTTGTGTGAAAGAGAAAATGATTTTTCAAAAAGTTAGTTCACTTAACTTTTCAAATGAAGAAAAGAACTTTTCAAATAGAATAAGTTGTTTTTAATAAGCACTCTCAAATACTGCCTTAATATATTTTTCATATTTTTATCGGATTTTAAATTATCAATGCCACAAGTAATTAACTATCATATATGTTAAATATAGTTTTATATTGTTCAAACATTAATCAGAACTTATTATTTAAAGTGAAGAGTTGTATAAGGTTTTCATTTAGTTTACAATAAAATCTTGAAAAAAGGTTAAAAAACCCTCATCCAACTATTCTGTTTTGAATGTCAAATTACCAAACTACGTACTTTTTTTAATAAAAAAAGCTATTAAACTTTTCTCTTTTAAATAATAAAGTCTTGAACTATTTTTTTAATATAAAACCCATTAAACTTTCTCATTTTGAATGATTAAGTCATTAAAATCATTTTTTAAAAATAATTAAACCATTAAACTTTCAAAAACTGGTTACTTATATTACTTTAACAAAAAATTAAAAAAAATACCCGTAACATACCAAAAAAGTTTTGAATTAAAATATAACTATATCTGTTCAAGTTAAAAGAATGTAAGTAGAAAATTTAAAAAATTTGATAATTAAGTTTTGAGGATCTAGAGGGAATAAATTATATTGGGAAATGTATGAGAGCAATGGTAGATCCTTTGTTGTTGAGTCACTTTGGAGAGTCGATAATTGAGGAGGTGTTAAGTGAGGTACATAAATATCCTCAGAAAGTGGATGTTGAAAGAGAAGACGACGTTCACCATTAATATCACTCTTTCGGTCACACGAAAAGGGTTTGCTTCTGTGATGTCTAAATCTATGTGGTCACAAAGTTTGACCATTTTGATTGTCATATTTAGTTAAAAATCAACCTTTTCTATTATGATGTTCAATCAAATATATCCATATAATTTTTATTATTGTATTCCGTGCAAATTGTTATTAAGGATTTTGGATTTATAGAAATACATATATATACATACATATACATATCTACGGATGATCAAATTGGACCATGGTCTTCGTTTTCGGAAAAACAAACTATAACTTGTAACTTGCTATCCTCTTAGTCTTATGCAAGAGTTCACTACAATCAATATATAAAATAAGATAGATAGAAAGATTTCTAAACTATATTTCAAATCATAATATAGTATTTCATTTATCTGGAACCACAATTTGTATTCGACTTCCGTACAAATTAAATACACAGAAAAGGGAAAATGAGAAAAGATGAGGCTGGTATATAGTTGTTTCTCTAATTTTCTTTATTCCTTCCTAGTTTAATAGCTAGATTGACAAAAATGGAAATGCCAACGCTTTCGGGAAAAAATGATTAATCTCTATATCTATAAACTTGTCAAAGAAGTTAACATAGAGTACTTACGACTTAGTATTGTTGCCATAAAAAGATATATTTTTAGCTCTCGTATTGAAAAACGTCTGTTATTTATTCTAATACATATGATGATACATATTGAATTGTACAATTAATCATCCAATAAATAAGATTTACTTTTGTTAAATACAAAAAAAAAACGTCCTCTTCTTCCCCATTTTTGTCCCAAAAGATTCAAGGCATTATGCTTCATATTTCATAGAAGTATTTCACTATTCTTATATGTTAACACTAGTACAAATATGCTTTTTTGCCACGGTTTTGAAATTCATGTTTGTTACATTTAGGTTTAGAACCGTGACTAAAAGTCGTAAATAAAATTGGAGTATTGTTTTAGCCACGATGTAACTCAATAACCATGACCATTTGAAAAGATGTTTAAACATAATGTCATGGTTTAAACAAAACCGTGACTGAATTGTTCCTATGGCCACAATTTTTTTGTCGTGACAAGTAACATATAAAAATCGTGGCCATGGACATATATATAGTCACGGTTTTTTTGTGACAATTATTATTTGTGACCTTAGACCGCATATGGCCTCATGAAGTCATTTTTCCGTGACCAAAACAATATACATGTTTAGCCACGAAAATTTGTAAAATGTAGCCATAAGTCACATGTATTTGCAGTCATGGTTTTATTATTTTGTGTGACAAGAAGATAACCAGTAGCCACGGTTTATTGTATGAAGCGTGGCAATATGTGATGATTTCGTCACATTTAATATGAAATGTGTGTAGCTATTAATATAGTTAAAACCAAGACTAAAATAATTCTATTGTCACTAAAAGTTGACCAATAGCTACCATTCAACATAATCAATTGTGTGACTAATAAATAGTTAAACGTCATGATTTTTAATATTTCACATGACCAAAAGGCATTTAATACTCACACTTCTAAAATATAAGTGTAACTATATGTCTTGAATTAGCTATTGTTTATTATGTGTGTGACCAAAAAGATACATATAGCCACGTTTCTAAAAATTAAGTGTAACTATATGTCATGAATTTGCCCATGGTTTTTAATATTTAATGAGATAATTTTAACAAAATCAATATTGTCCTAGTGGTTGGTCCATACCATATCAAAGATGAGGTCTCAAGTTCGAGCCTTGGCCACGTCAAAAAATATACATGATTATAGAGCGATCATCGGCTACACTAAAAAAAATTATGTGGCTATAGATAATTTATTGTCATGCTTTTTTTTATATTGTGTGACCAAAAGATAACTAAATGCTATGTTTAATGTGAGTTTGTGTGGCAAAAGGTACTTTATGGCCACGGTTTTAGGTAAAATGCTCCAATACCATAAAAATTGAATATGCCTATAGCTACAGTTTTCAAACCATGGCTATGGTTTTTCATTTCATTTGGTGACACATTTTAAGCGTGACCAAAAGGGTATCAATGGTCACGGGAGAATAGGCTACGCTTTGATAAAAATGAAAAACCGTGACTAAAGGCCTATGGCCACGGTTTTTAACCGTGGCAAATGTGAATTTTTGTACTAGTGTAAATGGAACCAAAAGGGCAAAAAAAGAATATAAATTATAGATTTTTATACATGGGATCAATCGCTTCAATGAGATCTTTTATACTGGTCAGAAAAAAAATTACCAAGAATTTACCTTCTATTTTTAAGTAGAAATTAATAAATGTCTAGCATTTCTTCACGTTTGATGCTATTGAGGCTTATTTTAGAGATAAAAGAAGACTATGTCTTCACCATATGCAATATGAATATCAAGTAATAACTAGGTTTTTTTAACCCCGCGTTGCAGGGAAAATGAGAGGTCATAAAAATATAACGACATAAATCAACAAAAAATAATTGATATGTAAGATAAATCGATAGGACAATTATGGCTCAAGTGACGATTAACCTAAAAAAGAAAATCTCATGAGAAAATATAAATTGAAATCTGGTTAATGCATCTTTTGATGTGGTCAATATTTCTGATTAACTAAGTCTTCCAATTAAAATAACGACAAAGTCTTCGGAATTAAGACATGTTCTTTTCACAATTAAGACATGATATGAATTGTAAATATTTAAAATATTTTCATATAGCATATGTATTGTAATTATATAAAAAATCATAATTAAATTAAAAATTATTCAATATTTGGCTCATTTCAAAGGTATCGAAGAGACGATTATAATGTTGTAACTTGCTAAAAATAAAACGTATTTTTTAAACGTTCTTTAATCAATATACGATTATATGTGTTAATATAATAAAAACGAAAAATGAAATATAAATAACTAAAAGGTGTTAAAGTAAATAACTAAATAACTTAAAGGGTATAAAGTGTAAATATTATTATAAATTAACTAAAAAAAGAGCGGCTGAAATAAAAGTGGCGAGGAAGAATCGAGCCTGCGCATCCTACATGTTGAACCCAACCCCTTAACCATCTGAGCAAGCATGGCCTATGTCTTTACTTTTTCAAATTAGATATTTAACAGGGAAAAAAGTTGGTTGGTACTATAGCTTAGGAACAGTACCAACCAAGTTGGTAAATGTTAGGTTTTATAATAGCATGATACTTTGAATTTGATACAAAAAATTTTGTTTTCAAAACATTAGATTGTGTATCAAGAGAGTAACATGAGAATAAGGTATTTCTAAAAGCAACAATGATGTCATTGGAGTTAGGGATTGAAATGATATAATGTCTTGCTTGTTTGTTGCAATATAGTAGCCAAAGTTACGTTTGGTACAAATTGAAACAATCACATAATATTCATGTCTTAGTTTTTTATTCCTATGAATTTTACTATGAAAAAGGTTCGACTGTACTTTTTACACAAGTGTAGCCTTGTCGTTTTGTGTATTCCTAGAGTTTGAACTGTTGGATCGTCTTGATTTCTGGACAGTAACTTTAAGATGTCATTGTACACATTCTGAAGTGGAGATTGGTTTTGGCAGTTCAAAATTCATCTTTTTGCTATTTGAAAGATTGCAACAGTTCTAGGTATGTTTTGTGATTGTATGGGATTCAGTTTTTCATAAGTCATGGTCGATCAATCATGGAAAACAATTAGGAGGAACAAGGGTTTTGGTAGGCCGTTTGTGTTTAATCTGAGAAAACCTATGGGTGTTCACATTTGGAAATCAAATAAATCGCACGTCCAAGAGATTGCTTATAATGTGTATGTGACGAATTTTCCATCTCACTTCTCGTCTAAGGATTTGTGTAATACGTGTTACAAAGTTGGAGCGATGCTTGATGTGTTCATTTCCTTGAGACATTTATAAATTGGACAAATGTTTGCTTTTGTTTGGTTTAAGAAGGGTGTTAATATACATGTGGTGGTGGTTTCAAAATTATGCAATACTTGGATTGGGAATTTATGCTTGCATACCAACATGGATTGATTTGACCGAAAGACTAAGGTGAATTATACGCATGATAGGGAGGTGAATCATGATACATTGGTGTTTGAAAGAAATGTAGAATCAAGTTTTCTTTATGGGAATAGACAAAAACAGATAAATACAAATATACAGAGAGATTATTGAACTAGAAATCAAAAACAGTAACGAAACAATGAAGAACAATGAAGAAGATGAACAATTTCAAAAAACGACTCTCATGTATATTACCTTGAATGTGTACGGCTGATTATAATATTGAAAAGGGTTCAAGATTACCCTAAAAATTACAATAACTCTCCTATTTATACATCGGAAAGTGGATCCTAAGCCCAAGCCCTTTAAATTTTAATTCCCAAGCCCATTACAACATAATTCAAACAAGTATGCAAATTTTGCTCACATTTATAAAACTTTAACATTTTTAGCCTAAAACTAAGCTAACAATCTCCCCCTAAGTTTTATAAATGTAGCATGTTCTTTAAATCTTCTTTCCCAACATCAGAGGATAATAGCAGAGCTTTGAGGTTATTCCATCAGAGAATTGCGCCACAGGGGCTCTGTGACTTTCGTCAGAGGCTCTGTAGGATTTGACTTGCATTAACCTTCAAAGCTTTACCATCAGAGATATGTGTTCACAGAGTTCTTGTATTCGAATGCACAGGTTCATCCTCTGCAAAACTTTTCAGCAGGAACAGGCAGTGAGCAGATAATTGGTGTAGCTATGCTTGTAGCAAGTTGAGCAGAATGGCAGAAGAATCGTCTTATAACTTTGAATGCATCAGAGTCTCTGTGATGTTCTATAGAGTCTCTAAGATGATCGACAGAAGCTCTGTGACATTTGACTTGTGCGAATCTGAAACTTCATCTTCTGAGTTCATAAGATTACACAGGCTCTGTGATACTTTACTTTGTCCGGATCTTCATCTTCTGAAAATCGTATGAATGATGAACTCCCCCTCGACTTGTGCTCTATGATTTCTTCACTCTCCAAGAAGCATTGCTCTTTCGACTTTTACCTCAACTGACTGCATCCCAAGCACATCAGTGTGAATGACAGAGGTTCTGCTTTCAGTAGAGTTTAGACTTAGCAGATAAGCAAGTGTTGGATCTTCGATTCTTCATATTGGACAAAGGGAATAGAAGGGAATCCCTTTCCCAGCTCTGTAGGCAAGCTTCCCGTCTAGTGAAGTCTTCAGATTCTCTCAATTTCTCAACAGAGGGCAGAGAAATAGGAGTGTCGTTCATGCTGGCTTAATTAGGAAACTTTTGTGGACTTTTACGAGCTCTGCTGGGAAGGTTGACATGTTGTATTTTAAATGCAGCTGGGTTCAGAGGGGTGGGCATGGAGGTTGATGTAGGAGTGGTTTTTATCTTCTGTGAAGTTCAGGGAAGTTCAGTGTTCGAGACTGAACTGAGTCCTCTGTGGATTTGTTGGATATGGTCTTTCAGAAAAATCTTATAGATTTGAGAAACATCTGAAGACCTAAATTGGGTTCAGAGGTAAGACCAGGATAGAAGTTCTGTGGATCGAAAGGATAGGACGAATAAGATCGAACAGAGTCTCTGTGAAGAAAGATAGAGATATAACTTTTGCAAGATCTTTTCAACAAGTTATAGACAGTGAGCAGAGAATTCGGGAGCTATGTCTCTAACAGGTTGATTAGATCAAAAAGTTATCTCAACGTTAAAAAGAAAACGGACAGAGACTCCGCGGTGGTTGCAGAGGCTTATGAGAACAACTGGCGGAGGTTCTGACAAGTCCATCACATGGCCTCTCTTTTGATACAGACTGTAAGAGCGAGCGCGCAAGAGGCTCTGTGGTTCACGTGCCTCTGAGGTTGGTTCTAGTCAAAATTTGACGCTTACGGATAGGTGGTGATACTCATTTGGGGTAAACCACCTATTGACTCTAAGAGACCAACCACCTATTGAATCAAGTTTTCTTTATGGGAATAGACAAAAACAGATAAATACAAATATACAGAGAGATTACTGAACTAGAAATAAAAAACAGTAACGAAACAATGAAGAACAATGAAGAAGATGAACAATTTCAAAAAACAACTCTCATGTATATTACCTTGAATGTGTACGGCTGATTACAATATTGAAAAGGGTTCAAGATTACCCTAAAAATTACAATAACTCTCATGTTTATACATCAGAAAGTTGGTCCTAAGCCCAAGCCCTTTACATTTTAATTCGCAAGCCCATTACAACATAATTCAAACAAGTATGCAAATTTTGCTCACATTTATAAAACTTTAACATTTTTAGCCTAAAACTAAGCTAACAGTGTTCATGCAGAAACCATGCGGTTTGAGACTAGAGAAAAAGACAGCATATCGTATGACAAAGTGGTTGGGGGAGTGCAACAATAGAAGGAGGTCTTAAGATGGATCCAGTGACAATAGTTCTCGACATGGATGGTACGGCCTAAACAAATTACTATTTGGATTTTTATTGGTAGTGTAAAGGAATTTTGATCTCTTCCTAAGGCTGTATTTGGTTCACAGAATTTGAAGGAATTTGGTGGAATGGAATGTCTCAATTCCTTTGAGCAGATTCCATTCCCTTGTTTGGTTCAAGGTTTTCAAGGCATGGAATGTACGAACTCCATCAAATTCCATGTTTAAAGGATTTTAACATTCTTTCACACTTTGTAAGGATTTCATTGGAATGGAATGTTGATCTTTTATTATTCCCAAAATGCCCTCATGTGTCTATTATCCTTGTGGAACTCATCTTCTCCATGGCAACTAAAAAATCAACAGCAATTAAAAAAGGAAATCAACAGCAAAAAAAAAAAACAACTATCATTCTAATAAGAAGAAACCGGGTTAGAAGATCGTAAACAAGACGACAAACAACTATCATTCTTCAGAATCGGCGGCAGATCCATCGTCCTTCATCGGATACCTCACCGGCGGTGGTGCCATCACATACAACGCGCGTTGCTGTGTAGGTGGTTACGAAACTACATTACCATCTTCTTCTCCGGTAACTCCTTCTATCTTCTCCGGCGTTCGCATCTTGTCCGGCAACTCGTTCTATCTTCTCCAGTGATCGCATCTCATCCAGAAACTTGTTCTATCTTCTCAGGCGATCGCATCTCGTCTGGCAACTTGGTTTAAGAAGGGTGTTAATATACCTGTGGTGGTGGTTTCAAAATTATGCAACACTTGGATTGGAAATTTATGCTTGCATACCAACATGGATTGATTTGACTGAAAGACTAAGGTGAATTATACGCATGATAGGGAGGGGAATCATGATACGATTGGTGTTCATGAAGATACCATGCGGTTTGAGACTAGAGAAAAAGACAACATATCGTATGACAAAGTGGTTGGGGGAGTGCAACAAGAGAAGGAGGTCCTAAGATGGATCCAATGGCAATAGTTCTCGATATGGATGGTATGGCCTAAACAAATTACCATTTGGATTTTTATTAGTAGTGTAAAGGAATTTTGATCTCTTCCTACAAGGTAGTCAAAGGAAAAGAGGATTTGTCGATATTGGATTCAAGTATGCTGGACGTTTATGGGTTCTTATGAAATTTTCGTTTGTTGAAACACGGGATAAGTTTGCCAATCATACCAGGTAAAATCGTGGTTTCATTCACTTGTGCCTTGGACTAGGGTGTTTAAAGTAAAGGAAATACTAATTCAGGTTGATGTGGATGGGGTACTAGTTAGTGAGTAAGATCTCAAGGAGTCTGTTACATGATTTTAAAGAAAGAAATAATCTTTATAGTAGCTAGTTACATATCAAATTGTCCTATATGGATTTGGTATTTGAACTAGTGGGAGTGTATTGAAGAGGTATAGGTTGGTTTTCGGATTCCTTGGAAGATCATGAAGAATCTGAAGGTGAGGAGGATATCAAGGGATTGGCATGGCGATGACCATTAAGAGGAAGACGAATGGGACGTTCAAGATGATTGGGAAGAAAAATGATATGTCTTAAAGGATTCCAGATCCGTTTCAAGGTGAACCACGGGGTGGTCATTCGAATATAGATTCTAGGGAAAATAAGGTGAAATAGAACTAGGAGGAGAATGATGATCTATTTGGTATCATTCAGCTTCTCAAAAATATGTCGGAAGACAACCATTTCACTAAGAAAAGTGAAGGATAGGAAGTGGGCAACATCACCATGTACACTCCTCAAGTTTACTTTAGGAGACTTCGAAAAAATATAGGTAGTATTGGGGGAGCATGACACCAACACTTTTGTAAAGACCCAAAACTTCTTATCATAAAATAAAATACCAAAGTCTGAAAGGTTCTCGGCACAAGGCCTTCGTTACAAAATTTACGAATAGAGCGGAAGCTAAATGAGTCTAAGCGTTCACGAGAACTCGCTTACACAACTGAGAATCTATCTAACGTAAATTGTAAATGATCAGAGGCGGACCCAGAAAAACGAATTAGGGGTTGCACAATTTTTTTTCCATATACTATATAACAAACATAAGAAAAGCTAGAATTACGATATCATTAAAATATAATAAGAAGTCTAGAAATTACATCTAAAGTTGACCTTTTCGTTCTTTCATTTTCTGAAAACGATTCATTACACTTTCAATCTTAACATCTAAAAGTGCTTCTTTTTCTACTGCACAAATGAGGGCATGATTCATAAAATCATCACTCATTTTATTGCGCAAATCGGTCTTCAAATGCTTCATTGCAGAAAAAGTAAATTAAAGAATTCACATGTCAAATTAATAAAACCTAATATCACTTTCTTTTCGATTAACAAACCAAAAACCAATTAATAAATAATAACAAATAAGAATAAACTAATAAGAATAAAAGTTTACTACCTACTTGTTTAATTGTTTAGTCTATGTATGTATACGTGAAGACAAAAAAAAAAAAAAAGAACAGTCAATAAAAAATAGGTAAAATAGCACTCTAGTATGTATACTATCTAGGCTATATTGCTTTAATGCTTTAACCTAACCTTTAATGCAGTGATGTGAAAAGTCTATTGTAAAAGCTGTCAAAAAAGTTAAAAAAACATTGAAAGAAGGGAAATCAATTAATCAAATAAATATAAGGGAATAAAGGCTCTTACTTGTTTCATTGTTTGCTGGAAGAATGAAGAATGAAGAATTGAAGATGAAGAACCCTAGTCGCACAACACAACAATTTTTCAAAATCAAAATATAAGAATGATTCAAGTCATTCAACCCCGTTCACCCCTTTGTTGTTAGAGTTTATTTGTGAGAATGATTTCAATTTTTCAAGTGTGCCCTCAAGCTTTCAACTGTATTCTAGATCTAGAAAAGTCTAATCTTCGTCACATCTTACACGCGACTCTTTCCCTTGTCTACGGTACTCCGAGCTAACCTGTCTGAAAAGTTAAGTTTTGGAAAAGAAATAGTGAGGGTTAGACACAAGGTCTAGTGAGATTCCCTCCTTTAGTTTTCGATAAATAGGAAACATTAAGTAACTTTTCAGAAAAGCAATTTAAATAAAGCACACTTCCAACAATAGATACAATCATAGAAACGTCGATATTACGACCACACTGATGGCACACACTTCCCAAGGTTCCAAGAATCCGAAACAAATTCGAGATTCCTAGAAATGGATCCATTTATCACACTGTAGCATAGGCAAGTTCATACCTCATTATTTGCATAGTAACATCATCAATCACAATGTAATCATAATTCAAAACATGTAAACTTCTTTTGTAAACCTTTTTCGTGTGTAAGTGCACCTATTTTGGTAAACACGTGGTTTAGGAAAACTCACCTCCAACCTTGCAATTCTCCCCGACGCACTCGGTTGAGCTCTTTGGATCGCACGAACACCTGACCAAAGAATTCACACGGAATAAGTAACCCAAGTATGGTTAAATACTCCTTAGACATCCTATCCTTGCCATCTATGGTGAAAACTAGCTCGAAAACATCAACCGAACAAACCCCGAAAATGGGACAGCAGCACTGGCGGGTCGCCAACCGCAGCTAACCCGCAGTTCGTGCTGAACCCCCAAAAACGCAGCTGCTGTAAACAGCCTATGAACCCTCAAATTCTATCCCAATTCACAAAACGAACTAGGGTAATAACCCCTTGATTCAAACACCCAAACTGATAAACCAATTGAAGCTAAACTCAAAGATCATTTGCCCTAACCCAATCAATTGATTGATCACAAACTAGACAATCATCCCTCAACTTGATTTATCTAATACACCGTTCATGGTGCTTTAAGGAGGAAGATGATGATTTAAAAAATAAGATTAGAGAAATGCAAAGTGATTTCATACCTCAGATTGATCTCCCTTCTCTCTCTTTTCAACTTCTTTTCACACACACTAGATGAATTAAAAATGGTCTTTCTTCCCCCTCCAAGACCCCTAATTTTCAGCTTATAAACAAGTGCTTTTAGGCCCAACTCCTCCCAAGCCCAAGACTCTTAGCCCAAAATCCTGAAATTATAAATCCAAATAAATAAAACAATTACCACTTAATTACTCCCGCTTAAATAATTAAACCGGGTCGTTACAACTTACCCCCCTTAAAAGAATTTCGTCCCCGGAATTCCATTCTTAGGCAAAAGGTGGAGATACTTTGCCTTCATTTCGTCTTCACTTTCCCACGTAGAGTGATGACCTATGTGAAATCTCCAATGCACTTTTACGTGGGCGGTTTCCTTGTTCCTTAAATTCCGGATTTTCCTATCCAAAATCATTTCCGGTTCCTCTATGTAGTTCAACTTCTCATCAACTTGTACATCCTTCAATGGAATCGCTGAGCATTCAATCGCCACACACTTTCGTAGATTTGAAACAAGAAACGTGTTATGGATACTTCGTAACTCTTCGAGTAGCTCTAACTTGTAAGCTGCTTCACCAACTCGCTCAATAATGGAAAAGGTCCCCAAACGAACTGAACGTTACATCCAAACTGAACTACTTAACAAAAAGGCCCATTGTTAACTGGAATGTTAACTCAACATTAGATCATTCTAAATTACATAACTCCGATTATAAGCTTCTAGACCGGATAACAAGAATTCACCTTTAAACATCTTTTTCTTCAAGATAACACCCAACACCAGATGAAATAAACATAATTTGTAACACATGAATTCCAATCTTTTAACCTTAATCAACTCATACACATTAACTAGGCATTTCTTCCCTACTTTTTCACGTTGAAACTATGTTGCTAATGCTAGAAAACTCTCGTCCGTCCACCCGAACCAAAACTGATAACCCACCATTCTCAAATACATTACCAAATTCCCTTTTTTATGCTGAATACTAAAGTGTCTTCTCTATAGATTAACATTGATCGCATACCATTGATGAAAGTTGTTTCTTCCGCATTCTCTCGCATTAAACTAACATTTAAATTCCCCACTCATTCCTTCGGAAACAATATATATAAGCTTCATAACTTTTCTTATTACCAACTGTTTTTTTCCTACCCGCTTGATCCTATACATTACATCTACATACTAGCCGACCTCCCGTCGAACACTCAACGTTAATGACTCCTGTGCCCTCTAATGTACACCAACACGCTTATCGCATTAAGCTTAACCATTTAATTTCCTTTCATTCCTCAAGGACGTTGGTTACTCCAATCCTAATCGTACTATACTTTCTACTTACACTTCTTTACTAATTCTAGCAATCCAACACGAGCGAAGGTGGCTTGCACACATACATTCTTTTCCCAAAACTTGACTCATACATACGAATGAGAAAATTCTCATTATAATCTCTAATTAGGTATTCTGGATTGAAGTCAACTCGGTTTTCATAACACATAACCATTTGGACAGTTTTCAGGAAAATAACTTTAATCAAACCTCCATTCACAACTCACATGCTTTCACATTTCGTCGCCTATACCGTGACAACTCTTTTGGGTACATACGTCCCAACGCTAAAGGGATTTGATACAGGTTCGAACGCCTCAATGGATCCATCCAGCATCACGAATTACATGCTCATATAACATACCATGCGATGGCATAACACACATGCTTTCAACCAAAAGACATATAAAGAAATTCATTTACCACGATAATGAAAGGAATGCGAATCTCTATATCTTGGTGTGCATACGACACCCTTAAAAAGATATTTGTTTAGGAAAACTCACTTGAACAATGACCTCTTTGATTCTACACTCTACGTTAAACTTTCAAACCGCTAGGTCACCTATTAAGTCATTCCATAGGGAATTAATAACTCGGACTTGGTTAAACGCTTCTTAGATAACCAAACTATAGAAGCCATGGCAAACCTCGTCCCAAAATCAAACAACAGAGAAAATGTATATATATAAAAAAAATATTAAATCAGTGCAATCGATGGTTAACGCGCGGACATAGCCCGCAAATAACCCGCAGAGGCTACTGTCATGTACCCGAATTTCCCTCCAAAGCTCTCTAACTTCATCAACTAAACACGATCCGTCCATTCGTGAACCCACAAACATGTGAACGTCAACAAAACCGATCCTACACCTTACTGCCCCCAAAAATCAATGGTTGTTCATAAAAATTAAATTCACTCTACACTCAACTAGCCAATATAAGTGACTTAACTACTCCAAAACTAATTCAATTAGATTAGCACAAAATACTACATACTTAGGAGTAACTCCTACACAATGCACAATTGATCCTAGCAATCCTTTAGTCTGATCCATACATTCGTCTAACCTCGTTGATTCTTCCACAAAGCATAAAACATGCTTTCACATAAATACATTAGAGCTTAAGTCTAGGGTCAACTGCACACCCTAACTCTTTCCACCAATCATGTCCTAGCACTCCCAAGATTACATAATTTTCCTTCCCCTTACAAGGGGTTTGAATATCGCCAAAGCTAAAGTCATATTGTAACTTGTCAACATCTCATCTCTAATCTACTAGCTTATCCTATCGTAACAGTTACACTTACTCAGAACGTGGAACCCAGTTCACAAAATCCTACTAACCTGAAGTTTTCGTGCATCCCCGAAAACACAATACACATACGCTGACAGACCTAAACGATCCCGTCGTACCCTTGGCTTGAGGTTAACAACTCAAACATCCTAATGCAATATTCGCTACCACTACCCTTTCAACGTTTTCCTTAGCGAAGGTGACTTATTCATTTATATCTAGCATTCCCCAACAATGCTTTGACCCCTCCACAAAACCTTTATCAAAAACCTTTATCAAAAAGTAAGACACCATAGTTACAAAAGTATGGCATTGCGACCATCACACAAGGCAATCGAGAAGGTCTTACTCAAACGTACCTATTTCGACTTCCTATCCCACCAGTTACGTTACTAGTGCAACATCTTAATTCAACAAGATCTCACCACACTCATCTTTAAAGAGGATACGTAAACTAAGGTTATAGAACAAGATTTCTCTTTCTAGAATGGAGCCTCCCAAGGTGATTTCCTTACGCAGTAGAGAACACTTCTAGACTCTCTATAACTTTAACTTACTCAAAAATGCTATGTGTCGAAGCTCGACACTTCCTTAACGACATTCATAGAAGAAATAATTTGTTCAACAGTTAACAATACCCGTAGCACAAATGCCCTTCTTCTAGGTATTCTCCAATTCTTACTAGAACCTTCGCTATGTATGATACACGTTTGCAACCCTTAGTTGCCAAAAACCATGAGACCTTGCTGGTAGTTTATCAGATTACAAACCATTTAAAATTTTAGGCTCAACTCTAGTGACATGCTCGGTGAACTGAATTTAAATGACTAACATAACTCAAGCTAACATGAAGGGAGTGTGTCCTATAAAAGCATTCGAGACCGTATGATTCGCAGTCACGTCTACCATAGACGAGATTTTTGAGTTAAAGTAGGATACCTGGAGCTAATCTTTCCCTTACCCCTACCCTCCTGTAGGCATTTAAATAGGCATCAATCTCACACTCAAAATAGATGTTAAGATCCAAAATGATTGTTGTCCCAAAATTACATTTGAACTTTACCAAAAAGAATTGACAGCACAATGTCGCCTTATGCCCTTGAATTTTACACACATTTAGATTGCAATTCAGTTAATAGCATCCAAATGAAAGTCGTAACTTGACCTCTTTTTAATCTATGAGAATTGGAATCGTGCAAAACGGAGTTACAAGCAGGTCGGGACAGCCCTTTTAGAAACAGTACGCATATTCGTCAAATTCCGAGGCTGACTTAAAAACGAGCTTTTAGACACATTTAAACTCAAAATTAGGAAAAGTACTCTTCTTAACAGTTCTAGAGGGTGTTCTAAGCTTTCCAACGGTATATCGAACACCACATTTGGATCCACGGTTGATTTTCTATGAATATTTGAAAATCAGGACAACAACAATAAAACATGAATATCCCTTAGGCATTTCGTCAAACACTTGGTGTGCATCCTAACCTTATAGCTCAAAACGTTTTTAAAACCTTCAACCCGTACCCCATTAATTAATCAAAGCATTAATCCACAATTTAACAACACCAACATGCTCGTTACTAGATATACACCAAATAGTTCTAAACACTCAAACTTCTTCCACAATGTATAAAAATTCTAACCACATTTGCATAAAGAATGAATAGCTTAACTCACCATATTCCTTCATTGTGATTTCTTCAAACCCCAAATAGACTTAATCACCACCAACTATCATGTTATAAATTCTTAACATGATAATAATTTACCCAAATCAAGAAATAAAGTTCATACTCAATATATCTTGATAGGTAACTTCAATCTTATGAAATTATAAAATATAAAATCTTAAAAAAAAGAGACTTAACAATTTTAACGGATCAAACGATAGTCAAATAAATTAAAACGAACAAAACGTGGCTCTGATACCACTGTTAGGGTTTTTAGACTGTAATTCCTGAATCAAACTTGATCACAAGAACACAAAACTGAGCGGAAGCTATATTGGATAAAACCCGGAAAAACCACAATCATCGTTTTAATTGTTTTACTCGTAATAATGACTTCTACATGCGTTTACCTGGATTGCTTGAGATATTAGTCCACCGGTGATCGACCTACGAATTGTTCCTCTAGCAGAACTGAAACCCGAAATCTGAACAAACCGAACTGGTGTTCCAAGGGAGGAGGTGGCGCCGGTGGGAAGGAGAGAGAGAGGGAAAAACTGGAAACTGATTATTGAATTATGAGTTGGATTGAGAATCTTAATTTTTCCTTAAACCCATAAGCCTTATTTATATGGAGGAAAAATACAGTTTGAACAAGATTCAGTTTCCCTTTTGTAATTATCTCATTCTTTTCCTTTTTTCTGGAAAAGAATTTGCTTATGATAATTACCTATATATATTTATCTAATATATATATAATACTATTAATTAACTATTATATATTTATTTTATCAAATAAATATACAATATACTCAATTAATAACCCTCCATCTTTGGGATTTCTGACTGAAATTACCGAACTGATTTATAATTGACTATTATAAATCCTAACTCTCCATTTCTGGGTTTCATATATCTTATTCGATTTATAGGTCCTCACAGGTGTGACCCTCAAGTGTCTTGTAACATTGGATGTGTAATTACTTGGTTTGTCAACTCTGCACATAATTACCAACAGACTCCCACTTGTGCAAGTTGGCAATACTGTTTTAATTACACGGACCTAAGGAGGCCCCTAGACAGGCACTTAGGCTGACCAGGTTACAAGAACTCTTATACCCAGACTGGTGATATAAACATTCCGTAAGGAAATAGTATCTATGAAACTTCTGTTCATTGATTGGGTATATCTTGGCTTTTCCCTTTGCATCACGATATTTCATCTGTGAGTATGAGTTTGGAAGATGTCAACTCTAAATACTCAAGATTCTGTTTTCTTGACTATCCGACTTTTACTGATAGGTAAACGACAAAGAACTAATCAGTTCGTTTGGGCATGGCCATGCACTTCATCAGTATATTCAGTCAGTCAAGATGGGCCCAGAAATATCTCTCTTCAAAGAAGAGGTGCAAATCCCATCTTGCATATCTGCCTTTAACACCACGGCTTCCGCTGAATCTAGTTACGCCCTTTATAGCCACCCTGTTACGGTGTAGCGGTTGAGTGCACTAAGTATTCAGTAGTCCTCATGATATCAAATCAGATACCTCAGGGGATAGGGACAACCACTGTGAGACTTACTTATGACTGATTCCAAGAAGTAATCTCAACTGCGGATCACGTCCAATATTTGCTACTCTATCAAATATCTGTGCAACTTTTAGTCTACAACACTTGTAGCTGTTATTCAGCAACTGATCATAACCACCTAAAAGCTCACAATGACTTTAACACCTTATCATGTTCCCACAACGATAAGTTGTCACGGACAAGTTTCGAATAAAACTGGAAACTAGTTTCATTCCTGGATTATAAAACATGCAAAATATAAAAGTGACAAAGAAATCAATTTTGTATAGTCCATACTACACGCTGCAATAATAACAAAATTAATGACTTTTCTTAATAACTCTTATAATATCTATTTAACGTTTGTTGAATACTGATCTAAAATGAAGTATCACCTATCTTCAGTTTAGATCCTTTGATCAAAGTTTACCATTTTAATCAAAGTGATAACCAAATAATACAAGTCTTGTATTTATTGATATTGTCTACTTGTATCTGCTAATCATTGTTTTGCAAACACTTTAAACAAAAATTAGACTTCTATCATGTTCCATGAACTTGGAGACCTGGAATAACTACCAGTTCCTGAATATGAACTTAGTTGCTATGTAGATGAATGATTCCTACCTGAAATCAGATTCCATTTTACTCTTCTGGTAAATTCACTGGAATTCTATATTTAATCCAACATTTTAATTATTGATTTAAAAGTCAATCATGTCTTTCCTTTGTTTCAAGGATCTTGAAACTTTTATCCTTTTGACTATAAGGTAAATTATATCTTATGAATTCTCATCCTACCTGGATCATGAATTCCGAGATATATTGAATCAATAATTATATCTTTCATTCTATATCTTAGACTAGATAGAGAATAAACTGGGCTCCTACTAACCTATATGAAAACTGACTATTACTCAAAATTTACTATTGACTTAGTCAAAACTTTGATTAGTCAATTATTTTAAGTAATATACTTGAGAACTCTGTCATTTATAAAACTTAACTGGATTTTGTTAAATCATAATTCCAAATTTTGGAATTTTCCTAGTTTTATAAATACTGTTATTAACGCTATCTGAGTTAATACCCTAGATTCTCTTAAACACCTTTCACAAAATATTATTCATAAATTTTTTATTCCCAAACACATTCCTATAGAATTTCGTGTGTTTTTGATAGTTTTCATATAAATTACTTCAATTTTAGCCAAAATTATTGAAGTAACTATGATAGGCAATATCTAGGATCTAATTAAGTCAAAACTTGACTTTGCCAAAAACTTCATGCATAACAGATATTTATTCAAGACAATAACTTATAAAATTTAAAAATCATTCAATAAATTATAAGTATTTAAAAAGTAACCATAAATAAAACAAGTGTTTCATAAATAAAATTGTCTTGAAAAATAAATGTCTAAAAATGAACTTTCATCTGGATCCTTGCAATTCTTGGGCACATCACTTCTGACCACCTGCAATAGTCATTTGCTCTAGGTATCAGTACACTTGTAAACTAACAAGCAAGAAGTGACAAACTAAAGCAATCACAAACATCTGAGGTTTACATACCTGCTTCATGACGCTTTGGGCAATTCTGCCTCCAGTGACCGACCTCATTGCATGTGAAGCAGCGGTTCTCGGTCCTAGCTTTGTTTGGCTTGACCTTCTTGCCCTTGCCCTTGCCTTTGCCTTTCTTGGGTGCACTCTGGACGGCCTGAACTGGCCCCTTTCCTTTGCTGGTGCTAGTATGCCCATTTTTCTTTTTCACCCCTCCGTCTCTTACCATCAAGACATCCTTGGTCTTGTTCTTGTTCCCCATATTCAATTCAGCTGTCTTAAGCATGGAGTGTAATTATGCTATTGACTTCTCCATGTTATTCATGTTGTAATTGACTACAAAGGGCCTGTAGTCTTCTGACAGTGAGTTGAGTATAGTATCTGTTGCTAGCTGCAACGGAACTGGGTGACCAAGCCTTTCCAGATGATCCAAGTGCCGTTTCATTTTCATAACGTGGTCACTTACTGATGTCCCTTTAACCATCTTGCATTCATTAAATGCTTTTGTGGCGTCGTAACGTTCTGTACGAGCCTGTGTTTGGAACATGTCCCTCAGCTGGCGGATCATGTCATAAGCATTTGTGTTTATGAGTCTTGCTTGCAGATCTGGGCTCATAGTTGCAAGCATGAGACAGGCGACATCCAGTAGATCATCTGAATGTTTCTTGTGGGCATTCCTGGCAGCAGCCGGAGCAGTTGCCGGAGGAGCCTCCCCAAGAGGCTCTTCAAGGACATACCATTTCCTTTCGTGTCTGAGCACAATCATCAGATTGCGCTCCCAGTCAAGGAAATTGGAGCCGGTTAACTTGTCTTTTTCTAGGATAGAGCGGAGGGAAAGATTGTTAGTGCTGGTAACAGTGCTTGCCATCTACACATTAAAACTTTTGGTTTTTAGCAACTGTAAATAGATCAAATTCCAATAAATATCAATAAACCCTTAAATGATCAATTTATTGGACTAGGATCCTTATTTCATACGCCCTGATGTGCGGTATGTTCTTGCTCCACCAGGCCCGTATTTATTTCGGTAGGTAAGGACTTTTACCAATCATATCTAACTGATATGACTCCTAGATCTTTTCGGAACCACGGTAATTATCCATGCATGTTTCGGTTCCTCTTAGTGCATTTTGGCCCGGTACCTCCCGGTGGACTTAGCAGTACCAAAATAGATCTCACCATTTTGGGGACCTGATCACTTTTCTCTGGCCGGTACCACCCGGAGATAATTCGCAGATTTATGTAACCCCTCCAGCTTCAGTTTGAACACGGACGTTGAATGTGTGATCACTTACAACGCCTGTGTACCTTACGCCGAAGGTGCCCCTAGATGGGTTGCACTACTGATCTATGATTTTCGGGGTTTTAAAAAGAAATTTTTATTTCCAGGATTTTTGAAAAACTATAATTTTGAAAAACTGATTGTCATAAAGGCTACTGATGTTTTAAACTAACTGTTTCAAACATACATGCTATTTTAAAACTAACTGTTTTAAAATCTCTTGCCAATTAAAACTAACTGTTTTAATAGCATACTTAGTTGATTAAAACTAACTGTTTTTGTCAACTTGCCTTTTCACATGATACAATCATTTATATTTTTAAAATAAAATCTACCGTTTTTAAAAAGTTCGAAAATTTGGTAATTTTAAATATAAAAACCTATATACTTTTGTGATATAACCTAGTTTTAAAATAACCTTTCTATTTAAAACTACATGCAAGATATCACAAATAAACATTCAACCATGCAATTAAATAACAATTAATCACATAATAGCCAATTATAGTTTTTGCCAACATTTGTTTCCTAGGGACCAATAATGACCTATTCTTAAAGGTTTCAAAACTTGTGTAGCTCCCACTGGCTTTGTCGTCTTCGTCTGGAAGGAGGAAAAACTCCAATAGCTCCCACAGGCCTTGTCATCTTCGTAAGAATAAGAGCGAAAAATAGAACCAACTATCCTAAGGTCATTATTACATAAGGGGTTGTAAATGGCACGCAGGCCTCCCCGTAAATATGTCAAGGGTCTAAGTTGGCAAAATTCTATAATAGGCATATATATATGTATTTATATATACTCAAACTGAGATGCATATATGAAATTCAAGCAATCACGCAATTATATATAAAGCATAAATAAGCAATATAATAAAAGCGAGAAATAAACCTAGATCCGTTAAAATTATCTCGTCTCAATTATCGCAAAACTTGGTTTTAACTGATTTATAAAAACGAACTGTTTTATAAACCAAAACTAATATTTTAACCTAAAATTCGTTTTACTTTATAAATTACCAAGGCTTATATACTATAAACCTATTTTATAAACAAAAACCAATTTGTTAAAATATTCGCCTTTTATCCAATTTTATATTGAACCGAGTTTGCCGAACAAACTGGTCGGCAAGACGACTACTGACTGTGTCGTGATTCGACCAACTGATCAAAACGTGACACAAAGCCTATTTGATCAAACAGGTCAAATAACTGGTTCAATTTAATTTTATTGATATAAAAGAATAAAAACTAATTTGGATAAAAGTCCTAAAACCATTAACACTAATTGGGCCATAAACTTGGTCCAAAAACTGGGCTTACAGGCCCATTACCAAACTGGCAATTTTTGGGCCATTAGGGTTTCGCGATTTGTTCGAAAAACTTATCGAAAACCGAGAAAACCTAATCCCGTTTGTTTTGCATCGGGTTTTGTAAAATAATTACCTTTATTCCGAAAAACAATCGCCACCGATCCGATAATGGTAAAAATCGGTCACCATTGCCGTCGGGATCCACGGTTTCGAACAGAAACACCATCAATACCAAGCGGTTGTTGAACGAAAAACGTATCGCCGGCGGTTTACATCCCAAGAAGTTCTTGTAGGAGCACCCCTTAGCTTTCCCTTTCTCTTTCTCCTTATCTCCCGTGACTCGGGTCTCCTCGGTGACCACCACCACCTCCGCATCTCCCGACGCCGTAGCGGCGTTCTCTCCCACCGTCTCATGACGACGGTTGCTAGTGTCCCGATCCTCCAACATCTTCATGAAGGACTCTTGTTGCTTGCTCATGGCCTTGTTCACGACCTTCATCACGTTGTCAAACATCCTCATCTCCGGGGTCACCTCGGTTAGGACTGGATTTGGATCCTCGAGATTGACCCTTGGTACGTGCTCCGTTCCCCCACCGAGAACGGGAAGCCTCGGTGGACTCTCAACCGTCTCGACCCGAACATGTTGGTCGGCAGTCGAAGCGGTTTGGTCGGGTGGTCCTCTCGCGGCGCCCGTCTGACTACGGGTGTTCGCCATACTAATCTGTCACACACAAATGCGCGAGAATAGGATAAGAATAGACTACTTACGAACTCCAACATTTATCATCATCATAATAACAGTTACTCAAACACTCGCGTACAACGCATTCATAGATCAGTAGCTAGGTGATTTATGAACTAATCATACATAAGCATCCTCGTTACCATCACCACAACTTTGAATAAACGTGAATTCGCAAACCTATTGCTCTCCCCACCTAAGGTTCTACCCAAGGTATGTATCGTGTTTACTAGTTTGCTAAGTTTAAGTCTAGGCATACTACAGTGATCACCTAGTTCGCTTAAACTAAAGCTCTGATACCAACTTGTAACACCCTAAAAATCAGGGCGAACAAAAACTTTTTAATTGCACAAAAGGTGGTATACAATGTACGCCAAGGCGTGAGCTCATCCCAAAAACAGGGGTATAAATAATGTACAATTAATTACAATGTTTGTAATCAAAGGAGAAACACAATAACCATACTAGTCTAGTTCTGTCTAAGAAGAAGACTACAAAAGGGTTATCGCTCTACGGTAAGTCTCGCGGTCATAGTAAACCGGTATCTCCAATATTCCCCCAAGCTCACTCTACGTCCGAGGCCTACTTGGGGACAATGTCCCGAGTACCTGAGAGACACATCGACACCAAGCAAGTGTTAGGCTAAAGGAGCCTAGTGAGTTGTACAATTAACATCATGCGCATAGGATATATAAGGACATGCGAGTTATAGACGAATTATACTAGCAATATAATTAGCATATTAAACCGGTTTATTATTATCTTCGGAAACAATGGGAGCGACCCATTTCCCCCAACCAATACCCCGACATTCGTTACTTCCAAACACCTCGATGTCCCGAATTTAGCATGGCAACATCATCCGAGGCCCGCGCCCAAGGAGCAACCCGAGGGCCGGCGACATAGGTACAAACCCCAAGACTGTTTGGTGTGGAAATATTGCGTTGGTTCGTCCATGTCATTATCATTTAGGATCGTGAGACGGAATTTAGCATCGCGTCACGTCCATATCATTTTCACACAAGACCTAGATACTGAATTTAGCATAGCATCTAGTCCATATTAATCACATACAAAACCTCGACACTGAATTTAGCATAGCATCATTTCAGAGGTATGTATCGAGGGTCTCAAGCCCTTTATATCATTTCGGGTATGCCCCATTTCGATTATCAATTCCATTCTTACACAATCCCAAGTCATGTATCATGTAGAGCATTTCACATAAATACAATTATCATACAACCCATAGGTTTAACACATACGAAATAGCATACGGTAATTTCATCCCGTGTAAGGGGTAACACCATCCAAGTCATTCATACTAGCATAGCATTTCATACATATCATGAGTATCCTCAACTAAACATGAGAAGTAATCTATACCAAATTCACATTTATTCTCATAATAAGCAAGGAATAGACTTCATCAAAATGATGTGTTCTCAGTTTTAACAAAATAGTTTTAGCAACTCACCTTAGGGTTTTGTGATAAAACCCCCAAATCCCAAGATTAGGTCAAATAACGAGCACAACCTAAATCAAGTAAATCGAACCCTAAGTTAGTTCATAACCCCCATTATACGTATAGATCCGACCTACAAAGGTTTATTTGAAGCTTACCGAGTGAGATCCAAGCTAGAACCCTAAATCTTGAGCTTCCCTCTTTTCGAGCAACAATGGTGGAGAAGGGATGAGTGAAAAAGATGAAGTGGGTGAAATGTGGTTTCCACCCGAGCTAGCTCCAAGTATGGATTCAACTTTAAGATCTTGTAGGGTTTTGGATTTGGAGAAAGTAGAGAGAAAAATCAGGATAAATGGGTGAGAAATGAAGGAGTGGTGGCCAAATGAAGTTAAGAAGGGTTAAAAACCCGTTTTCTGAAATTGACAGCAGCCTAGCGATCGCTAGGCTTGAGGGCTAGCGATCGCTAGCTAGGTTCAGTCCAGGTCGAGAGCACGATCGCGAGCTAAAACAGAAATCAAGGAAATTTGCCTAGCGATCGCTAGGGTTGTGGCTAGCGATCGCTAGCATCTGATCATTTTTAGTCCTATTTTGTTTCGGCCATAACTTCTTCGTTTTAGCTCCGTTTTCGATTCCGAAAGAACCGTTGGATTCATAACTGAATTTCCTAACATAATAGACCATAAAATGCATAATTTGATCTAAAATTCTAAATTCCATGTTTCATTAAAGAGTCGATATTACACCGAAATAACGGGTGTTACAATCCTCCCCTCCTAATTAAAATTTCGTCCCCGAAATTTGTTACACCTACGCAAACATCCGCGGGTATCTCCGCTTCATGTCTTCCTCAGCTTCCCACGTGACATTAGCACCTCGGTGGTGCTTCCATTGGACTTTGACCATCGTCACCTCTTTATGGCGTAGTTTCTTCGTTTTCCTTTCTAGGATGGCTTCCGGTTTTTCTATGCATCGGTTACCGGTGTCGACTCGGATCTCCGATAACGGAATGACGCTCTCCTCCTCGGCTAGACACTTCCGCAAGTAACATACGTGAAAGGTGGGGTGTATCCCATCCATTTCGGGTGGTAGTTCTAACCGATAGGCTTGTTGTCCAACTTTTTCCAAAATGGTAAACGGTCCTAGGAAGCGTGGGCTAAGTTTCCCCCGTTTCCCGAACCGTATGATTCCCTTCCAAGGGACACTTTTAACATCACACGCTCCCCCACTTGGAATTCTACGGGTCGACGTTTCTTGTCGGCGTAACTCTTTTGTCGGTCTTGGGCGGCTTTCAAGCGCTCGCGAATACCCTTTACTTTATCCGTCGTCTCTTGTATGATCTCGGGTCCCGCAAATTGCTTCTCACCCGCCTCCAACCAACACGTCGGTGTTCTACACTTCCGTCCGTATAGCGCCTCGAACGGTGCCATCCCAATGCTAGAGTGGAAGCTATTGTTGTATGCAAATTCCACTAGCGGTAGATGTGTATCCCAATTCCCACCAAAGTCAATCACGCACGACCGCAACATGTCTTCTAGTGTCTGTATCCTTCTTTCGCTTTGTCCGTCGGTTTGAGGGTGGTAGGCGGTGCTTAACTTGAGTTTCGTACCCAAGCCTTCTTGCAATCCATGCCAAAACTGGGAAGTAAATCGGCTATCTCTATCCGAGACAATCGATAACGGTACACCGTGCCTCCTCACGATCTCTTTTATGTAGAGTTTGGCCAATTGGTCCATGGGTAGAGTTTCACGCATCTCGAGGAAGTGAGCACTCTTCGTGAGTCGGTCCACGATCACCCAAATAGTGTCGTGACCCCTCAAGGTCCTCGGTAGCTTGGTCACGAAGTCCATGGTAATATGCTCCCACTTCCATTCCGGGATGTCTAGAGGTTGCAAACTACCATAAGGCTTTTGGTGTTCCGCCTTGACTTGAAGGATGTGACACACTTCTCGACATAACTAGCCACGTCAAGTTTCATGACTGGCCACCAATAGTTCATCTTCAAGTCTCGGTACATTTTGGTGCTCCTGGGATGTATGGAATACTTGGACTTGTGGGCATCATCCAAGAGCAATTCCCGGTTGCCACCAAGCTTCGGCACCCAAACTCGGCCTTGAAACAATTTGAGCCCGCGGCTATCCTCGGTCAACAACTCTTTTTGCTTCACCATCACCTCATCCTTGAGGTTTTCTTCTCGAAGGGCTTCCGCTTGACTCGCCTTGATCCTTTTCATCAAACTCGACACCACGCTAATCCGGTTAAGGGTCACACCAACGCCATCACCATAGTTCTTACGGCTCAAGGCGTCGGCGACTACGTTCGCCTTACCGGGGTGGTACAATAAATCGCAGTCATAGTCCTTTAGTAGCTCGAGCCATCTCCTTTGCCGCATGTTGAGCTCCTTTTGGTCGAAAATGTGTTGGAGACTCTTGTGATCGGTGTATAGTGTACACTTGGTTCCGTAAAGGTAGTGTCGCCACAACTTCAAAGCAAATACTACCGCCGCTAACTCCAAATCGTGCACCGGATAATTCCTTTCGTGATCCTTCAACTGTCGAGAGGCGTAGGAGATCACCTTGCCTCGTTGCATGAGCACGCAACCTAGTCCCATCTTTGACGCGTCCATATATACCACAAAGTCCTCCGTCCCGTCCGGTAGCGACAAAATTGGTGCTTGACATAACTTTTTCTTGAGCGTTTGAAAGACTTCTTCTCGTTTATCGGTCCATAGAAACTTGGCGTTCTTCTTCGTTAGCACCGTAAGCGACGAAGCGATCTTCGAGAAATCTTGGATGAATCTTCGGTAGTAACCCGCTAAACCCAGAAAGCTTCGTATTTCTGACGGGTTCGTTGGCGACTTCCAACTCATTATGGCCTCGATCTTTGCCGGATCCACTTTGATCCCGTCTCGCGACACCACATGGCCTAGAAATTGTACCTCGTGGAGCCAAAATTCGCACTTGGAGAATTTGGCGTACAATTTCTCGTCTCTAAGCACGCTCAACACCTCTCGTAAGTGTCATTCGTGTTCGGCCTCATCTTTGGAGTAGACTAGGATATCGTCGATAAAGACTGTCACCGACTTATCTAAGAAGGGTCTACACACTCGGTTCATCAAGTCCATGAATACCGCCGGTGCATTGGTCAAACCGAACGGCATCACCAAGAACTCGTAGTGCCCGTATCTCGTCCGGAAAGCGGTCTTTGGTACGTCGTCCTCTTTCACTCTCACTTGGTGATACCCGGAACGTAGGTCAATCTTTGAGAAGCACCCGGCACCTTGCAGTTGATCGAAGAGGTCGTCGATCCGAGGCAAGGGATATTTGTTCTTTACCGTCTTCTTGTTTAGTTCCCGGTAGTCGATGCACATTCTCATGGAGCCGTCCTTCTTTTTGACGAAAAGGACCGGTGCTCCCCATGGTGACGAACTCGGTCGGATAAACCCCTTCTCGGAGAGCTCTTGCAATTGCGTCATCATCTCCTTCATCTCGGTCGGAGCCAATCGGTACGGAGCGCGCGCGATCGGAGCCGCTCCGGGCGTAAGGTCAATGTGGAACTCCACTTGGCGTTCCGGTGGTAATCCGGGCAAATCTTCCGGAAAGACGTCCGGAAAGTCCCGCACCACATTCACATCGGCGAACTCTTTCTTCTCTAATTTAGTATCGATGACGTAAGCTAAAAAGGAGGTGCATCCCTTGGCTAGGCACTTCCTTGCCTTAACCATCGAGATGGTCGTGTAGGCGCCCTTCTTCTTATCCCCATACACGGTAATCGGTTTTCCGTTAGGCGCCGGTAACGTGACCATCTTTTTGCCGCAACCTATGTTGGCGTCGTGTGCGCGCAACCAATCGATCCCTAACACTACGTCGAAACTACCGACATTCATGGGTATGAGGGTAGCGGAGAAAGGCTCCCCATCTAATTCTATAGTGCACCCCTCAAAGCAATCTCGAACGGTCACAAGGAATCCGCCCGCTACTTCTACTACTAACGCATCAGATAAGGGAGTGGTAGGCATAGTGAATTTCCTAGCTAGTGTATCATGCACAAAGGAGCGTTCGGCGCCCGTATCAAACAAAACTAGTGCGGGTATGGAGTTAACGAGAAACGTACCCGATACAAGATCGGATGTCTCCCTCGCCTCCGCGGCCGTCATTTGAAAAGCACGGCTAGTCACCTTCGGCGGGTTTCCTCCCTTGGCGACCGATCCGCTCGGACCCCCGGTAGTCGCTTTCTTGAACTTCGGGCAAGCATCCCGATAATGCCCCGGCTCCTAGCAATCATAACAAACCGGCACTCGGGCCGCACAATCTTGGGTCGCATGACCCCTCCTTCCACATTTCCCACAATTATTGGGAGTTGGGGGAAAATCGCGGCGACACGGCCCAAAGTGCTTGCTTCGACATCCATTGCACCATTTCGCCTCGTTTCGGCTTCCACTTCGCCTCCCATCTTGGAAGGTCTTGTTCGGTCGAGCCGATGCGGCGGCTTCCTCAAACTTTCTCTTTTGCCCGGCTTGATAGCCCTCTACCCGGGCTTGGGTGATGTCGTCCTCGATCCGCAAGGATTCTTCGATCGCCTCATGTAGGGTGGTGACCCTTGCGATCCTCACCGCCGATCTTATCTCGGCCGGTAACCCACGAGAATAGGCCTTGATCTTTGCCTTCTCATCGGGAGCCAAGTGCTCCACCATCCCAAGCTTCTCCATAAAGTCCTTTGCGTAAAAGGAAATGGGGTTGTTGCCTTTCTTCAGTCCTCGGAATTCGTCCTCGATCTTGTCAAGGGCTCGCTCGCTACAGTATTTCTCGAGCATCTTCTTCTTGAACTCGGCCCACGAGAGCCTAGCGTACACCTCCGGCATGAGGGAAGAGCGGGTCAAGTTCCACCAAGTGAGGGCCTCGCCCTTAAGAAGGTGGGATGCGAACTTGACTCGTTGGGAAGAGTCGCACTCGCTAGCCTCAAAGGCCATCTCCATCTCGCGGAGCCAATATAAGCACACGACCGGGTCGGTGCACCCCCGGAACTCCGGCGGTTTACATCCCAAGAAGTTCTTGTAGGAGCACCCCTTAGCTTTCCCTTTCTCTTTCTCCTTATCTCCCGTGACTCGGGTCTCCTCGGTGACCACCACCACCTCCGCATCTCCCGACGCCGTAGCGGCGTTCTCTCCCACCGTCTCATGAAGACGGTTGCTAGTGTCCCGATCCTCCAACATCTTCATGAAGGACTCTTGTTGCTTGCTCATGGCCTCGTTCACGGCCTTCATCACGTTGTCAAACATCCTCATCTCCGGGGTCACCTCGGTTAGGATTGGATTTGGATCCTCGAGATTGACCCTTGGTACGTGCTCCGTTCCCCCACCGAGAACGGGAAGCCTCGGTGGACTCTCAACCGTCTCGACCCGAACATGTTGGTCGGCAGTCGAAGCGGTTTGGTCGGGTGGTCCTCTCGCGGCGCCCGTCTGACTACGGGTGTTCGCCATACTAATCTGTCACACACAAATGCGCGAGAATAGGATAAGAATAGACTACTTACGAACTCCAACATTTATCATCATCATAATAACAGTTACTCAAACACTCGCGTACAACGCATTCATAGATCAGTAGCTAGGTGATTTATGAACTAATCATACATAAGCATCCTCGTTACCATCACCACAACTTTGAATAAACGTGAATTCGCAAACCTATTGCTCTCCCCACCTAAGGTTCTACCCAAGGTATGTATCGTGTTTACTAGTTTGCTAAGTTTAAGTCTAGGCATACTACAGTGATCACCTAGTTCGCTTAAACTAAAGCTCTGATACCAACTTGTAACACCCTAAAAATCAGGGCGAACAAAAACTTTTTAATTGCACAAAAGGTGGTATACAATGTACGCCAAGGCGTGAGCTCATCCCAAAAACAGGGGTATAAATAATGTACAATTAATTACAATGTTTGTAATCAAAGGAGAAACACAATAACCATACTAGTCTAGTTCTGTCTAAGAAGAAGACTACAAAAGGGTTATCGCTCTACGGTAAGTCTCGCGGTCATAGTAAACCGGTATCTCCAATATTCCCCCAAGCTCACTCTACGTCCGAGGCCTACTTGGGGACAATGTCCCGAGTACCTGAGAGACACATCGACACCAAGCAAGTGTTAGGCTAAAGGAGCCTAGTGAGTTGTACAATTAACATCATGCGCATAGGATATATAAGGACATGCGAGTTATAGACGAATTATACTAGCAATATAATTAGCATATTAAACCGGTTTATTATTATCTTCGGAAACAATGGGAGCGACCCATTTCCCCCAACCAATACCCCGACATTCGTTACTTCCAAACACCTCGATGTCCCGAATTTAGCATGGCAACATCATCCGAGGCCCGCGCCCAAGGAGCAACCCGAGGGCCGGCGACATAGGTACAAACCCCAAGACTGTTTGGTGTGGAAATATTGCGTTGGTTCGTCCATGTCATTATCATTTAGGATCGTGAGACGGAATTTAGCATCGCGTCACTGTTAGTGTTAGATTTATTAAAGAAGTTGAGGGACCATTTGTGAACTTTTTATCTTTTGTAGGAATGAGGTATAAATACCTCATTGCCTTGTATTGTACTTCAAGACTTTCACAATGAATGACATATGAGTTTCACATTTTCTCTTTCTACTTTCTCTCTATACTAGATCTCTCATCTCTCATGCTAGATTGATTCATCTTGCACTTACAAGTGGTATCAGAGCTGGATTTGCTGATTGTATGAAGATCTATCATGAAGATTGATTGAAGATTTGAAGAAAAATGAAGAAAACTTGAAGAATTCCAATTTTGGTGCAAATTTGAAGATATTTGAAGATATATTACTTGATTAATCATGAAATTGTGTGTAATTTCATGATTCTATCAAGTTTTATGTATTAGAAGTGATTTAGAATCATTTAGAAGTATTCAGATTTGAATTTTGAGTTGAAAAAAGCTGAAAATCGAGTTTTGTTCGTAAATCTTTATATGTCTCGAGTCAATCTTCATATGTCTCGAGTGGTAGTTAGGTGGTAGTTAGAATTTGAGCAAGATTAAAGTTGGCTCGAGTTGGATATCTCGAGTCAAGGGATTGTTGGCTCGAATTGAGTAACTCGAGTAGTGTATAAGTGTAACTCGAGCAGACAGTTTTTGGCTCGAGCTGAGTAACTCGAGTCAAAAGTTGAAGGGGGTAACTCGAGCAGTGTACTGGTGTATCTCGAGCCGTATTTCGAGCCGTATCTCGAGCCGTATTTCGAGTCGTATCTCGAGCCATATTTTGAGAAGAATCTTGTTTGTGACTCGAGCCAAGACCAAGCTTTGTCTCGAGCCATATAGTGACAAGTGACTCGAGTTATATTGTTGTGTAACTCGAGCCAAGTAGTGATTTGTCTCGAGCCAAGTAGTGGTTTGTCTCGAGCCAAGTTTATTTGCGTATCTCGAGTGGAGTTTTTCAATCATTCTCGAAACTGATATTTTTCATAAAATCAGTAACAAAGATCCGTTTTTAAAGATGAGTCTTGCAAATCGGAGAGATGATATGTCAATGGGATCAGAGACCAAAGCACCGGTGCTATTCAAAGATGAGTATGAATTGTGGGTCTCGCGATTCAAGCTATACATAAGGAGAAAGAAAGATGGAGATAAAATTCTTCATTCGATTTTACATGGACCTCATCCTATCCCAGTTACCACACTTGATGGAAGACAAGTGCCAAAAGAATATTCAGAGATGGATGTGGCTGAAAGAGAAAGGTTTATGATTGATGTTGAAGCTCAAAACTGTCTAATTCAAGCAATTCCGAATGAAATCTTTCGCAAGTTAGATAGTTATGATGAGTCCGCAAAATCTATTTGGGATCAGCTACAAAAGATAATGATGGGTTCTAAGGTCGGAAATCAAATGAGAGTAACTAATTTGATGGATAGGTATGAAAATTTCAGAATGAAGGAGGATGAAACACTAGAAGAGACCTATGACAGGTTTGTGGAACTGATGAATGATATGAAGAAAAATAATATCATTCGATCAGAAATGGATTACATTGTGAAGTTCATCAACAACTTGTCATCAGACTGGAAGCAATTTTCAAGATTCGTGAAGCAACACAAAGTTTTAAATGAGTTGAAAGTTTATGAGGTGTATGAGAATCTGTTATTGTTCGAGGAAGAGGTGAACGAAATTGCTGCTGAACGAAAGAAGAAAGAAAAGTCTGAAGCTGATTATATGGCATTGCTTGCTGAAAAGGAGAAAGCAAAGAAGAAAGTAAAGAAAGGGAAAGCTAAAGTGTTGGAAGTATTTGAAGATGAGGAAGAAGAGGATGAGGATGAATATGATGAAGATGAAAGAGATCAAATGCTGCAAAGCTTATTGAGTCTAACTAAGGCTTATAAGAAGAAGTATTATAATAGGTCTGGGTCAAACAACAGAAGATTTTCTACAAGAGGTGGACGAGGCTATAACAGAAACTACATGCAAAGTTCACAAGGATATCCTCCTCGAGTTGAAAATCAGTATGTTGACAGATATGCTACAAAGAAAGAAGAGGTTGTCAAAGATACTCCAGAGAAAACAGAGGAAAGGAAAGGTCAAGCTGGTATTACATGCTATAAGTGTGGAAAGACAGGTCATATTGCTAAAGGGTGTACTACTAAGATGTCGAAAGTGGAACTACTGAGGAAGAAGTTGGAACTGGCAGAGAAGCAAGAACAAGGATTAGTGTTGATGGCTGATGATGAAGAATGGCTGGATTATTCTGACAATGATGATCAAGCACAGATGTGCTTTATGGGCTTAATGGAGGAAGAATCAGAATCTGATGAAGAAATAGAGAGTGAAGGAGAAACTTCAACGGTACGTTCTGTCTCTCTTGCTGATCATAATAGAAAAATGCTTGAAGTGACAACATTAATTCATAACAAAAATAAAGAACTCGAACTTGTCATTTTAAAACAAACTAACGAAATTACTGATTTGTTGCAACAAAAAGAACAATTAAGTTCTCAATGTGCACAATTGCAAAAATCAGTAAATGAGTTTGAGACAATTCGAGCTGAACATAAGTCACAAAAGCTGGAAATTGATTTTTTAACCATCAGCTTGAGTGTGGAAAAAGAAAATGTTTCTAAGCTAAATAAGATGATTTCAGATCTTGATTTTAAACTTCATAAGATAGGTCAAACTGAGCATACAATTTTCTTGAACAAACAAGTTGAGTTTAGAGATTATTACTCCAAAGAAGGTCTTGGATACACAAATCCAAATTATTTGAAAAAGAACCTTGGAGTTAAAAATCCAAACCATTTGCAAAAGGCTCTTAAAGAAAATGCAGCATTCTATGATCTTACGAGTATGTTAATGAGTAAGAGGTTTCCTTCGTTAAAAGGTTTTCAAATGAAGGAAGAATTTTCAGAGATGCAACATATGAAACTTCATGATCCTCTGTACCATGATTCTAAATATCATAGGGTCAAGTTTGTGTATAATGATGATACTCTGAAGATTAAATCCAATTCAATTAAGGATGATCCAGTATATTTTGTATACCCAGAATCATCAAACAGTATTGTGAAACCATACATATCAACCAAGGAGTTGGAATGTAAAGTTTCAGAGCTTGAGAAGCAAATTGAAGATTTGAAAATTCAGAACTCAAATCTTTTAACTAAGTCAAAGAATTTTCTTCATTGGAATACTACTGATGTTGATTCTGAACCAATTTCACTGGTGTCAGAAATTCTAAATGATTTAATTTGTAATGTGTCAACATCAGTAGAAAACAGAAACTCTTCTCAAGATAATTCTGGGTCAAACCAAAATCTGAAAGAGGGTGTTGATGATGAGCAGGAAAAAGTTGTTCGTGTTGTTAATAATAAAGGTTATTTTGAATACAAAGAACCCTCAGCAATGTCAACTGATGATGTTGAGGTTCCGTATGATTTCAACTCTGTTAATTCAAAACAACCCATAATTGATGAAATATCTAATGCTCAGTCATCTTCAACAACCCCGACTAATGGATTATCTTCCACTGATTTGTCAAAAAGTGATAGTGAATTCGGTGAATCTTCAAAGGTATCAAAGAAGCAATCTCTTGGAAATTCTGAACCTGTGTACTCAGCAACAAGATCAAAAGTTTGTCATTTTCATGATGAAATCTCTTATTTAGAAAAGAAACATGACAAGGAAAAGCACAGTTTTCAAAACACAATTAAACAGTTAAAGACAGAACTTTCTCGTCAAAAGTGTGATACAATATTTTGGAACAGCAAATGTGTAACCTTAACCAAAAACTATGATAGACTAGTTGAAAGACTGTCTATATATGAAGAAGGTCATCACTATGCTGGGAAAAACCAAAAGATTGTTCATACTCCAGTCACTCATGCATACATCAACAATGTTCAGTTCTCTCAGGGAGTAAAATCTATGTTACGGAAATTCCAGCATCACATTGATTTGAAAAAGCAAAATCCGAACATGGTGATTCCTGAGGAAACTGAACAAGACATTCCAACTGTTCAACCTAAGTTGAAACCTTTTGATATCTGTACTAATCCTTCTACAGGAAGTTCCAACAGTGTGAGCCTTGAGAAGTCAAGAAAGAAGAGGTCAACGAAGAGGAATGTTAAGAAATTAGATTTTAGTATGAAATATGCAAATAGCAAGTTTAGTGTGGGAAACAAACTGAATTCTAAAAATAATGTACCTTCCAAATTCAATTCTATGAATAAAAGGTCTACATCTGTTTCTTCAGTTTCTCATGCTTCACGTTCTTCACAGAATATACATCATACTAAATCTAATTTCTCTACGACTCTTCGTTCTTCTGTTCCTACATATGTTCCATTTCATGTTTTTAATATGCTTAGAGGAACAAAGTATTACTGGGATTCAATTGCCTGTACTTTTAAGAGTACTGCACGGAGTGGACCCATTTTAAAATGGGTTCCTAAATCCAACTGATTTCCTCATTGCAGGCCAGTCATAAATGGTACCTCGATTCTGGGTGTTCCAAACATATGACTGGGAGGAAAGAGCTTCTGTCTAATTACAGAGAAGAATATGGAGGCTCAGTCAAATTTGATAATAATGAACTGTCACCAGTTGTGGGTCATGGAGATATTGTGTGTAAGGATATTACAATAAATAATGTAGCACATGTCGAAGGTTTGAATCATAACCTGTTCAGTATTGGCAAATTTTGTGATAAAGATTTAGAGGTAAATTTTAATAAACGTCGATGTGCTGTCAGAACTGAATGGGGTAGAGAATTATTAGTTGGCACTCGGAAAACTAATCTCTATACGATCAAACTTCGACATATGCTTGCAAAGAAATCTCAGTGTCTCATCACTCAGAAATCATCTCATCAATCTTTACTTTGGCATCGTCGATTGTCTCATTTGAATTACAGATATCTTGACAGACTGGTCAAAGAAAGGTTAGTATCTGGCATTCCAATGATCAAGTTTGAACCCGATCAACTGTGCTCAGGTTGTGCTCAAGGAAAAATGAAAAGAGCGTCTCATCCCCAAAACCTGAACAAGGGTCCAAATCTCCGTTGAGCTTAATCCATATGGATTTGTGTGGCCCGATGAAAACTGTCAGTCTAGCGGGTAGAAAATATGTTTTGGTCATTGTTGATGATTATTCACGATATACTTGGACACGTTTTTTGAAAACAAAAGATGAAACTTCGAATTTAATAATAAATTTCATCAAAGCTGTTCAAGTACAACTTAAACTACCCGTTCAGACTGTCAGATCAGATAATGGGACGGAGTTCAAAAATCAAGTATTAAAAGGTTTTTATAATTCATTAGGTATTACTCAAACTTTTTCTGCTGCACGTACTCCTGAACAAAATGGTGTCGTTAAGCGTCGTAATCGTACGTTAGTTGAAGCAGCTCGGTCTATGTTGGCTCAAAGTCAATTACCTCAGTACCTATGGGCTGAAGCTGTGAATACTGCGTGCTACACACAAAATCGATCTATCATTCATCGGAGATTTGGAAAAACACCCTATCATGTTTTGTTTGATAGAATTCCAAATATTGATTATTTCAAAGTGTTTGGGTGTCCTTGTTTTGTTCTTAATGAAACTGAGAATCGGGGAAAGTTTGGCCCTAAGTCTGATGAGATGATTTTTGTGGGATATTCAGATTGTTCAATTGCTTATCGAGTTTTTAACAAAAAGTCGAGAGTTGTGTATGAAAGTGTAAATGTTAAATTTGACCCGTTTGTTGAGTTGTCTTCTAATGCAGATGCATCTACATCCACATCTAGCTCCAGTGATCCTCCAGCTACATCATCTGAGTTGGACAGTTTGTTTGAATATTTTTATGATGACTTGTATGGTACTAATCAAATATCTTCGTCTACTGTAGGTATCTCATCTACTCCTTCGAGTTCGACTACTCCCTCATCTGAAGTTTCTCCAACATCATCCATACCATGTTCAGATCTTCCTAGTATTGTCTCATCACCTTCATCATCTCCCATAGTTATGGATACTTCTAATCCAGATATTATCATAGATTCTCATGATCAGTTGTCTTCTCATGAAGTTGTTCATAATGATTCTATTCCTGAAGGGCATGAACTACTTACTGTGCATCCTACATCAACTGACAATATCTTGGAACCATCTTCAGTAAATAATCAAACACCTTTACCACATACAGTCAAATGGACAAAGGATCATCCTATTGATCTGATAATTGGTGATCCTACTTCTGGTGTTCAAACACGAGCTGCTTCTGCAAATGAGTGCAACTTTTCTGTATTTTTGAGTAACATTGAACCAACACGTGTATCTGATGCTTTACAAGATTCGGATTGGGTTACTGCTATGCAAGAGGAACTCAATCAGTTTGAGGCTTTAAAAGTATGGCGGTTGGTCAAGTTACCTGAGTCTAAATCAGTTATTGATACCAAGTGGATATTCAAAAATAAGAAAGATGCGAATAACATAATTGTTCGTAACAAAGCTCGACTTGTAGCCAAAGGTTATCGTCAACAAGAGGGCATTGATTACGATGAAACTTTTGCACCTGTTGCTCGACTTGAAGCTATTCGTATGTTTCTGGCATATGCTGCTTACAAAGATTTTACTGTTTTTCAAATGGATGTCAAAACAGCATTTCTATATGGTCATTTGAAAGAAGAAGTCTATGTCGCTCAACCAGAAGGATTTGTACATAAAGAACATCCAGATTATGTCTATGTTCTAGACAAGGCTTTATATGGCTTAAAGCAGGCACCACGTGCTTGGTATGAGGAGTTGTCTAAACATCTACTTTCCAAGGGTTTCAAGAAAGGTTCGGTGGATTCAACACTGTTCTTGATGAAGGAAGGCGAACATATTGTGGTCATTCAGATCTATGTTGATGATATTATTTTTGGATCAACTAGTCGGGAGTTGTGTAAAAAGTTTGAGAATGTCATGACTGAAGAATTTAAAATGAGTATGATGGGAGAGATTAATTTCTTTCTGGGTCTTCAAGTTAGACAGTTTTCAGATGGCATCTTCATAAATCAATCCAAGTATATCTTTGATTTACTGAAGAAGTATGATATGTCTGGATGTCATTCGATAGGAACTCCAATGGCTACGGGTAATTCCATTGGCCCAGATCATGAAGGAAAGGATGTAGATTTGAGGAATTATCGAAGTATGGTTGGTTCTTTAATGTATCTCACTGCCAGCAGACCAGATATCATGTTTGCAACATGTGTGTGTGCCAGATATCAAGCCAAACCAAAGGAGTCTCACTTAGCTGCAGTTAAGCGTATCTTTCGATACCTAAAGGGGACACCATATTATGGAATATGGTATCCAAAAGGACTTGGATTTGAGCTACAAGCATATACTGATGCTGATTATGGTGGATGCAATATGGACCGGAAGAGTACATCAGGTCATTTGCAATTTCTTGGAAATAAGTTGGTGTCATGGGCATCCAAAAAGCAACAATGTGTCTCTACCTCCACTGCGGAATCTGAATATGTTGCTGCTGCGAGTTGTTGTTCACAAGTACTCTGGATGCAGTCACAACTTCGTGATTATGGTCTTGAATACAAAAAGATACCCATCTATTGTGACTCAAAGAGTGCAATTGCCATCTCAGCTAATCCGGTTCAACACTCGAAAACCAAACACATTGATATCAGGTATCATTTTTTAAAGGACAATGTGGAAAAAGAAAATATAGAGCTGTACTTTGTCAATACTGAATATCAACTTGCTGATTTGTTTACCAAGGCTCTAGATGAGAAACGTTTTAAATTTCTCATCTCTAGACTTGGTATGATTGACAAAAAGATTGTATAACCTATATTTCTTCATACACATAGCAGTATAATGAAATACTGAATTCGGTATGGTCATTGAACTTCTATGTATATTTTGAAATATAGTTTATTTCTTTTGCTTTTTGTTTTTATTTCTATTTCAAGTTGATTATTTTTGGTATTTCTCTTATTCTTTTTCATGTTGATTACTAATGTGTTTGTTTCTTCTGAGAATATGGTTTTGTCAAGGGGGAGCTTATCTGGTACAGGTTCGTACGTCTGTTGTGAATCTATCTGTTACAGGTAAATACAGGTATGCATAGTTTCAGGGGGAGTATTATGAATGCATTATGGTAGGGGGAGTAATTGACTCGAGCCATTCATTATTAGCACCTCTAACTCGAGTCATGATACTCGAGTCATGTAACTCGAGTCTCTCAATTCGAGCCACACACATCTCGAGTCAAACAACTCGAGCACACTCAACTCGAGTCACATACAACTTGAGTCAACCAACTCGAGCACTCACAACATACAACTCGAGTCAAACAACTCGAGCATTCACAACTCGAGCCACACACAACTCGAGTCACACAATTCAAGCACACATCACTCGAGTTATGTACCTCGAGCTATCTATCTCGAGTCGAGCATCTAGAGTCTTGCAACTCGAGTCATTCATCTCGAGTCATACTACTCGAGTCATCCAACTCGAGTGTGAGTTAGTTATTTCAGTTACACTACTCGAGCCATCTAACTCGAGTCAAGCAACTCGAATAAATCAATTCGAGCCATTTCACTCGAGTCACACAACTCGAGCACACACAACTCGAGTTACACTACTCGAGCCATCTAACTCGAGTCACGAGCACATTCAATTCGAATCATGTTACTCGAGCCATTTGACTCAAGTCAAGTATATACATCTCGAGTCAGTCGTCATAAGCACATACAACTCGAGTCTTGCAACTCGAGTAAAACAGCTTGAGCACACACAACTCGATTCATGTAACTCGAGCCATATAACTCGAGTCAAAACTACTCGAGTCATCCAACTCGAGACACACTACTCGAGTTATTCTTATTGAGCAACTCGAGTTACACAACTCGAGTCATCCAACTCGAGTGTGAGTCACTCAATGCTGTTATACACTATGAAATTGAGTCATGTATCTCGAGTCATCTAACTCGAGTCACCTAACTCGAGTCATTCATTTCGAGTCCTTGTGTTTCATTTGTTTGATATCTGTTGAAAGTAACTCGAGTGGGACTCGAGACATACACTCGAGATATGTATCTCGAGTCGGTTCATCTATCTCGAGCCGCTTCATCTGTCTCGAGCGACCTTTTTGAAAACCTGATTCTTCGCTCGAGACTTGGTTGGTCAAATTGCTGAATGCCACGTGTCCTTGTCATCATGACTAAGATATCAGTTTTCATTCTATCTTATAAATATGTTGTTTCGATTCATAATTCCAATCTTTCTGGAATTTCAAACTCGTGCGGATCTGTTCAAATTGCTGCTGTCAAGTTCAAGAATCTGTATTGTACTTTGTGTCGTGTGAGTTTTGTATACGTATCCCGGGTTCTACGAAGCCTATAGGTATTCACTCGGTCATATACCGATTAGGCTAGTAGGTTAAAAATGTTTGTAACAACTTATCTTAAAACACGTGTTAACATCTTGGGACTGTATTCTTGATATTCTAAACCGAAACGTGTGAATGACCCGTTGTTCCGGATCATAAGGACTTGAGACATTGGACTTCTTATTTTTGACCTTAAGATTGACCTTCAACTCTACAATGTATTGAACTTCTTAAACAAAATATGTATAAGTCTTTCGTTATTAAGAACATGGAACATATTGGTTAAAACCACGTTTAATTGAAGTTTTAAAGTTTAAACAAATGGAAGGCTTATATATATTTAAATCTTAATGAGTTCAGTATTTTGATCAAATGGTCTTTCGTTTGGGTATCTGTTTCTCAAGTCCCACACTGTGTGAATTATTTCTTCACACTTGTTTTTCATAAAAATCTACACGTAAAAGATTTATCTAATGTTTTTTATGAATTACAGAAATGGAAGATTATACTTTCCCAGATTCAGATGGTATGGAGATTTCAGACATAATCTCAATACAATCAACTCCACACAATCCGAATGCTGATGCGGATAGACATCTGATTCGTCCGTCATTATATCAGCCGTCAATATCGAACAACGTTCCTTTCAATCCTCATGCAAGGGTGAAGGCTCCGGTCATTACTGCCATTCTACGAAATCATCCTTTGTACACCGTTCTTACACAGACAGTAGAAGTTCCAATGATTTATGCGCAACAAGTATGGAACACTCTGCAGTTTCATGCTGATCCGGGTAATCATCACTTTACAGCCGAGCTGGATCACTATACCATCAGTTTTGGAGTCAACAAGTTTAGACGTGTACTGGGATTTCCAGAAGCAAACAGTCGTCCGAATGCTACTCAGTTTGAACCGTTTGCATCATTGGCAGTTGCAATGGCTGGGGTTGAATCAGTTGGTCATCTGGAAGCAATAAATGCACCGTCTCAGTTCAACAAGACCAACCTACCTCCAACATACAACACGTTGTTCACGATACTTAGCAGGTGTTTGACGGGAAAGCGTACGGCACAAGACACGGCGACACAGTCATTTTTAGTTCTATTTTATGGAGTCCTATTCAACAAGCATTATGATTATGCTTCGTTGATTTTTCATGATCTGAAGGAGCTTCTGGCCAAGAAGCAAACGCATCTACCATACCCGAGATTTCTAAGCACTATTATTGCAAGTGCGATGCGTCAGAATCCAGATATTCCGCGCCGATCAGATGCGGAAAAAGTGAAGATCCATGACATGCAGTCAATTCGTTATCCAAAGAAGGTGTATGCTCCGGAAGTCCCATTATTCTCTGAGTTGTTAGCCTATGCTGATCAGAATGTGGCGTGTGTGAGAGAGTATAGGTCTCGTTTTCCACCTATGGTCCAGCCAGAGCCGGAGGGACCTACCCAAGGTGTTATCCCTAGAAGTGAGGGTTTAGCTTATAGGGACCAACGATCACGGGATCTTGGTCAGGGTGTGTTGAGGGAAAATACCGAGAGGGGTGAAGGTGGGGTCCATTCTGATCAGCTAGCTCACTCGTCTACCATCAATGTAGCAGCTCAATTGGGCCAAATCAGTTCGGCAGTTCAAATGGATGATGTCTTTGCTACAATTGACGATGAGCACGGAGCTACATCACCTATTTTGCACACTACTGTTGAAGCTGAACTGGATGATTTTGCTCTTTCCCCGGTAAATGAGCATTTTGTCGGTGAATTTCCCGAACTTGAGGAAGTTGCAGAGTCTTTACTTGATCTATCTCAACCGATCGTGGAAATATCCGATACACAGTGCTACTCTCCGAATGAGTTGGCACAACGTCTCCATCGGCTTGTGGGATATGACTCCTCTTCTGAAGATTATATTTCTTCAAGTGATGATATGGCTGATGACCTTCCCGGATCACCGGATGATGATGACCATGCTGATGATGATGATATGCCTGATCAAGGCTCGAGTCGGTTGTTGACTCAAGGTGACATAAGGATGGCTGAGGGAGATAAAAGAATTGATGAGAGTGAGACAGGGGCCAGAAAAGAAGTACAAACCCCTTCCCAAACCGAGTCTAGCCGGGTAGCCACATCTACTAGGGGTGAGCATATGTTGCCACCACCTATTGAAAAAGACATGAGATTCCCACTCATGCATTGCACAACCCAACTCACCCACTCTACTGTTTCTCAACAAACGGTAGTTTCATCTTCTCACGGGGACTTACCACAACTTGTACCCATTCCTCACTTGGAGGTTGGTGGTACCGACACAGTGAGGCAGCTGCCCCGCCCACGACTTCACTTGTTCACTCATCGAGTCTAGAACCACTTGCTTCAAATGTTAATCTTTCTTTGGCTAGGACACAGGTGCAAACCACCTTTGCAGGAGGCTTTAGTAGCCCTGCCGGAACCACCGTAGTGAGTTCTGCATTTGTTGCGGGCTTGCCAGGATCGGAGGGAAATCCCATCAGCGCTAACATCATGCCAACACTGAACATGGGTTCCTTGAGTTCTACTCTTGGATCAACGAGAAGTCTAAGTGACCTCGGCGTTAGTTTGCCCGCATCTTCTATTGTCACGGAGTTACGGCAACGATCTACTATCTTGGGTTCTTCCTCAACACCCATTGGTAGTATATCGTCAGATTCAGTCCCAGTTTCCACATCTTCCACACTTTCGGCTTCTTCTGCTTCGTCTGCCCCATCTATCTCAGTACCTCCTCCGACTGGCATGGCATCGTCATCTGATGTTGATCTCTCGCGTCTTCCAGTTGTTGTTACGGCCAATCAGCTTATTACCCGATCTTTGTTTCGAGCTAACAATGAACAGATGGCAACGGTTATTCAGCAGCAGACTGCTCGAATTTCTGCCTTGGAGAAGCAAGTAGCTCTGTTAGCTAAGGGTAAAGCTCCAATGTCTGATCCTCCTTCACAGCCTTCTCAGTCAGCGGCTGATTCACTTACTATTCCAGAGTTGAAGGGGTTGTTGTTCTCTAAACTCTTGGAGTCGGGTTCAGCTGAAGATAGTGACCTTGTGGGTATTCTACAACAACAGACTGCTTTACAACAACGAGCTATTCAAGAACAACGGTCTCAGGCTCACTTGGTTACTCATACGGAATTTCAGCAGTTTCAGGCCACTCTTGATGCATCTCTCACCAAGACATTCACCGAGATCAACCAGATGTTCACTGATGGCTTATCACAGCTATCTGATCGGATTCGGGGCATTGAAGAGACATGTCAAACTGCTGCTAGACGGCCCACTAGACGGCATGATGATCATGATGATCATGATCGTCATGAGGGGGAGAGAAAAAGAAGGAGACTTGAAAGTGAGCCGTCTAGGGTACAAACCACGTCGAATGTACGAATTGTTGACAGGCTTGAGGAAAGGCATCCGAGAGAGAAACAACCTGCAAGACACAGAGATGCAATTGTTCTAACGGGAGGTGAAGAGATGGAATCAGAACCAGTCTTACAGTCCACTCTAGATTTTTTGGGTTTGGTGCAAGAAGAGATGCCAGAAGAAAGAGCTGAAGAAAGAGGAGTGAAGTTTTCAGGGGCGTCTAGTTCTACATCTGAAATAGATAGAGTTCTAGCATTGCTTGAGAATGTAGCTTCTGAAATCAGAGATTACCAAGTACCGAACGAAGAGATTCAGGATGCAAGGTGTGCAGAAGATAACAGATTGAAAGATATGTTTGAGGATGTACAATTTGATTTTGAGAAAGAAGAAGCTGTGGATGATGTGGAAGGTCCTCTATTGGAAGAAGTATTGCCACAGAATGACTTGATGCCGGTAGATCCAAAGAAAGTTGAACTTTGGGAAAAGATGAAAGCAAGCTCGGGGAAATTTCTAAAGAGAACAGAATGGAATCGATTTACTAGAGCCACTGGGAGGTATCTGGAAGAAAAGTACAAGAGTCGTTTCTGTTATCATGAGCGGAAGTTGAGCTATGTGAAGTTGTATGGGATTGAGAATCTGAAAGAAGAACTAAGAAGAGAGTACATCTACATGAGGAAGGTGAACAAGCAAAGAAGAGAAGCCTTAGTGTCAGACTACAAGTTTGTTGCAGTAAAAAGTTACAAGACCAACAGATTGAGTACGTATTGGTACCCAGTAATCACTTTCACCAGAGATGATAGGAAGGAATATGTGATTACTGAAGCTGATTTTCAAGATGTGAGCTTTGATGTGATCTTTGGGATTTTATATGATCTCAAAGGAAAAGCTTTTAGATTAGAAGAGGAGATAATTGCTCTAACTGCTATAGTTAGACATGTCAAGGCTTCGATATCATTGGCTCATCTGTATGACTTTCAACTGGGACTGGAGAATTGGTCATCAAAGTTATTTTGTCACAAACCTCAAAGAAGTCTGGTTGGTGAAGAAAAGGACTTTGTATTGTACACGGTGTTCTATGATGCAGATGAATCCAAGATCTCATGTGTATATCCGGATTCTTTAGGCAATAAGAAGAGGATGTACTCTCATGAAGTGATGTTATTTTGTGATGACACTTTAAAGATGGTGATGGATGGGTTGAATACAAGATTGCAAATGGATAGGCATAAAGTACATGATATCTCAGCTGCAAACAAGGTGTTGATCAAACATTTTGTAAAGGAGATAGATAGAAGATTGAAGCTGAGAAATGATATTAGATTTGCAGAAATCAAGTTCAAGTTGAGAAAGCCTTCCGTGAAGCAATCTTAGTCAAGTAGTTGTTTGTTTCTTTTGTATGTCCCTCCTTCTTTTATAAAAGGGGGAGATTGTTAGTGTTAGATTTATTAAAGAAGTTGAGGGACCATTTGTGAACTTTTTATCTTTTGTAGGAATGAGGTATAAATACCTCATTGCCTTGTATTGTACTTCAAGACTTTCACAATGAATGACATATGAGTTTCACATTTTCTCTTTCTACTTTCTCTCTCTACTAGATCTCTCATCTCTCATGCTAGATTGATTCATCTTGCACTTACAGTCACGTCCATATCATTTTCACACAAGACCTAGATACTGAATTTAGCATAGCATCTAGTCCATATTAATCACATACAAAACCTCGACACTGAATTTAGCATAGCATCATTTCAGAGGTATGTATCGAGGGTCTCAAGCCCTTTATATCATTTCGGGTATGCCCCATTTCGGTTATCAATTCCATTCTTACACAATCCCAAGTCATGTATCATGTAGAGCATTTCACATAAATACAATTATCATACAACCCATAGGTTTAACACATACGAAATAGCATATGGTAATTTCATCCCGTGTAAGGGGTAACACCATCCAAGTCATTCATACTAGCATAGCACTTCATACATATCATGAGTATCCTCAACTAAACATGAGAAGTAATCTATACCAAATTCACATTTATTCTCATAATAAGCAAGGAATAGACTTCATCAAAATGATGTGTTCTCAGTTTTAACAAAATAGTTTTAGCAACTCACCTTAGGGTTTTGTGATAAAACCCCCAAATCCCAAGATTAGGTCAAATAACGAGCACAACCTAAATCAAGTAAATCGAACCCTAAGTTAGTTCATAACCCCCATTATACGTATAGATCCGACCTACAAAGGTTTATTTGAAGCTTACCGAGTGAGATCCAAGCTAGAACCCTAAATCTTGAGCTTCCCTCTTTTCGAGCAACAATGGTGGAGAAGGGATGAGTGAAAAAGATGAAGTGGGTGAAATGTGGTTTCCACCCGAGCTAGCTCCAAGTATGGATTCAACTTTAAGATCTTGTAGGGTTTTGGATTTGGAGAAAGTAGAGAGAAAAATCAGGATAAATGGGTGAGAAATGAAGGAGTGGTGGCCAAATGAAGTTAAGAAGGGTTAAAAACCCGTTTTCTGAAATTGACAGCAGCCTAGCGATCGCTAGGCTTGAGGGCTAGCGATCGCTAGCTAGGTTCAGTCCAGGTCGAGAGCACGATCGCGAGCTAAAACAGAAATCAAGGAAATTTGCCTAGCGATCGCTAGGGTTGTGGCTAGCGATCGCTAGCATCTGATCATTTTTAGTCCTATTTTGTTTCGGCCATAACTTCTTCGTTTTAGCTTCGTTTTCGATTCCGAAAGAACCGTTGGATTCGTAACTGAATTTCCTAACATAATAGACCATAAAATGCATAATTTGATCTAAAATTCTAAATTCCATGTTTCATCAAAGAGTCGATATTACACCGAAATAACGGGTGTTACAGTTCGCCGCCGTGGCCATTGCTTCGGCGCGGTCACAATGGCGGCCGGCTGTTGGTTTGGACACACCGTGAAACGACACAGCCACCATCACCATCGCCGACTACGGCGCTTACGGCGGCGACGATCGACGCATTGGCGCCGTCGTCCCCACCGATTCGATAACGACGGCAAACGCCACCGCCATCGCTCGCTGCCGCTGTCATGGTCGGTGATCAAACAGCGGACCACCACCACCACTATTTGCCGCCACCGTCACCACCGATCTGGTGGCAGACTGCGTCGGCGACCGTCGATCGCCTACCACCTAACTGGTGGGGCAACGATCGGTCATGGGGTCCGTCGGCCATGCTCGTGAAGACGATCCGGCCACCACCATCCACCGCAACCACCGATCTGGGGTGCGGTCTGGTGGTCGATCACGACAGCCGACGCCGCCACCACAAGCTGTGGTGCGGCCGGCGTTCGTGTGGTGCGATTCCGTAGCCGGCGATCGGCCTGGCGGTCCGGCCGGCTTACTGCCGCCGTTCCACTGCCGATCGTCGGTTTATCTATGATGGGTGTTCGGGAAAAACGATAAATATAAAATCTTAAAAAAAAGAGACTTAACAATTTTAACGGATCAAACGATAGTCAAATAAATTAAAACGAACAAAACGTGGCTCTGATACCACTGTTAGGGTTTTTAGACTGTAATTCCTGAATCAAACTTGATCACAAGAACACAAAACTGAGTGGAAGCAATATTGGATAAAACCCGGAAAAACCACAATCATCGTTTTAATTGTTTTACTCGTAATAATGACTTCTACATGCGTTTACCTGGATTGCTTGAGATATTAGTCCACCGGTGATCGACCTACGAATTGTTCCTCTAGCAGAACTGAAACCCGAAATCTGAAAAAACCGAACTGGTGTTCCAAGGGAGGAGGTGGCGCCGGTGGGAAGGAGAGAGAGAGGGAAAAACTGGAAACTGATTATTGAATTATGAGTTGGATTGAGAATCTTAATTTTTCCTTAAACCCATAAGCCTTATTTATATGGAGGAAAAATACAGTTTGAACAAGATTCAGTTTCCCTTTTGTAATTATCTCATTCTTTTCCTTTTTCTTGGAAAAGAATTTGCTTATGATAATTACCTATATATATTTATCTAATATATATAATACTATTAATTAACTATTATATATTTATTTTATCAAATAAATATACAATATACTCAATTAATAACCCTCCATCTTTGGGATTTCCGACTGAAATTACCCAACTGATTTATAATTGACTATTATAAATCCTAACTCTCCATTTCTGGGTTTCATATATCTTATTCGATTTATAGGTCCTCACAGGTGTGACCCTCAAGTGTCTTGTAACATTGGATGTGTAATTACTTGGTTTGTCAACTCTGCATATAATTACCAACATTCGAGGACAGGCATCTGTTCACCAGGTTGAAGAGCGTGAACCAGAGTGGAGACAACATCCCCTGAGTGACGTGCGAGATGCCGTTGAGCCTCTGAGTTGGGTTTGCCGAGACCCCGAGAGCGAGAATCTCGCTAAAGAGTTCGGGGCCGGATACAAGTGGCTCAAACGGAGCCTCCGGAGTAGCAGCAGGCAGATGGAGGATTCGTCGGAGGTCCTCCAGATTGACCGTCATCTCGGTCTAGTCGACACGTCCCACGAGGGTTAGGACGTCGTCTCTGGTCTCCACTCGAGAGGTGGACCAGAACTGCTGCACATAGATGAGAGGCACGTCAACGGTGGTTTGCATAGCATAGGCCACCGGGTGCACCTTGAGGATCTCCAGTACTATGTCGTCTTGAACAGCGACGTTCATCAGGTCGACGAACTCGTTGTTCTGGATGATCGGGCGAAGTTGCTCCCGAGTAATCAGTGCGTGATCAGCAGCGTTGTTGATTGGTGAGGGTGGAGAGTTCTGTTGACGAGCCATTTCTGTCAAACAAAACAGAGTTTTAAGTTAGTGGATGTCCTGAAAAAATGCTAAGTGTTGAAAGCTGGTGAGATTTGGACATACTAATCGGAAAATGAGATAATCCGATTCGGAAAAGAGTATTTTCCGAATCTCACTAGATTGTCAAACACTTAAGGAAAAATTGACTATACCCTCGACTAGGCGCGAGTCGGAAAACCTCGAAAACCCAAAAGTGGGTATTTCGTATTTTCCGAGTCGGAAAAGATCAATATTACAAAGGTAAGTTTTCCGATTCGGAAAACATGTTTTCCGAATCGGGAAACCATTAAACACTTAGAAATTAAAAACGAGCCAAAAAGCCTTGTCCTCACACTCGATTCGGAAAACCTCGGAAACCCGTGAGGGTAATTCCCTGTTTTCCGAATCGGAAAAGATTAGAGTTGAAAAAGCGAGGCCCAAGACTCGATTCGGAAAACCTGATAATCCGAATCGGAAAACCAACAAGAACACTCATCGAGTATGGATTCGGAAAATATGAATACTCAAGTTTTCCGAATCGGAAAATATGAATATTCCGATTCGGAAAACCGAGACTCTTAGGTTTCTCGCTCAAAAAACCGTCTCCAAAACACAGATTTGAAGCCCTAAACTAGTTACATTCAATCTAAATCAGTAAAAACTAAGTTTAGAAGCATATTTGGATCGATTTAACGTCCCGAAAACCCATTCCAAGAAGTTTGGGTTTCGGGTAAGTTTAAAAACTTTAGGCTTTGATCCAGGCCTTAAAACGATAAGATTAAACGTTAAAACTACGTAAGGGTTGCTTGTAAACTTACCAGTATTGCAGATATGTAATCAGATTCGAGAACGGAGCAAAAACGAGCGATTCAGGGATCGGTTGCGAGAGTGGTTATCGGGTGAGTTTCAGAGAGAAAAAGTTGCAGATTATGGAAAAAGTGAAAATTTGAATCTTGAAACCGGTATTTATATTTTTATCGATTTACACTGTGTTTGGCTCGAAAAACACTGTTTGGTTCTCTCTTTTTGGCTCTCTTAACCCGACTTTCACCATTTGGCAAAAATAACCCCTGGACTTGAAGTTTCAAGAAACTTACAAACAAGTCCCTGAACTTGTAGTTTAAAGAAATTTTCAAAACAGACCCTGGACTATAAGTTTCAAAAAAGTGCAAAACTAGTCCCTGGACAAAAAATTCAGAAAGTGGCAAAGTTAGTCCCCGAACTTGTAAGTTCAAAACGTGTACTCTACCGCCCCCTGAACTTTCAAGTTCACAAAATTTATAAGTTCAGCTCCCGATCCTCGAATAAAGAGACTTACCTGGTACGTCTCAACTGGGTTTTGTGCGAGTTCTGATATGAATTAACTAGAAGTCGTTGTGAGTATCCACACCTACCAAAATAAGTACAAAATGGTATCCAAGGTATTGTGGATCCTGAGAATGTTAGCATAACAAGCAAATTAAAGACACGAGACTCCCCCTTGATTCATGCAAACTCTCAAAGACTCCCCCTACACACATGCATAATTAAATGAATTCCCGACTCCCCCTAGACCTCAGGCAGGGAGGTCTAGCATTCCCAACTTACTTAGGAGAAAGAAGTGATGCTTCTCGTCAAATGGCTTAGTGAACAAATCATCGAGCTGATAGTGACTTTCTACAAAGTACAGTTCAACATTACCTTTCTCGACGTGATCTTTGATAAAATGATATCTAATGTCGGTATGTTTCGTCCGAGAATGTTGAACCGGATTCGCCGTGATTTGAATTGCACTCTTGGAGTCGCAGTAAATGGGAATCCTCTGCATTGTGTATCCAAAGTCAGCAAGTTGAGTTTTCATCCACAGAACTTGCGAGTAGCAGCAGGCGGCGGCCACATATTCTGCCTCCGCAGTGGATAGAGATATGCAATTCTGTTTCCGGGATGACCAACTCACCAACTTGTCTCCAAGAAATTGACACGCACCGGAAGTGCTTTTTCTGTTAAGCTTGCAACCTGCATGGTCTGAGTCTGTATAGGCTATTAGTTCAAAACCAGAATCCTTTGGGTACCAAAGGCCAAAATCCGGTGTGCCTTTCAGATACCTAAGGATTCTTTTGACAGCAGACAAGTGTGAATCACGAGGCTCACACTGGAAACGAGCACAGACACCGGTGGAGAATACAATGTCGGGTCTACTAGCCGTGAGATATAAGAGGGAACCAATAATTTCCCGATAAGTCTTCTGGTCAACCGGTTTACCAGAAGAATCAGCGTTTAGTTGAAAATTCTTGGGCATTGGTGTTGCCGCAGAGTTTGAACCACCGAAATCAAAACGTTTTAACAAATCATGAACATATTTTGATTAATTTATAAAAATGCCATCAGGGCGTTGTCGAACTTGAAGTCCTAGATAGAACGTCAACTCGCCCATCATGCTCATTTTGAATTGGGATTTCATGGTGTTTTCAAACTCTTGGCACATCTCAGGCTTCGTAGAAGCAAAGATAATGTCATCCACGTATATCTGAAGTATGATTAAGTCACTACCTGATCTCCAAAGAAACAAAGTGGGATCGATTGTACCTTTCTTGTAGCCAACTCCTAGCAAGTAGTCAGTGAGAGTTTCGTACCATGCCCTAGGAGCTTGCTTGAGACCGTAAAGTGCCTTATCCAACACGTACACGTGATTTGGATATATGGGATCTATGAATCCTTCCGGTTGTTCGACGTACACCTCTTCTTGAAGGACTCCGTTCAAAAAGGCACACTTGACGTCTATCTAATATACTGTCATGTTCTTCTGTGCGGCATACGCAAGGAAGATCCGAATAGCCTCGATCCGAGCCACGGGCGCAAACGTCTCATCGTAATCAATACTCTCTTGCTGGCGATAACCTTTGGCGACCAATCGAGCCTTGTTCCGGATAATGAGGTCATTCTCGTCTTTCTTGTTCCGGAATATCCACTTCAGGTCGATTATTGACTTTCCCCACGGTCTGGTCACTAAGCGCCATACTGTGTTTCTCTCGAATTCCGCTAGCTCTTCTTGCATCACTAAAACCCAATCAGGATCAGTAAGAGCTTGTGAAACATCCGCAGGTTCAAAGTCACTTAAGAACCCGCCGAATAAAATCAGGTTTTCGACATTCTTTGAAGATCGCGTCTTGACAGGTTGTGAGGGAGTCCCGATGATCTGGGAGGGGGATGATCTCTTGTCCACTTTCTCGAGTGTGGAAGAGTAACGTAGGCTTGTTGATTGTTGGATGCGTCGTTCTCATCGTGCACTGCCAGGACCTCTGTCTGGTTCCCACTTGATGATCCTTCTTCCAGATTATTTTGCGGTGCTGCCTCTAACCGGGGCTCGTGCACTACCTGAGCATAGGTTCTTTGAGCTGAGATCGGTGAGGGTAGTGGAGCGTCTTTCGGTATTGGTGCAAGAACAGGGTGTGGTGTCTGTTCTCGGACGGGTTCCGGTGAGGCAGTGGATGAAGCTTCAAGGGGAGAGACCACTGACTCTGGTGTCACTGAGTTTGTTGAAGTGCTTGACGATGGCTCAGTGACGAAGGCATTAGATGACACAGAAGTAGTGGTTGAACCAGCGTGAGCAGGTACTACAATCGGACCCGTAAGAGTAGGTAGATCGTAATCTGCGAGGTCTATAAAGTCTGAAGCAAAAGAGTTAGCAGCAGAATCTGTGCTCGGTGGTGCGGTGGACAGTTCAGGCAGTAAGGTATTCAGATTACTAGGACTTGCATCAGAATAAGTTTCGGTTTCAGAAAAGTCAACATTTGAGCTTTCCAAGATGGTTCGGGTCCGTTTGTTGAAAACCCGATAAGTCTTTGAGTTATGTGAGTATCCAATGAAGATAGACTCATCAGACTTAGGTTCAAACTTTCCTAAATCATCTCGGTCATTTAAAACATAGCATTTACATCCAAAAACTCTAAAGTAATCGATGTTTGGCTTACGCTGCTCGACCATCTCGTAGGCGGTTTTACCGGTCCGCTTAACGATCAAGGTCCGATTTTGCATGTAGCATGTTGTTGAGACGGCTTCAGCCCAGAATTGTTGAGGAACGCCTGAATGAGCCATCATGGATCGTGCTGCTTCGACTAACGTCCGGTTCTTCCTTTCCACAACTCCATTTTGTTGAGGAGTGTGCACGGCAGAGAAGTTGTGAGAGATTCCCACATCTTCAAGAAAGGATTGCACCATGGCATTGCGAAAGTCGGTTCCGTTGTCACTTCTTAACTTCTTCACCCGGCGACCCAAGAGCACTTGAGTCTGCTTGATGAAGGCAATGATTCGATCGGCGGCATCTGATTTGGCTCGAAGAAATTCCAGCCAAGTGAACCTTGAGAATTCGTCAACGAGAACCAACGTATACTTCTTTCTGGCTAGGCTCTCAACTATCATTGGTCCACACAGATCCATGTGTATCATGTCAAGGGGACTTTTACTGTTTGTATCTATCCTCGGAGGGTGTGAGCTTCTCTTCATCTTTCCTTTTTCACAAGCAGGGCATAGAGTATCCATGGAAAAACGAGTCTCCGGTAGTCCCTTGACCACGCTTTTTGAAACCAGCTTGTTCATGTCCTTAAAGTTCTGATGGCAAAGCCTTTAGTGCCATAACCAACTATCCTCCTTGGACGCCTTAGTGAGCAGACAGATTGCATTCTTAGGATGAGAGAGTGCTTCAAACTGAGGGTGTGTCTGAGGGATTGAACGGAAGACAGTGGAGTAAAGATTGTCGTTTCTTCGTGCACTGAGTACGACATTGTTGTCTTCATCATTCACATCACTTCCGTATTGAAATTGCTTCACCCAGTATCCATTGTCACAGAACTGACTAGAGCTGAACATGTTGTACCCTAATCCCTCGACATACCGTACATCCTTAATGATGCACCTTCCGTTCGTGATTTTCCCAGAACCCAACATCGGCTTCGGTGTCTTGTCCGCAGTTTTGATATATCCCTCAAACCTTTCAACATAGTCGAAAAGGAAGGATCTCTGACCAGTCATGTGTCTATAGGCTCCCGAATCAAAGTGCCACACATGACTGACCTGCAAGACAGATTAAGCTTGTTTAGGGACCCATTGCCAAATGGGTTCCTTTGGGTTAGAGATAGATGAAACAGTCGGTGTAGTCCCCTTTTCGGATTTCTCTTTAGGCGTAGGGGACTCCACTGACGAAGAGGATTTAGCTTTTCCTCTTTTTCTTCCCCTTCTCTTTCGAGATTTGACATTAGATTTAGGAGCATTGAAAGAGTTAGTCACACCATAGCGCAAGAAATTATCAAACATAAAGCACATATCATTACGAAACGTATCAAAAGCATCGTTTAAGTTGCGATTACGGTTTACAGACATGTTTGAATGAAATCCTACACTAGGTGGAGCATAGCCTAAACCCGAACGGCCAGGACTACGCTTCTTAGGGAAAGCAGAAAAAGTGTTGTTTCTCTCCTGATGATCCTTTCTTGGTGGCTTCACATTCTTTCCACCATCTTTCCTCCTCGCATCTGCATTCAAAGCACGGTGTGAGTTAGAGGACGGTTTAACAGAAATGGATTTGCCACCTTTTCCAGATGACGGTTTTGAAAAATTAGGTTTAGTGGAAGTGAAAGGTTGATTAGGTTTTAACCGAGACGTCTCACCCACTTCGAAAGTACTTGAATCAAAGTCAAGACTTTTGATGGGTTTAACTGAGGCACAAGCATCGTTAGAGTTGGATTTCTTGTTCTGGAGTCCCTTAGGTGTGTGTGGCTTAACTGACTTCTCCTTGTCAGTACCAACACGTTTTGCACCCTTGGGGTTACTTTTCTCAGAACCAGAAGCTTGTGACTCAGCAGGCTTCTCAGGTTTTACAACATTAGACTTCTTTTTCTTGGGAATCAAACCAGAAGGATCATCACCCTCGTCCAAAAATACTTTCACATCATATGCAACATTGGGATCCAGGTCTGGTTTGGGCTTTGGGTTAGCCATGCTATGGTTAAGAACAGGATAAGTCATATCATCATCAGAATCCAAAGAGTAAAAGTTTTCAAAATCCATAACTTTTCTTCTCAAAAGGGAAATTGATACACCTTGGTTGGTTAAAGATTGCCAATACATCATCCTTTCATCATAAAAGATTTCTTTTGCAACTTCAAAATGAATGTCTTGGAGGATGTATCGCGTTTGAAGATCCGCAACCTTGGTTTTAAAATCAGTAAAGGTGGAGGTTGCGGTTTCTGTTGATCCAGCTCTCCTAAGACCTGATGAAATGATAATGATCCTGAATCTTTACTTAGTGAATAGGTTTTACTTCTGTTATAGCTTGAGGAATTATCACTGAGTCCGTTCAGTGTTATTCCATGTTACTTATGCTGTAACTTATTTTTATAGTAATCAGGATCAGGATCAGGAGACGAACGAGTCTGTTCTGCAGTCTACTGATCCTATCCACTGAAGTGAAGACCTCCTGAAGACATCAAGATCATACTCAAAGAACCATCAGCAACGTCGAAGAATTAGCTGATGACAGGAACAGCATGCTCGTGATCTGAAGACGGAACTCAGTGATAGCAGGCTGCTCAATATCGTATGACATCCTGAAGATTCATCAGGATACAAGTGACCCTGAACAGCACCAGCTTCAGGACTCTAGTCACTGATTAGTATCCTGATTCTGAAGGATTAGTTTAATGTCTTAGTCTAATGCACAAAAGGATTATCCGCCTTTACTGACACAAAAGTACATAAGGACAGTCTCTTTACTGTTCCCTCCGTACTTATCAGACCTCAAGGCAACTGTTTACACACTTCCTCTTTTGCACACCATGCAAAGAGTATTTGTTTATAGTAAATAGTACAAAGGACCACTTACATTGTGACACGTACACAAAAGTGGTTCTGCATGCATTTAATGCATTGGGTATAAATAGGTCTTGAAGAGATGTTCTCCATACTTCTTCTTCATCCTAAATCTACCCGAATCCTTTCTTTCTTTATTCCCTCTATCTTCTTTCTTACATCTTCTCACTCTAGTGCATAGTGAAAGAACTTAGATTGTTTAGTTTAGACTTATTTGTCTTTTCTATTTCCGCAACAATCTGTAAATTCATTTTGTTTATACAACAAGAATTTAAAAGTGAAAACTTGTGTGATTATATTCAACCCCCCCCCCTTCTATAATCCCAAACACTATCCTTACTTGAAGGTCACCTCTTTGGGACCAACAAGTGGTATCAGAGCAGATACAAGCTCTCATTTTCTTCTTAGAAAAATCTTGTGATCCTCTCTTCTAATCCATGGCTCTTCAAGCTAAGGATAAGTACTTTGATACCGGCTCTGCTGGAAAGCCTCCTAGGTTTAACAAAGATAACTTCTCTTTTGGAAAACCAGGATGGAACTCTTTCTCTCTGGTTCTGATCCCTAGATTCCATACTTTCTGGAAAATGGACCACATGTGCCTACACAAACCGTCCACCCCATTCCTGCTGCAGCAGGCCAACCAGCTGTACCTGAACGGCAACTGGTAAAGCCTGTAACTGACTGGAATGATGAAGAGAGACGCCTGGTCAACATTGACACTAAGGCTAGGTCTCTCATCGCCATGTCACTCCCTAACGATGTATTCCATTCTGTCTGCCACCTTCGATCTGCTAAAGAAATATGGGACACTCTCTGTGTTCAATATGAAGGTACTGCTGTTCTCATGGAATCAAGAAAGATTTTCTTGGTTCGACAGTATGAAAGCTTTATTCATCAAAAAGATGAAACTCTCTCCCAGCTGCATCAGAGATTCAACTGTCTTCTGATTGATCTGAAGACTATCGGTACTACCTACTCTAACTCTGAGGTGGTTACCAAGTTCATGGAAGCTCTTCCTGAACATTGGGAAATCTACACCTCCTGCTTAACTATGTCAAAGGACATAAAGACACTCACACTAAGTGAGTTGTACGGTATTCTTCTCAACCGTGAACAACAGAAGAAACTGAAAAAGAATCTCATAAGAGATTCTAAAGATACCAAAAGTAACTCTGTTGCATTGGTCTCTGACTCAGTTCCTACTGTCGCACTCCTTCTTCAGTAACTATTACTGAATTAGAATCTTCTGACTCTGACATGTCAGAAGATCCTGAATTCAATGAATCTCTTGCTTTATTAACCAGATCTTTCAAGAAGTTTGCCAAAAAGGGAAACTTCCACAAAAAGAAACATCTTACTATTACTGACAAGCCTAAATCAGACCCTATTGATAAGGCTACTGCTATCTGCTACAACTGTCAGGGCAAAGGACACTTTGCTAATGATTGCAGGTACAGGAAAAGTCAGTTTGCTCCCTCCTCTGCCAAATCTTCTTCTAAGAACCCCAAATACCAGCGCCTGAAAGAAAAGTACAAAAAGATGAAAATTCAGCGCAAGGGTAAAGGTCTTATCGCAGAAGACTGCGACTAGGATGATGTCTCCTCTGATGACTCATCGGATGAGGAAGACACTCAAGTGGCACTGATGGCCATTATTGAGGAACCTACCTTAGCTCTCATGGCTAAGATAGAAGAGGTCCCTGAAGAGATTCCTCCTCAGGCTCCTGAAGCTTCAACCTCTGCGACTGATTCTTCCAGTCAGGTACCTATTCCTCTCGTCCCTCTTGAAAGCTTAACTCAGCTGGACCTGGTCACTCTTGATCTTTACAAAGCCCTGAATGGTAAAACCTCTGCTGAAAAAATGAATATTGACCTTCGTGGTCAACTCAAAGAATGCCAAGAAAAAATAAAACAACTTACCATTCTGGAAGAAAACTATAAAGACCAGGTCACTGTAAACAAAACTCTCTGTATTGAAAGAGAAATGGCTCTTGCTGCCAAAGAAAGAGCCCTGGCTGAGTTAAACGCTGAAAAAGTCACCATCAAAGGATGGAGTGACGCTTCTAAAAAGGTTGATGAAATATTAGCCTCAGGAAGAAATGTTAAAAACAAAAGGGGTCTTGGATACACTCATGGAGGAACTAAATCTGATAGTTCCATGCTCAAATTTGGAAAATTTGTTTCTTCTATCCCTGATCCCAATGCTCCTGAAAACATTCCTTCTTCTTCTAACACACACTCTGAAGGTGCTCCTAAGAGCAAAAAGAACACAGTCAAAGAAAAATCTAGCACTGTAACACCTTCAAAGACCAAGAATCCTAAACCCAAGAACAAAGTTCTGGGTGGTGGTCCTTCAGTCTCAGGATCAAAATCTTTTTCTCAGAATCCTGCTCCCAGACTGAAGATTGACCTGAAGCAAAAGACTCAGGAGAAGAAACCAATTCCTCCAATGTCCAATGCTAAAGGCATACTTGGTGCTGGTCCTGCTCACTTGAAGTTTAAAAACTTCCTGGACCACACTAAACGCTTTCAATATCGCAAATGTTATCACTGTGGATTAAACGACCATATTGCGAGTAAGTGTCCTGATGCTACCAAAGCTGAAAAATCAGCTAAGGTAAAGAAAAATCCTAAGACTGACAATTCAGTCAATGGAAAGAAGGTTGTCAAGACTGTCTCCTCAGTCAAGACTCCAGCCTCAAGAACTGATAAATCAGTTAAGGCTGCCACTGACTCCACCAGTCCTACTGATACTTCTGGATCCATAGTTCTATGGGTACCAAGAAAAACTTAAACTCTAAATTTTACAGGATAAGGGCATCTGGTACCTGGACAGTGGATGCTCTCGACATATGACTGGTTCGAAATCTGTCCTCTCTAACTACCGTGAAGAAAGAGGTCCTGCTGTGACCTTTGGCGGAAACGGTAAAGGCCAAACCCGAGGGTATGGCACACTGACCAACGGAGTAACTACGTTCAAAAGAGTTGCTTATGTTGAAGGCCTGATGCATAATCTTCTGAGCATCAGTCAACTGTGTGATAAGAATCACAAAGTCTCCTTCTCAAAGAAGAAGTGCAAAGTCAAAAACAGAAGAAAGGAAGTTATTCTCACTGGAGTGAGACATGCTGATATCTACATCATCAACATGAATACTTCCACTGACAACTTCTGCTTTGTATCTCGTGCTTCCTCTGATACAAATTGGCTTTGGCACAAGCGTCTTTCTCATCTCAACTTCAAGACGCTGAATCAACTCTGCATCAACAATCTTGTCATTGGTCTTCCTGACTTTCGCTATACAAAGGTATCTCTTTGTTCAGCATGTGAGAAAGGAAAACAGACCATGGATAGTTTCAAGTCCAAGCAGATTTCCTCCATCAGCTCTCCTCTACAACTTCTCCACATGGATCTCTTTGGACCCGTCAACGTCCAATCCATTGCTGGAAAGAAATACACTCTGGTAATCGTTGATGAATATTCTAGATATACTTGGGTGTTCTTTCTTCGATCCAAGAGTGATGCTCCTGAAGAAATCATTCTGTTCGCCAGGAAGATGGAAAGACTCAACAACCTTACTGTTCGATCAATCAGGAGTGACCACGGAACTGAATTCAAAAACAGTACCCTGGAAACCTTCTTCGATCAGAAAGGTATCTCTCAGAACTTCTCATCTGTGAGAACTCCTCAGCAAAATGGTGTTGCTGAGAGACGAAACAGAACCCTGATTGAAGCTGCACGATCAATGTTGAGTGAAGCCAACCTTGCCACTCAATTCTGGGCAGAAGCTGTTAACACAGCATGCTATACCCAGAACCGATCCCTGATAGTAAAGCGCTTCAGAAGAACTCCTTACGAACTCTTTCGTAACAGGAAACCCTCTATCGAACATCTCCATATCTTTGGTTGTGTCTGCTACATCCTGAACAACAAAGACAACCTTGGAAAGTTCGCTTCCAAGTCTGATGATGGAATCTTCCTTGGATACTCCTCTATCTCTAAAACCTACCGTGTGTTTAACAAACGAAGACAAGCCATAGAGGAAACGATTCATGTCAAGTTTGATGAATCGGGTCCTACTTTCCCTCACCCTCATGAAAACTCTGAAATAAATCAGTGGGCTGAGTCTTTCTTTCAAGTCCCTGAACCTCTCATTGTTGATCCAACTCCTCAAAACCTCCCTGATGGTTTTGAAGAAGATCCTCCTATACCATCCACTGAAATATCTACCCCACCTCTGATAAATGCCACTCCAATTACTCAAATCACACCATCTGAACCTGATCAACCCACCAACAGTGAAGACTTTTCTCAAACCACTGTTAGTGAGCCTACTCCCACAAATCTTCTCCCTGATCCATCAGCAAATGAAGCTTCCACTTCAGGACAGGTGTATCAGCCACCTGCTCTACGATGGACCAAGGATCATCCCATTGATCAAGTTCTTGGTAATCCCTCCTCTGGCATTAAAACTCGACGCCAATCTGGTAACGTCTGTCTTTATGTTAATTTCATCTCTGAAAATGAACCTAAAGAAATAGACGATGCTTTGCGTGATCCTGCCTGGGTCTCAGCCATGCAGGAAGAGCTTGCAGAATTCATCAGAAACAATGTCTGGCTTCTCGTCCCTAGGCCTCGAAAACGTACTATCATTGGTTCCAAGTGGATTTTTCGAAATAAACTTGATGAGATTGGTACGATTATTCGAAACAAGGCTCGCCTTGTGGCTCAGGGATACAGGCAGGAAGAAGGCATTGATTACGATGAAACCTTTGCTCCTGTAGCTAGGCTCGAATCAATTCGACTTTTCCTAGCCTTTGCAGCACATATGAACTTCAAGGTTTATCAGATGGACATTAAAAATGCCTTTCTGAATGGAAAACTTAATGAAGAAGTCTATGTGGCTCAGCCTCCTGGCTTTGTAGATCCTAAGTTCCCTGATCACGTCTACAAGTTAAACAAGGCTCTCTATGGGTTAAAACAGGTTCCTCGTGCCTGGTATGATACCCTCTCAACCTTTCTTCTCTCTAAAGGTTTTGTTCGTGGAAAGATTGATAGCACTTTATTTCTAAAGAAATATCCTAAGCATATCCTTCTTGTCCAGATATATGTCGATGACATTATCTTTGGATCCACAAATCCCAAACTCTGCGAAAAGTTTGAGTTGCTCATGAAATCTGAATATAAAATGTCTATGATGGGTGAATTAACATTCTTTTTAGGACTTCAGATCAAGCAATCTGAAAAGGGAATCTTTATCAATCAAGGTAAATATGTACATGAGATGCTGAAGAAATTTGATCTCACATCCTGTACACCGTTGAAGACTCCAATGGCTCCTCCTCTGTCACTTGACAAGGATTCCAAAGGGAAACCTGTTGACGTGACTCTCTACAGAGGAATGATCGGCTCTCTGCTGTATCTCACAGCTAGTCGCCCTGACATCATGTATTCTACATATCTATGTGCTCGTTATCAGGCTGAACCCAAAGAATCCCATCTGACCGCTGTAAAGCGGATCTTCAGATATCTGAAGGGAACTCCTAATCTGGGTCTTTGGTACTCCAAGGACTCAGGGTTCGATCTAACAGCTTATTCTGATAGTGACTTTGCAGGATGTAAGATTGACAGGAAAAGCACCACTGGTGGGTGTCACCTACTTGGTGGCAAGTTGGTGAGTTGGACTAGCAAGAAACAGAACTCTGTGTCCACATCAACTGCTGAGGCTGAATATGTTGCAGCAGGAATCTGTTGTGCTCAAGTCCTGTGGCTGAGAAATCAACTTCAGGACTATGACATACAACTTTCTAAAATTCCTATCTACTGTGACAATACCTCAGCGATAGCCATCGCCAACAATCCTGTCTTACACTCCAAGACAAAGCACATTGAAGTGAGGTATCACTTCATCAGGGATCATGTGATGAATGGTGATATTGAACTCCATTTTGTCCCTACTGAATATCAGCTTGCTGACCTCTTTACCAAACCACTGGACGTAACGCGTTTCAATATGCTCGTCAGTGAACTTGGGATGTTAAATCCTGATGATTGAAGTTTATCAGGACAAACAGTTGTTAAATCCTATAGAATAACTATTCTCAGGACTCTTTCTTTAACAACTCCTGAACTAACTCTCATCAGAGGATGACTCTATTCAGTACTTACAAAATCTCTGTTCAACATCCGAATACTGATGATTCTCAGGTAAGTACCTCTGCTCCTGAAACCTTATCGCATTAAATGTGATAAGAGGATTTTTCCCAAAACAGTGCTTATCTGATAAGTACTCCAATTCCAAGAAAACAAATCTTTCATCAAAATGGAATTATCCCCTGAAAAGGCGGTTTTTATCTTTTCTAATAAAACAAACTTTTCATCTGCACTGACACGTAATGGGACGTTTCCTGTTCCCCACAACGTGTGTCAGGCGCGTGAACGCGCGTAGAACATCCTTTATTCATCATTACGTTTGAATTTAGCCTCCCGTTTCTCTCTCATCCATTTTCTCTCTCCTACCACGAGGTATAAAAACCTCACTCGTAATCCATTACACTCTTTACGCTCACATAATTCTCTCTAAGCAATCAAGCAAGAAAAAGCAAGAATTTTTTTTTTCTCAAGAACACCAAGAACACTCACCACTTTTCCTTAATAAGATCATCGTAAGTGTTTCTTTACTCTTGTTCTTTCTACATTTTAAGTTGGCATTCTTCACCTAAACAGCTTATTTTGTTCAACGTTTTTCCAAAAACCCTAAGATCACTTCGTTTGATCTTAGTTTTCCTAAAGTCTTCTAAGATTTTTGTTAAAACAGTTTATATGATTCTCTTATTTCTTTTAAGAACAATCATAAACTCTTATTTTGATATCTACTCATCAAAATAAAAGTTTCTTTTTAATACCAAAACACATTCCTTTTGTGTATTTTGGTATCTAATCCATTCCAAGTATAAAGGATTTCACCACTTTTATGAACATATTCTGTGTTCATTGAAAAGTGAAGAAAAATGCATATTTTGGATTCTTAATCATCCACATATGTTGTTTTTATGTTTTAACAGAATGGCTGCTACTACATCTACTTCTTTGGACGCCCAGCTCTCCTCTGAGGCCACGACGCTGATGACTGCCACTGGAAACCTTCCCATAATCATTCCCCAGCATGACCTGCAGTTCAAACCCAACAACGTGATTGGGCAATTTGATCTCCCTGCCAACAAGGCGTTTCTGAAGCCTGCCAGGGACTTCCTTCTGTCGTGTCCCCTGAAGACGGCGTTCACTATCAATCCAGCGCCCAACAAGCCCCTCCTTCTACAACTGTGGTCTACTGCCACCACTGCCCAGGAGAGGAACTCGAAGGGCAAGATGCATGAGGTGATCAAGTTCCAAATCAAGGACGACATCATCTCCTTCGGCATTGGGACTCTGAGGAACGTCCTCAACTTTCCCAAGAAGCAGAAGTTTCCTCCTGCTCCTACTCCTGACGAAGTCATCGCGTTCCTTGATGACATCGGCTACAAATGGCCTGTAAAGGAAGGCCACCCACTGGTGAAGACTGCTGCCACTGTCCACAAGACGGGGCTAAACGCGACGTTCTATTATATATGGAACACGTTTGGTCTCAGTCTGACAGGGAAGACGGGGAGCACAGAGCAATTCCCCACCGTCATACAGAACATGGTCTACTCTGCGATCAAAAATCGCAAGTTTGACTATGTCCGCTGTATCTGGGACGATATGATCAAGAAGATCAAGAACCGCACCAGGGTGGTGAACGTCCCCTACACCCGGTTCTTCACTGCAGTTCTGGCACTGCACATGGGTAACAATTACCCAACAGAGGGAAACTTCAACAACTACGCCCTAGGCGTGAAGTTTCTGGAGCAGCTGTCTGCTAAATCAGATGATGTTCCTCTGTCTACAGTCCTGGTTGTCCCTGACGCACAACCAACCGCAGAGGAACAACCCATCTCTGCTCCTGACCAAGGTATGTTTTCTCTCTTCTCTTCCAAACCACCTTCTTCTTCTTCCATGCATGCTATGTCAGTAGCTAACCCTATACTGACTTCCCCAGCTGCAACAACATCTTCGGCGCCTCTGAAGCGCCCTCCTCCCTCTGGCTCCTCTCCTCCACCACAGCCCAAACGCGCCAAATCCAAGGCGCAAAAGAAAAAGAAGGCACCAGCGGGTAAGAAATACTATATTACCCTGCCTCAAATGTTTAATAAACCATCTCCTTTATCTAAAACTTCTTCACCTGCAGATACTTCCATCTCTGCTCCTGTCCAACAAGAACCTGAGGTTGTTCATCTCGAACACTCAGAGAACGTGGAGAGTACTCGCTCTGATACCCTCCTAGCCTCAGGTAATACTTTTAAGCATAGTATTACCATTTCTTCTTTTATGAAAGCTAATGAGTCTTCTAGTACTCACTTAGCTACTCTGTTTACAGGTTCTTTAGGAGCAGATGTTGAAGGGCACCCTCAACTCCATCAGGATGACCCATTCAACGACTTCGTCTTCACGGATGCCGACCGACAACTGAACGCTGCTGAGCTTCGTCGGCAATCCGCTGAAAGGCAACTGCAGGAGGTCCGCACGGCACTCCAGCAACAAGAGGACGCCCACAAGGCCCAGCTTTAGGCCTTGGAACTTGAGCTTGCAGCAGCCAAGGCCGCTGCTTCTGCCGCTGAAGCCGCCGCAGCCTCTGCCACTGCTGCCGCTGCCGCTGCCGCCCCTGCTCCTACTGGTGTCACCATCACCATACCTTGTCTGGATACCATCCATGACAAGGTCTCTCAAGTGGCTACCTCCTCTTCCTCCCTTCAGGCGTCTGCAGACGACCTGAAGGCCACGGCGTTACCCGCTCTCTCCACAGCGGTCAACAACAACTCCACCTCCACCACCAACTTCCAACAAATCGTGGTGCAGAGGTTGGATACGCAGGAGAGTGGCCTTCGCGCCCTCCAGGAGAAAGTGGCTGAACTTGTCACTGCAGTGAACTCGCTGACCACTGCTCCTCCTCCGCCGCCATCGTTCACCACGGCCGACAGGGAACTCCTCCAATCCCTGCTCTCATCTTCCTTCATCAACAGGAAGCTGAACGCCAACATGGCCTCTCTCCTCCAGCGGAGTATTTCAACAGCTGCCTTGCAACAGGCACCTGTTGAGGGGGAGAGACAGCCGAGAGACCATTCCGTTTATTCCCCCTCCACCAACTGGAGAACCAATGAACAAGGGGGAACGAACGAGAATGAGGATGATGATGAAGATGATGATGATGATGAAGATGATGACACCTTCTTCGTCGAGAAGGTTCCAACCTCAACGCCCACTCCAGGGCCTGCACAATCTCAGGGGGAGAACCCCGGTGCACCTGGTACGTTACTATTACCATCCTCTCCCTCATCCTCTGATAACCAACCAATCTCTACTCTCCTTAAATCTAAACCTACACCTGAAACCATCACCCTTGACACCTCCTCTGAAGACTCTCCAATAAACAACCTACAAATGGTTGTCTACCAATCACCCAAACAACCTACCCCTGAACCAACACCTCATTCTTCTCCTAAACAAACCTCTGAACCTGAAAACCAAGAAAACTCTGACTTTCAGGATGTGAACTTTGGTTCTGTCACTGGTGAGATTATTCGCCTCATGGAGAATAGTCCATCAGAACAGACAAGAGCCGAATTAAGCAGAATGACTTTCAGAGTAACTCCTCTAAACCCTGAATCCATTCCTTCTAAACCAACCCGCTTTAACCCTGAAGCATCCTCTTCCAGAACCCCTGAAATAAGAGCCCCTCCTGAAACCATTTGCCTATCATCAGATGATGAATTCATCTCTGATGACTTCTCTACCCCTGCTTCTTCTCCCAGATCTCCTCCCTCTAACTCCCCTAGATCTGAAGGTGAGAATTACCCTGACAACTCTGCTATTGTCAACAGGGATGGGCGTTTAGACGCCGTGATAGAGCGACTCGAGAGTACAAGAGTAAAAATTCCTCTTCGTACCTCTTGGGACTCCGAGTTCGCCTATCTATCACAGAAGGAATACAACGCTGCTGTACAGGCTCAGGAGGAGCACAATAAGAAGCAGAAGGAAGCCTTCCTCTCCGCTCAAGCCGCTCGAAGGCTTGCATCGGATTTTGTTGAAGAGGACTCTGAAATAAGTGCTGATCCTGTTCTAGCACAGAAGGCCGCGCTGAAGGTCTTCAACAGAAACGCTGAAGTTCAGTTTGAAGAAGTAAACACAGAGCTTGACTGGTGCAGAGACCGCCTTCACCTCAGAAAACATGGTGCTGCTATCTCTGGAATCCATCTCAGCCGAACTCGCGGCAAAAGAGCAAAAACATGGATCACCGTCAAACGCTCAGGAGTCAAGGATGTGCAACACACTCTTGACAAGTTGGAAAGATACAACTTGTCAGAGTGGAATGAAATCAGAAGCCTACTTCCCAAAGCCAACAGAAACTATCGGGCTGAAGTAGAAGAAGTCATTAATGGACTTATTGCACGCATCAGAAGAACAACTGAAATTTCTGATGACCTTCTCCAGCCTTCTTCAGCACTGCCTCAGCCACCTGTTCGAAGATCAGCCGGTGCTTCAACAAGGAGACCAACTCCTTGCATGCCCAGGATGGTTGTCAAGCCACTGGACCTCTCGATGCTTGATATTTCACTCCCTCCAGGAGTCTCTCTCTCTGAAGGACAAGTCATCAGAGAACCTGTTCATGGTATTTGTGTAAGCGACAACTCCAAGATTCTACGCTTTCAGCGTTTCAGCGAGCTACACAAGGCACCATATGAACACTTGGTTTCTGTTCTCTTCACTACTCAAAGAGACAAGAAAAACCAAGATAATAAAGAGATTATTCGCACTGTCAGAGCTATACTCGATCATAGACTCGCCTTCAGCAATACTCCTGTTCCAATCGTAGTCAAGACTGAAGAATTTAGCGAAGACTCTGATAGTTAGAATATTTTTGTAAATTTTGCTTTCAGTACTTCACTTATGTACTCTTGTATTTTCTTTACTCTTGTAACCTGTTTGAGATTAATGAAAATGCAATTCAGTGCATTGTACTTTATTCCATCATAGTACTGAAAAAGATCCCTCAAAACAGTAAATGGGACATGTACCTTTATGAGTTCTATTTCCTACTGTTTTATCTAGACTTAGAATTTTTTTTTCTTTCTAGACTTAGACAATTTCTCTATTGTCTTATCATTATCATTTAGGGGGAGATTGTTGATCCAGCTCTCCTAAGACCTGATGAAATGATAATGATCCTGAATCTTTACTTAGTGAATAGGTTTTACTTCTGTTATAGCTTGAGGAATTATCACTGAGTCTGTTCAGTGTTATTCCATGTTACTTATGCTGTAACTTATTTTTATAGTAATCAGGATCAGGATCAGGAGACGAACGAGTCTGTTCTGCAGTCTACTAATCCTATCCACTGAAGTGAAGACCTCCTGAAGACATCAAGATCATACTCAAAGAACCATCAGCAACGTCGAAGAATTAGCTGATGACAGGAACAGCATGCTCGTGATCTGAAGACGGAACTCAGTGATAGCAGGCTGCTCAATATCGTATGACATCCTGAAGATTCATCAGGATGCAAGTGACCCTGAACAACACCAGCTTCAGGACTCTAGTCACTGATCAGTATCCTGATCCTGAAGGATTAGTTTAATGTCTTAGTCTAATGCACAAAAGGATTATCCGCCTTTACTGACACAAAAGTACATAAGGACAGTCTCTTTACTGTTCCCTCCGTACTTATCAGACCTCAAGGCAACTGTTTACACACTTCCTCTTTTGCACACCATGCAAAGAGTATTTGTTTATAGTAAATAGTACAAAGGACCACTTACATTGTGACACGTACACAAAAGTGGTTCTGCATGCATTTAATGCATTGGGTATAAATAGGTCTTGAAGAGATGTTCTCCATACTTCTTCTTCATCCTAAATCTACCCGAATCCTTTCTTTCTTTATTCCCTCTATCTTCTTTCTTACATCTTCTCACTCTAGTGCATAGTGAAAGAACTTAGATTGTTTAGTTTAGACTTATTTGTCTTTTCTATTTCCGCAACAATCTGTAAATTCATTTTGTTTATACAACAAGAATTTAAAAGTGAAAACTTGTGTGATTATATTCAACCCCCCCCCTTCTATAATCCCAAACACTATCCTTACTAGAAGGTCACCTCTTTGGGACCAACAGTTTCACACTCCGAAGAAAGCCTAATTCTCTCGGCGTTGGCCTCGAGTAAGTCCTTTTCCAGGGTGTGAACCAAGGTGTCCTTTTCCGAGACAATCGCTCTTAGATTCAAAATTTGATGTTGATAGGCATCTAAGTCCATGGCTTTCAGTCTAAGTTCAAACACCTCCTTTTCTAGCTTAACTAGGTCGGGACTCTTAGTTGCGGAAACATCCTCGGGTGGGATAACTAAGGTCTCCTCTGATAAATCCATTTCCCTAGTGTCATAACTAGTGTTCAGGTCGGTGTAGTTGATGGGAGGCATAGCTACACGAGGGGTTCTAGCCTTAATGCCTTCCCACGTAGGCTGGGTGTTGGTCGGATCACTAGCAGGGACAAAGATAGGTCTATTTGGAGCGGGACTTGTGGGTGGACTACCTGAGGTACTGTTTGACGGACTTGTGGTTCTAGTGATGGTCTCACTGTTTATTACTTCGGTGTAAGTGACGGTCTGTCTAACATATTCCTCGGTAACGTGTCCTCCTACAAGGGCAGGCTTGGGCTTGGAGGCGGCCATATCCTCAAAGTTATACAGATGTGAAGGTGCCTTTTCTAAAACATGATTTTCAGATAGACCTAGGCCGGGTTTAGCTTTATAAAAAGGATTTTTATTGGCATGCTGGGTGAGAATACTCAGAGTCTGTTCAGATTGTCCTCTTTTGAAATTGTTGTCCTCAAGCTCTTGAATTTTTGAAAACAGTCTAGTTCTTTCTTCCGAAAGTAACTGGAATTTGATTGTGAGTTCTCCATGGTCACTGTTAAGTTCCTCATGGGATTTTTGGAGACACACAAGTTTGTTTGATAGGTTGGACTCTCTAATGCTAGACTCAAGGATCTCACGGTTATAATCTAAAGTCAAATCCTCGAGAGAGCTTTTATAAATGGCACTGTCGATTCTAAATTTCATGACGAGAGTCCTTTCCGACTGGAGACTTCTCTCTAAGTCACAAATTTTAGCTTCTAACATTGCCACAGTATCAGTAATATCGGGAATAGTGGATACCTTAGATGGATCGATGTCTTGGTAAGTGCTAGGACCAACAGCTTCCGGTCCTTCGAAATCAGCCATCAAGCACAAACCCTTCACCATGTGGTCATCCTCATCCAAGCTCTCTTCCTCGCATACCCAATTTTCTTCATCTACAAGCAAGGCAACCCCTTTCTCCTTCTTCCTCATCAAGGCAGCCTTTTTCTCAAAGTAGGCAGCATCCTTGTATTTGACTGTGCAGTCTTTGGCATAGTGTCCCAACTTACCACACTTGTAGTAAGTATTAGTGGGACTTGCGGTTTGTTGAGGAGCGGGGTTTTGGTTCATGGGAATCGGGGGTCGATTTGACCTTTGACCTCCTTGGTCGGTTGGAATGGGTTGATCTTCTCTTGGAGTTTGTCTGGAGCTGCTTCCCCGTTGATCACCTCCATTGTAGTTTCCTTTGCCACGGTCCATTCTCTCATCTGACCACCGATTGCTTCTCTCATGTTCAAACCCATATCCCGGTCCTTGATCATGTCTTCCACCATCATTTCTGCCTCCGTACCCGCTTTCATACCCTTGACGGTTGTTATACCCAGACTCTGGCATATATTGCCTTGTGTTCCCTCGATAGTTGTAGTCAGGATTCTAACCTCTCCAGTTTCCTTGAAATCCGGACCCTCCTTGATAATCCAAGTACGTGTTATCTCTTCGGGAGTTGTCTCTGAACCACCCTTGGTCTTCTCTATATCTTCCTTGCTCGTTCCGGAATCTTCCCTGATCGTATGACTGAAACCTGTCACCCTGTTGATAGTCTCATCTTCCTTGATTGTTGAACTGAGCTCTGTCCATCTGATAATGTCCTCCCCTGCCTTGCCCCATCCGGCTTCCTCCTTGAAATCCTGATCCCCGGGATCTGTTGAATACTCGGTTTGCGTTCAGCTTTTGCACATTGTGCGAGATTAGGGCAAGTGACTCATTCATGTTGATGAGTTCTTCATCAGAAATAGTGATGATCAAGGGATCATCAGGATGTTGTATACTAGGACCAAAGTTCGGATTAAACTCTTGGTTGAAGTCTTCTTGATGATACTGAGGAGGTACATTGTTGTACTGAGTGGATTGAATTGGAGCAGAGTTCGGTCCTCCAAAGGGCACAGCGGACAGTGCCAGATGATCAACAGCCTTCTTGGTTCTTCCACTGGTAATGAACTCTTCATGCTGAACCATCATACTGAAAAGATCGTGTAAACCCATAACTCCCAGATTTCTGCTCAGTTGGATGTTAATAGCCAAGTTTTGCCATTCTGGAGTCAGATTCTTCAAGAACTTTACGTTGACTTCGTACTTGGTCTTGTCAACTCCTAGCCTTCTCAGATCGTTGACAAACGAGTTCAGTCGTTGATAGGATTCGGTTAGGGATTCGTTTTCCCGGGCTTTGAATCCTTCATAAGCGTTCAGCGCGCTCTCCTTTTGGCTTTCCAGGGCAGTTTCACCGCCCTGCATCTGCTGCTCAATCTCGAGCCAGACATCCCGTGCGTTGGTCAGACTATCGACTCTGGCATACATATCATTCGGGAGTGCCATGATCAGGAGAGTGAGTGCCCGTTTGTCAATGAGGTGACGAGCCCTCTGTTCTGGGTTGTACATATCTACGGGTTTTTCAACGACATATGCCGGTAGCTCAGGGCAGTTGTCCGTCCGTGGGACTGCGGCTACGGTGACTGTCGGTCTGATCGGGCCTTCACGTATGGATTTCATCAGGTTCTCGTCTAGAAGGTCAAGGAAATGAATCATTCTTCGCTTCCACTGCTGATACTCGCCCATCACCAAGACGGGAGGGCGAGACTCGGATCCGATGCCGATAATCTCTTTCGATATCTCGTTCTCTCAAAGAGGATCTCCTTTGATTGAATCACTTGGCAAGAAAAAACTTTTGGGAAAAAAATAGATACCTTGAGCGCCTTGGGACACAGTTAGCTTTAAGTTTTGAAAAATTTGGAAAGTAGCTAAGTGTCGGATTCGAGGAAAATTTTTGCAAGAGTTTTGGCTCAAAGAGGCGAAATCCGATCTGGAAACTGATGTTTTCCGAATCGGATTTGGCTCACAGGTAAGGGTTCGGAAAAACTGATTTTCCGATTCGGAAAAGAGTATTTTCCGATTCGGAAAAAGTTGGGTTCGGAAAAAGCTTCAATTCGGAAAAGTGAGAAACAAAGGAGCAAAACCCCAAGTCAGATGGCCAATTTCCCGATTCGGAAAACAAGTTGTCCGATTCGGAAAAGGCACAAAATCCGATTCGGGGAATAGTACAAATTCCGATTCGGAAATTTTGAACTGAAAAATCAGCTCATGTTTTCCGATTTGGAAAACCTGCACAGAAGCTCCGAAATTTTTTCCAAAACAGCCCAAAAGCACTTAAAAAATAAGTGTTAAGACCCCCAAATGGTGTAAAAATAGTATAAAAGCCTAGGGAAATCACTTAACACTTAAAACCACTTCTTTTAAAGGTCTTTTTGGATCAAAACAACCCAAAAAGTTTTGAAATAAAAATTTTTAAAAACCCTTTTAAAACAAGAATCAAGCCAAGGAAACAAAAATGGATCTTGCTCTGATACCAATTGTTTATCCCTAAAATCAATGAGAACAAGATGGAGAGAAATCAATAAGAAAAGATAGAACAACAAGAGATTTTATGAATGCTTCAATGGCTAAATATGATATTCAAGAAAGTTGCACCAAAATATTGATTGAAAAGCATTACAAAAACCCTAGATATCTCTTACTATATATAGGAGAGTAAGAGAATTACAAAAGGACATAAAAGGCCCCCGAAGTTTAAGACTTCTAAACAGGGGCATACAAACAACTAATGTTCAACTGAAATGGAAATTACACAACTGAAAGCTATAAAAGATAGACTTCTGACTCTTCACAATACTGAAGGTCTAACAGTTAACTATTTGCTTTGCCCACTATGTGATGTGGTTTGGACTCATGTGATCATTTGTTTCTTTCATTCACTTTGGCAATAGAGATTTGAGACATTCGTATACGATAACATTTGGATATCCCGATGTTTAGCTTCAATATGACATGGATTACATGGTTTCCTAATTTGTGGTTGAAGAGTGGAGATAGATGTGCTTTGAGGTTGTATATCTCACAATGCTTTGGTATATATGGTCGTTCCGAAATGTGACCATATTTGGCGAGACAAATCTAAAGAAAGCGGATAGCTTTGACAGGATTGTGACTCAAGCTTATTTTCGAGTTTCTAATAGGAATAGCAAATATAAAATTAATTGGGCGGGTTGGCATGAAAAACCCACTCCTGGCTCTTTCCCGTTTGTAATAGTTTGCTCTAGCGTCTTGCTAGTTTTTAAAAAATTTTCTTTGTTGTTCAAAAAGAAGAATAACTTGTTTATGATTCTATTGTTAGAAGTCCACTTCAACATCACTGTTTATGTCAAAAATCGCACTAGTCAATTGTCGTGTAAAATAAGTGAGGTTTAACCGTCGAGAGAAAGAAATTACAGTCGATAATAAGTGCGACGAAAAGTAAAATGACACAAAGGATTTGATGACGCAGGAAAAACCTCTCGAAGGAGAAAAAAACCTGCGGTCGACTGAATAACGGTCGACAGTGTACTATGGCACCAAATAGGGGTGATGTCCTTCAAGATTACAGCGTGCGTCGAACGATTACAACAGGAATGTAGATGCAATCGAATGTAATAGAAAGTATAATAGTTGCTAGAGAAAGTATAATAGTTGCTTCCAGAATTGTTCGGGCTTCGAGTGTTGTCCTCGTTGCTATATATATTAATCTTGATAACGGTCGTGCATTTAATGTCTTCAACGGTCATAACGGACGTCGCATTAATTAAGATTAAATCTGTCTTGATTGCCTTTAAATGATCTTGGACCAGGTCTTTAACTGCAAGCGAGATGTCCGGTAACTGACGATTTCCTGTAATCAATAAGAGAACTCACGATAGAGGTTACCGTTAATAATACGTCGTACGTCTTATACAGAAATGTCGTTCGACTGGTCGTTAGACTTATTCAACCGATTGTCATATTTGTTCAAGGGTATTATTAAGTTTATCTTAGGACCTTATCTTAATACAGGATTATCATCCTGAAAAATATCTTACGATTATAGTCTGTCGTCGTGCGATCATGGATTTTTACCCAAACAGTTTGCCCCCAAGATTTAGAAAAATATTATAATATTTTAGTAAAACTTTTATTCATAAGACGAGAGATCAATGAACGTTGTTTAATGGCTCTAATTGCGTGGCGCGGATGACATCATAGAGCCGTTAAGCGACGCGTGCCCTTTAACGGCTAATTGGGGACGCGTGGCAGGTTTCTTGTGATGATTCACCCTTAATTTGGTTACTATAAATAGAACGTCATGAATTAAGAGAAGATTTTACAAAATTGTTTTCTAATTCTCCGCTGATTCGCAAAATCATTCCCCGATCGTAATCCGTCCTAAAATTCGGCAAAGATTTCGAGCGACTAGGGCATATAAGGTATCCTTCTCTTCCCTTAGTTCATGCGTCTGAAATCAATTGCAAAGAAGAGTGCGAGAGGTCTAGACGTTCTTAGGTTTACACAATTATGAGATAGCTTAGATCGACTAGATTGTGTAGTATCAATGGAGGTTAGGAGTTCGATTAGCAAAAGTTTAGACGTTGGCGAGTTGAGAGAATTTTCAGGGTTGCCGGAAGGTACCCAAATTAGAGTGGCCGGAGAAATTCGGCCGGCGGATGCTCCGACGGGGTTCTTTGCCCTGTTCGAGTATCCGTTCAAGATCGGGTTTCGATGGCCTTACTCCCCGTTGTCCAGGGCCTTCATGACTCGTTGCGATATTTCTCCTGGACAACTGATGCCCCAGTTCTGGAGGGTTATTCAAGTCATCGAATGAGTGACTCGGGATTGGGGTCATCCTCCCTTCTCTGTCGACGACCTCCTCTTCGCCTACAACGTGTCGAAACTGCCTTACAACCATTACGGGTTGTTTCCCAAGGGTAGGAATGATGCGATGCTCGTTCATCGTACTCAAGTAATCGATCGAGGCTGGAAGTCTCAATACGTCTTTGTACAGTAGTCATCGGTTGTAGGAGATGGGTCTTGGGTCGTTCCTGAATGGAACTCAAATGGTAATTTTAGTTTCAATTTGTTTCTTTTTGTTATATTGCTTTATATGATTTACTAATCGTGTGTCCTTCTTTGCAGGTATTGAGTTTACATTCGAGGAGTCGGCCGAAGCGATCGAACGTTTCTTGAGTTACAGTGTAACTGATCGTACGTTCAGGATGTCAAAAGGCGGCGAGGAAAGTGACGTCAAACCCGAGGTCCAAATTCTCGAATCGGAGGACATGGAAGGTAAAAATCGTATGTTTTTTAAATTCTTTAAGTCATTCGATTAAGTTATTTGATTTTCACTAATCAAACTGTGTTTTTTGTAGGATCTGCGGCTAAGTCAAAGAAGGCGGCGACTATGGAAGCCGCTGCGAGGGCTGCCAAAAGAAAGGTCGTAGCTGCTGAAGGTTCGACGACCAAAAGGACTCGATCGTCGTTCATCGGGGGAGCCCTCCACCTAAGGATGCCAAACGAAAGGCTGAAGGTGGAGAGGAGGCAATCCCTCTAAATTTTGCCCCTCCGAAGGGGGTACTTGGTCAATCCTCTTCGGGGGTTGACAAGGAAAAAGGCGTCGAAGGGTCTGGTCTTACGACCATGACCATAAAGATGCCTTCAGGCTTCATGATGGATGACGTCATTAGGACGGCGTCCATTTTCCCTGTCCTGGAACAATTCCACTCTCCTGCTCAAAAGGCGCTGATAACACCAAAATTATACATGTTCTCGTTGAACTTAATTGCATGACTTTACCCCATTTCTCACCCATTTCTGATCATTTCACTCACTAAATGAGCTTATTAATGTTTATGAAGGATTTGGAGGCCGTGGAACGGAAAAGTACGAAAAAAGGCGAGAAAACGTGAAAAATGCACAAGTCCAACACAGTAGGCACTTGGCGATCGCGAAATCCTCAACCTGGCGTCGCCAAGTTCGATAAAGATGAAGACCGGAGCTTGACCTAAGTGTCTGGCATCGCCAAACCTGCAGTCTGGCGATCGCCAGATGTCCCCTGGACGTTTTCTTTTAAATACCAGCCTTCCCCTTCAGTTCAAAGCATGAATTTTTTGGTACGGGATACGAGGAGAAACGAGAGTGAGAGTACGAAAGGTGTCGATACGCTGCGGGAGTCGATCTTTGATCATCCGTCGTTGTACTATCGGTATCATGTCGATGTCTACTTTTGTTTATGTTTTTATTATGATTAGTGAGTAGTTTTTAGTGGTGCTTATCATGGTCGATGAACCATTGTGGATGATACTTTTGTGATTTTGGTTTGTTTTGATTAATTGAATGTATGTTATGGTTCTTTTCTGATTGATAGTGTTTTGGCAATTTGAATTCATTTGGTTGGGTGTATTTGTTGGACCAAAGCAGATAGACTCCGAAAGGATAATCAACCTACCTTAGCCTGACCTTGGACCAAGAGGTTGTGTTAAGGGGTTACTTGGACCAAGAGTGACCAGATAGTAGAAGAGTCATTGCAATATTAATCAGGACTGGTAAACCGAAATTGTGGACCAAACGATTTAGGATTGGGATTAGGAGGATCGTGTCCTAGTTATTGACCATAATCTTCACATGTTAGGGTGTCCCAGACTTAAATTCCTACAATAGTCAAAACAACCAAACTTTTGACCTATTCATATCATCCATTTTGGGGATTCACTTTACCATGATAAGTACTGCTTTTTTTCCTTAATATAATCTTAAATCAGTCTTTTAATTGCTTTCTTAGTTTTTACTTAGTTAGTTATCTTTTTAGTATTAAAACCTTTTTCATAAAAAAACTCCCCTCTTAGGTTAATTAAACCGATTTAGACTCTAATCTACGATAACTTGACCGTTCCCAGTGGTAGATACGATACCTGGACTTTCCTACACTATATTACTCACGATCAGGTACGCTTGCCTCTATATGTGGTAAGACAGTGGCTAGGCATTAGAGGTTAAAACTTGTTACGCTTTTTATGTATGATAATTACCGCATCAGGCGCGTATGTATGGAGCAGGTGGATATCGAAGACCTGGATGCGTCTGTCACCGGTCTGTCTTATTTGGTAAGCTTTTCTCTTGATCGTACGACTTTTATTTAATCGTACGTTTTTTAACGCTTCTTTTACTTTTTTTTTGCAGGCCTTCCAGACCAGCCTTAGCCTCCATTCGAGGATGGCTAAGATTAAAGAGGAGATGTCGGCCAATCAGGCCGACACAAAGCAGGCTAAGAAAGAGGCTGAGAAGGCCAAGAAGAAAGCGGTTCAGCTGGCCGACGAGGTAAATGCCAAGTCGGTTCAGATTGGGGACTTAGAGTCCAAGCTGGATCTGAGCGAGTGCTTTCAGACTGAGCAACGTGAGAGGTTGAAGATCTCTCTTGATCGTACGCGGGACCTGGAGAGGGAGCTGCTTGAGGTTCGTCGAGAGAAAGTCGAAAGGGAGGAGGCTCTTTCGTCGAAGATCCAGGAGCTTGAGGACGATGCTGCCCTGGTTCGAGTGGTCGCACGAGCCGCACTTATGCATCGTTTGGTCGTTGGGACTAGTACCCAAAAGATGGCATCTGACGAGGTGGCAGCCTTCCGAGAGCTAATGGGGTCTGAGGACCTTTTGGACGACGATGACCTGAAAGACCTCGACGAGGAGAAGACGACGGATGACAAAGCTAATGAGGTCGAAGTTGCGGTTGCTGGGGAGGGAGATGTTGAAGAGAAGGCTCCTGGATCCCAACCTGAGGCTCGGACCAATGTCGAAGAGATCTCCGTCGTCGACCCTCCGTCATCCGACGTCCCTTCAATTTAGTTTTAGTTTCTTTTCTATAATCGTACAGTTTATTTTTTGTACTTTGCCGTTTAGGCAAATATTTTTGAACATTAATCAATGATTTTTGTTTTATATCGTGCGTCATAGCTTTGTATCATGTGTTTTTAGTTCTTTTGTCATTTTGCATGCTTTTATTTATCTTGTGTTTTAGCTTTATAGAAACGTTTCTTTTGTACTCATAAGAGTATTCGTGCGATTGGCGAGTTATCTTGCGCTCTTGCGAAATAGTCGTGTGTTAAAGCATTTATCTTGCGATTGTAATCGTGCGATTTCTGCGATAAGCATGCTTTGTTTTTATCGTGCGATACTTGCGATTTGTCGTGCGATACCTGCGAAGAAAATGACTAAGGGGTGGCCGTTGGCTTGGCCAACGGCGCTCCGATGCTTAAGTCAGTAATAGATAATAAAGGGTAAATCATATGTAAATAGGTTAGAAATAACACCTTTTGAGGTGATGGGCATTCCAACTGCGTGGGATTTCCATACCTTCCATTGTCGTAAGTCTGTATGCTCCATTTCCAACAACTTTGGAAATTACGTAAGGTCCTTCCCATTTGATGGAAAGTTTTCCAACGTTTTGCTCTTGAGTGTTCTGAAATACACGTCGTAAGACATAATCTCCAATTTGGAAAATTTTGGCTTTTACCTTTTTATTGAAGTATCGTTCAATAGTTCCTTTCTTTGCAGCCATCGTACGTAATGCGTTTTCTCGAAGTTCTTCTAGGGCATCCAAGTCGTAGGACAAGTTTATAGCATTTTGATCGAACGTATGATTTCTGGTGACGGTTACTTGGGCTTCGATAGGTAGGACGGCTTCACATCCATATACTAAAGAACATGGGGTCTGTCCCGTTGATGCTCTTGGTGTCGTTCGATTTGCCCATAGAACAGAAGGTAGTTCTTCCACCCATTTACCTTTTGCTCCTTTTAGCCTCTTGCAGATCGAATTGATGATGACTTTATTACTGGATTCAGTCAATCCGTTGGACTGAGGATATCTTGGAGTAGATGTAACCAATTTGATCCCACGTCTTTCACAAAACGTACGAGTTTTCTCACTTATAAACTGTGAACCATTGTCACACATAATTTCAGATGGTATGACAAATCTGTATATGATGTTATTCTGGATGAAGGATATGACTTCCTTATCTCCGACCTGCGAAAAGGCATCAGCTTCTATCCACTTTGAAAGGTAGTCAGTAAGCGCAAGTAGATATACTTTTTGTCCAGGAGCAGGAGGTAATTTTCCCACGATATCCATTCCCTATTGCATGAATGGCCAAGGAATTAGAACAGAATGTAAAGGTTCAGATGGTCAATGAGTCATACCTGAATGTTTTTGACAAGCATCGCATCGTTGGACGTACCTTATTGCATCTTCTCGCAAAGTTGGCCAATAGTATCCTTGTCGTGAGATCCTGTTAGCAAGGCTTATGCCCCCTGCGTGGTTTCCACATTCTCCGTCGTGCATTTCTTGGAGAATTTGATTCATTTGAGCTTGACTCACGACGCATCATAAGAGAAGTCCAGATGTTGATCTTCGATAGAGTTGATCTTCAAAAATTGTATACCGTGAAGCTTTGGATCTCGTTTTTCGAGCTTCCATCTTATCTACGGGAAGATGGTCGTGCTTGAGATAGTTCCATATGTTGAGCGACCAATTGTAGATTTCTTCGTTCATCTGTACTTCTTCTTTTATTTCAATTGTTGGCATCGTGAGATGAAGTATAAGAATGTTTTCCATAGATGGATCGTTGAATGCAGATCCCAAATTAGCTAATGCGTCATCCTGTGTGTTTAGATCTCTTGGAATTTGCTCTATCGAGAAATGATCGAATCGTGCAACCCGCTCTTTGACGACCTTGAGATAACTCATCATCTTTGAGTCTTTTGCTTGAAAATCTCCATTTACTTGATTCACCACCAGTAAGGAGTCACTTCGTACGTTTAGGTGCTTTGTCCCCAGTTTATGAGCTATATCCAATCCAGCGATCAAGGCTTCGTATTCTGCTTCATTGTTCGTGGCCTTGAACTCGCATCATAAGGAGTACACCATATTTCCCCCTTGTGAGGATTTTAAGACAACACCTAGTCCTGCTCCTCGTACGTTCGAGGATCCATCAACATAGAGTAACCAGGGTTGGTTGTCTTGAATCGTCACATAGGGCTTTCTCATGGTCGTCCGTCCACTGGAATCCTTGGTTCTTTCGTAGAACATTATAGAACAAGTGGAATTTATCCGATGATCGTGAGATGAATCGGTTTAAAGCAGCCACACGTCCTGTCAGTTTCTGAACTTCTTTGACATTTCTTGAGGATTGTAATTTAGTGATGGCTTTCACTTGCTCTGGGCTTGCTTCAATTCCTCGTTGTGTCACCAAATAACCCAAGAATTTTCCCGCTCGTACTCCGAAAGAGCATTTAGTTGGATTAAGTTTCATCGTGTATTGCCGCAAGATATCGAACGATTGCTTTAGATGATCCACATGGTCCATCGATCGTTCGGATTTTACAAGCATGTCATCGATGTAGACCTCCATCGTACGTCCGAGATGTTCCTTGAACATTATATTGACCAATCTTTGGTATGTCGAACCAGCATTCTTAAGACCAAATGGCATTACCTTGTAACAGTAAATGCCTTTGTCGGTCATGAATGCCGTTTTTTCTTGGTTGTCCACGTGCATCAAGATCTGATTGTATCCAGAATATGCGTCCATGAATGTGAGCAATTTATGTTCTGCTGTTGCGTCTACCATTGCGTCAATGTGAGGTAGTCGGAAAGGATCTTTTGGACAGGCTTTGTTCAAATTCGTGAAGTCGATGAAAACTCGCCACTTCCCATTTTTCTTTTGTACGACGACCACGTTGGCCAACCAGTCTGGATATTTGACTTCTCTAATCTTGCCAGTTTTGAGCAGATTGTCGACTTCATCGTTGATTACTTTGTTGCGTTCAGGTGCGAACTTACGACGCTTCTGCTTTATCGGCTTGAAAGTAGGGTCTACGTTCAGCTTGTGTGATATGATGCTAGGATCTATCCCAACCATATCTTCGTGCGACCAAGCAAAACAATCTGAATGTTCCTGCAAAAAAGATATAATTGTATTTTTTTATGTCATGGGGGAGCGATGCTCCTACGAAGACTTTTCGATCAGGATGTTCAGGATCGAGCACGATTTCTTCTAATTGAAGATCATCGTTCGACCGCTTTCCATGCTGGCTCTGTAATTGCTAGATGTCCTACGGCTTTGTCTTCATTGTAATTTTGTAGCATTCTCTGGCGATCTTCTTTTCACTAGCGATTTCTTGAATTCCCCAAGGAGTAGGAAACTTGATTTTCTAATGGTAGTCGAAGGTATTGCTTTCATCTCGTCGATCCAAGGTCTTCCGAGAATAACATTATAGGCCGACTAGCAGTCTATAACACTGAATTTTGTTTGTTTGTTGATTCCTTTGGCGAAGACAGGTAAGATGATTTCTCCGAGAGTGTTCATCGAATCTCCGTTGAATCCGATCAAGGTTGTACTTCGTTGCACAATCTCACGTTCGATCCCCATGACTTTAAGAGTATCTGCAAAAATAACGTTAGCGGAGCTACCTCCATCGATCAATATTCTTTTAGTCAAACAGTTTCCGATTGTCATCTGGATGACTAAAGCGTCATGATGTTTACAATGCACCCCCTGAGTATCATCTTGGTCGAACGTTATTGTCATTGCATCAAGCTCTTTTTCAGCCTTCGATTTGACTTCATCGGGGATGGGTGTTCGTCTGGCCCTTCTCGTACGTGCCTTTTAGCTGCAGAGTATGTAAGACTGCATACTTCTGATCCTCCAGTGATGCAGTTTACAACTTTAGTATAAGCTGGCGATGCTGGTCTTCCTTGTTCATCAGGGATGACGCCTTTAAGGTGACCCTTCGACTTTAGACGCAACCTCCTTCTTTTTGGACAAAAGGTTGATACCGGCAACCCCAACCGGCCCACAATCGTCTGCCAATTCCATAATGTGGGGGGCATACCTGACTCACTCAGCGGTTGTGGCTATGGGGGTGCCCTGGGCTTGAACCTAGAACCAATTCGATTTTGGATAAACTATGCCCCCACCCATTACCAACTGAGCTACACGCCATTGGCATGAAACCTTCTTCTTAAGACTGATGCATTCGTCCGTCGTATGACCATGATCTTCGTGGAAATCACACCATTTGTTTTGATCTTTGTCTTTGCTGGGATTTTCAGATTTCTTTGGCCATCGTACGTTCGCATCAATCTTTCGTAGTAAATCCACCAAATCCTTCGATGTACCTGCAAAATTGTAAGTAGACAATTCTGGATAATGAATTCTAATTGTACCTGTATTTGGTCGAACTTTCGATTCATATCGAGGATTTCCAATCTTGTTTACTCTTTTGTGCTTAAAGTCATGCTTTTGTGCACTGAGAGGTTTCTTCTCATTCGAATGTTTTCGTCGAAAAAGAGTGTCATCTTCTATCCTCATGAAAGCTAGTGTTCTAGCTCGTACGTCGTCGAAGTTCTCTGGTGGGTATTTTGTAAGTTCTAGATATAATCCAGATGAATCATCTAACCCACGTTTGTATGCCTCAATTGCAGTCTTCACATCACAGTTCTTTACTTCGATCATAGCTGCATTGAATCTGTTGAAGTAGTCACGGATTGTCTCTCCTGATTTATGTACGACGTAGTACAGATCGTTGGTCTGTTTTTCTATCGTACGACTGCTAGCGAACTGTCGGGTGAATTGGTTTACCAATTCTGCGAAAGATTCGATACTTTTTGGCTTTAAGTTGATAAGCCATCGCAACGCTGCTCCTGTTAGAGTCGATCTGAAACTCTTACACATGCACACTTCCTGATATTGCACTAGTATGGGAACTGTTCACATAAGTTGCTTGTATTGTGCGACATGCTCGATTGGATCAGTATTTCCGGAATATTTTGTCCCAAAGGCTGGGATACTGTATTTCTTGCGTACGTCGACAAGAGCGATTTTATCGACGAATGGTGAAGCTTGAAATCCGGTTTTAGGCTTGACTTCGACGGGTACTACTTCACCAGGTAGTTTTGCAAGCAATGCAAATAGCTTCTGATTTTGTTCCTCCAGGGACTTCAGTCGTACGTTTAATGGATCTTCGATGGTTGTTGGAATTATTGGGACAAAACCGGAGGTAATTCCAGTATTTGGTTGGATTGTGGTATGAATTGTGGAGCTAGCGATTGTAGGTATATGTCCAGGGATAGGAATTTTTTGCGAAGCGTTGTTAAAAGGACCGAAGGTGAATGCGGGTGGGCCTTGAGGCATAGAGGGTCGTACATAATTCTGTTGGTTGTTTGTGTTTGGTAAAGGCACTGACGTATGGAATGAGGACGAAATGGTGGTCTTAGGTGCTGAGGCAGATAAGGAGGATGAATAGGCATCGATGGAACATGCGAAGCTCGAAGTTGTTGGATTTCCTCATTGGCTTGTTGCAATTGTTGTTGTAGAGATGCCAAGAATGCGTTATCCATTATCCTGCAAAGATAGCTCAAGGAAACTCGAAGAAAAGATTAGTACTAAGACGCACTTTTCACCGAATGAAATTTTTCTCAAAACGGAGCCCCACGGTGGGCGCCAAACTGTTTATGTCAAAAATCGCACTGGTCGGTTGTCGTGTAAAGTGAGGTTTAACCGTCGAGAGAAAGAAATTACAGTCGGTAATAAGTGCGACGAAAAGTAAAATGACACAAAGGATTTGATGACGCAGGAAAAACCTCTCGAAGGAGGAAAAAACCTACGGTTGACTAGATAACGGTCGACAGTGTACTATGGTCACCAAACAGGGGTGATATCCTTCAAGATTACAGCGTGCGTCGAACGATTACAACAGGAATGTAGATGCAATCGAATGTAAATTACAAGTATTCTATGAATTCTAGGATAGAGAAAATATAATAGTTGCTTCCAGAATTGTTCGGGCTTCGAGTGTTGTCCTCGTTGCTATATATATTAATCTTGATAACGGTCGTGCATTTAATGTCTTCAACGGTCATAACGGACGTCGCATTAATTAAGATTAAATCTGTCTTGATTGCCTTTAAATGATCTTGGACCAGGTCTTTAACTGCAAGCGAGATGTTCCATAACTGACGATTTCCTGTAATCAATAAGAGAACTCACGATAGAGGTTAACATTAATAATACGTCGTACGTCTTATACAGAAATGTCGTTCGACTGGTCGTTAGACTTATTTGACCGAGTGTCATATTTGTTCAAAGGTATTATTAAGTTTATCTTAGGACCTTATCTTAATACAGGGTTATCATCCTGAAAAATATCTTACGATTATAGTCTGTCATCGTACGATCATGGATTTTTACCCAAACAATCACAAAAAAAATCACAGTAGAGAGTTCTTAACATAATTTATTGAGCGAAAAGAATACAAGACTCTTTTTTTCTTAGTTTGTTTCATCAAATAAAAAGCAACTTTAGGAATGCTAAATCACAGCCAAAATACTATAATAAGTAATTAAATATTAAAGCATCTTTGGGAAGTTGGAAATGGATTAGTATGTTTTATTGAGTCACTTGAAGAGGCAAGTCAAATAAAATTTATTTATTCCTGTAATTTATATTAATTATGTTATTTCTATATTTATATAGAGATTAGATAGATAGAAATTTGTAGAAAAATGTTCCCTTCGTACCAAAAAATCAATGTTTTTTCATCAATCTAATATGCTTTATTTGAAAAAAAAAGGCACGTTCATTCTTCTTCATTAAGAAAATTATCTTTGGAAAAAAAACAAGCAAGTGTTGAAATACTAGAAAGGGAAAATATATCTTACGAAGAATAAGTTATAGATTAATACATGTTTTATTAAATTCCCATAAGAGGAGAGTTCCGTTATTAACCACAAATAGTGTGTTAACTTTGTTAACCAAATTCAACCAATGAAATCGTTCCATTAATTTTGGTGTTTAAAGGGTATATTAGGAATTTTACATTTAATAAAAACAATATCACCACATTAGAGAAAAAGAAAGGATTAGAGCAGTAGCCATTACACGAAGCTGACTTCAGAAAAGTCAAAGAACTACACAAAGAGATTCTCGGTGGAAGCAAACGACGGTAGTCCAGCACCGACGGCGGCGGAAGGCGGTGCAACTGATGGCTGGCGGATGTGGATCGTCTTCTCCGATCGGTGGCGTCGTCGTGGAGGTAAAGTGTGCGAAAGACAGTTTCAATTTCGCCTAATTTTGGTGCCCTAATCGTATTCAAAATGAATATGTTTTCACTGAATTGTTCGATGGCGATGCAACTGGTGGCTGATTGGCAGCAACAGAAGGCAATGCAACTGGTGGTCGCCGAAAGATAGTTTTCGATTTCGCCTAATTTTGGAGCCCTAATTGTATTCAAAATGAATATGTATTCGGTGAATTGTTCGAAGGCGATGCAACTGGTGGCTGATTGGCGACGGCGGAAGGCTTTGCAACTAGTGGTGGTGGGTGTGGTGGTGGTGGGTGTGATGGTGGTGGCTGTAGTGGTGATGGTGGGTGTCGTGGTGGCTGCAGTGGTGGTTTGGTGGTGGTGGTTGTGGTGGTGGTGGCGGCTGTGGTTGTGGTGGACTAGTGGTGGTGGGTGTGGTGGTGGTGGTGGACTAGTGGTGGTGGGTGTTGTTGGTCCCAAAGAGGTGACCTTCAAGCAAGGATAGTGTTTGGGATTATAGAAGGGGGGGTTGAATATATTCACACAAGTTTTCACTTTTAAATTCTTGTTGTATAAACAATATGAATTTACAGATTGTTGCGGAAATAGAAAAGACAATAAGTCTAAACTAAACAATCTAAGTTCTTTCACTATGCACTAAAGTGAGAAGATGTAAGAAAGAAGATAGAGGGAATAAAGAAAGAAAGGATTAGGGTAGTTTTTAGGATGAAGAAGAAGTATAGAGAATATCTCTTCAAGTCCTATTTATACCCAATGCATTAAATGCATGCAGACTCACTTTTGTGTACGTGTCACAATGTAAGTGGTCCTTTGTACTATTTACTATAAACAAATACTCTTTGCATGGTGTGCAAAAGAGGAAGTGTGTAAACAGTTGCCTTGAGGTCTGATAAGTACGGAGGGAACAGTAAAGAGACTGTCCTTATGTACTTTTGTGTCAGTAAAGGCGGATAATCCTTTTGTGCATTAGACTAAGACATTACACTAATCCTTCAGAATCAGGATACTGATCAGTGACTAGAGTCCTGAAACTGGTGCTGTTCAGGGTCACTTGTATCCTGATGAATCTTCAGGATGTCATACGATATTGAGCAGCCTGCTATAACTGAGTTCCGTCTTCAAATCACGAGCATGCTGTTCCTGTCATCAGCTAATTCTTCGACGTTGCTGATGGTTCTTTGAGTATGATCTTGATGTCTTCAGGAGGTCTTCACTTCAGTGGACAGGATCAGTAGACTGCAGAACAGACTCGTTCGTCTCCTGATCCTGATCCTGATTACTATAAAAATAAGTTACAGCATAAGTAATATGGAATAACACTGAACAGACTCAGTGATAATTCCTCAAGCTATAACAGAAGTAAAGATCTATTCACTAAGTAAAGATTCAGGATCATTATCATTTCATCAGGTCTTAGGAGAGCTGGATCAACAATCTCCCCCTAAATGATAATGATAAGACAATGGAGAAATTGTCTAAGTCTAGAAAGAAAAAAAAATTCTAAGTCTAGATGAAACAGTAGGAAATAGAACTCATAAAGGTACATGTCCCATTTACTGTTTTGAGGGATCTTTTTCAGTACTATGATGGAGTAAAGTACAATGCACTGAATTGCATTTTCATTAATCTTAATCAGGTTACAAGAGTAAGGAAAATACAAGAGTACATAAATGATTACTGAAAGAAAAATTACAAAAAATATTCTAACTATCAGAGTTTTCGCTAAGTTCTTCAGTCTTGACTTGTATTGGAACAGGAGTATCACTGAAGGCGATTCTATGATCGAGTATAGCTCTGACAGTGCGAATTATCTCTTTATTATCTTGGTTTGTCTTGTCCTTTTGAGCAGTGAAGAGAACAGAAACCAAGTGTTCATATGGTGCTTTGTGTAGCTCGCTGAAACGCTGAAAGCGTAGAATCTTGGAGTTGTCGCTTACACAAATACCATGAACAGGTTCTCTGATGACTTGTCCTTCAGAGAGAGAGACTCCTGGAGGGAGTGAAAGATCAAGCATCGAGAGGTCCAGTGGCTTGACAACCATTCTGGGCATGCAAGGAGTTGGTCTCCTTGTTGAAGCACCCGCTGATCTTCGAACAGGTGGCTGAGGCAGTGCTGAAGAAGGTTGGAGAAGGTCATCAGGAATTTCATATGTTCTTCTGATGCGTGCAATAAGTCCATTAATGACTTCTTCTACTTCAGCCCGATAGTTTCTGTTGGCTTTGGGAAGTAGGCTTCTGATTTCATTCCACTCTGACAAGTTGTATCTTTCCAACTTGTCAAGAGTGTGTTGCACATCCTTGACTCCTGAGCGTTTGACGGTGATCCATGTTTTTGCTCTTTTGCCGCGAGTTCGGCTGAGATGGATTCCAGAGATAGCAGCACCATGTTTTCTGAGGTGTAGGCGATCTCGGCACCAGTCAAGCTCTGAGTTCACTTCTTCAGACTGAACTTCAGCGTTTCTGTTGAAGACCTTCAGCGCGGCCTTCTGTTCTAGAACAGGATCAGCACTTATTTCAGCGTCCTCTTCAACAAAATCCGATGCAAGCCTTCGAGCGGCTTGAGCGGAGAGGAAAGCTTCCTTCTGCTTCTTATTATGCTCCTCCTGAGCCTGTACAGCATTGTTGTATTCCTCCTGTGATAGATAGGCGAACTCGGAGTCCCAAGAGGTACGAAGAGGAATTTTTACTCTTGTACTCTCGAGTCGCTCTATCACGGCGTCTAAACGCCCATCCCTGTTTACAGTAGCAGAGTTGTCAGGGTAATTCTCACCTTCAGATCTAGGAGAATTAGAGGGAGGAGATCTGGGAGAAGAAGCAGGGGTAGAGAAGTCATCAGAGATGAATTCATCATCTGATGATAGGCAAATGGTTTCAGGAGGGGCTCTTATTTCAGGGGTTTTAGAAGAGGATGCTTCAGGTTTAAAGCGGGTTGGTTTAGAAGGAATAGATTCAGGGTTTAGGGGAGTTACTCTGAAAGTCATTCTGCTTAATTCGGCTCTTGTCTGTTCTGATGGACTATTCTCCATGAGGCGAATAATCTCACCAGTGACAGAACCAAAGATCACATCCTAAAAGTCAGAGTTGTCTTGGTTTTCGGGTTCAGAGGTTGGTGAGGGTGTAGGTTGAGGTGTTGGTTCAGGGGTAGGTTGTTTGGTTGGTTGGTATATAACCAATTGTAAGTTGTTTGTGGGTGAGTCTTCAGAGGAGGTGTCGAGAGTGATGGTTTCAGGTGTAGGTTTAGATTTTAGGAGAGTAGAGATTGGTTGGTTATCAGAAGATGAGGGAGAGGATGGTAGTAGTAACGTACCAGGTGCACCGGGGTTCTCCCCCTGAGAGTGTGCAGGCCCTGGAGTGGGCGTTGAGGCTGGTACTTTCTCGACGAAGAAGGTGTCATCGTCTTCATCATCATCATCATCATCCTCATTCTCGTTTGTTCCCCCCTGTTCATCGGTTCTCCGGTTGGTGGAGGGGGAATAAACGGAATGGTCTCTCGGCTGTCTCTCCCCCTCAACAGGTGCCTGCTGTAAGGCAGCTGTTGAAACACTCTGCTGGAGGAGAGAGGCCATGTTGGCGTTAAGCTTCCTGTTGATGAAGGAAGATGAGAGCAGGGACTGGAGAAGTTCCCTATCAGCCGTAGTGAAAGACGGCGGTGGAGGAGGAGCAGTGGTCAGCGTGTTCACTGCAGTGGGAAGTTCAGCCACTTTCTCCTGGAAGGCTCTAAGGCCAGTCTCCTGTGCATCCAACCTCTGCACCACAATTTGTTGGAAGTTGGTGGTGGAGGTGGAGTTGTTGATGACCGCTGTGGAGAGAGCGAGTAACGCCGTGGCCTTCAGGTCGTCTACAGACGCCTGAAGGGAGGAAGAGGAGGTAGCCACCTGAGAGACCTTGTCGTGGATGGCATCCAGACAAGGTATGGTGATGGTGACACCAGTAGGAGCAGCGGCGGCAGCGGCGGCAGCGGCGGCAGCGGCGGCAGCAGCAGTGGCAGAGGCTGCGGTGGCTTCGGCGGCAGTGGCAGCAGCCTTGGCAGCTGCAAGCTCAAGCTCCATGGCCTGAAGTTGGGCCTTGTGATCTTCTTCCTGTTGCTGGAGCGCCGTGCGGACCTCATGCAGTTGCCGTTCAGCGGATTGCCGGCGAAGTTCAGCTGTGTTCAGCTGACGGTCGGCATCCGTGAAGATGAAATCGTTGAAGGGATCATCCTGATGGAGTTGAGGGTGCCCTTCAACAGCTGCTCCTAAAGAACCTGTAAACAGAGTAGCTAAGTGAGCACTAGAAGACTCAATAGCTTTCATAGAAGAAGAAACGGCAATATTATGCTTAATAGTATTACCTGAGGTTAGGAGGGTATCAGAGCGATTACCCTCCACGTTCTCTGAGTGTTTGAGATGAACAACCTCAGGTTCTAGTTGTACAGGAGCAGTGACAGGAGTATCTACAGGTGAAGAAGTTTTAGATAAAGGAGATGGTCTATTAAAAAGTTGAGGCAGGGTAATGTAATATTTCTTACCAGCTGGTGCCTTCTTTTTCTTTTGCGCCTTGGATTTGGCGCGTTTGGGCTGAGGTGGAGGAGAGGAGCCAGAGGGAGGAGGGCGCTTCAGAGGCGCCGAAGAGGTTGTTGCAGCTGGGGAAGTCAGTATAGGGTTAGCTACTGACATAGCATGCATAGAAGGAGAAGAAGATGGTTTGGAAGAGAAGAGAGAAGACATACTTGGGCAGGAGCAGAGATGGGTTGTTCCTCTGCGTCTGGTTGTGGTTCAGGGACAACCAGTACAGCAGACAAAGGGACATCGTCAGCTTTGGAAGACAGCTATTCCAGAAACTTTACGCCTAGGGCGTAGTTGTTGAAGTTTCCCTCTGTTGGGTAGTTGGTACCCATGTGCATTGCCAGGATTGCAGTGAAGAACCTGGTGTAGGGGACGTTGACCACCCTGGTCCTGTTCTTGATCTTCTTGATCATGTCGTCCCAGATGCAGCGGACATAGTCAAACTTGCGATTTTTTATCGCAGAGTAGACCATGTTCTGAATCACCGTGGGGAATTGCTCCGTGCTCCCCGTCTTCCCTGTCAGACAGAGACCAAACGTGTTCCATATATAATAGAACGTAGCGTTTAGCCCCGTCTTGTGGACAGTGGCAGCAGTCTTCACCAGAGGTTGGCCTTCACGCACAGGCCATTTGTAGCCAATGGCATCCAGGAGTGCTATGATTTCGTCAGAGGTAGGAGGAGTGGGAAATTTCTGCTTCTTGGGGAAGTTTAGCACGTTCCTCAGGGACCCGATGCCGAACGAAATGATCTCGTCCTTGATCTGGAACTTAATCACTTCGTGCATCTTGCCCTTTGAGTTCCTTTCCTGGGCAGTGGTAGCAGTGGACCACAATTGCAGTAGGAGGGGTTTGTTGGGCGCCGGGTTCAGAGTGAAGGCAGTCTTCAGGGGACATGTCAGTAGGAAGTCCCTGGCAGGTTTCAGAAACGCCTTGTTTGCAGGGAGGTCAAATTGCCCAATTAAGTTGTTGGGTTTGAACTGCAAGTCGTGCTGGGGAATGACTATCGGAAGGTTTCCAGTAGCCGTCATGAGAGTAGTTGCCTCAGAGGAGAGCTGGGCGTCCAATGATGTGGAAGTAGTAGCAGCCATTCTGTTAAACATAAAAACAACATATGTGGATGATTAAAGATCCAAAATATGCATTTTTCTTCACTTTTCAATGAACACAGAATATGTTCATAAAAGTGGTGAAATCCTTTATACTTGGAATGGATTAGATACCAAAATACACAAAAGGAATGTGTTTTGGTATTAAAAAAGAAACTTTTATTTTGATGAGTAGATATCAAAATAAGAGTTTATGATTGTTCTTAAAAGAAATAAGAAAATCATATAAACTGTTTTAACAAAAATCTTAGAAGATTTTAGGAAAACTAAGATCAAACGAAGTGATCTTAGGGTTTTTGGAAAAACGTTTAACAAAATAAGTTGTTTAGATGAAGAATACCAACTTAAAATGTAGAATGAACAAGAGTAAAGAAACACTTACGATGATCTTGTTAAAGAAAAAGTGATGAGTGTTCTTGGTGTTCTTGAAAGAAAATAGTTCTTGCTTTTTCTTGCTTGAGTTCTTAGAGAGAATTATGTGAGCGTAAAGAGTGTAATGGATTACGAGTGAGGTTTTTATACCTCGCGGTTGGAGAGAGAAAATGGATGAGAGAGAAACGGGCGGCTAAATTCAAACGTAATGATGAAAAAGGAGGTTCTACGCGCGTTCACGCGCCTGACACACGTCGTGGGGAACAGGAAACGTCCCATTACGTGTCAGTGCAGATGAAAAGTTTGTTTTATTTGAAAAGATAAAAACCACCTTTTCAGGGGATAATTCCATTTTGATGAAAGATTTGTTTTCTTGGAATTGGAGTACTTATCAGATAAGCACTGTTTTGGGAAAATCCTCTTATCACATTTAATGCGATAAGGTTTCAGGAGCAGAGGTACTTACCTGAGAATCATCAGTATTCGGATGTTGAACAAAGATTTTGTAAGTACTGAATAGAGTCATCCTCTGATGAGAGTTTGTTCAGGAGTTGTTGAATAAAGAGTCCTGAGAATAGTTATTCTATAGGATTTAACAACTGTTTGTCCTGATAAACTTCAATCATCAGGATTTAACATCCCAAGTTCACTGATGAGCATATTGAAACGCGTCACATCCAGTGGTTTGGTAAAGAGGTCAGCAAGCTGATATTCAGTAGGAACAAAATGGAGTTCAATATCACCATTCATCACATGATCCCTGATGAAGTGATATCTCACTTCAATGTGCTTTGTCTTGGAGTGTAAGACAGGATTGTTGGCGATGGCTATTGCTGAAGTATTGTCACAGTAGATAGGAATTTTAGAAAGTTGTATGTCATAGTCCTGAAGTTGATTTCTCAGCCACAGGACTTGAGCACAACAGATTCCTGCTGCAACATATTCAGCCTCAGCAGTTGAAGTGGACACAGAGTTCTGTTTCTTGCTAGTCCAGCTCACCAACTTGCCACCTAGTAGGTGACACCCACCAGTGGTGCTTTTCCTGTCAATCTTACATCCTGCAAAGTCACTATCAGAATATGCAGTTAGATCGAACCCTGAGTCCTTGGAGTACCAAAGACCCAGATTAGGAGTTCCCTTCAGATATCTGAAGATCCGCTTTACAGCGGTCAGATGGGATTCTTTGGGTTCAGCCTGATAACGAGCACATAAACATGTAGAATACATGATATCAGGGCGACTAGCTGTGAGATACAGCAGAGAGCCGATCATTCCTCTGTAGAGGGTCACATCAACAGGTTTCCCTTTGGAATCCTTGTCAAGTGACAGAGGAGGAGCCATTGGAGTCTTCATCGGTGTACAGGATGTGAGATCGAATTTCTTCAGCATCTCATGTACATATTTACCTTGATTGAAAAAGATTCCCTTTTAAGATTGCTTGATCTGAAGTCCTAAAAAGAATGTTAGTTCACCCATCATAGACATTTTATATTCAGATTTCATGAGTAACTCAAACTTTTCGCAGAGTTTGGGATTTGTGGATCCAAAGATAATGTCATCGACATATATCTGGACGAGAAGGATATGCTTAGGATATTTCTTTAGAAATAAGGTGCTATCAATCTTTCCACGAACAAAACCTTTAGAGAGAAGAAAGGTTGAGAGGGTATCATACCAGGCACGAGGAGCCTGTTTTAACCCATAGAGAGCCTTGTTTAACTTGTAGACGTGATCAGGGAACTTAGGATCTACAAAGCCAGGAGGCTGAGCCACATAGACTTCTTCATTAAGTTTTCCATTCAGAAAGGCATTTTTGATGTCCATCTGATAAACCTTGAAGTTCATATGTGCTGCAAAGGCTAGGAAAAGTCGAATTGCTTCGAGCCTAGCCACAGGAGCAAAGGTTTCATCGTAATCAATGCCCTCTTCCTGCCTGTATCCCTGAGCCACAAGGCGAGCCTTGTTTCGAATAATAGTACCAATCTCATCAAGTTTATTTCGAAAAATCCACTTGGAACCAATGATAGTACGTTTTCGAGGCCTAGGGACGAGAAGCCAGACATTGTTTCTGATGAACTCTGCTAGCTCTTCCTGCATGGCTGAGACCCAGGCAGGATCACGCAAAGCATCATCTATTTCTTTAGGTTCATTTTCAGAGATGAAATTAACATAAAGACAGACGTTACCAGATTGACGTCGAGTTTTAATGCCAGATGAGGGATTACCAAGAACTTGATCAATAGGATGATCCTTGGTCCATCGAAGAGCAGGTGGCTGATACACCTGTCCTGAAGTGGAAGCTTCATTTACTGATGGATCAGGGAGAAGATTTGTGGGAGTAGGCTCACTAACAGTGGTTTGAGAAGAGTCTTCACTGTTAGTGGGTTGATCAGGTTCAGATGGTGTGATTTGGGTAATTGGAGTGGCATTTATCAGAGGTGGAGTAGATATTTCAGTGGATGGTATAGGAGGATCTTCTTCAAAACCGTCAGGGAGGTTTTGAGGAGTTGGATCAACAATGGGAGGTTCAGGGACTTGAAAGAAAGAGTCAGCCCACTGATTTATTTCAGAGTTTTCATGAGGGTGAGGGAAAGTAGGACCCGATTCATCAAACTTGACATGAATCGTTTCCTCTATGGCTTGTCTTCGTTTGTTGAACACACGGTAGGTTTTAGAGATAGAGGAGTATCCAAGGAAGATTCCATCATCTGACTTGGAATCGAACTTTCCAAGGTTATCTTTGTTGTTTAGGATGTAGCAGACACAACCAAAGATATGGAGATGTTCGATAGAGGGTTTCCTGTTACGAAAGAGTTCGTAAGGAGTTCTTCTGAAGCGCTTTACTATCAGGGATCTGTTCTGAGTATAGCAAGTTGTGTTAACAGCTTCTGCCCAGAATTGAGTGGCAAGGTTGGCTTCACTCAACATTGATCGTGCAGCTTCAATCAGGGTTCTGTTTCGTCTTTCAGCAACGCCATTTTGCTAAGGAGTTCTCACAGATGAGAAGTTCTGAGAGATACCTTTCTGATCGAAGAAAGTTTCCAGGGTACTGTTTTTGAATTCAGTTCCGTGGTCACTCCTGATTGATCGAACAGTAAGGTTGTTGAGTCTTTCCATCTTCCTGACGAACAGAATGATTTCTTCAGGAGCATCACTCTTGGATCGAAGAAAGAACACCCAAGTATATCTGGAATATTCATCAACGATTACCAGAGTGTATTTCTTTCCAGCAATGGATTGGACGTTGACTGGTCCAAAGAGATCCATGTGGAGAAGTTGTAGAGGAGAGCTGATGGAGGAAATCTGCTTAGACTTGAAACTAGCCCTGGTCTGTTTTCCTTTCTCACATGCTGAACAAAGAGATACCTTTGTATAGCGAAAGTCAGGAAGACCAATGACAAGATTGTTGATGCAGAGTTGATTCAGCGTCTTGAAGTTGAGATGAGAAAGACGCTTGTGCCAAAGCCAATTTGTATCAGAGGAAGCACGAGATACAAAGCAGAAGTTGTCAGTGGAAGTATTCATGTTGATGATGTAGATATCAGCATGTCTCACTCCAGTGAGAATAACTTCCTTTCTTCTGTTTTTGACTTTGCACTTCTTCTTTGAGAAGGAGACTTTGTGATTCTTATCACACAGTTGACTGATGCTCAGAAGATTATGCATCAGGACTTCAACATAAGCAACTCTCTTGAAAGTAGTTACTCCGTTGGTCAGTGTGCCATACCCTCGGGTTTGGCCTTTACCGTTTCCTCCAAAGGTCACAGCAGGACCTCTTTCTTCACGGTAGTTAGAGAGGACAGATTTAGAACCAGTCATATGTCGAGAGCATCCATTGTCCAGGTACCAGATGCCCTTATCCTGTAAAATTTAGAGTTTAAGTTTTTCTTGGTACCCATAGGACTATGGATCCAGAAGTATCAGTAGGACTGGTGGAGTCAGTGGCAGCCTTAACTGATTTATCAGTTCTTGAGGCTGGAGTCTTGACTGAGGAGACAGTCTTGACAACCTTCTTTCCTTTGACTGAGTTATCAGTCTTAGGATTTTTCTTTACCTTAGCTGATTTTTCAGCTTTGGTAGCATCAGGACACTTACTCGCAATATGGTCATTTAATCCACAGTGATAACATTTGCGATATTGAAAGCGTTTAGTGTGGTCCAGGAAGTCTTTAAACTTCAAGTGAGCAGGACCAGCACCAAGTATGCCTTTAGCATTGGACAGAGGAGGAATTGGTTTCTTCTCCTGAGTCTTTTGCTTCAGGTCAATCTTCAGTCTGGGAACAGGATTTTGAGAGAAAGATTTTGATCCTGAGACTGAAGGACCACCACCCAGAACTTTGTTCTTGGGTTTAGGACTCTTGGTCTTTGAAGGTGTTACAGTTTTGGATTTTTCCTTTTCTGCGTTCTTTTTGCTCTTAGGAGCACCTTCAGAGTGTGTGTTAGAAGAAGAAGGGATGTTTTCAGGAGCATTAGGATCAGGGATAGAAGAAACAAATTTTCCAAATTTAAGCATGGAACAATCAGATTTAGTTCCTTCATGAGTGTATCCAAGACCCCTTTTGTTTTTAACATTTCTTCCTTAGGCTAATATTTCATCAACCTTTTCAGAGGCGTCACTCCATCCTTTGATGGTGACTTTTTCAGCGTTTAACTCAGCCAGGGCTCTTTCTTTGGCAGCAAGAGCCACTTCTCTTTCAATACAAAGAGTTTTATTAACAGTGACCTGATCTTTATAGTTTTCTTCCAGAATGGTAAGTTGTTTTATTTTTTCTTGGCATTCTCTGAGTTGATCACGAAGATCAATGTTCATTTTCTCAGCAGAGGTTTTACCATTTAGGGCTTTGTAAAGATCAAGAGTAACCAGGTCTAGCTGAGTTAAGCTTTCGAGAGGGATGAGAGGAATAGGTACCTGACTGGAAGAATCAGTCGCAGAGGTGGAAGCTTCAGGAGTTGTGGAAGAAGAAGCTTCAGGAGCCTGAGGAGGAATCTCTTCAGGGACCTCTTCTATCTTAGCCATGAGAGCTAAGGTAGGTTCCTCAATAATGGCCATCAGTGCCATTTGAGTGTCTTCCTCATCAGATGAGTCATCAGAGGAGACATCATCCCAGTCGCAGTCTTCTGCGATAAGACCTTTACCCTTGCGCTGAATTTTCATCTTTTTGTACTTTTCTTTCAGGCGCTGGTATTTGGGGTTCTTAGAAGAAGATTTGGCAGAGGAGGGAGCAAACTGACTTTTCCTGTACCTACAATCATTAGCAAAGTGTCCTTTGCCCTGACAGTTGTAGCAGATAGCAGTAGCCTTATCAACAGGGTCTGATTTAGGCTTGTCAGTAATAGTAAGATGTTTCTTTTTGTGGAAGTTTCCCTTTTTGGCAAACTTCTTGAAAGATCTGGTTAACAAAGCAAGAGATTCATTGAATTCAGGATCTTCTGACATGTCAGAGTCAGAAGATTCTAATTCAGTAATAGTTACTGAAGAAGGAGTGGCGACAGTAGGAACTGAGTCAGAGACCAATGCAACAGAGTTACTTTTGGTATCTTTAGAATCTCTTATGAGATTCTTTTTCAGTTTCTTCTGTTGTTCACGGTTAAGAAGAATACCGTACAACTCACTTAGTGTGAGTGTCTTTATGTCCTTTGACATAGTTAAGCAGGAGGTGTATATTTCCCAATGTTCAGAAAGAGCTTCCATGAACTTGGTGACCACCTCAGAGTTAGAGTAGGTAGTACCGATAGTCTTCAGATCAATCAGAAGACAGTTGAATCTCTGATGTAGCTGGGAGAGAGTTTCATCCTTTTGATGAATAAAGCTTTCATATTGTCGAACCAAGAAAATCTTTCTTGATTCCATGAGAACAGCAGTACCTTCATATTGAACACAGAGAGTGTCCCATATTTCTTTAGCAGATCGAAGGTGGCAGACAGAATGGAATACATCGTCAGGGAGTGACATGGCGATGAGAGACCTAGCCTTAGTGTCAATATTGACCAGGCGTCTGTCTTCATCATTCCAGTCAGTCACAGGCTTTACCAGTTGCCTTTCAGGTACAGCTGGTTGGCCAGCTGCAGCAGGAATGGGGTGGACGGTTTGTGTAGGCACAGGTGGTCCATTTTCCAGAAAGTATGGAATCTGGGGATCAGAACCAGAGAGAAAGAGTTCCATCCTGGTTTTCCAAAGAGAGAAGTTATCTTTGTTAAACCTAGGAGGTTTTCCAGCAGAGCCGGTATCAAAGTAGTTATCCTTAGCTTGAAGAGCCATGGATTAGAAGAGAGGATCACAAGATTTTTCTAAGGAGAAAATGAGAGCTTGTATCTGCTCTGATACCACTTGTTGGTCCCAAAGAGGTGACCTTCAAGCAAGGATAGTGTTTGGGATTATAGAAGGGGGGGGTTGAATATAATCACACAAGTTTTCACTTTTAAATTCTTGTTGTATAAACAATATGAATTTACAGATTGGTGCGGAAATAGAAAAGACAATAAGTCTAAACTAAACAATCTAAGTTCTTTCACTATGCACTAAAGTGAGAAGATGTAAGAAAGAAGATAGAGGGAATAAAGAAAGAAAGGATTAGGGTAGTTTTTAGGATGAAGAAGAAGTATGGAGAACATCTCTTCAAGTCCTATTTATACCCAATGCATTAAATGCATGCAGACTCACTTTTGTGTACGTGTCACAATGTAAGTGGTCCTTTGTACTATTTACTATAAACAAATACTCTTTGCATGGTGTGCAAAAGAGGAAGTGTGTAAACAGTTGCCTTGAGGTCTGATAAGTACGGAGGGAACAGTAAAGAGACTGTCCTTATGTACTTTTGTGTCAGTAAAGGCGGATAATCCTTTTGTGCATTAGACTAAGACATTACACTAATCCTTCAGAATCAGGATACTGATCAGTGACTAGAGTCCTGAAACTGGTGCTGTTCAGGGTCACTTGTATCCTGATGAATCTTCAGGATGTCATACGATATTGAGCAGCCTGCTATCATTGAGTTCCGTCTTCAGATCACGAGCATGTTGTTCCTGTCATCAGCTAATTCTTCGACGTCGCTGATGGTTCTTTGAGTATGATCTTGATGTCTTCAGGAGGTCTTCACTTCAGTGGACAGGATCAGTAGACTGCAGAACAGACTCGTTCGTCTCCTGATCCTGATCCTGATTACTATAAAAATAAGTTACAGCATAAGTAATATGGAATAACACTGAACAGACTCAGTGATAATTCCTCAAGCTATAACAGAAGTAAAGATCTATTCACTAAGTAAATATTCAGGATCATTATCATTTCATCAGGTCTTAGGAGAGCTGGATCAACAGGTGTGCACATGTGTTTACCGGGTGGAGGATGAGGAAGGAGGCGGCGGTGCACATGTGTTCACGGGGGGAGGAGGAGGAAGGAGGCGGCGGTGCGCATGTGTTCACGGGGGGAGGAGGAGGAAGGAGGTGCTGGTGCACATGTGTTCACGGGGGGAGGATGAGGAATGAGGCGGCGGTACGCATATGTTCACGGGGGGAGGAGGAGGAAGGAGGCGACGGTGCACATGTGTTCACCGGGTGGAGGAGGAGGATGGAGGTGGCTTTCCCAAAATACCCCTGTGCACTTGTGTTTGCTGTATTTTTTAATTTTTAGTTATTAAAAATTCTCTAATTATTGGGATTTAATCTTGACCCTAGATTTAGATTATTAAGGGTTGTGATGGGTTAACACGGTTAACACACTATTTGTGGTTAACAACGGAACCCAACCCATCCCCATAAACACCCATACATGTAGAGTTAAATTTATATTTCGATTTAAAAAAAATATATTATATTTCTTTTCACAACATGAAAATTTTCTAATTCTAAAAAGAATAAATGAAAAAGAATCTCTTCTTCTCTTTATGTGAACATTTAGTTGGGCTTAAATGAAAGAATTTTGGGAAGTGAAAGCCCATACAAATAAAACCCATTTTTTCTAAAAAATCAGGCGTTTTAGTGATTTGCATTTTGCATTGCTAATGGCCCAGTACGAACGGCCCATTTAGGATTACATTGGGCTACGATATAGAATTGATTGTAATAATAATTTAAAATGTATTAAAGAATGTGACTCAATTCTGGTTGTGAATATAAGAACGAATCTTAGTTACTCATTCGGTCAATGAATGTGATTTTGACCGGGTCCCCTCCTTTAATAATCTCCACCATCCCATGAATCGCGTCAATCCTCCGTGATCACATCCACCGTAACCGAAGATGTATGGCTGAGATTCGTCTTAACGTTCACAACTAAAATTTAGTTCACATTTGAACCTGACCCTAGTTTTATAATGATAAATTAATAAAAGATCATGTAGTTATTTTTATAATTATTTATAAAGAATAAACTTTAACTCCATGTAAATCTTAAGAAATGATGACACAAAATATAGCAATTCCTTTCACAAACTTCAAAATTCTTAATAAACATTCAGTCAAACAAAAACGATTAAAGGGAATGTTATGGTTATGGAAAATAGATAATCAAAAAATAAACATAATAGAGTAATTGTTATAAAAATAGTCAAAAAAATAACCTAAAAAACCTAAAATAATAGAGTAATTTTTTAGTCTATTATTCTATTGTTCTTTTTAGTCTACTTCTCTATTACTCTATTATTTTACATATAAAGAAATTTTAGTTGAGCTATGATATATAGTTAAAGGGGGGTTTGGCATCACCTTGTCTCACTAGTTATGTCATTGATTGGCAACGTGGTTTGTACTCTCAAAGTTACGACAAAAGTTAGATGAATCACATGTGATTTTACACATGATTTTAATGTCAAATCACATGTGATTCAACCATTTTCTTATTATCTTATTTGGTTAATTATTGTTCACGTATGACCTGGATAAAAGATTAATGATAGAATCGTAAGAAACATACTTGTTGTTGCCGATTCTTCGTGTCTTCAATTACCGATTGAGGCATGCACCAACGCAGTGTCCTAAGACAAAGTTTTGCCTTAGGTATCGACGTTTGTCTAGAGGATACAACCATTAAATGTATTTATGGATCAATTAAGCCAACCATGAATACTAAACTCCAAATTCAAGCAATTAATTGATTCATTAACCGCTCAATTTAGTGAGTTTATCAAGTGCTCTTAATTATCTTTTGGCTCCTATGTGGGATACAAAATTCACTTTGTTTATTAAGTTTCAACAAGATTTAAGAGTTCAATACTCACATTCAGTGCATAAACATCAAAAGTTTGGACCATTATGTAGTATGTTCTTTTGAAGAAAAATACAACATAATGGGACTTGAGGTTGGTTTTCTTTCTGAAAGCGGAAATCCAAATAGATCAAAATATATTGATATCTAACAAAGATATAAACAGTCAAACAACAAGCATCATCTGGATTAGGTCCTCGTTGGTTTTCAAGATGCTTATCAAACACCGATACTTGATGTTATTTTCTTTCATACTTCATTTCTCTCATACTAAAAAGACACGCAGCTGATTAAAATAAATCAACGTTTTTTAATTCAAAAATCATATTCACATATTGTATAAAAAATTATTAGGATTGTTTTTTGAAAAAAAAAAAAAGAAAGAAAGAATGCTTTTAAAGATTATGACAAAGATGGATTGATGCTATAATTGAACATACAATGTCCATAGGAACATGTCTTATTAGGCTATGAGGGGGCCATGGGCACGATTGAATGAAATCAAGATTAATTCAAACCAATAATTAATGTGTATACATAATTGGTGTGTAGTTATTTATCACCTCATTATTTTTTCCTCTTTTACCAAGAAGAAAACCCTAAAAAGGTTATTACTTATCTGTGTCCCGATATTAAATTAATGCTATTTTTTAATCTAAAAGAAAAATATATTTACATATTTGTTTCGGGTATCATGCAAATAGAGACACATTATCAAGAAACGTATATCGGGTCTTTTGGATGGGAAGTTTGATTAAACTATATATTGGCAATCCAATTTTAATGGAAATAAAATATTGTTTTGAAAGCAGTTGTCTCAATAAGTTTGACGGTGAAAGTCTGTAGAACCCAGGTGTTGAGAAGAGTCAGAATCATCTATCTTTAAACTGCTTTCTAGTTTAGTTTCCTTGTTATGTAAACAATTATGTTTTGTTAAGCCCCTGTTTGAGGTTTGGAACCTCGGGGGCCTTTATTGTCACTTTGTCAAACTTCCTTCTACCTATATAAGGTAAAGGATTTCTAGGGTTTTGTGTATGAAATCATAGTTTAACAAATTGGGCAATTTTCACCATTGTTGAGTTTTATCAAAGTTCATATTGATTTCATTCTCTTGATAGGATTTCCATCCATTTCTTCTTGCATTTCCTTGTTTCTAGGGACAACAATTGGTATCAGAGCCAAACTTGTTGATTCCTTGGCTTTTGGTTTGATTTTTGAAAAGTTCTAAAGGTTTTTGAGTTTTGAGTTTTTTCAAAACTTTTGGGTTTTTAATCCAAAAGGTGTTTTTAAAGGGCTTAAATTAAGTGTTAAGTGATTCCCCATTGTTTTCTAAGCATTTTCCTACATTTTGGGGGTCTAAACACTGATTTTTAAGAGGTTTTTAAGTGGTTTCTTGAAATTTTTCGGAGCTTTCTGTGCAGGTTTTCCGCATCGGAAAACGAGAGCTGAAATATCAGCTCAAATTTTCCGAGTCGGAAATTGCTCATTCTCCGAATCGGAGAACTCTCCTTTTCCGAATCGGAAAACTCTGTTTTCCGAATCGGAAAACGAGTCTCTGACTCGGGGTCTTGCTCTTGAGAAGTTTCTCTTTTCAAAGTTCCTTTTCCGCACCCAACTTTTCCGAATCGGAAAAGCTCATTTTCCGAATCGGAAAAGTGTGTTTTCCGCATCCTGCTGTTTTTGAGCCAAATCCGAATCGGAAAACATCTGTTTCCAAGTCGGATTTCGCCTCTTTGAGCCGAAACTCTTGCAGTTTTGTTTCTCAAATCCGACACTAAGCTTGCTTTTAAAACCTTCTACTTTTCCAAGCTTTCTGTGTCCCGAGGCGCTCGAAACACCAGCTTTTTCAAAACCTTTTCTGTGTTCAAGCCAAGTGAATCTTTCAAGGAGGTCTCATTCCTTTCTTAGAAATGTCGAAGGAAATCCTGGGGATTGGTTCCGAAACTCGCCCTCCCGTCCTGGTGATGGGCGAGTACCAGCAATGGAAGCGCCGGATGATACACTTCCTAGACATGCTCGATGGAAATCTCATGAAGTCAATCCGTGAAGGCCCAATCCGACCAACCGTCACGGTTGCTGCTGTTCCCAAAACCGATACGTGTCCCGAACTTCCGTCGTACGTAGTCGAAAAGCCAGTTGAGATGTTCAATCCAGAACAAAGAGCCCGGCACCTCGTTGACAAGCGTGCACTGACCCTTCTGATTATGGCTCTCCCTAATGATATGTACGCGAGAGTGGATAGTCTGACAAACGCACGAGACGTTTGGTTAGAAATAGAGCAGCAGATGCAGGGAGGTGACACCGCCCTCGAGAGTCAAAAGGAGAGTGCCCTAAATGCTTACGAAGGCTTCAAAGCCAGGGAAACCGAATCCCTCAGTGAGTCTTATCAAAGACTGAACGCCTTCGTGAATGACCTACGAAGACTCGGGGTAGAGAAGTCAAAATACGAGGTAAATGTTAAGTTCCTGAAGAACTTAACTCCGGCATGGCAAAATCTGGCGATCAACCTACAGTTGAGCCGAAACCTGGGGATTATGGGTCTACATGACCTTTTTAGCATGATGGTTCAACATGAGGAATTCATCACTGGTGGCAAGTTCAAAAATGCTGTTGACCCTCTAGCACTCGCGGCAGTGCCATGTGCAGGATCAAACTCAACTCCCTTCCAGCATCAGCAGTACAACAACTCATCTCCTCAGCAGTACAACCACTCACCACCTCAGCACTATCAGGAGAACTACAACCAGGAGTTCAACGGGAACTATGGTTCAAACTACCAAGAGTTCAACTCGAACTATGGTCCAAGCTATCAACATCCAGATGATCCGCTAATCATCTCAATCTCTGATGATGAACTCTTTCATGTGAATGAGTCTCTTGCCCTCATCTCTAATAGCGTACAGAAGCTGAATTCCAAACGTGGATACAGCAGACCTAGGGGATCTGGATATCCCAGTGGAGGAAGGATGGGGCGAGGCCGAGGTGGACACTACCAGCAGGAACGAGTTCAGTTTGGGAATCAAGGAAGAGGAGGATACCAGCAAGGGGACAGATTTCAGAATCAGCATCCAGGAAGATACCGTGGTGATCAAGGCCAGTATAGGGAAGCGAGGGGAAGCTACAGAGATAACACCTACCTGGACTATCAGGGAGGCCCGGGAGATCAGGGAGATTGGAGAGGACAAGTCTCTCATATCAACTATCGCCAAAACCAGAGAAACTACACTCCTGAATCAGGATACATTGATCGTCAGGGATACAGCAGCGGGTACGAAGGTGGCCAAGATGGAAGACGTGAAGATGGAAGATATGGAAGATTTGAAGGCGGTCAAGGTGGTCAGGGATATGGACAAGAACAAGAAAGGAACTACCGTGGATTTGAAGGACAAACTGATCACGGGAACAGAAACTATCCAGAAGGCAACCATCAGAGTGGTTCTTCTAGGCAAGCTCCAAGAGAAGGACATCAACAAGGTCCAGTTGAAATTGGTGATCAAAGGTTGAATGCTCCTCCAGCTTCGGTGAATAGTGGTGCTCCTACCCCAGCTCCTCAAAAGACCGCTAGTGCCACTACATCCTGCTTCAAATGTGGCAAGCTGGGTCACTATGCGAACAACTGCCCTGTCAGATACAAGGATGCTGCATACTTTGAGAAGAAGGCAGCATTGATGAGGAAGAAAGAGAAGGGAGTTGCTCTGCTTGTCGATAAGGAAAACTGGGTATGTGAGGAAGAAAGCTCAGACGAGGAAGATCACCTAGTGGGGGGTCCGTGTTTGATGGCAGACTTCGAAGGACCTGAAGCTGTTGGCCCCAGCACATATCGAGACCTCGACGCTTCTAAGGTATCCACTATTCCTGACTTAACTGATGATGTGACAATGTTAGAATCTAGAATTTGTGAACTTGAGAGGTGTCTCCAATCGGAACGATCTCTCGTCACGAAATTTAGAATCGACAGTGCCATATACAAAAGCTCTCTTGAGGACTTGACCATAGTGTACAATCGTGAGACTCTTGAGTCTAGTGTCAGAGAGTCCAACTTGTCCAACAAACTCAGTTATCTTCAGAAAACCCATGAGGAACTTAACAGTGACCATGGAGAGCTCCAAATAAAATTCCAGTTGCTTTCAGAAGAAAGAACTAGACTGTTTTCCAAAATTCAAGAGCTTGAAGATAACAACTTTAAAAGAGGACAATCTGAACAGACCTTGAGCATTCTTACGCAGCATGCCAACAAAAATCCTTTCTATAAAGCCAGACCCGGACTTGGACTGTCTGAAAACCATGTTTTAGAAAAGGCACCTTCTAATCTATACAATTTTGAGGACATGGCCGCCTCCAAACCCAAACCTGCCCTAGTAGGAGGACATGTGACCGAGGAATTTGTTAGGCAGACTGTCACATATACCGAAGTTATAAACGGTGAGACCATAACCACGACCATCAGTCCAACGAACAGCACCTCTAGCAGTCCACCCACTAGCCCTACTCCCAATAAACCAATCTTTGTCCCAGCCAGTGATCCAACAAACACTAAGTCCACATGGGAAGGCATCAAAGCTAGGACACCTAGGGTAGCTATGCCTCCCATCAACTACTCAGACCTTAACACTAGTTATGACACTAGGAAGATGGATTTTTCAGAGGAGACCTTAGTTATCCCACCAGAGGATGTTTCCGCAACTAAGGGTCCCGACCTAGTCGAACTAGAGAAGGAAATGTTTGGACTTAGACTAAAAGCCATGGATCTGGACGCATGTCAACATCAGATACTGAATCTGAAAGTGTTTATTTCTGAAAAAGACAACTTGGTTCACACTTTGAAGAAAGACTTGATCGAGGCAAATGCCGAGAGAATTAGAATGTCTTCAGAGTGTGAGACCGCAGCCTCAACCTCTACTAATTTTCAACTCAAGGTTGCGGATCTTAAGGCACGATATGTTCTCCTAAATGTTCATTCAAAAATTACAAGAGAACTTGATCATGATGAAAAGATCAATTATCGTGAGGCCTTAACCAACCAACGTGTGTCAAATTCCATTTTGAAAAGAAAAGTCATGTACTTTGAAAACCTTTCAGACTCAGTTAATGATAGGACTACTCCACTCCTCAACCATCCGATAGTTAATTCACAAACCAAATCTGTTACGGATCTAGAGGACTATTACACCCTTCTGTCAGATGATGATGAACCCCTCAACTCACACCACAGGATAACCGAACCACAGACTATCCATGATCCTAATGTTGAATACGATCTGAAGGTGTTCTTAGATGAAGGTGATGATCCTTCAGGCTTTATTCCAAAAAGGCCAAAATCTGTTTTTGTAAAACCTGAAAGGTCTGTTGAGTCACGAGCTCCTGTTTCTGAGAACAGTAACCCTAAGGGTGAAAATTGTGTTGGTACTGACAAGGGGAAGTCAGTTAAGCCTCACGCACCCAAAGGACTCCAGAAAAAGCATTCAAAGTCTAACGATGCTCGTAACTCAGCTAAACCCATTAAAAGTCTTGACCTTAATTCAAGCAGCTTTGAAGTGGGTGAGACCTCTAAGTTAAAACCAAAGCAACCTTTCTCTTCCACAAAACCTAAATTTTCAAAAACATCTTCTGGAAAGGGTGGCAACTCTTCTCCTATTAAACCGTCATCTAACTCACACCATGCTAGTAATGCAGATGGGAGGAAGAAGGATGGTGGACAGGAAGTGAAGCCACCAAGGAAGGATCACCGAGGAAGACCCAACTCTTTTCAAGCTTTCCCTAAGCAGCGTAGTCCTAACCGTGCGGGTCTTGGCTATGCTCCACCTAGCGTAGGAATTAATTCAAACATGTCTGTAAAACGTAATCAACATTTAACTCATGCTTTTGACTCTTTGCGTAATGACATGTGCTTTATGTTTGACAATTTTCTGCGCTATGGTGTTTATAATTCTTTTAATGCTGATGTGCCTAAAATCAAATCTCGAAAGAGAAGAGGGAGAAAAAGAGGAAAGGGAAAACCTTCCTCGTCAGTGCAGTCCCCTGAGCCTAAGGAGAAATCCGAAAAGGAGACTGCATCGACCAACTCAACTGTTTCTGACCCTAAGGAACCCATTTGGCAATGGGTCCCTAAACAAACCTAATTGTTTTGCAGATCAGTCATGTGTGGTACTTTGACTCGGGGGCTCACACACACATGACTGGGCAGCGGTCCTTCATCTTCGACTACGTTGAGAAGTTTGAGGGATACATAAAGACTGCCGACAGAACGCCGTTGCCGATATTAGGGTCGGGAAAAATTACCAATGGAAAGTACATCATCAAGGGTGTACGTTATGTGGAGGGATTGGGGTACAACATGTTTAGCTCCAGCCAGTTCTGTGATAACGGATACTGGGTGAAGACCTTTCAGTACGGAAGTGACGTGAACGATGAAGACAACAATGCTATTCTCTCCGCCAGGCGAAATGGCAATCTCTACACAACCGTCTTCCGTTCAATCCCTCAAACACACCCCCTGTTTGAAGCTAACCCGAAGAATGCAATCTGTCTGCTCTCAAAAGCATCAAAAGGGGACAGTTGGTTATGGCACCGCAGACTATGTCATCAGAACTTCAAAGATATGAACAAGCTGGTTTCTAAAGGATTAGTCAGGGGACTACCTGAGCTTCGCCTTTCCAAGGACACTCTCTGTCCTGCGTGCGAACAAGGAAAGATGACCAGAAGCTCTCATCCACCGAGAATGGATACGAATTGCCAAAGTCCCCTCGACCTGATACACATGGATCTTTGTGGACCTATGAGAGTAGAAAGTCTTGCCAGAAAGAAGTATATGCTGGTTCTCGTAGACGAATTCTCTAGGTTCACTTGGATTGAATTTCTTCGAGACAAATCAGAAGCTGCTGAACGAATCATAGCCTTCATCAAACGCACACAAGTTCTCTTGGGTCGTCGGGTGAGGAAAATACGTAGCGACAACGGTACTGAGTTCCGCAACGCCAAGCTGCAATCCTTTCTCGAAGAAGTGGGGATCACTCACAACTTCTCGGCAGTTCGCACACCTCAACAGAATGGAGTCGTAGAAAGGAAGAACCGGACGTTGGTCGAAGCAGCAAGATCCATGATGGCTCATTCTGGAGTTCCTCAACAGTTTTGGGCTGAAGCCGTTTCCACAGCATGCTACACGCAAAACCAGACTCTAATCGTAAAGCGGACTGGTAAAACCGCTTACGAGATGGTCGAACAGCGTAAGCCAAACATTGACTTCTTTAGAGTTTTTGGTTGTAAATGCTATGTTCTTAATGACCGGGAGAATTTGGGTAAGTTTGACCCTAAGTCTGATGAGTCTATCTTCATCGGATACTCACATAACTCTAAGGCTTACAGGGTTTTCAACAAACGAACCCGAACTATCCTGGAAAGCTCAAACGTTGATTTCTCTGAATCTGAAACCTATCTGAATGCTAGTTCTAGTAGTGTGTCTGCATCTTTCCATGAATTGTTCCCTTCACCACCGAGCACAGATCCATCTTCTAACTTTTCTGCTTTAGACTTTTTAGATCTCGCGGAATACGATCTGCACACTCTAACGAGTCCAATCGTAGTTCCCGCTCCAACAGGTTCAACCACAACCACAGTGACTTCTGATGCCTTCGTCACGGAGCCCTCCTCCAGCACTTCAACTCACTCCGTGACACCTGAGTCCGCGGCTCCCCCATCTGAAGTTTCATCCGCAGCTTCACCGGCACCTGATCAAGAACAGACTCCGCACCCTGTTCTTACTCCAATTCCAGAAGTAGCTCCACTACCTTCCCCGAGCACAGCCCAACGATCATATGCTCAGGTAGTCAGAGAGCCCCGGTTAGAGGTTGCACCGCGGATTAACCAGGCTGAAGGCACATCAAGTGGGAACCTAGAAGAGGTCTTTGCCGTGCAAGATGAGAACGACCCCACCAACAACCGACAGGCTTATGTCACTCACCCTCACACTCGCAGGTGGACAAAAGATCATCCCCCCTCCAGATCATCGGGAGTCTCTCTCAACCTGTAAACACTCGATCTGCAAAGCACACTGAAAATCTGATCCTATTCGGTGGATTCTTGAGCGATTTCGAACCATCGGATGTTTGGCAAGCTCTCACCGATCCCGACTGGGTGATCGCCATGCAAGATGAGCTGGCCGAATTCGAGAGAAACAAGGTTTGGCGCTTGGTAGAACGACCATGGGGCAAGACAATCATTGGCCTCAAGTGGATACTCCGGAACAAAACCGACGAGAATAATCTCATCATCCGGAACAAAGCTCGCCTGGTCGCCAAGGGTTATCGCCAACAAGAGGGTATCGACTATGATGAGACGTACGCGCCAGTAGCCCGAATCGAAGCGATCCGAATCTTCCTTGCATATGCTGCACACAAAAACATGACAGTCTATCAGATGGACGTCAAATGTGCCTTCTTGAATGGAGTTCTTCAAGAAGAAGTGTACGTTGAGCAACCGGAAGGGTTCGTCGATTCTCGATTCCCGAATCACGTCTACATTTTGGACAAGGCGCTTTACGGTCTAAAGCAAGCTCCGAGGGCATGGTACGAAACTCTCACTGACTACTTACTCGGAGTTGGCTACAAGAAAGGTACTATCGATCCCACTCTGTTTCTCAAGAAGTCAGGTAAAGATTTAATTATCGTTCAGATATACGTGGATGACATTATCTTTGCGTCTACAAAGCCTGAGATGTGCCAAGAGTTTGAGAACACCATGAAATCCCAATTCAAAATGAGCATGATGGGCGAGTTGACGTTCTTTTTAGGACTTCAAGTTCGACAACGCCCTGATGGCATTTTTATAAATCAAGCCAAATATGTTCAAGACCTTTTAAAACGATTTGATTTCGGTGGTTCAAACTCTGCGGCCACACCAATGCCCAAAAATTTTCAACTCTCTGCAGATACTTCTGGTAAACCGGTTGACCAGAAAACATATCGGGCAATCATTGGTTCCCTTTTATATCTCACGTCTAGTAGACCAGATATCGTCTTTTCCACGGGTGTCTGCGCTCGTTTTCAGTGTGACCCACGGGATTCACATCTGTCTGCAGTCAAGAGAATCCTTAGGTATCTGAAGGGCACACCGGATTTTGGCCTTTGGTACCCAAAGGATTCTGGCTTTGAACTAATTGCATATACAGACTCAGACCATGCAGGTTGTAAGCTAAACAGGAAAAGCACTTCGGGTGCCTGTCAATTTCTCGGGGACAAGTTGGTCAGTTGGTCATCCCGGAAGCAGACTTGCGTCTCTTTATCCACCGCGGAGGCAGAATATGTAGCCACCGCCTGCTGCTGCTCGCAAGTTCTGTGGATGAAAACCCAACTAGCTGACTTTGGATACACCATGCATCGAATTCCCATCTACTGCGACTCCAAAAGTGCAATACAGATCACGGCAAATCCGGTTCAACATTCTCGGACGAAGCATATCGACATTCGATATCACTTCATCAAAGATCACGTCGAGAAAGGTAATATTGAACTATACTTTGTTGAAAGTGACTATCAGCTTGCTGATTTGTTCACCAAGCCGTTTGACGAGAAGCGTCACTTTTTCCTCCTAAGCAAGTTAGGAATGCTAGACCTCCCTGCCTGAGGTCTAGGGGGAGTCGGGAGTTCTTATTTTATATGCATGTGTGTAGGGGGAGTCTGTAGGAACTCTATAGATGTTGCATGAATCGAGGGGGAGTCCTAAGTCCTGTATTTACTGTTTGGTGTGCTCACTAACGTTCTCGGATCCACATCACCTTGGATACCACATTGTGCTCTATTTTGTAGGTGTGGATCCTCACTACGACTTCTGGTTACTTCAGATCAGGACTCGCTCTAAACCCAGTGAGACGCACCAGGTAAGTCTCTTTTCTCGGGAGTCGAGGGCTGAACTTGTAACTTTTTGTGAACTTGAAAGTTCAGGGGGCGGTAGAGTACATGTCTTGAACTTACAAGTTTGGGGACTAACTTTGCCACTTTCTGTTTCTCAATGTTCAGGGACTCGTTTTGCAAATCTTGTGAAACTTGTAGTCCAGGGTCTGTTTGAAAATTTTCTGAAAATACAAGTTCAGGGACTTGTTTGTAAGTTTTCTCAAACTTCAAGTCCAGGGGTGGTTTTTGCCAAATGGTGAAAGTCGGGTTAAGAGAGCCAAAAGGAGAGCCAAACACAGTGTTCTTGACCCAAACACAGTGTAATTCGGTAAAAATATAAATACCGGTTTTCAAGAGTTACTTTTCACAAAATTCAAAATTTTCATCTTTTCTCTCTGAATTCTCACCCGAACCCACTTCGCGCTCGATTTCGGTTTTCGCTCGTTATTGCTCCGATCGTCGATCTCTTTGCATATTCGGATTCCTGGTAAGTAAACGATCAACCCTTATATAGTTTTAACATCTAAATCATCCGTTTTAAGGCCTGGATCGAAGCCTAAAAGTTTTAAAACTTACCCGAAACCCAAACTTCTTGGAATGGGATTTCGGGACGTTAAAACGATCCATTGTTGCTTATAATCTTGTTATGAACTGATTTAGGATGCATGTTGATAGTTTAGGGCCTTAGATCGACGGTTTTTGAGCGGTTTTCGTATCCGGAACTCGAACAGTCTCCGTTTTCCGACTCGGAAAACTTGAACATTCAAGTTTTCCGAATCGGAAAACTTGAATGTTCAAGTTTTCCGCATCGGAAAACGATGCTCCTTCTTGTATGTTTTCCGATTCGGAAAACTATGTTTTCCGAATCGGACTTGGTCTCCGTTTTCAAATGCTTCTTTTCCGACTCGGAAAACGTGGAACTACCCTTATGGGTTTCCAAGGTTTTCCGACTCGATTGAGAGACCAAGTTTTGCCAAAATTTATTCTAAGTGTTGTGACATTTTCCGAATCGGAAAACCATGTTTTCCGAATCGGAAAACCTACAAGTTTTATTCTCTCAAATTTTCTAAGTGTAGGAGTTTCCCGATTCGGAAAACACCCTTTTCCGAATCGGAAAACTTGTCTCTTTTAATATTGTGTTATCTTTCTAAGTGTTGAGTTTTCCGAATCGGAAAACACCCTTTTCCGAATCGGAAAACTCCCCTCGTACAGTTTGCTCGTTTTCCGACTCGGAAAATACGAAACACTCTTTATTGGGTTTTCGAGGTTTTCCGACTCGCGTCTAGTCGAGGGTATAGTCTTTTCACGTTGTATTATTTCTAACACTTAATGTCTTGCAGAAATGGCTGATCAACAACCAATTGCTCCTACTTCACCCGTCGCTAATGCTGCTGATCTCGCACTAATCAACCCGGCTGACATCCGCGAGATCCACCAGAACAACCAGTTCGTTGACTTGGCGAACTTCACTGTCCAAGATGACGTTGTTCTCGAGATTCTCCGAGCTCACCCCCTTGCATACGCGATGCAAGCCACTGCTGACATCCCGATGATTTATCTGCAGCAGTTCTGGAATACTTCCCGTGTCGAGAACCGGGACAGAGTGCCAACCATCATCGGCCGAGTGGACCAGACTGATCTGTTCCTCACTATGGAGGATCTTCGCAGAATCCTTCGTCTGCCTGCTGCAACCCCGGAGGCCCCATTTGATCCTCTCGTGTCTGGACCTGAGCTCTTCAGCGAAGTGCTCGCTCTCGGAGTCCACTACACCGAGAACAACAGGCCGAAAGGAATCTCCCAGATCACTCAGGGAATGCTGCCCCCGATCTAGTACTCATTCTTCAACATACTCAACCGCACGATCTCTTCGAAGACCCATGGCGTGGACAAGGCTTCCACCCAGTTCTGGCACATCATCCACGCGGTCGCCTACGGGAGGCGGATCGACTTTGCTCAACAAATTTGGGCAGACATCATCAATGATGTCAGAGCTGGGCCAGCACGTGCGAAACACAACTCCATCCCATGGATGCGCTTCTTCAGTCTGATCATCCGAGATCACATGGCTCAGAACCGTGCTGTCAGACGCAGATCAAGCCATCTCCGCTTCGAAAGCCAGCAGATCGGCCGAGCCAACAAGAAGACTCTGAGGCCTGGTCAGGTAGAGATGCACATTCCGGCTAATGTGCTCAACTTGGCAGACCGTAGGTCAATGAGCGTTAGGATGTACCGTATATCCATAGGCTTAGAAGACACGTCTACGGACTCCTCAGAGCCGGGGAGCCCTGCCCAAGACGTGCAACCCGTCCTACCTAGAAGCCGTGCCTCTGGTACGGCGGGCCAGAGCTCCAGTGGGGGAGCTTCTGGCTCGGGAGTGATGAGAGTTGACGTTAGGGGAGGAGAGGGTAGAATAGTCGGTACGTCTGCCACTCCGCACACTTCTCGAGCCGGTGCATACCAGACCATGATTCAGAACCGTGCCACTCGTGCTCGCACTCCTACAGTTGTGGAGGAATCTTCTGAGGCCATCCGCACACGCGAGTACACGAGTCATTTCAGGGTAAAACAGTACATGGGCACCCTTCAGCAGTCACCGATCCACTCGTCATCGGAAGAGCGTAGATCGCCGACGCCGCCGCAACAACCTACTGGGGAGGACGTGGAAGCTTCCCCACAAGAACAAGCACATGTTCCTCCACCACCTCACTCGGCGGCCGTCACTTCTCAGGGAGGCGAACCCTCAGGCGAACCATCTGGCGATGACTCCGACGGTCACGAGTCTTCCGAGCACACTCCTACGGACCGTCGTGAGCCCGATGAAGAGGCTACTGAGTCAGAACAAGTTGACTACGGATCCGACTCCGAGTTTCAACTATCAGATCCACCAAAGGGCGGGAAGGCCCAAGTGATAGATTTGGATGAAGCCACCTCCTCCTTCAACGACGACCGGATTTCAGGTGATCCCACTCTTATTGCGGATCTGGCGTCGGATGACCGAACTGTTGGTCAGGAGGAAGAAGGTGAGGCCGAGGTTGCTACCGGCTGGGGACGAGAAGACAGCGAAGAAGAAGAAGAGAGAGAGAGGGGAGAAAAGGAGAGAGAGAGCAGAGAAAAAGAGACCGAAGACGTAGAGGTCCAGTTAAGCGAGCCTTGGGCTCAATTAGAGGAGGCGGACGTAGAAGTAGAGCCGCATAGGTTAGAATCGGATATTCCCACAACCCAGAGTCCAACCCCCACAGAGGCAACCCTCATACAGACCGGTCACTCGTTGACGTCAGGTCAAGTCGTTGGCAGCCAACCAACGCAATTGCACGCCCAAACCAGCCACTCGGCCATCTCTCAACAGATGGTCGTTTCACATTCTCACGGGGAATTAGCTCAACTTCCACCGGCCACTCAATCGGAGTCTGCCGGTGTTGAAATGAGAGAGGTTCTGCCCCGCCTCTCGACATCTTTCCGTGCACCAGTCGTCCTAGAGCCACTCACCGAGACCTTCAGGGTCGTTCACTTGACTAGGACACTTTTGGATGCATCATCTGCCCGCCCAAGTGGCGAGGCCGGAACGGGGAGAGTTGGTGCGTCATCAGACGCCCTTCGAGGATCCACCGGAAGCCCCGACACCGTCAGCATCATACCAGCGGTGACATCGGGCCGAGAGAGTACCTCTTTAGGACTCTTCTCGTCAACTGGAGCCCAAGTGGCACCGGGTTTAGATCTTCCGGGACCGGGTCCGACAGACTCGAGCAAAGTCTATAAAGATGCTCACGCAACATCGGGGTTTTTGAGCCTGACGGATTCGGGCGGAATCCCTAAAACCGCCCCTGCACCAACGGGACTTATAGGTCCGACGGATTCGGACGACATCCTTAAAGTCGTCCAAAGCAGGTTATTAGCTGTGGAGAGAGCCAACCAGGCTCGTGATGCGCGGGTCGAGGCACTCGAGAAAGCCTTGGCCGAGACGGAGAGGAAGAGGCTAGCTGATCTTGAGGCGTCGCGCAAGCTTCAAGAAGACCGGGATGCGGAGCTCTACGAGCTCAAAAGGAAGATCAAGGGCAAACATTCTGAGGCTGCCCCGTCTACTGAAGCTCCCATTCCCAGGCCATCTGAAGACGTCCTCAGGCTTGCTCCTCCGACTTCGGGCGACCTTCCTCCGATCCCAGGCTACGTCACTGAGGTGGAACACTTGATGATGGTCACCTCCTACACCACTCAGAATGACCGCCTGTCTGCCCAGGTCAAAGAGCAACAGGCCCAGATCGAGCTGCTACAGCAAAGGATTAGAGAACTGGAGGCCGTGTGTCGGTCCCAGGCTCAGCCTTCGAAGAGGAGGCATGATGACACTGATGACCCCGCACCAGGTCCTCATGAGGGGGAGGTACAAGCTGCAAAACGGCTTCGCACCGACCTCCAACCTGGTTCCGGCTCCGGTTCATCAGCTCCAGCTCCAGGTTCCTCAGCCGCCCCTTCGAGTGCTCCCACAGACTTCGAGGCCGCCGAAGCTCCCTATGTCGACTCTGAGACAGAAGACATTCCGGACATGGGAAGTTGGCGTTATGAGCGGATTCCGGAAGGGGAGTCAGTGCAGTTTCCTCAGATGACGGACACGGCTCAGATTGATGCCGTTCTCCCAGAAGCAGCGCCGACTGATCCCTCAGAGTTCCAGATTCCGGAAGCAGCCCGGAAGATCTTGCGGTCGCTTGCTCAGAGCCTAAGGGTCTATCAGAAGGGAGACGACCTCGTCAAGGATCCTGACTACGCCAACCTCCTCTCAGCGCTCAAGTTTCCAACTCCAGAAGCCCCACGGACCGTCCACTCTACTGATCCAGAAACCGCTGCTCCTACTGTCATCCAGCTCAACTGGAACCACTCCATCATCTTCCGCCCGTTCCTAGAAGAAACGTTCACCCGCATCTACCAGCAAGAGAAGCTGCACGCCTGGTCCCGAAAAGTCTACTTCGGGATCTCTCACATCAAGAACAAGAGACGAAGGACAGCGTACGTACATCAGCGAATGTGCAACTGGGCCACTCATGGACGCCAGAGGATCAGACGACGCTTTACCAAGGTAACTGCTATGCGCCCCTACAGACATGGCCATCAGTTATTCCTTGAATATGATGTTCGCATGTACGGCACCGGTGTCCCTCGAGGTGAACTGCAGAACTGGACATTCACGGAAGCTGACCTAGACCGGGTGCATCTGGAAGACCTTCTCACGATCATCAAGTACCTCCAAGGCCCGATCCTCCGACCAGAGCACTACAGAGATGGCACGGAGATACTGAAGAAATACGTCCGTCACGCAATCTCTCTCGCGAGAGTGACGGACTACCAGCTTGCCATAGAAAGCCGCCAGCCGAAGGTCAACCTGCTGAGACCAAACCTGCTCGTTCCTGGTATCGATGCCTACATTCCGTACATGCCAACCAGGATACCTGAGCATGGGGTTCTCTACATCACTCAGAAGAAGAAGGAGCGCCGGTTCATGAGGTTTGGAGAGCTCTCCAGGTTCTGCGACGGGACCCTTCTTTATGTCTACAATGGCATGCAGAGCAGACTGCTGGCGGATCAGGTACCAAGTCGGAGAATCATAGATGGAAAAGGAAAGCTGCTGGAGGCAATGAGGTTGATCGAGAAGAAGCTTAAGGAGCGGATGATGTACAGACGGGCAGAGGCTGCAATGCAGATGAGAGCGCGGATCATAGGCGAGTGGGAAGAGTACCTGCAAATGTCCAAGTGGGAGCCTGCACTGGAGCTTCCACCACCATTCTGACTTCTTCTCAAAGGGGGAGATTGTAGAACCCAGGTGTTGAGAAGAGTCAGAATCATCTATCTTTAAACTGCTTTCTAGTTTAGTTTCCTTGTTATGTAAACAATTATGTTTTGTTAAGCCCCTGTTTGAGGTTTGGAACCTAGGGGGCCTTTATTGTCACTTTGTCAAACTTCCTTCTACCTATATAAGGTAAAGGATTTCTAGGGTTTTGTGTATGAAATCATAGTTTACCAAATTGGGCAATTTTCACCATTGTTGAGTTTTATCAAAGTTCATATTGATTTCATTCTCTTGATAGGATTTCCATCCATTTCTTCTTGCATTTCCTTGTTTCTAGGGACAACAAAGTCCACTTCAAAACGAAGCTTTATTAAAGCTTTTGAAGAACGTCAATCTGGATTATGATAATCAAGATTAATTAATAGGGTCAAGAACAGTGATAGAGCTTAACAACCTTAAAGATGCAATTAAACGCCTAATAATTAATTTAGTAACACCCTAAGAAGATGGGTCTATATTTTTCTAGGCATCATACACTCCACCGTAGGTAAAGACTTTTTGTAGTAAATAACGTGAGCTACATTAACTGTTCAGATTCTAAAGAAAACGGTAGTAGATGGAAGGATGCTCAAAAGTCTTTTGAAGAATTTATTCTCTCATTGCCAATGGTCTTGGTTGGTTTGGCATGTTGTCGAGAACAGAAGAGGTATATTATAAGAATCTTTACAACGACAATATCATTTCTTTAATTTATTAATTTTATGAATATTAGCTAAGATTAGTTTTCCAAATAATAACAAAGACACATACTAATTGAGTGCCTTGACTATCTAGTGGATATAAAATTTAATTGTTAGTTGATAATAAAAATTTATGCAAATCCCTTTTGAGAATGAAAACCCGACAACTATGTTTATACATAAATTTATAAGCTAAGTTGTTTATTTATTTTTTTCTTTTTGAAAGATTGACCTTCAAATTAAAAGATATCCACTACAAGAAAGTTTATTATAATCATACACACTAATTTTTCAAACTATCACCACTCCCTAATTACATTCATACCATCCAAATATCTAACGGTTTTCCTTACTCTATAATAAGATAACTAAATTAAAGCAGGGAGGAATATAGATAATTTTTCTAACTGTGGCATCATTTACCTATAAAAAACGGACATCTGTAGAGATATTTGTTATTAAATCAATATTGGTATAGTGGTTGGTTTTCTTGATTTTTAAATGAAAAGTCTTATGTTCAAGTTTTGTTATTACAATTTTTTAAGAAACATAATAAATATGATATTAAAAGGTAAAAACTAAAAAAAAATCACTTTAACAAGATTTGAATTCATGACCTCCACTTTGAAAAACAAGGAACAAACCAACTCAACTTAGAAGAATTTGTATCTTTATTGCAGTTTCAAAATACATATGGTGGTAAACAACAAGTTAATACGGTGACACTTTCACGACCTTTACACTGCGACAGAAGAACGATATAGTGGCACGTGCCACCGTAGGCACCTATGTAGATCTATCCATGAATTAAAGTATGCAGCTTTGAAATAATAAATCTCAACAAAAAATAATTGTTAACGAATCATTAATATGTACTTGATGTTTTATAGATTTTCTCCTAAAACTTATCATATTTATATTCTTTTTTTTTAACAGCTATGAAGAGCACTTAAACTGTTTTTACAAGATCGTGGCCAAAAATATCATTTTTATACTCTTAAAATTTATGTTTAGGGCTTCACGTATTTTTATATATTTTTATGTAAATATTTTACAAATATGGTGTATATAGGCACTAAACCAACCCATAGCTATCACTAGCTCCTAAATTTTAAAACACTTCGATTAAGTCTACTTTATGTTTTTTGATGTCATATTATCCAGACCACCATTGGTTTTATTCCAAACGAGTGGATTTTGTAAGTGTATGGCATCCATTCTACCTTTTAAAGAATGTAGTGTCGTATCAACTTATATTCGACCAAAATTTTGTAACTTAAAAGGTTCAACATTCAACTTAACTTATAATATTGTACTTTGCATTTCTTATCTAATTCTTAAAAGTTATTCATTCTATCCGATGGGTGAATATGTGCTTGAATATTAATTATTATTATCTTAGAATATTAACGTGGTTGATTAATACATCCATGATGTTAAGACCATTGTGTTTTTCCAATTATTTTGTGCTTGTTTTAATCGTTATTATATTATTCTAAAGATAAAATTTACGTTTGAAGAACTGAGAATATATGTGCATCCTTTTATGGGACTTAGGTGTTGTTCGTTTGAGTCTGAATGGGCTGAGTGGGCCAGAAAAAGAGATCGCTCAGCCATTTTAGGCTGTTCGGAAATGGCTTAACCATTCAGCAAGTGGCTGAATAATTTTTTTTCGCTCAGTAGAAAGGGTGTCCTATCCACTCAGCCATCCATCAATTCACTTATTCCCCTTTTACCCTTCTCTATTTCCACCGCCCCCTTTCAGCTTTCAATCTTCATCCATAGCTCCACATAGCCTAAAGAAACCCCAAAAACCAGAGTGTCTCTCAATCGATTGAAGAAACCCATAGGTTTCTCTCTCTATCGTTTTCTCTCAATCAGATTTCAAAGGAGAGGATTTTCCATTGTGTATATCGATTTCAAATCCTCGATTATCTACTGCTTCAAAGCCATTGATGTCAGAAGTTGTGAATATGGATTTCAAAGCCTTCTATCGTGTATATCGATTTTGAAGCCATCAATTTCAAAGGGTTCAAAGCCATCAATTTCAGAGGCGTGTATATCTTTAATGTGTATATCGATTTCAATGCTCTGTATATTTTTTTGCTAGTTTATGGCTATGGATTTGTATATATATATATATATATTGTTGTGGTTATATGCAATTTATGTATACATGGTCCTGTGATTCAATATGAGAATAATTTATGTTTTTTAATATATATGGATGTGTTTCCATGTGTATATACGTGGCTGTTCTTATGTGATTCCATATGGCTATGAATATGATTGCATATATTTTCCCTTTTTTTCTTCCTGTTTTCCATATATATACTTCAGTTTCCATGAATTAGTTTTCATATGGGATCATTTTCTTTTTATAAGAGGTTTAATTGGTACTTTCGTAAAATTAAAATTAATTTGTTCAATTTTTTTATCAAATAATTCATTCATTTAGAAAAAAAAAATTAAAGCAAGGGGTAAAATAGTCATTTTTAATATACAGACTGTTTATTCAGCATAACAACCGAACAATAATTTATCTGTTAACATATAGACAACTATATCCACTCAGACATTTATATCCATTCAGGTCTTAACAGAAAATGAACCGAACAGCACCTTTAGTTAAGTTGTTAGTTATCCACAAGTTTGGGATTACATTGGTTTTATAAAAGTAATGTTGCTATATTTAAATGTCAACTAGGAAAAGAACATTAGGTATTGAAAAATTGTAATCTCTAAAAAAAGTTGGAAATGCAATTTTTTATCAATCGACATTTAAAATATAAAAACGGTCGATGTTACTTCAGTTAAAATGAATCATGTTCTATAAGTAGAAGTTATAATTAGACAAAACAAAAATTATATAAATATTTGAAATGTCATATATTAGGGATGTTTGAGATTGCTTAATTAAAATGATTATCAACTTATTTCGATGTAGTACTGGTAATAAGAAGTTTTTAGTATTTAGATTGAAAATAAATACTTATATCTGTTTGCCACCGATAATAAAGAGATTTTGATAAGTTACTCCCTTCTAAGAGCATCTACAACAATTTCCTTAAAATAAATAAAATGGATGTTTTGTTTTTTATATTGCTCCAATAGATTTTCTATGAAAACATGAAAAACTACAAACTTAAAGAATTCTCTAAAACTTGATATCTAAAGAGTGAAATAATTATTTAATTCCATTCCACCATTGACATTAAATTTATATTTTATCTAAAGATTTTTTTAAAAGCGTATTGGAGATAAATATAATTTTTTAAAGATTTTAACTTGTTTGTTTTTTATTTTTAAAAAATAGAGAGAACCTGTTAGGGATGCTCTAACTTATTAGCTTTTTTTCGGTATTCCTTATTTAGGTTGTGTTTGGCAAACTACTTAATAAACTATCTTATGAATAAATTATGTTTGACAAAAAATAGCTTATGAGTATGTAAAATCATCAAAAAAAACATAATAGTTAAGATTAATAAGCATATAATTGAAAAAAGTTACAAAAACTCCTAAAACGCTACTCCAACTAGCGTTTCAATAAGCTAGCTTTATGGTTCATCCAAACATGTACTAGCTTATAAGTTAGCTTATTTTTGCCAAACACAACCTTACTTATTTGCCAAACACTAAAAAACACTTTTTGCTACCGTCATAAGTTAATCTAAACATTTTTTTATAAACTTCGGTTTAACAACATATAAGTTGAAAAATACTTTACAAAAAAAAAAAAAAACTTAAGTTGCATTAAGGCTATGTTTGGCAAAGTAGCTGATAAGCTAGTTGTTGACTGATAAAGTAACTGTTGACTAAGACCATCCACAATGGGGACGGTATGAGGAACGGTATGAGGGTGGTACCGGTGGAAACACCACCGAGGATGAATTGGTACCACCCCACCGGCAAGAAAAATGGCACCTCCATGCCGGTTGCCTACCCCACCCTCTCTCTCTCTTTTCTTTTTTTATTAATTATTTAGATTGGTATGAGAATCAAGACTACTGTGGATGAATTAGTAAGGTGTTAGTAAAATAGTGGAAAACTGATGTAACGCTAATGTGACAACTGGTACCGTTGGCAAGGTGTAAAACCACTAAGGATGGTCTAATAAGCTAGTTGATGAATATTTTAACTTTATGTTTGGCAAAAAACAAGTATATTGGTATGAAAATGACCAAAATGACATCTTGAATAAATAACCAATTACAAATATTTTATAATATAACCAAAGGAGTGTTAGCCTAGTGGTAAGGCTTGGGCACTACATAGTGGTGAACCCGAGTTCGAGCCCTGGGGGACGCATTCTGGAGGTACGGGGACTTTGACCCCGGGCTGCATGCTTTAGCAGTCGGGCTTTGGCCCAAAAATTGCCGAGGATTAGTCTGGGCCCAATGTGGTCTGGGATACCTCTTCCAAAAAAAAAAAAAAATTTATAATATAATTAATACAAATCTCTAATAATGTAATGATTTTTTTTAATAATGTAATATTTTAATTAATACAAACAAGATGGTAAATAACTAAAATTAAATAATATATACTATATATATACACTATAAATTTAGAACTTTTAAAAAAAATCTACATTAACTAATAATATAATATGTTAAATTGTTGTTACATATAATAAAAATAAAAATAAAATTACTAACTACACATAACATATAAAATTACTAATTTTAAAAGATTATAATTAAGAGTTAGAATGAATATTTTTTTTTAGAGTAAACTACGATTTTCGTCCCTGTGATTTGATGATTATACTATTTTCGTTCCTATGGTTTAAAAATTGCTTTTTTCGTCCTTGTGGTTTCAATTTGCTTCTATTTTCGTCCCTGACTCTAACTTTGTTAACAAAATGTGTTAAAATGTAAAAAAAAATCTTTTTTTTTCAAAGTTACATGTTCAGTCCTTGTCGTTTCTAGAGTTATAAATATTTTTCCTTAAATTTTAAAAAATTTAAAACTTATATATTGATTTTTTCTTTTTTAGTTTTATATTATATTTCTATATTATATGTTATACACATTTTTTTAAAAACTATATATATACAATATATATAAGCGTGTGCTCTTTTTTAATTGAAATTATTTTTTTCTTTTTTAGTTTTTTATTGTTTTTATTATATTTCTATACTATATATAAAACATTACATATATATGTATGTTTTTTAATGTAAATATTAAAAACTAAAATCATTAATAAAAATTAATATTATAAATAAGTATACGGATTAGTATGAGTAAAGCGTATTTAATAAAAACAACTCGTTGGTGTAAAATAAAACTATTTTTTTCATGAATAATATTAAAATTTTCAAATGATTATTTTAAAATAGGTAAAAATTAGTAGTTTTATTTATTTATTGATTTACTTGAGATCTTTATTACTATATAAAAATAAGTAAAACTATTCATTTTTATTTATACGTATGAGTAAAACGTATTTAAAAAAGGTAAGATTTTTATTTATTACTGTGAGTAAAATGTATTTAAAATAAGCAAACTATTATTTTTTTATTTTAAACTATCATTTGAAAAGTTTAATATTACCCGTGAAAAAAAATTAGTTTTTTGTTATAACAACCGGTTGTTTTTGTTAAATACATTTTACTCACACTAATCTGTATACTTATTTAAATTTTATTTTTGATTAGTTAATTTTAATATTTAATATTTAAATTAGAAAAGGATACATATATATATATATATAATGTTTTTTTGGAAGTGGTATCCCAGACCATATTGGGCCCAGACTAATCCTCGACAATTTTGGGCCGAAGCCCGACTGCTAAAGCATGCTTCGGATTAGTATGAGTAAAGCGTATTTAATAAAAACAACTCGTTGGTGTAAAATAAAACTATTTTTTTCACGAATAATATTAAACTTTTCAAATGATTATTTTAAAATAGGTAAAAATTATTAGTTTTATTTATTTATTGATTTACTTGAGATCTTTATTACTATATAAAATAAGTAAAACTATTAATTTTTATTTATACGTATGAGTAAAACGTATTTAAAAAAGGTAAGATTTTTATTTATTACTGTGAGTAAAATGTATTTAAAATAAGCAAACTATTATTATTTTTATTTTAAACTATCATTTGAAAAGTTTAATATCACCCGTGAAAAAAAAAATTAGTTTTATGTTATAACAACCGGTTGTTTTTGTTAAATACATTTTATTCACACTAATCTGTATACTTATTTATATTTTATTTTTGATTAGTTAATTTTAATATTTAATATTTCAAATTACAAAAGGATACATATATATAATGTTTTTTTGGAAGTGGTATCCCAGACCATATTGGACCCAGATTAATCCTCGGCAATTTTGAGCCGAAGCCCGACTGCTAAAGCATGCAGCCCGGGGTAGAAGCCTCCAAACCTCCAAAATGCGTCCCCCATATATAGCTCGAACTCGGGTTCACTACTATGTAGTGCCCAAGCCTTACCACTAGGCTAACACTTCTTTGGTTACATATATATAATGTTGTGTGTATATATAGTATAGAAATATAATAAAGAATAAAAAAAGAAAAAAAATAATTTAAATTAAGAAAACACACACACATATATATATATATATGCTATATGTGTGTATATATATAGTCTTTTAAAAAGATGTGTATAAGATATAATATAGAAATATAATAAAGAAATAATTAAAAACTAAAAAGAAAAACTAATATATAAGTTTTAATTTTTTTAAATTTAAGGATAAATATTTATGACTTTATAAACCACAAGGATTGAATATGTAACTTTTCAAAAAAAGAAATTCTTTGACATTTTAACACCTTTTGTTAGTATAGTTAGAGGTAGGGACCAAAATAGAAATAAATTGAAACCACAAGGACAATAAAAGCAATTTTCAAACCACAGGGACGAAAATAGTTATAATCATCAAACCACGAGGACGAAAATCGTAGTTTAGTCTTTTTATTATTAAAATATATAGCATGTTTTAATTATCTATGAAAAAAAATATAATTTTAGTTCTATATAACTTACATAAACATTTTAAAAGTTGTTATATTTATTTTCTGATTAGTAAACATATTAAATAATAATTGATATAATTAATAATTAACCTTAATTACTAAAAAAAAAATTTATTAATAATTAATATTTATTAGTAATAAATATTTATTAATTATTAATAATAAATAATCATCAATTACTAAAAACTAATATTTATTATTAATTAATAATAAGTCAATATTGATAAAAGATATAATCGAAAAGAGTTACAAAAAACTTCTCAAATGTTATTTCAAGTAGTGTATCAATAAGCTAGTTTATGCGGCTTGATAGTCTTTTTCAATACCCATCCATTTCCGCAATGCTCGATAGGAAGGAGTGCTCGTGGGCTCTTGATCCCTCGGGGCAATTCTCGGTGGCCTCTTTACGGTGGGCGTTCGATGATATGTGCTTCAAGAATCACCCTGGCCTCGGCTTTTCGTGGCTTAACATAGTCCCTTCAAAGATCAACATTCTGGCCTGGAGGATTTTTCAAAAAAGAATTCCAACTCGCATAAACCTCCTATCTCGTGGAGTCTCGCTGGATGAAGTGGTCTGCCCGCTCTGTAGGGGCAGTTTTGAGAGTGAAGAACACATTTTTTGGTTATGCTCTTTCTCGAAATCGGTGATTCGGGACCTTTGTAAATGGTGGCATATCGAGACTACAACTCTGGGTTGTTTTGATGATGTCTTCTCTTGGATTGATTCCCTGCATCATCTCTCAGGTGATTCCCTCAGCTGCTTCACGGCGGTTGTCTATGTTTTCCTCTCGGAGATTTGGCAGCTTAGGAACCATATTGTCTTCAACTCCCAGTTTGCTGTTAATCGTAGCTCCATCCCCTCGAGAATCCAGGCGCTTTCTTTTTTTGGATCAAGAACAGGAGTAAGAGTGATAAGCCCTTCTATTGGGCTAATTGGTGTCTCGATCCTGCTGGCGCTCTGTAGTTTGGTTTCGGTTCGTCTTGCTTTTTGTGTTTTTTGTTTTTGCTCTTCTTTGTTTTTTGCTTTTCTGGTTTTTCTTTTTGGGTTTGCTTGCCTGGCTTTTGCCCCCTGCCTGCTCTCCCTTTTGTTGTTCTAAAAAAAAAAAAAAAGCTAGTTTATGCTTATTCAAACATGTACCCTAAATATAATATAGCTTAATTTACCAAACACAACCTAAATAAACAATCCCAAACAACCCCTAAATATTAAGATAAAGTCTTTATCTACTTAAAAGTTAAAATAGAAACTAAAATAAAATGTAGGCATTGTTTAATAAAAAGGGTTAATTACATGGGTATGTATCGAACTTGTCACGTTTTATCATTATATGTACTCAACTTATAAACTTACCATTGTATGTATCGAACTTTCTAAAATTGCCATTGTATGTATCCAACTTTATCAAAACCTCAAGTTCGATACACTTTCGTGACAAGTAGAATACATTCAATGATAGGTTTTGATAAAGTTGGATACATACAATGACAATTTTAGAACGTTCGATACATACAATGGTAAGTTTATAAGTTGAGTACATACAATGATAAAACGCGACAAGTTCGATACATACCCATGTAATTAACCCTAATAAAAATAAGCTAGCTTAGAGTGTGTTGAAAGTGTATTTTAAAACTGTATATTGATTTATTGGTTTTTTTAAAGGGAGAATTTCTTCTATATCTTTCTAAAACTCATAAATTACTTCTATATCCTTTTAAACTTTAAAATTACCTCTATATCCTTCTAAACTTTTAAAACTCTCTTTTATGTCCATATATCTATTTTGATAATTATTAAATCATTTAAAAATCAATAATCATTATCATCAAACTTATTATTTATAAAATTATTGTAATACCCTTTTATTGTTTAAACCTAACTAAAAATAAAAAAGAAAACAACTTGGAAAAACCAAAAAGAGATCCAAGTTTTGCATCATCCTCTCTGAAAGCACCACGACATCATCGAACTTCAAAAGAGAAATCATCTCACGGTTTTACCACTTTCCTTAAATGAGCAATATCACTTAATCCATCATCGTTCATCCATCATTCACTTTAGTTGCTACATTATTCCTTACCTGCAATCTAACCCAAAAAAAACCCCTCTCCTTTATGGATTCATCTTCTCACCTCCATTAACATACGCCCATCAGCAATCTAAAAGTAAATGAAAAGATTCAAAAAAACCGGGTCTATAGGGTCTGCTAACTCTACGCCGGAAAAGACTCCGACGACATCACCCTCTTTTGCAGATTCGATGTTGGACGTAGATCTAGTAAGGGAGAGAGAGATGGAGGTTGGTGATTGAGGATGGCGAATGTCAATAGTGAGAGGAAAAAGAAAGGTTGGCAACGATGGGTCCGACGGCTGTTAAGAGAAGAAAGGGTTATTCATATCCGGAATGTAAATCCAACAAAAACTTAGAGACCAAGATCAATGGAATTGAGAGAGAGAGAGAGAGAGAGAGAGAGAAGTCACGTCGACGGTGCCGATGATGGAGGCGCCGAAGCACGAGGCGGGCGATGGAGGTGCCGAAGATGGTTGTTTCTGTGGTTTACGTTTTGGTGTCTCGTTTTCTTAGGCCAACTCCAACCACGACATAAAAAAAAACACTACAATTAGTGAGTCCTTTCACACCAAAAACAATTTATATTCCAAGCATACTCCAAAAAAAAACACCAGATATAGTGTCTCTCCTCATAAAAACTCCATGACCGGCAAATTTAATTTGGTGATGTAGTATGGTTGGATTCACATGGCTTGCAAATTTGATGTTTTTGACGGCCCATTGTAGTTGGCCTTAGAAGAAGAACAAAGGTGTTTATCTAGGTTTAAAGTTGTTAACAGTTGTATTTTTGCTTTCTTTTTTATTTTTACTAGCTATGTGCCCGCGCGCGTTGCGGCGCGAAGTATCTTAAAATCGAACGAGAATTCAAGCCGGCAATCATGTTTCATTTTTATTTCCTTCTTTCCAACTTCCAAGTGTTAATTTTATGGACAAATGTGTTTTTATATTGCAAATTAGATATTAGATTGAAATGGAATTAATGAATAATGAGGTTTTCAAAATCAAAACACTTGTGCTTAACGCTTCACGATGAACTTATTCACTCAAAACACTTATGCTTGACGCTTAAATATGAAGTTATTCTCTGCAATGCATAGAGATGTGAACTTATTAAGAATGTATAACAAATATATTTCATTGGAATAAAAATACTAAACAAATCAAACTAATTCCAAGATAATTTTATATAGATTCGAATCGAATCTCACCCTTCAGTCAGTTGACATTCAACTCCTTGCATGTAGTTTCTTTCAAGCCTTTCCAAAATAAGCAACAACATGCATTAAACCAAACCAACCAAACGATCCGTATATACCCCATTATAGGTAGTCAATAAACCACAAAAAATAACTTCCATACTAAGAAATATAACCTCTATTAATGACTCTATTCAAACAATGTTATGTTGTTACAACACATAATCTCAAACAAAATTTGCAGCAATAATCATCCCCACATACACTAACACCATCTCTTTGAACTACGCCACTTACCACCTTCTATTTGCAAAAGCAATACAACCTAGTTAGAACCTATTAGGAAGGATGAAATCTTGGTAGTTGTACAACTTTGAAACACAAATAATAATATATCAAACCAACCTCAAAAGGAGATCCAGACAGTTGCTATTTAGCAACCTGGCTACATAAGACGACCTACATAGTGAGCTCGTGGATATTGTTTTTGTAGTTGCAGCCACTGCACAAACAACTTATCAGCCATCTGTAATTTGTAAACGGGCTGGCCCAGTTTACGGCCGGGTGGAACTCGAAGGTGGCGGTTCGATAGGATCAACAACAAGATGAGCGGTCAGGTGACGGTTAAGACGAGCAGCTCGGAACGTCTTTCGTTGGCGCTCGCGTCTGTTCTGCCTTCGGTGATTTCGGCTTATAAGAAGTTCTGGTCCAGCTATGGGGAGAAGAACTCGGCTTATTAAGCTGAGAATTAAATGATGGATTAGTAAGTATTTTGAGATTTTATTATCAGTTTTTTTATTATGTTTTTATTGAATAATATGCAGCAGCTAAATGAATGCTTTTGATTTACTGTTATATTTTTGTGAAATGGTGTAAACTCTGTTGCCATTATGATATTTCCTAAGAAATGGATATTGCTAATGTGCAGGTGTCATTGGGAATAATTTAGTTAAAGAATTGCTTTTCTTTATGGAGGATCAAATTGGCCTTAATCCAGCTATTGGTTGATTGGTTGGAACAAATGTGGATGATGATACTATGGTTAGGGATGGCATTTTTGGCTATTGTTGCCCTCTAGCTCGTAGTGTTTTAGGGATTACAGCTTTGTTTTCGAGCTATTAAAAATGTTTTTGTATATTATTTATACATGATGTTCATTTCTTTGTTTGATATTGATCACGGGTTGAGTATGACGGAGGGGGGAGGTTTCATTTTTGTATTACTTACAACATATGCCTCAAAACACTTGGCAATCAGATCATTCATGAGAGGGCCTGAAGATCGGGACACATCATCAAGAAAAAGAAACATGTTTCTTATGCTGCTACGGATTCCCAAATGAGAACGCAAGTTATTTGCATGTACATCTTTTCAAAGGAATTTCAATTTCATTTGTTGACAAGTCTTTAATGTATATATGACGATGTAATTACAGGGAAATTTGTTGTTATGGGGCTATAAAATAAAGTATATTCTTTGAATGTCTAACGATCACTTTGTCAATATGTCAAGTATTGCGGTCAATCAAATAAGTGTTGGTTATGTAGCATCATTGATTTGTATCTATGGTTCTAGGGTGATATATATGCACAAGAGTTTCCTTTTGGTTGAAACAAGTTTAGTCTTATCTTCATGTTTGCTTTATATTCATTTAGATTTCAAGGATTCCAGCGAACCAAACTCCCCTTAAGACATATTCATTGAACACCAAAAATTAATTACTGAGATGGATAGATTAATTAGATTATTGTTTTTTGTTCTCACGATATACGTGGATGCATTGGGCATTAAGATTATCTTCAAACTTTACAAGGCATGTAGCTTATTCTGGCATTAACGTTCCTTAACCTTTCTAATTCCTAAACATCTTACATTTCATAATGACTCATATCATATACCCGGCCTACGGACGGGTATAGGGCTAGTTTAACAGAAGGAAGACTAAGCGGCCGTTTGGTTCGCGGAATTGGATGGAATTCGAAGGAATTGGAATGACGAATTCCATTGACCAAATTCCATGTTGTTGTTTGGTTCGCGGAATGAAAGCTAAGGAATCCTTTGAATTCCTTCGAATTCCTTGAATCAAGGAATTTGCCATTCCAAGCCATAACCCATGGAATTCATTGGAATCATCCCTTCTCCTTCTTGTTTTCTCCATCTATGGCTTTCCCACCTTCATCCATCGTTCTTTCATTCCAAATCTTTTTTCTCGGTTCGGTTCGGTCTCGGTTTTTTATTTACTAAATAATTAAATTATATATATATAATTAGATAATCAAATTATATATATAAATATATATATATATATATATCGATTTTTTCCGGTCGAGATGGAAATCAAAACCGAAATCGAACCGTTTTCGGTTCGATTCGGATCGGTGTTTTCCCGACTGAGTTGGAAACTAAAACCAAAATTGAACCGATTACGGTTTTCGGCTCGGCTCGGCTCGGCTTTTCCCGGTCGAAATGCAAACCAAAAATGAAATCAAACCGATTTCGGTTTTTGACTCGGTTCGGTTTTTTCAATCGAGATGGAAACCAAAACCGAAATAGAACCAATTTTGGTTTTCGGCCCGGTTCGGTTTTTCCCGGTCGAGATGGAAACCATAACCGATATCGAACAAAACCGAAATAGAACCGATTTTGTTTCGGCCCGGATCGGTATTTCCCGGTCGAGATGGAAACCATAACCGATATCAAACAAAACCGAAATAGAACCGATTTTGGTTTTCGGCCCGTATCGGTTTTCCCCGCTCGAGATGGAAACCATAACCGATATCAAACAAAACCGAAATAGAACCGATTTTGGTTTTCGGCCCGGTTCGGTTTTTCCCGGTCGAGATGGAAACCATAACCGATATCGAACCGATTTCGGTTTTCGACTCGGTTCGGTTTTTCAATCGAGATGGAAACCGAAACCGAATCGTTTTCGATGTTGGATTTGTTTTTTGTTTTGGATTCGGTTTTTCGGTTTTTGTTTCTCTTCTTTTTTCTTTCGGTTCGGTTCAATTTTGGTTTTTGCTCACCTTACTTTTTACATTTTTATTCCAATTCCAATTCCATCCAACCAAACACGACCAAAATGTGTGGTCAAATTCCATCAAATTCCAATTCCAATTCATTCAAAGTCAAATTCCTTAACGAATTCCAATTCCATCGAATTCCATTCCGCAAACCAAAGGCTACCTAAGTTTTTTAGAAAATGACACAAATACCCTTTAATTATAACCTAACTGATTGCCTTCTCACTGCGCTGTCTGCTGCCTTCTCCACGACGACCTGCTCCGACGACCTTCCCCTTCCCCGTCGCCGTCGACGGCGCCACCGCCGTCAATCTCAGCCAGTCGTCTTTTTCTTGTAAGCTTTTCGGCATCCTTTCAAACATTATATTACTCTATCACAAACAAACAAACAAACAGATCCATATGAACTTGCTTATAATCGTAGAAATTGCAATCTGTTGTGTGTCAAATAACATCCATTGCAATCTATATTTTCTATATCTAGAAATTGAATGACACATTTGGAGTTGGTTGTATATGCTTTTGAAATGGTAAATATGTTTGAACATGAATATGAATAAACTTCCTCTACCTACTGAGAAGATTTAGGGGATGTGGATTCTCTTGATTCAAGAACAATCTTGGCTACTATATCCATAATTTCTACAATATTCAATAGCTCCAAGTTATTATACAAAAGTAGGCTCTGAAATATTGTACCAAGAACATTGCAATTTGTTGTGTGTAAACATTTGGATGGAGGAGTTATTGACTCGAATAACATTAATTGCTTATTTTGACTCCATACCATGTTATGATTTTTCCAAGAAATGACAGTATTGAGTTTGTGTGAAGACCAAATTGAATGGTTTCTATGTGAAGATACTCTTTCTGCCTTTTTGATAAACCATTAGCAATGGCCTAACCGTGATGATCTGATACACCGATTGAATAGGCATGTGTAGATGGTAAAATATGGAAGCACATTCTTTTTGGTTATTTTACATGTGTAAGCTAAGCCAAACACTTTTTAAAAAACAACTAATTGACTTATTGGCTTTTACCAACACAAAAGCTAATCCAAACACTTTTGTAAAAGCTTCTTTCCCCACCACCATAAATCAGCCAATAAACACTTTTAACCAAAAGCACTTTTTAAGTTCAAAAAGCACTTCCAAATAGAACTTCCTTCTAAATTGAGCTTGTTCTGAACATTATCTTACAATTTCAAGTTCAATTTGCCAGGTAAAATCCGCCATTTCGACCCATCATGCCTACAGTTAGCGTGAGAAGGGACCTTCTTTGCCAAGCCCTAGGACGCACTTACAGTGAGTGTGAATATGAATTTATTACATTCTCTTAAATTTCTAATAGTTTCCCTTAATTTTGTTCTCTCTCATTTTCTTTATGTCAGCACAAGATGAGTTCGAAGAATTGTGCTTTGAATTTGGAATCGAGCTTGATGATGTGGTAAATGTTTGCTTGCCATAAAACCCTTTTGTGTGTATGTAACATGTGCAACATTTATGTAGTTTTATGTATGATATGCTAGACAACAGAGAAAGCAATTATAAGAAAGGAGAAACACCTAAAAGAAGAGGAAGAGATTGATGCCTGTGAAGAAGTAATCTACAAAATTGACGTCCCTGCGAATCGGTAATGCTAACTATCACTTGTGTTGTTTATTTTCTTGAACGTTTTGGCATGTTGGGTGATGCGTTGGACAAATCAACAATGCAATGGATAAGTTTTGGTGGCTATAAGATGGATCAATATGGCTGTTGTGATAGCACCCTTTTATGTCAATTTGTGTGATTATTCAATTTAAGACTACCCCCTTACACCAAGGACGGAACCAGAACATATATCAATTGGTGGTACCATATAATTAAGTTTTTGGTTGATTTCGAGAGATTTTTTAAGTATCATTTTTGTTGATTTTGATGGACTGTTTTAATTTTTTTGTTGAATCGAGAGATTCTTTTTTTGGGTTTTTTGACTGATTTCCAGAGAACTTTTAGGTGTTTTGGTTCATCTCGAAAGAATTTTTTGGTTTTTAGGTGCACCCTTTAGAAGTTTCGGAAAACGATACTGTGGCACCCTCTGAAATGATACGGTTGCACCGTTATGAAAATAAAATTTTTTACCCTTTGCCAAAGAAATAATATGGTGGCACGTGCCACCGTCACCACCATTGTAGCTCCATCCCTGCCTTACAGCCAAGTTGAAAAAAAAAGAAATAAAGATTCATTTTGGTTGTTGATGGCAAATGTGCTAAATTTGTAAGTGCAAATAAATATGAATTTTAAATTGTTAGCACAAAATCTAACAACCGGAATAAAATTTAAAGACGTGCTACTATAAAAAAATGGTATAGTGAAATTCCTAAATTCTATATCCATTTTACATTTGAAAAGCTTAATATGTTCAAACAAAAACACTGACGTGTAGCTCTTTCGTGTGGGAGGGAGTATGAGGTATGGTCGTTTGGTGGTAACGTGTGGCGTGGATCTTATTAGCTTTTACTCAGAGGTGAAACAATATCAGTCACTTACATATAAAATGCTCATCTAATATGCAGATATGATTTGCTATGTCTGGAGGGACTTATTCAGTCCCTGCGCATTTTTTGTGGGGTTGATTCAGTACCCGAGTACATACTTGCTGGTATGTGTAAGGAATCTATGCTTAAAATGCATGTAAAACCTGAGGTATTTATCTACGAGACCCTAAACCATTTCTGGTGTGCTATGTATGTTTAAAGCAAAAGAGCTCTTTATTTTCATATATATAGGTACTCTTTTTTTTCCAGACATCTGTGATACGTCCGTATGTTGTTTGTGCTGTTTTGAGGGGTATAACTTTCAATGAGGCGAGATATAACAGCTTTATTGATCTCCAAGATAAGCTTCATCAGAATATATGCAGGTAATATACAAACTTTTCTTTTGTTGCAGATTGCAGTGTGCCTTTATACATACACACATATTGCTTTTTTGGTACCTTCAGAGATAATTTTGCTGGATCTAAATGTTGATTGTTTTTAATGCCTCAATCCTCATGAACCACAACTTATGTAGCATAATTGATACACTGTATCAACTATCCAGGTTTAATCCTATTTGCAGCTTATGTTTAACTTTATTAATTTACCTTTTATTTGAAGTGGGTCCCATCAATTATCACTTAACTGTTAGTGAAATTCCACTTTCTAATTTGTTGGCAGACAATAATTGCAATGTTAATTAGAGTGTGTTTAAGTTCTTTGGACGATCCTACAAAAACGGATGATGATTGGCATACTTATGGATGCACTATTTAATCTCATGTATGAGTGTACAGATATGCATTATATCTTAGTAAAAGAATAACTACCTGCATAGGTTCATCAAGTACGATCCTTTTGGCCATTGGGGCTCTAATTGAGAGACCTTTCTTGCAGTGACGGTCCTTAAGTCTGTATGCTCTACCAGAAGGTTCATCTCTTATAAAACATTGAACCACCAAGATTCCATCGTTCAATAGAGCCAGTTGAAGTCACTTCAATCAAGCATTCTTACCTTGGGCTGTTTGGACTTTGGCGGTTGCTGAATGGCTTAGTGCTGGATGATTAAGTGGTCAGAATGATTAAGAGACTCCTATAATATAATGTAAAATGTAATAGGGTTGTTGGTAACTATTGAAAATGAAATCTGGGCTCTTAATGCTTAAGGGACACTCAAAATGCTAAATCATTCAGAGGGTTTTGGAACCATTAAGAGGTAAACAAACACCACCTAAGGTTTATCATTTCTGTCAACACACAACTGCCTCTTGTTTCTTTAATGCGCTAAAATTGACTTCTGTTGAAATGGCAAAATCAACAAAAAAATTTACATATAAAATAAGATAATTAGTTGATTTGATGGCTTATTGCTTGCTTTCTACTAGTTACAATAGGTGTTTATTGAATGACACTGCTAATTTTTTTTTTCTTTTTTTCTTTTATTTGCAAAAAGAAGAAATTATTTAGATAGACATCTAAATTGGACTTACACTTGAGTGAGGCAGGGATGTCTTGCTAGGCTTGTATAGAAAGCTACCTAACTTGATAGGATGTAAACTTGCTACTCAAAATATATAAACCATTGAATTATCGAAATCCTACTGAAATTAAGCATTACACATGAAGCACTGAGATTTAGCTTGGACTTGACCAACTTGATATCTTGCTTGGTTCTAAAAACCAACTTGCCACTAGAGAATGCCAACTTGAGAACCTGGAAAAGTTGTGTTCGAGAAACAAAATGTTACCGGAACAAACAACAAAGAATGTTATGATAAAGATGAGGCTGCCCATTGAGAAATTGAATTGAACATGCACGGCCCTTGAGCCCTAGCCTGCGTTAGATCCAACTAAAACCAACTAACATCTATAAGCTTGATTACAGTAATTCGTTTTTGATGATCTAATTTGGTTCCAATGCCTTGACTGAACTTTCAGTGGAAAGTGAGAAAGGGTTAAACTGCTCGAGAAGACCCCACAACATTTCCTCTCTATCAACATGCCACAACCACGAGTAAATCTGCAAAGACCTCAAAAGATCAAGACACATACCTACAATTGTATTAAATAAACAATACCTTTTACCTGCCATGAGTTGATGGTTGGTGGAAAGTTGATGCCTTATGTACATCATGACGGAATTGGTTGATAAAACAAACACCATGTCAACGATAATTTTTAAGGCCACAAATTACTTATGAGTGGACAAGGCTATAGAGTTGGGTGGTCCGAGAAAACTTTTAGAATAGTGGTGGTGAGCTTCAAAGATGTGAAAGGCTTGTGGAAAGGGATATTGCAATCGTTGATGGAGGAGTCAAGGCATGTGAGATGGTGACGATGAACTTATTATTCGGTTGTACGTATATGTAAATGAAGAATGAGACCATAGAAAGATTAGGAGAACTGCCGGTCGAGGAAGGTTAGTGATGCTGTAAAAGAGACAGCTTGACTTATAGACGACAACGAGAGTTGGAAGGAGGGTGTAAACATTGATGATGATCGGGTACTAAAAGAGAAGAAGAAAAGGCCATAGACTTTGGAAGGTGAGAAGGGAGGTGAAAGAAAAAGGGGCCCTCTTGTTGGTCTGTAGACCAATTGCCGAAGGTTTTGTATTTAAAGCTTAAACCTTAGAGTGTGTTTGGTTTGCAGGAATGGAATGGATTTGAGGGGATTTAGATTTAAAATCCATTCCAATCCCATGTTTGGTTTGCAGGATTGTCCGGATTTGAAATCCTAGGAATTATTTGAAATCCCTCAAATATAGGATTTTGAAATCCCAAGGGGGTGGTTAGGATTTTAAGGAATATTATATATATTTTTTAAATATGTTAAGAACATTTGTTTTCTAATAATCATTTAAATAAAAGGTATTAATTATTTTTATAATTTTTTAATGTTTTTTTTAATATATATATAAATAATGGAATTCAAATCCTCCAAATCCAAATCCCTACATGAAATCCAACACATTTCATTCCATTCCATTCCTACAAACCAAATGGACCCTTGGTTTTCTCAACACTCAACAGGTGATTAGTGGTTATCAAAAATCGGTAACAAGTTCCCCGTCAAATTTTAATTCAACATGCCATAAACTCTGGTATCCCTTTAAAACTATTGCATATTCTGTTGGAAGTTTTTGTCCTTGGCATATACTGTCTAACCTTTTTTTTGTTCTCTTGTTCCCTTCCTTTCATTTTCCATTTACCAATAATTAATAGGAAAAAAGTTGTATATGAGCATCTCCATTTTAAGTATGATGACCCACATCAAGACTATAGGCTTTCCAATTGGTAGCATTAGCTTTATATTTCGTTTTACCCTATATGTGTAGCATTACTTTACATTCTTGTTCTTTCTATATGAATCATCTATCATCCTATTCTCATTTATTATCTTCAATTTGCAGACGAAGAACTCTGGTTCCCATTCACATATGAGGTTTGTGATTTTGTTAAGTACATTCATATTAAGGTCCTTGGTGTGACATTCTTTCATTTTATCGGCATGTTGAAATGGATACAACTTAACTAGGAAGCTTGTTTACCTAATGCTGCTATTTGAACGCCTATAACATGTATTTTACTTAATCAAGTCTTTATTTGCTATTCTATAATATGGCCCAAATTTCCGCATACAAACTACAAAGTAGTGTATGTGCACCAAGTAATATCTCTAACCAAGTTGTGTTCAAAAATTGGTATATGATTTTGAAAAGCTACTTATTGATTCACAAATGTCTTCTTTTGCATTAAGACAATAACAGCATGTTGTTGAGGATACGAATGTTGTGATTTGCATCTGTGCTATTATCTTTTAATGCAACCATACTATAGAAACATGAGATAGAGATATGTATAATGGTATCTTGATTCAACGTGACCCTCTAGTGGTTATATGCTTTACTATCATTGAGCATTGTGCCTTGATAGAACAAAGAAATTAATATTTTGAGAAATACGGTAACCAGTAGTGAAATATCCTATTCTTGATTCTGCTTACATTTATCATAGAACACATCATCTCGTCTTTCTATATTAATACCATGACGGCAACTTTAGTTATTAGGAGTTAGGAGATGTAATGATCATGTCTGGATAAGTACTTATGAAGGATCTTTTCTCATTAGAGATTACTTTTTTAGATAAGAGTAGGCTGATTGAAATGACAACATACTATGAAGTCTTTTGTAATAAAAGATTCCATTAAAAAATATAAAACTAAAAGGTAAGATCTTTAGGACGTTGTTAGACCAAAATATGAGGACCACATATTAGGCCAACAAAAGGCAGTATGTACACATGACTAGTGGAACAACTGCAATGTTTGAGGTGAGATATGTGGGCACATAATCATATGGATAGGACTAAAATGGGGATTTACGATAAACTGTTTTTGGATGACACTAGTTGAGATGGTGAGGCAACACCATCAAGGTGGTTTGGTCATCTTCAATGTATACTTTCAAATGCATTGGTTAAAACTTAGAAGACGAAACCACAAGGCTGTGGCGTACTGGTTAAGGCCTATGAGGGAAGTGGCTTGTTAACCCTTCTACCCCAGGTTCGAATCCAGACACTTCCAGATTGTGGCCACTGGGGATTAACTCAGGGCAACATGCTTTAGCTGTCGGTGAACTTTGCCGGGATTAGTCAGGGCAAGCCTCGGATACCCTTCAAAAAAAACTTAGAAGACGAGACTTGTGTTAACCAGAAGTCATTAGGTGAGGTAGATGTTTGCCACAATTGGCATGGGCATGAGTTATGCCATTCATGTCTCATGTCTCTAACCACAGAGGATGTTACCTTCTGGGTAACAACGTGATGGTCTTGCCGGTTAGGGTTTTCACGAAGAACTGCATCTTGGAAGCTCGCTGGTTATGGAGGCTAGGGTTTGGGTGAAGTGGAGAAGGTGAGGTTTTTATATGGGTAAGGTTTAAGTGATAGAATGGGCTTTTATTTGGGCTTATCCATCAGGTTTTCTTTTTAGCTTTTTTAAGATTCAGATTTCAGATTTTAGAGGTTAAAAAAACAAACAGTCTTACTGATTAAGATTTCAGACTTCAGCACCACCTCTAATTTTTTAGACATGAAATTAGACTTCAGACTTCAGACCTCTTAAAAAACAAACAGCACCTTACTAATCCGTGCAAATCATTTTGAATGTCAAACAGCACCTTACTAATCTGTGTACTGTCAACGGAAGTTTCAAGTCGTGCCAGTTGAAGTAATATATCCTGATGGAAAATCCCATATTTGCCCTGAACTGTCGCCCTACCATATGGAGGTGTCTCTGACATACATCAATGGTATAGCTGGGGTTTCATTGGAGGCAAATAAGGTACACAAACTGACGATTAGAAAATTACCAAAAATTACTCCAGTAAAGTTTTTAGTTGTTAGTTGGCCAATTTGAATACATTTCTGTTCATTTATTGTAAACTGATGTTTGTTATTACGTTTCTGGTGTCTCAGTATCATACATGTTAAGGTATCCGTCCAATTCTTTATTTGTTCACTTATGGAAGACTGTTATCTATTTGTATTATCCAGGTTGCTGGGTTGTGGAACAAAATGCAATTACATGCTCCGAAATCTGTCTCGGTGGATAATGAATGCATTTTCACTGTATCCTTCCTCCAACCAGAAGTGACGTGCTTCATGCATGTGATGTAGCAGAGGTATGGAAGTACATTGTTATTAGGGGTAAAATAAATCAAGGTTTGACTTGGTTCCTGTTTAGGGTTACAATTTTTTTTTTCTCAATCAACATAACAAAGTTTAAAAAAAATTCTATATTTTACCCATTTTGAATGGTAACGTTCACGATATCAAATGTTACAAGATCAGTAGGTGACCGGTCAAAATGTGTGCAAAATAGGAAATTTTGAAACTTTGATACTCCAATGAGAAAAAAAAAAGAATTCTTCGTTAGACTGAAAGGGAACTAAGCCAAACTTTTTTGCGTTTTGATGCATTTTCCATTTTTGTCTTTATTATTATTATCGTATATGAAGCCGTCAATTGCAGTGCCACATTTTTATCGGAACTGACATGAAGTCTCTCTTTCTAAGAATTTCCCAAGGACGTGGCAATCGCTTATGGCTTCAATGAAATTCCAAAGCGGAAACCTGCGTCTTTGAAGCCCTTGCCACTGAACCAGTTCATTGATCTTATCAGAACGGAGGTAATTTAGTGCTTTCACGTGCATATTTGGTTTTTGCTGCTTTAACATGTGCAACTTCTGTCTTTTAATTGTAAGGATCAATCCCATCTAGATCTCTCAAAGTTTTCGGCGTAGAGATCAAATTGTTCATGATGTCCCTTCCCCTTGCGCTTTTGCCTTGAGTTTGTCTGATACTGTTTTACTAGTTTTAGTGGTGTATTATTCAAAAGTTTGTGTTTCATCTACTAGAAAAGCAGATCCAGTGTTTTCTGGGTGGCAGATGCATTCGGTCACAAAGGTTTTCCTGGGGCCTAGGTGTGAGCCGATCAAAATGAGACATAAGACTTGCACAAATTTCAACAATATGCACACTCACTGATATAGAGATATATATGTATATCCATAAAACAATAAAAGAGTTAAACTGATGAAATAATGATCTCAATGACAGAGTATGAATAAGTTCGTAAGTCTTGATCTTCAACAATAACCAAGTAAATTCAGCAGCTTTAGGATTTAAAGAGAACATTATAGTAGTTGGACTCAAATACTGTCTATTTTATATTAGATAGTCACACATTATGGTTTGGTTGGTAATATAAAATAAAACAAATCTGTGATCAAATAAGACATGATATTTTCTTTCGAATTTTTTTTTGTTAGATTAGTTAAGCTTCATCATTACCAACATCATTTTATGTGATTATCATGGGTGCTTGATATGGTTTTATTTTTGTTTATATTTCTCTTTAGATTGCGCTCACTGGTTATACAGAGGTGTTAACATGAATCCTATGTTCATACAAAGAAAATTTCCCCATGCTGAACCGTAAAGATGACAAATCAACTGCAGTTATCATTGGAAATCCTCGATCAGCAGATTTTGAGGTTTGTTTTTACCCTGCACTTGAAATGGAGTAAAACTTGCCATGAAACTATGTGTAACTTTTGCCACCAATTCAATTTTTTTAGCATTTTTAAATATCTTGTTTGGTTCATCTGAAATTCTGCATTTGCTTGACCTTACATAATCCTATGCATTAAGACAAATATATTCTTATTTTAGATGCAATAATATTCTTCCAGTCAATTAACTTGCTGAACCATATAGGTCGTTCGGAGCAGTCTCATGGCTGGGATATTGAAAACCGTTGCACACAATAAAGATCATCCGAAACCTATCAAGGTAAAGTAGGATTATTAATTTATTATAATAGCATCAGTTCATCTCTATGATCTTAAGCTTGCTTGCATTGTTGTTATGCAACAATACTAGCCGTTTTCTATCCCAAACAAGTTGGGGTAGGCTACAATCGTAACCTTTGGGGACAAAAATAAAGATGAGACTATTGCTTTACTTCAAGTGAGTTGCGATATTTTTTTTTTGGCTTATTGTGTTGGAACTCTAGATTTTTGAAGTAGGTGATGTAACCATATTGGATGAGTTAACAGATGTTGGAGCCACAAATCATCGCCAAGTGGCAGCTCTTTACTGTGGTGCTACTTCAGGGTTTGAGGTAAGTTTCCCTTTTCATATATTTGTTTGTGCTTTCTTGTTTTCCCCTCCTCTCTTCTTAGATTAGTACCAAAAAGGGTATTAGAAAAATCACATGTCAGGTTCATTTGAAGAGGACTTATATTTTATCTACAAATATTTCTCTCATTTTCAGTTCCAATAATTTCTGGTACATGTCTTCACTTCATTAAATGTAGTTACTGAAGTTAAAGATATATTTTAGTTTATATATCTCAAAATTCCACTTTTATATGAGTACATTTGATTGATTATTAGTACATTTTGACAATTGGGAATTGTGAGGAGTTACCTTCTGAAATTATTGCAAGAGTTAATGAGATTGCTTTTTTAGTTTCTTAGGTTTTTACCTAGGCATCTCCTGAATAAAGTATGTTGACCATTTTAGTTGTAAGCAAATTCTGAAATTGCTCTTCTTTGAAGTTTCTTGATTATATGTCTTCTATTGGATGATGAAGTCTTTATAATAATTGAAGTCTTTATTTGAGGCTTGCAGTTGATACATGGGCTGGTTGACAGAATCATGGAAGTAACTGGTACTCTATTTGTATTGCCTGGGGACAACATGGTTATTATATCGAGTGCTCAGATGTAAGTATATATGTGCACTCACTGTACATTTTGTTAAACTCTTGTGCTTACAACTTTATTTCAGGAGCCCGAGTTTCTGTCAGGAAGACAAGCTAACCTCATTTACAAAGGGAAACGCATTGGAACTTTTGGCATTGTTCACCCACAGGTAGCCAGTTTTGCACTCCAATTATTTTACTGATACTACTCTTTCAATCTCAATATAAAGGAAAAGGTACACATGTGTTATTAGTTGACTGAATGACAATATTACTTGAGGGAGTAATGAATTTCTCCATGCCATAAATTAAGTCTAAAATTGGAGTAGTAGGCATTTACTATTTAATGTGGACACTTTATTTTGGAACAATCTGAAGTTAAATGTGGGCACTTTTTTGGGACACAGGAAGTATTTCATGCTATGAATTTGGCATTTTTCACCATCGAGTTATTCAATTATTGTCCAACCGCATTACATTTTGGTTTTCTTGATGACATTACTCTATCAATTAAACCAAACCAAGCAAAACGAACCCGGAGCTAACCTCTACCCCAAAAAAGTAGAGTAGCTATATCTATAAAGATGTGCGACTTCTGATGTTGATGTTTTTCCCCTTTATTTTCCCTTTTAACATCCACTCATGCTTTCTAGTGAGGTGAATGACATGATTTGTTTAGCCAGATATATGGCAATGCTTAATGGCTTTTACATTTATATGTATAGATAGGGTAGTGAAAGAAAGGTGTCACTGGTTTTGGAATATTTTGTAGCCAGCTTATCTATAGTTGCTCATTCATTTGGCTAACAGGAATAATTAGATGAATTTTGAGTCATTTTTGTGTTAGGAAGAAGTATTTTACGTTCATAAATCCGCATTTTAGAAGGTTGTTCTTCTAAATAACCTTGTGGATCAGTTTCTACACTAAGATTGTTTCTTGTGATTTCAGGTTCTTGAAAACTTTGACATACCGGATCCGTGCTCGTTCGTGGAGCTCAACGTCGAGAGCCTGCTGCTATAATCTTGATCTTTTTGTCTTTTTGTCTTCTTTTTTTTTTTTTTTTTTTCATTTAAAGATTCCCTATTATATATTTGTAAGCAAGGAAGAAATCATTGTTTTTTTTGTTGTTGAAATAGATAAGTTTTTTTTTTTTTTTTAAACAACAAATCTACTCTACTCTTAAACTACACCTTTGCCCACAACGAGACTCGAACCACTGACCAAAGGCCAGGGGGAACACCTTACAAACACCTTGATACCGCTGGGCTACAAGCCTTTTGGTGAAATAGATAAGTTATTGGTAAACTTTTGTAGTAGATAGTTGTAAAATGTTAATTTTTTAAAAGATTTTGTTGTGATTGTTTCATTCATTCATGGAGAAGTTGCTGAATGTGGTACCCAAACCCAAACTAATCTCTTAATGATAAATTATTTTCTAATTTTTTCCTACCAAAAAAACTAATTTCATTCATAGAGTGATTTGTGTGAATCATCAATAGCTAGAACCAAAGAAAGCAATTTTAATTGAAATCAGGATATGAAAAATACAAATGGGCATTTATATTTTAGTTGGTACTCCCACTCATGTAAAATCTTGGCTTGGCCCTGATCATAATGGAAGTAAATTAGTTGTAGATGTTCAATCTAGGAATGAATTCCACAAAGCAATGACATTGATATTTGCCAAACTGTTCACTAATGGCTTCTCACTTCAAAATTTATCCCATGTCTTATTTCCAGCATAATACTTGGTGAGTCTTTTCTTGAATTGACAATTCTTTTGTTAGTTTTGACTGCATCTAAACTATTACTCAAGCATGCGGATATTTGACGCTTATCTTCATCGTTGTTGAAATTGTCCTCTCTTTTAACTTTATCGGTTTTTTAGGCCCCAAAAAAACCTTTTTTTTAGATAAACCGGTTTGGTTCCTAACCGATTTTGAGCTCCAATATGTATAACCGGTGTAACCGATTAAAAAAAACCGGTTTATATAAAAACAGGTCAATTTTTGGACTTTTTCAACACTTACACCATTTTCTTTTTGGGGTTTTTCATGTGATTTTTTAATTCTAAATTTTTAAATTCTAAAATATAAATATAATTATACAATATAAATATATATTATAATTATATAGATCATAATAAATATATAATGTATTTTATACAATATAAATATATAATTATATAATATAAATTCAAATATAAAAACATATAAATATATAATATAAATTCGAAAAGCACTTTTTTTTCTTGTTAAAACCAGGTTTAGAACCAGTAAAAAAACCGGTCCCTCTAAAAATATTAAACTGGTCAAAAAACCGGTTTTTGGAAAAACCATATCGGTAATTAAAAAACCGGTTTTGGAAACAATCGGTTTTGGTTTTTTTCCCGGGTCAAATCGGTTAATCGGTTTTTTGTGCACCTCTTTTCTTGTTACACAATAGGTTATCTTTACCTAATGGTGTCTCTTCATAATTTATATACCATGCGTAAGCACAAGTAGAGTCGTTATACTAAGATAATGCTGAATCATATAATGAATGCATTACCGTAAGGTAATTATAAAATGATGGTGTATTGAGAATGTAATTGAAATCGTCTGACATCAAGCTTCTTTAGCATCACATCAAGCTTTGGAGCCGATCATCGTTTCAACCCGGTTACCCGATATTCTACTTGAGGAACCAAACGAGCATTGTTGATGGACATAGTCGACCCATGTGAAAACAAAAGGTCTAAGGTGTTGTTTACTTGGTGCTGACCGAGTCAACACTTACCCAAGTCGACGATGATTTCTATAAGTAAACAAACGGAAATTCACACATTTTCTACGATTAATTTCTATCATTATTATTAGAAATCGTATGTACAAACTTCCTATGTAAAAGCATAGCCAACTATTGTTTTCCGTTAGAATGTACAAGTTATTCAAAGTGAATATGCCATGTGACGGGTCTCAGCGGTCCTTACGTTCGCAATCAAGAGAGTTTTCATTTGAACTTCTCTCTATAAATATATAAGAGATTATAACACCTGGATCAAAGAAATAGGTTCACAATTATTTTTCTCACTACTTGTTAATTGTTATTATATTAAATATCTTGAAATTTCAATCATTGTAAATAAAAATCGTGGAGTATTCTTGATATATCATTATTCTTTGTTAGCAAGCAATAGCAAGGAGTGTTTTATTGTTCTCATAAAAGATGGTTTTTTATTCTACAACTTCACAACCTTTATGTTACTAGGGCCCGATGTACCCAAATATCATGTAATTAGTCCTTTAGACTCTTCACGTTGTTTATCACATACCAAGATTTTTCGTTGGCGGATCGCTCGGGGGTTATTAGCGCCCTAACCGAGTTCGAGTCTTCCCGTGCACATGTCAGGGGACATTTAAGTGGGGCCATGTTTTGCCCCCAAAATTGCCGGAGATTAGTCGGGCTTTGGCCCGGACACACTTCCAAAAAAAGATTTTTCGTTGGCCATCAATGTTCGAGAATTTATTTGTAAGTACCAGAATTATATATTTAACTACAATTAAAACAAGTTTCTAAGTCACCTAAGATAAATAAATGTCCTAATAAGGTGTTTTATAGGACCAAATCAAAAAATGTCCCATCTAAAAGCGTTACAAAAGGTTTATAGGATGCTTTTGCGTGTTATAACAAGTTTTTTAGAAGATTTTTCAAATAAAGCTTCCTATTAGTTAAATTTTATAAGACCTTTTGAAAAGCGTCCTACAAACTCATCTTTTTAGAGACGTCTTGTGTTTATAAGACATTTTTCAAATAGTGTCCTATAAAATATTTAATAGGACGCTTTATTTAAATACATTTTAAAAAACATCATATAAACCTTTTGTATCGTTTTTAGATTTGGTTCTATACATCACCGTAGTCGAACACTTATTTATTTTAGACGTCCTGAAAACTTAATTTTGTTATAGTGTACGTTAGGTGTTTAAGTAGCCAACCAAAATTAAACAAAACATATATATATATATATATATATTTGTTTATATTCAAGACTATCAACGTAAGACATGCATCCAAAAGTTATGATCAAGCAAACAAATCAAGTAGGGTACGAAGGACCTCAAGAATTTGTCTCTTTTTGCCAATCGAATTGAAACTTGACTTCTTTATACTAAAATTATTGCAATTTCCAACTTCCAAGCACAACAAATACAACTCCTCTTTCCATATGATTATATGTTGATCAGGATAAAAGATTTGAGAGTTCAATACCCACATTCAATGCATAAACATCAAATTTTTCAACCATTATGTAGTTTTATGTTTTTTGAAGAAAAGAAATACAATATAATGGAGTTGAGGTTGGTTTTCTTCAAAGAGCGAAAATCCGAATAGATCAAAATATCTTTATATCTAAGAGAGATATAAACAGCAAGCATCATTTCGATTAGGTCCTTCTTGGTTTTTAAGATTCTTGTCAAACATCGATGCTTGATGTTATTTTTTTTCATACTTTATTTCTCTCATATTAAAAAGACACTCAAGTACATATTGTATAAAAAAATTATTAGAGTTTTTCTTTTGTTTCGAAAAAGAGAGCTTTTAAAGATTATGATAAAGATGGATTGATGCTATAATTGAACATACAATATCCAATGTAACATGTCTTATTAGGTTATGAGGGGGGCATGGGCACGTTGAATGAAATCAAGATTAATTCAAACCAATAATGTGCATACATAATTGGTGTATAGGTATTTATCACTTCATTATTTTTTCTCTTTTACCAAGAAGGAAACCCTAAAAATGTTATTATTCATCTATGCATCGGTATCATAATAATGTTATTTTTTTATCAAAAAGAAAGATTTGTTTACAAGTTTTTTTCGGGTATCATGCAAATAGAAACACGTTATCAAGAAACATACATTGGTGTCTTTTGGATGGGAAGTTTGATTAAACTATATATGGTAATCCAACTTTGATGAAAATAAAATATTGTTTGAAAACAGTTGTCTCGGTAAATTAAAGGGTGAAAGTCTACTTCAAAACAAAGCTTTGGTAGAGGTTTTGAAGAACATCAATCTGGATACGGTCAGGAACAATGATGGAGCATACAATCTTAAAGATCCAATTAAACGCCTAATAACTAATTTAGAGCATCTCCAATAGTTTTCCTAACCTTTCTTCAAAATGGAGAATTAAAAACCAAAATCTCTAAAAAAGTTACATCCATCTCCAACAACTTTTTGGAGATTTAATATTGAATTTAATATTAAAATATTTCATCAATCTATTAAAAAAATTTATTTATCTCTACAAATTATTATTTTTCAAAGATTTATATTTCCCACATGGTAATCATTGTTAGAGTGATTTCCAAATATGAAGAAAAAAAAACCTTATCTTTTTAACTTTCTCTATTTTGACTTTCTCTGTTTTGAAAATAAGTTTTGAGAAAACACTATTGGAGCAATAAATCAACTAAAAATCTCTATTTTCACTTTTTTCTCTATTTTGAGCATGTTGTTGTAGATGCTATTAGTGACACCCGAGAAGATGGGTCTATATTTTTCTAGGCATCCTATGCTCCACCAAAGGTAAAGAGTTTTTGTAGTCAACATGTGAGCTACATCAACAATTCAATTTTTAAAGAAGACTGTAATAGATGGAAGGCTGCTCAAGAGTCTTTGGAGTATTTATTCTCTCATTGCCAATGGTCTTGGCTGGTTTGGCATGTTGTAGAGATACAGAAGAGGTATATTATAAAAACCTTTATAATGACAATATCATTTCTTCAATTTATTATTTCCTATAATTATTACCTAAGATTAGTTTTCCAAATAATAACAAACATGCATACTATTTGTGTGCCTTGACTATAATAATGGCTATAAAATTTAATTGTTAGTTGATCAACAAAAATTTATGCCATTCCTTGCTGAAAATGAAACCCCCGACAACTATGTTTAAACATAAATTACTAGATAAGCTAAATTGTTTTAATTATTTCTTTTTGAAAGATTGATCTTCAAATTAAAAGAAATCAATTATGTGAAAATTTGTCATAATCATACATACTAATTTCTCAAACCATCACTCCCTAATTACATCCATATTGTTAAAATCCTACGTTGGCAAGACTTGGACCAATTCTTCACTATATATATTGGAACCTCCCTTTTCTACTCAAGGACTTTTTTGGAAATTACATACGAAGGTTTTACATATACCATCCAAATATCTAACTTTTTTTTTTCTTATTCTATAATTAGATAAGGGGATAGTTCTCCGAAATGTATTGAACTATCCCAAAAAATCTATTGTGTGTATCCAACTACAAAAAATGCTATTGTGTGTATCAAATTTTTTTTTTTTTGCTATTGTGTTACAAATGACTTGTAATTTTGGTAAACTGATACACACAATAGAAGAAAAAATAAAGTTTGATACATTAAAAAAAAAGTTTGATACACACAATAGCAAAAAAAATAAACTTTGATACACACAATAACATTTTTGGTAGTTGGATACACACAATAGATTTTTGGGGATAGTTCAATACATTTCGAAGAACTATCCCCATTAGATAACTAAATTACAGTACATGGCATTGAAACAAAGTCTTGGACTTGACATGCTTTGAAATAATAAATTTCAATTAATACTTAATGTTTTATAGATTTTTTATCTTACAACTTATCATTTTTATACTCTTAAAGTTTATGTTTAAGGCTTCACATATTTTAATATAACTTTATCTAAAAATTTCACAAAATGGTGTATATAGGCACTAAACCAACCTACAGCTATCACTAGTTCTTAAATTTTAAAACACTTGAGTAAGTCTACTTTACGGTTTTTGATGCCATATTATCCAAACTACCATTGGTTTTATTCTAAATGAGTGGATTTTGTAACTCTATGGCATCTATTCTACCTTTTAAAGAATGTAGTGTCGTATCAATTTATATCCGACCAAAATTTTGTAACTCAAAAGGTTCGACATTCAACTTAACTTATGATATTGTACTTTCCATTTTTTATCTAATTCATACAAGTTATTCATTTCATACCATGGGTGAATATATGCTTGAATATTAATTATTATTATCTTCGAATATATACGTGGTTGATTAATGCATCCATGATGTTACAAACATGGTGTTTTTCCAATTACTTTGAGCTTGTTTTAACCATTATTATGTTATTCTAAAGATAAACTTGCACTAGAAAATTTGAGAATATACATGGATCCTTTTATCAGACTTAATTAAAATTGTAAGTTATTTACAAGTTTTGGTTTTAATTATATTGGTTTTAGGATTATGGTAGAATATGGTTATTTTAAGTAAAGGATAGAGAATTAGAGATTATCAGGGACAAGATGCTTTATAGGACCTGCCTGTCCAACATGATATATAAGCGGAGGCTTAGATAAGCATTCTTGGAAAAAAATGGATGGATGGATCCATGCTAACTCATAAAGCTTAATGGGCAGATATGAGGTGATGAAACAAGAAATTTAGACATAAGTGTTTATATTTCTTATAATTAGTCATCTTTTACAATTAGTATTTTTTAAAAAGAAAAAAAGAAAAATGTTGAAGAAATGTTAACATCTTTGGGAAGTTATATCAACTTATCTCTTATATTTTCTTGTGTTAGTGGTTGTGATTGTTTGTTTTAATATTTCTAGTATAAGATTTACTTTGATATAGGATAACTACAATTTTAATTTATAAGTTGTTGTCTTATCATAGACCGGTGTTGCACAAAGTGTTTTTTGCACCTAGTTGTTTTATATTCAAGTATGTTGTTATCTTGCCATCGTTGTCGTGTTTTCATGTAATCCTTTATTTACTTTTAGTTCTGTTAGCTTGTAGGTAAACTCGAGCCATTTCATATGACTGTTAAAGACTAGTTACCTAACCTGGAAAAATAGTCTTGAGTTTGACATGGATAAAACAGCAAACAATCATCTCTAGTCATGATATTCTAGAGGTAATATATATATAACATTGTGTTTGAAAAATAATCTAATCCATGATCATGAGACAACATGATAAGAACCCTAATTGGTAAAACATAACTAAGATTTAAACATAGTTGGTGAAAATCTCTAAATTGACAAAGGTCCGAATAAGCCACATAAAATAGTTCATCCAAGAGGGAGGAAAATCCTTAAATGGGCATACTAACCATATTGTCGTTAAGAAACTTGCTATCAGGGATCTTTTGTATCTTACCAAGGTAACACTCTAAAATTGCACAAGAATCTGTCTAGAACCAACTCGAAAAAGCTTGGTTAATTGTTTCAACATTTGGTCAACACTGTCTAAAAAAATCTAGACTTGTCCGGATCTGGCAAAGGAAAAACTGTGCCTGAACCGGCAGTTTGACTTGGTCCGGAAACATACAAATCTAGTTGGAAGAAAAAGATATGATCTTGATATGGCTCGTCCAAGAAAAAAAATCATCCATGTTAGTTTTAAAAAAAGTCAAAATCATAATCACTCCAAGGTTTATATAGATTGGAAAGTATGGTTTCTGTTCAATTGTTCATCTAATCTGGAAAACCCTTGGTATTCATCCATTGCATATTAATGACATAATAAACTAGTCTTTAAATGATTTTGTTTGACTCCATCTAGAATAATGATGACATTATAGTTCTGAATTTGTCTGATCTAGCTCCATTCTTTAGAGTCGGTCTAAATTCTCAACTCTACTATTGTTAACAATAAATAGAAGAAAACCACCATTGATAAATGTTTTTAATTTTTACTTAGATTCTATTCCGCTTTTCTGTATCTCATAATTAAACTTTTCTGTATCTCATAATTAAACAATATATCCTTATGTGTCATGTTTACTACCTTCGTTACAACTATTTCAAGTTATCCTATTTTTATGTTTTAAGATTAAATTTTAAAATAGTTAGTGTATAGTTATATTCTTTTGTAAAAAAAATAGAAATTTAAAGTGAAGTTGATGATGGTAGGGTTACTCTCAATATTTAAATAAAAACACAAAAGCACTTTTTGTAAAGAAGTAATGGATCACAATAACAAGCATTAGAGAGACGGATTTGTTATGAAAGAACAACATTCTCAATAGAAGATGGAAAACCCTAATGATGTTTAATTGGTACCCACCACTTGATGTTTCCTTTAATTTGGACAACCATAAGTCCATAACACCGTTTCATCTTTTTGAGGTGGAAGCATGAGACCTAGCTTTTGTAGTGTGTTTAGAAAACTAGCCGATAAGGTACTTGGTAGCTTATGATAAGCTAGTTGTTGATTGATAGGCTAGCTAATAGCTAATAAGCTAGCTTATGAATAAATTATGTTTGACAAAAACTAGTTTATGGGTATGTAAAATAACCAAAAAACGTATAATTAATATTAATAAGAGTATAATTGGAAAAAACTATAAAAAAAAACTCTCAAACGGTACTCCAAGTAGTATTTCAATAAGCTATCTTATAAACTAACTTAGAAGCTAGCTTATCATCCATCCAAACACATACTAGCTTATAAGCTAGCTTATTTTTGCCAAACACAACCTTAATTTCACATATAAAAATTAAATTAAATGGAAATTAAACATATATAAATCATTTTACCTTTTTTTTATTTTAGACAATTTATTTTTAAACATTCATTTTGGTACTAAAGAGTGGCATATATTTATCTGAAGATATATAAATGCTTATTATGATCGGTTTCATAAAAGTAATGTTGCTATTTTTAAATGTCAATTACTATAAATATACATTTATCAGGCGCCCCGCCCCACAGACGTCATCCGAACCGACCCGACTCAAGAACCGACCTGACCCGTCCTTTCCTCTCACAGTTTTTAACCCAAACCCGCCCCAAACCCAATCTTTGACCCGCCTAAGATACACGCGTCCTCCATCCAAACCCATCTACATTTTTACAGTTTTGGCCCCCCAACTTATAAGCTTTATTCACTTTATACCTAAACTTTTCAATATTTCATTTTACGTTTTAGTCATATATGGTGTATTTGGCAAAATACGTAAAAAAAAATATGTTTCAATTTTAACAAATTACGCCATTATATCCGTATCGTCGATACAATCGAAATGAGCCTAATATTGAATATTTTTTGACGTAGTTATTTTATTATATGCTATATATACGCTTCAACCAATCCGAAATTTATATCATTTTCAAGTTTACATATTAGTCCCCTAAACTTAAAACTTATAAGGTTTATTCAATTTATACCTTTTAATTCTCAATATTTCATTTAATGTTTTAGTCATATATCGTGGATTGGCAAAAAGACGTTAAAAATACGTTTTAAATTTAACAAGTTACGCCATTATGTTCGTATCGTCGATACGATCGAAATGAGCCTAATATTGAATATTTTTTGATGTAGTTATTTTATTATATACTATATATACGCTCCAACCGACCCGAATCCTATACCCATTTTCAAATCTACATATTACCCCCTAAATTTATAATCTTTATTCACTTTATACATTCACTTTTCTATATTTCATTTTACGTTTTACTCATATATCGTGTATTGGTTGGAACATGTTAAAAAAAATACGTTTTAATTTTAACAAATTACGTCATTATAATCGTATTGTCGATACGATCTAGAATATGTTAAAAAAAACACGTTTTAATGTTAACGAAGTACGCATTATAATCTTATGGTCAATAAGATCGAAATGAGCCAAACATTGAATATTTTTTTTATGTATTTATTTTATTATATAGTCTATATTCGCTCTAACCGACCCGAATCCTATCCCCACCTTTAAACTTACATATTAGCCCCATAAACTTATAATATTTATTCACATTATATCTTTTAGTTTTCTATATTTCATTTTACGTTTTAGTCATATATAGCATATTAACTTAAATATGTTAACGTGTCGATAGCTACTCTTCATGAACCCGGTGCAAAGCCCGGGCTTATCAACTAGTTTAGAAAAATCATCAGGTAATAAAAGATTGTAATCCCTAAAACAAGTTGGAAACGCAATTTTTTTTATGTTACTCGAATTTTTTTGGAAGGCATAGCGGTATCGAACCTACGAACGACTATCACGAACAGACACACTCACGCACGCACGCCTCCTCGGCGGTATCGGACATCCAACGGCCGCCCACTAATCCACCGCTGTCCCAGCCCAGCTTATGCTGGACCTAGAGCCCAACCACAGTCTTTGACTGGGCTGGGGGGCGGCCCAGTCTATGACTGGACCAGCCCAAAGACTGGGTACTCCTCATGCCCTCCAATTGACTCCCCTTGGATTCGAACCCGGATAGACTGGGACACTATCCACAGTCTTCCCCAGGATGTTACCGCCCTTTGAAAGACCAACTGAGCTAGACATGATTTGTTTATGTTACTCGAATTAAAATGAATTCTTCTACAAGTAGAAGTTATAGACAAACAAAAATTATATAAATATTTGAAATGACATATATTATAAGGGGTGTTTAAGATTACTTAATTAAAGTGTTAAAAAACTTATTTCGATGTGCTATTCGTAATAAGTATTAGTGTTTGGATGAAAAAAAAAACGTTTATATGAGTTTGATATCGGTAATAAAGGGTTTTTGATAAATTGCTTCTTCTTAAAATATTACTTTATCCCGGTATGCATAAGTTACTTTATGCTTTCTTATTTACTTATTTGCCAAACAATAAAAAAAAACTTATCAACTTATTATGTTTTAGTACCGTCATATGCTAATCCAAACATTTTTTATAAAATTTCGGTTTAACAGCATACAAGTTGTTAGAACACTTTTACAAAAAAAAACCAAAAAAAAAAAAAAAAAAAAAAAGATGACATAAGTTGTATTAAATAAAGAATCCCAAACCTTCCATAAATATTAAGATCGAGATTTAATCTACTTAAAATATGAACTAAAATAAAATATAGACAAAAGTAAATTAGCTTATAAGTTAGTTTATATACAAACTAGCTTATTTTTTTAGTAATAGTTATTAACTATTTGTACTAGTACATGAGGAGCTTTTTACGAATTTTTCCAATCATACCCATTATTAATATGTAACTAATATTGACTAAAAATAAATATTAGTTATTAATAAATACTAATTTATAGTAACCAAAGTTAATTATAAATAACAAAGTATTCATTAATTAATTTTATTATATATTATGAGTTGGATTCCTGTAAAACCAATTTGTTTTCGTGAGACCGATAAGACCAAGTTGTTTTCGTGAGACCAGTGAGACCAACATCTTTTATATGAAACTTCACATCGAAACACTATGAAGGTTTGCATTATTTATTTGTAACATTCACAGCATTTGAGTTGTGAATGTTTCGTATTTTACCTTGTTTTGGATTTTTTTTACCTCAAAAGTGTTTTTGAGAATGAGTATTTGAGTTTTATTTACCTTCACGGTGTTTTTTTGTGAAGTTTTATACGTTAGGTCTCGGTCTAACACGATCTTACAGAAACAGTTTGGTATCACACGAACCTAACTCTATATATTATATACTAAATATTTAAATTTAGTTATAAAAATATAAATATACAAATCTTAAAAATGTTTATGTAAGTTACATATATTTAAAGTTATATATATTTTTCATAAATAACTAAAATAAATTAAATATTTTAACAAAATATTTAATATAATTCTTAATTATATTTTTTTTAAATACAAATTATTTAAGGTATGTAAAATTAACCAATTTTATTTTATTTATACCACACTAGTTTTGATCCCGTGTAATACACGGGATAATTTCAAAAAATTAAATCATACCAAAAACCTTATATTACTAATATGAATTGTTGTGCTATTGATTTTTTAGCATCAATATTATTTTCTATCAAATACATTAATTATATTAAAAGAAACCACAAACTTTATTAACTTTTAATTTAGTTCAAATTATCAACAACGAAAATATAACAAAGACATTTTATAGATCAAACTATAAACTATCTTTGACTTTTAGAATGACGTTAATATACTTTCACATATAAAAAGAAAGGTATACATACAAAAGTCTACTTGGATTGAAATAATATCGATACGTTTAACACTAATTTGTTATAAAAATATTAATTAAATACTATATTATAACTCAATGATTATATTGATTATATTTAAAATGAATATTTATTTTCTATTTGATGACATTTATCAATTAGTTACATGAATACAAATATAAATTATTAAACATATCATTTATTAGTAAAAATAATTTTATTTTCAAAATAAATCAAGCCGTATTTTTTTTATCTTCAAATCAAATATTAACTTGAACAATTCAAATTATAATTTAATTTATGTCTAATAGTAATTTTTTTATAAAATAATAATTAAGTATTATATTTTAATTTAGTAATTATCTAGATTATAATTTTAACTTTATTATATTTAAAATAAATTATTTATTTTATATTTAATTATGTTTATAAGTTAGTTTATGAATTTAAACATAGTATTGAATATATCATTTATTAACCAAAATAATATTATTATTCAAAATAATTTCATTTTCAAAATAAATCATCATACATAATTAGTTAGAGCATTTTTACATACCCGATATTTATCCGTTGGGTTCGATGCCCAATTTATTTATTTATTTTAATATTTGAAAATTCAATGTACAATAAAAATAAAAGGTTTGTCTTCCATGGTAGCTAGTAGCCTGTAGCCCTGCATGAAAAGTGACTCGCCCCCGATTGTAGGTGGTAAAAGTCATTTTAGTTTTTTTTTTAATTAGGAATTTACTTATTAAGATTTTTGTATTAGATTTCTAGTAACGTTGTCTCAAATTTTTTATAAATTAGACTAAAACATATATGGAGGATAATGTATTTAATCAAAGAAGTACAAGAAACATACCTGTAAATTGTATGAAACACTGCCAAAATTAAACCATATAATTTATTAGTAAACATAAAATTAATTATTCAAAAAAAAGTAAATCGATATATATATATATATATATTTGTTTAGTATAGATAAGATAGTGAGAGCAGTTATGGTGATTCATTAATTAGACTAAGATATATATATATATATATATACAGAGGCTAATTGATTTAATTAAAGAATAAGAGAAACATACCTAAAAAGTGTGTGAAAAATGGAATCATTGCAAAAATTAAACCATATCATCATTTATTAGACAAAAATATTAATCATTCAAAGTAAAACTAAATTCAAAATTGAATAAATCTTGCTGTTAACTAGAAATCGATTATCATATTGATCATAAAACATATAAGGGAAAAAAAAGACAGAATTATACATAAGGATATTTTATATAAATACACACTTTTATTAAGAAAAAGAAACATATTATAATGTTTGCTATTTTTTGGTAAAAGTGAAATATATATCTATATATATAATGTGGAGAAGAAAAACTTAGTTATGCTTCTACTGATGTAGATTACAAAACTAAAAAAAAATAATCAAGCAAAAAGCCATAAATCAGGAGAAAATCAAACCATATGATTTAGTTCATCATAAGAAAACGATCACACAAATTTTCTTACCATTCTTCAAATAATCACAAAAACAAATAATAAAATAATTTTATGCACGAATGTTCTTCGAAAAAGGGGTTGACAAACTTACCTAAGACGATTGCAAAAAGAGTAATGGAGGAACTTGAAAAATTAAAAGGGAAAATGTAATGTTTATACGGTGTGTGTAGAATTTGCTTAGTATTTAAATATCAATTTAGGGAGAAAGATAGAGATATAGATAGAGATAAGTTTGTGTAGAATTTGCTTAGTATTTAAATATCAATTTAGGGAGAAAGATAGAGATATAGATGACTTTATACCAATAGATAGAGATAAAGTTTCTTATATTTAATAGATAATTTTGGATTAATTTTAATAACTTTAAATTTTGAATCAGTGTCATGTGTCAACATACGACACATGACACATATGCATATGATGTGACAAATAGTGACAAGTAAGCAAAATGAATCTAGACTAAAAAAGTGTCTAGGTTCATGTTTTGGCGGGAAAAATAGAAATTCGGCTCACAGAGCGTGACACGTGTCAGCCAGTTACTCTTTTATTATATATAGATATATGTAGAGGATTTTTTAAACCCTTTGATTTAAATATGTATTTTTGAAAGTGGTATTTATCTTTTACATTATTTTATTTATTGTTTTCATATTTATCTATAGTTTGGATTAGAAGGTTTGATTTAATTATGTAGAGGATTTTTTAAACCGTTTAATTTAATTATGTAGAGGATTTTTGAAAGTGGTATTTATCTTTTAGATTATTTTATTTATTTTTTTGATAACCGAAACCGGCTCACCAGAACGCGACACGTGGCAATTCGGCTCAGCAGAGCACGACACGTGTCAAATCAGTTACTCTTTTATTATATATAGATGTAATGATTATTTAAAATCGTAGATTAATAAAATTTTCTAAAAAATTATTTTAATAAACTCTAAATTTATAATATATATATATATATATATATATAACTAATTGGGATCAATTTTATATGCTTTCAAATAAATATTTTGAATTATTTAAATTTTTTCCATTTTGTTTATATTAATTAATATAATACTTTATTAAAATTTTATTTTTATTATATTATAAAATATTTATAATTGATTATTTATTTAAGATATATTTTTTTAGTTAATTTACATACTTATAATATAGTTTTTATCAAACCTAATTTATTTATTAGCTATCAGATAGTTTTTCAATCAATAGCTATATTTGAGGTTTTTAGTTAACTTATCTACTGGTTGGCCAAATACAACACTAAATCCATAAGGGTGCGTTTGGTAAGAGAACTAGGTGGAACTGGATAGAACAAAACAATTTGTTCCATGTTTGGCACACTTCAACATGGAACATGCTAGAACTAATTAGCACAAGAGAAAAACAAGCTTGTTCTCCAAAAAAACCATAATACTAAAAAGAATAAGCCATTATGGACCAAAATACCCTTGCTTTCTTTCTCAATAATACCCAGCTCTTGCCTCCCCATCTTGAATTAACCTACACTCTCGACGTCGGTGACCATCTCAACACCGGCGACCTCCTCTCTCAACGACGGCAACCATCTCTGTCGACGCCGTCAACCTCCTTTCTCGACGTCCGCGACCATCTCACCGGCAACCACAATCAAGCTTTGCAAATCCACAATCGAGAGCTTCTAGATGAGATCTACATGTCGCAAATACAAACTTGCTAGTCGATTTCTCAAGTCCTTTCTCAAAGTCGATTTCCTTCTCAAATCCACTCTAAAAATCGGTCTATCTCTCAAATCACTCTAAAAATCGATGTCTGCTTCTCAAATTGAGGATGAAATTCGATGCCTGCTCAATTATTACTCAAAGTATTGCTTAAAAGAAAACGTGTGCTTTTCAAATCGATGCTGAAATATGCATCTTTTCTGTTATACTTATACATGCTTCTGATATATATATATATATATATATATATATATATAGAGGGAGGTTCAAACGAGAATGACATCTTTTTAAGAGAATACGAGAATGATTCCTAGCCACCCGTTTTTGTAATTCAAATACATCACCTACACCACCTTTATGGCTACCACTTCCCCTACCTCCACCACCACCTCGCTGCCGCCGCCGCCGCCGCCACCGCCAGCAGCAGCGCCTCTGCCACCACCACCAGCAGCACCACCACCACCCACATCACTTCCACCACCACCACCACTACCTCCACTACCATACCACCATCCCCACCACCACCACCACCACCATAACCGGCACCGCTGTTGACACCACCAACACCGCCGCCGGTACCTCCGAAACCACTACCGGTACCTCCGGCACCACCACCGGTAACTCTGAAACCATCAGCGGTACCTTCGGCACCATCGGCACCACCAACGGTAACTTTGAAACCATCGCTGGTACCACCGGCACCACCATCAGTACCTCCGAAACCACCGTCGGTACCTCTGGCGCCGTCGAAACCACCGCCGGTACCTTCGGAAGAAGAGTTCGTTCGATCTGCAATACCGGCGAATATCGCCAGATCTCCGGTGGTAATGGAGTTTCATGGCGTCGCTCTCCGCCATGTTTTGGAGCTAGTATTCTGCATCACCGGCATTTGGTCCGCTTATATCTATCAAGGCGTTCTTCAAGAGACCATGTAATTAAGCCTTCATTAATTGATTGATTGATTTCTATCTATGATCTCTTCATTTTTCTTCTGTTGATTGAAATTGAATGTATTATGGTGATCTATCTATCTCGGTGATTCGTGTTTTTAACAATTGATTGAATCGAGTTTTGAATACGTAAGTTGTAGGAATTGAATTGTTGATGATTGATGCTTAATTTTCATGTAAGTTTTTGAAAGTAATGCATTTAAGTAGCTAGGTTTAACCTACTTTTGGTTATAGTTAACGATGAATTGTTATAATTGAAGTATAGAATGATCATTAATTTCTAGCTATGATCTCTTAATTTCTTTTGTTGATTGAATGTTTTATGTTGATCTATCTATCTCAGTGATTGGTGCTTTTAACATTTTGATTTTAACGAGTTTTGAAATCGTAAGTTGTAGGAATTGAATTGTTAATGATTGATGTTTAGTTTTCATGAAGTTTTTGAAAGTTTATGCATTCAACTTTGTAGATAAACAACTTTGAAATCACATATGATCTTGTGATCAACATGATTATGCATCGAAATCACAACTTAATACATCAGCTTATATTAAATCACATATGATTTTGCATTGAAATTACATATGATTCTTCATTGAAATCACATATGATATTGTTATCACACATGATTATACATTGAAATTACATATGATTCTTCATTGAAATCACATATGATATTGACCAATCAAAGTTATATTAAATCACATATGATATTGTTATCACACATGATTATACATTGAAATTACATATGATTCTTCATTGAAATCACATATGATATTGACCAATCAAAGTTATATTAAATCACATATGATATTGTTATCACACATGATTATGCATTGAAATTACATATGATTATTCATTGAAATCACACATGATATTAACCAATAAAAGTTATATTAAATCACATATGATTTTACATTGAAATCACATGTTAACCACATCTGCTAGACTGCTACCACCATCTACACCACCACCACCCACCATCTCCGCCAACACCTACAACACCATCGCCACCACCTCTGTCACCACCACCAACCCCACTCCTCCAGCTACACCACCTTTGCCACTACCGCCACCACGCTACCAGCCGCCACCACCAACGCCACCCCCACCAGCACCACCCCCGCCACCACCAACCACAACAGCAGCACCTCTGCCACCACCACCAGCAGAGGTGGTCTTGTTGTACCAGTGGTGGTTTCAAAGGTACCGATGGTGGTGTCGGAGATACCGACGGTGGTTTCGGTGGTGCCGTAGGTACCGGCGGTGGTTCCGATGGTGCCAGAGGTACCGGCAGTGTTTTCGATGTTATTGGCGATGGTTTCGGAGGTACCGGCGGTGGTTTCAAAGTTACCGTGGGTGGTGCCGGTGGTACTGACGGTGATTTCGAAGTTACCGGCATTGGTGCATGAGGTACCAGCGGTGATTATGTCTTATCTAATATTCAACAATTGTTCTGTTCTATTCTATTATGTTCTGTCCTACGCTATAGTGTCCTGATATCAATCGCATCCCTAGTCAACTTGCATTCAGCTTTTAAAACCAAATACGAAGAAACTTAAGAGTTTTAATACTTTGATATTAATGTCTTATCAAGTTATCATAAATAAAAGAATTAATAACCCAATGATTACTAATGACCACAAAAGTCAAGCTATGACTCTACTCCATTAAACAACAACAAAAATAAGAGCATAAAGAGACTACTTTCATTTAAATAAAAACTTTAAAGATTTTTCTATTTACAAGTTTTTTTATTTGCATTAAAAATATAGTGTTTGTTAAAAATTGAGTCTTTGAAATTAGATTTCCGGAATATGAACTTTAACGAAGTACATTTAGAGGGTTTTTCTGTTTTAATGTTTTTTAGTTAACAAACATGTATAAAAAGACAATCTTAATAGTATTTTGTTTTGAAATTTTAAATGTAAAAATATGATCTCACAAGTATCATAAAAATTGGTCTTACATGATCCAAAGTATATATATACATATATACATATATACATATATACATATATACATATATACATACAGAGGAAAGTTATTTTGTAAACCACAAATAACGTGTAAACCGTGTAAACTCATGGTTGTATAGATTAAATCAATAAAATTGATTTATGGAGTTGTTTAATATGATGAAAATGTTTCATAAACATCAAATTTTGATGAAATTGTTTTATATTTTGGTGTTTTTTTATTCATATGAAACTTTTTTCTGGTTTCAATGAAACATTTTCATTTCTACGTAAATAAATACCTTCATATGAAACAATGTCATCAAAAAATTTAGAATATGAAACATTTTCATCATATTATACAACTCTACAAAAGATTTTTCATTAATTTACATACGCAACCATGAGTTTACACCGTTTACACGTTATTTGTGGTTTACAAAATAACTTCCCTCTATACATACATACATACATACATGTAGAGGGTTTTTTTTTTGTGAACTTATTTTTATGTGAACTTATGAACTTCGCCAAAAAGACGATTATATGATGAAATTGGTTCTTGAAATTGTTTCATATGATTAAATTATATTATATGATACATTTTTTGTTGAAATTGTTTCATATTTCGGTGTTTTTACATAAAATCAAAAGGTTTTATAAAAATATATGAGACAGGTTCATAAGAATGGAAAAGTTACGTAAAAAATACCGAAATATGAAACAATTTCATCAAAAAATGAATCATATAATATAATTTCATCATATTAAACAATTTCATGAATCAATTTCATTGATTTAACCAATGAAATCGTCGTTTTGGCTTGAGTTCACACAAAAAATAAGTTCACAAAAGAAAATCCCTCCATACATCCATACATACATACATACATACATACATACATACATACATACATACATACATACATACAAACATACATACATACATACATACATAGAATTAGGTTCAAACAAGAACAAAACCAATTTGCAATAAATGAAGGAACCAACAAAATCACATGTGATTTTGTGCATAGACGCCCACTCGCGGCTCACCCACTCACCTTGTCGGAGAGTGGCATACACACGTTTTTTCCATCGCAGCATAAAATCATATATGATTTCCTTGGTTCCTTTGTTCTTGCAAATTGGGTTATTCTTATATGAACCTCCCTCTACATACATACATATATCTATATATATATATATAATATTAGGTTCAAATAAGAAGTGCTAAAAAATGAGAAGTAGAAAAGTGATCTTCACTATTCATCTGATTAATAAAGGCGGCTTTGACCGGGTCACCCTTCTTTAATTGTCTCCACAACCTCCATGAATCGCGTCAATCCTCCATGATCGCGTCCACCGTAACCGGTCAAAGCCGCGTTTATTGACCTAGAGAGAGAGAGAGAGAGAGAGAGAGAGAGAGAACGAAAATGCGAATTACTCAAGAAAACAAAAAAACTCCGTTCATGTACAAAATTACTATAGTTACTTATTTATTTATTTTATATAGATGTAGTTACTAGTTTATACTTTATAATTTACATTTATATTATAATATAAAATTAGTTTATTAAATAATTGTAGTATTATAAAATAACTTAGTAGTTTAGTTTATAAAATAAATGTAGTTACTAGTTTATAAATTATAACTAGTTTTGATCCCGTGTAATTCACGGGATACTTTAAAAAAATTAAATCATATCAGGAAACTTATATTATAAATATGAATTGTGGTGTTATATTAGCTCCTGGGTTGTTATTTGTATTTCTTAAAAAGAAACTTTTTCTGCACAACATGGAAATTTCACTACCAACCGAGGAACCAAAAACCACTTACAAAGTTCGAAGCCCAACAATTAGGCAGCAGCGAAAAGGACCAAACAGAAACACTCATTCACCCAAAAATGTCAAACTAAAACGATTTAAAACTAAGGAAAACAAAACAGAAAGCTGGAAAAAGCGTTGAGCAAAGGGATCAACTTATGAGGCATAAGCCGAAACAGCCCCTTCACCGAGATGCCAAGTAGAAGGATAGACCCGAGCCGAGAAGAGTGTCACCTACAAACAGTATGAAGAATCTAAACATTCGAAAAACTAAACCATATCATTTATTTATAAATATAAAAGTAATTACTCAAAATAAAAGTAAATCTATATAAAACAAATCTTATTATTAATTTATATTTAATTAAAAGAATAATATATTGTTTTAAATGAGACCATAGTGAATACACATAAAAGGGTTGCACCTGTGTTTATAATAGTAGTACATATAAGAAAATAATGACAGAGATAAATAGATACAAAAATGAGTTGTTAATAGTATGGTGGTAGGGGGTCAAGGTGAATACAAACCCAGGATCATGAAGAAGCATCTATCCAAGTACTGTCAACAAAACAAACAGAGAGGAGTTGCGAAGTTATAAGATGTAAGCCCACAATTCATAGAGATAGAGATAGTTAAAGATACAGGTAGAGATATAGAGATAGAGATAGAGATAGTTAGAGATTCATAGGATAAGGATAGATAGAAAGAGAAAGATTTTGAATAATTATACTATTATTAAATATTTAAATATGAGTTATCATTGTTGATAAGAGCAAAATACTGGTAAATAGGTAGAGATGGGATGAGATAAAGTTTGTTATACTAATAGATAATTTTGTAGAAATTTTTTTTAAAATGTAAATTATATGTGGCACCGGCTCACCAGAGCACGACACGTGGCAACCGGCTCACCAGAGCACGACACGTGGCAAGTAGAGATAGAGATGCTTAGAGATAGTTAGAGATTCATAGGATAAGGATAGAGAGAAAGAGAAAGATTTTGAATAATTATACTATTATTAAATATTTAAGTATGAGTTATCATTGTTGATAAGAGCAAAATACTGGTAAATAGGTAGAGATGGAATGAGATAAAGTTTGTTATACTAATAGATAATTTTGTAGATTTTTTTTAAATGTAAATTATATGTGGCACTGGCTCATCAGAGCACGACACGTGGCAACCGGCTCACCAGAGCACGACACGTGACAAGTAAGTTACTCTTTTATTATATATAGATTTATATTATAATATAAAATTAGTTTATAAAATAATTGTGGTATCACATGTTAAGAAAAAACCCAAAAAATATGGTCCTACCGAGTCCCGGTTAAAAGGCAAGAGACTGGTTATGGAGTTTTTTCCTCAAAGCCCAGCCCGGGACTGGTTAAGAAAAGCCTGGGCCATGAAAACACCGTTGAGGCCCGATTAATGCCCTACCTGGCCCGACTTTTCGCCATCTCTACACGTCGGTGCATCTTATCTCGGTGAGTCTCATCCTAGCATTCGTCCATTTTCATCCAACGATTGATAACAACTTCTCATGCTTCTCACCATATTTGGCACTTCTCATCGAAACTCAACCATATAACTTTCAAACGAGAACGTTAACTATTACGAGAACGTGAGAAGGTTCGCCCATGTATAAAATCAAATGTGATTTTAAATTAACGAAAATATGGGATGCATGCGACTTTGGACGTAGCTTAAAGTCGGGGGTAAAATCGCTGAATAATATATGATTTTTTTATGTAAATCATATGTGATTTTATACATCGAAAAAACTTTTTGTATTTTCGTAAATAATTAACATTCTCGTATAAACTCGCATCCCTCTCTCTATATAAGTATATATATATATATATAGAGAGAGAGAGAGAGAGAGAGGAAAGTTCAAATGTGAACCACTTTTTGGTTGTGAACGTGAGGACAACCGAGAGCGCGACACGTGGCGGATGACTAAGTGCCACGTCGGCTTTGAGTGTGGTCCCCCCTTTAAATCAATGCCCTCCCCATGAATTGCGTCTAATCATCCGCCGTGGACTTGACGTGGCGCCTTGTCATCCGCCATGTGTCGCACTCTCGGTTGTCCTCACGTTCACAACCAAAAAGTGGTTCACATTTGAACCCACCCCGATATATATATATATATATATAACATTCTCGTATAAACTTGCATCCCTCTCTCTCTATATATATATATATACTTATCCTTTTGGAAAGAACATGGAAAAATGATGTGTTAAGCTCACTTTTAGCATCCTATGACATAGCTAATTTACTTCAAAAACACCCTTTTGTCTTTCATGGTGGAATTATTCATCATATCGTCCCCCATTTTTATCAAATAAAATATAAGTTGCAAAGATGTTGAGGTGAGAAAATATTAAATCAGAATTAGAGAAGATATTATAAATAAATAAAAGTTTAAGGAGACTTTTTATCTTTGGGGATCAAAGAGGTTGAGAGAGTAAAGCACGGGATAGTGATCAATATAATTACCCCATAATTTAGCTTCTATCATGTGTCATTTGCCCATTTTTTTTCTTTTTGTATCTTTTAAAACACCTCTCAAAACCCCGTATTTAAAAGAAGCTTGCTTTTTTTAATTATTATTTGATCTTAATTCTGAGAGATGTAAAAGGATTATAGGTTTCATAAGTTCATATCTTCATATATGAAGATGTATAATATATATGAAGATGTATATATGAATCTTCATATATGAAAGCATTCATATACAGTGATGGATTCAGAAATTTTGGTAATAGAGGTCGGAATTGAAGTAAGGTCACGTGTTCACATGGTTGACGATGTCATATACTTAAATCATTCATCTTATTTATCTCTTTGATTAAGGTTGATATTTCATATAAAAAATATTTCAAATGGATCCAAGAAAAATCATTCAAATTAACAACTATACATCAAATAATAACCCTAAACTAACGACAATTTGTTTTAACAATTTAATACCAAATAAACAAGGGTCCGTTCTAGTAAAAAATCGGGGTTAATTAAAATAAGAAGCATGAGAAGTGGTTATCAACCATTAGATGAGAAGTGAACTCACATTAGTATAAGATGCACCAGGTCCACCGTATCAAGTCTCTTCTAAAATACAATTCGTGGAAGACCATAATATTAAAAATAATTAACAGTTTATATATATTTCTCACATTAACTCAACTTTTCACGTGATCAGTCGTCCAATCTAACTCTAACCAATAACTAACAAATATTTAATAATGATACATTAACTAACAAATTCAATCAATAGCAATTCATGGTTAACAAATACAATAAAAAATTAACAATAAATTTGGACTAGAATATAAAAATTATGGGGGCAAACCATATATTTTTGGGGTCAAAAAATACATGCTTTTAAAAATTCAATTTTATAACATAGAAAACTATCTTTTTGAAATTATATGGGGGTCATTCGACCAGTGAGTTACACAATAGATCTGTCTATGTTTATATATAAATTTTTATATATGGGCTATTTGTAAAATTCATGAAAAAATATTCCTCCGTGTCCTGAAACATGTGTGAGAAATTATCCAGTGCTTCGCAGTCAAAGCCACATTTATTGACCAGATGAGCGTTGAAGATCACTTCTCTATTTCACACTTTTTTAGCATTTCTCATCTGAACTTAATACTATGTTAGGGATGGGAACGGGCGGGTAAGCCCGGCCCCGATTTTGCGGGTTTTCCCCGGCCCCGTCCGGGGCGGGTAAGCCGGGTTCCCCGACGGGCCGGGTGAAATTCCCATCCCTATACTATGTAATAGGAGTGAGCATCGGAACCAAGTATCCGCTTTTGAAATTGGAGCTGCTGCTTCCAGTTTCAGAATTTTAACCGGTACCCGCCTTTGCTCAACTGAACTTAATATTATGTATTAGGGGTGAGCATCGGAACCGGGTATCCGCTTTTGAAATTGGAACCGCTGGTTCCAGTTCCATGAATTTTAACCGGGTACCCGTCTTTGCTTACCCTAAGTAAATATATAGGGTTAGGTTATCCTATTAACCCGGTTATTGGTATTAACCGTGTTAACTCATCTCAACCGTTGACTATTTTAATCAAAAGCAATGATTAAATACCTAGATTTACGGAAAAATAGTTATTTCCAAATTAAAAAATTGAAGTAGCACATATGCACAGGGGAAATATGGGAATTTAACACACCATGATGCACAATAGCACACTAATTCAAAATTCAAACTAATCAAGCCATGCGAAATTTATGGAAACTCCTATGCACTGCGGCGCAACGTTGGTGTACTCCAGGGCACCTCCTGTGCACATCGGTGCACTCCGACGCAACACCTGTGGACTCCGACGCAACACCGGAGCACTTCGGCGCAACTCTTATGCACTCCGACGCACTCTGGCACAACATTCGTACACTTTGACGCACTCTTGTGCACTCTGGCGCAACTCCTGTGCACTCTAGTCTACGACTACAACGTGAAAGGTGGTTGACACAATGGCAAAGGCGGTCTGGGTAGCAGCGACAAATGCGGTCGGGTAAGGTGGTCGGATACCAACAAATGGTTGTGGCGTGAAAGGTGGTCGACGCAACAGCGGCGAAGGGGTCGGGGCAACGATGACAAAGGCGGTCGGGGGTACGACGGCGATTGCGGTCAGGGCTACGGTGGGGAAGGTGGTCAGGGTTGCGGTGGGGAAGGCGGTCGGAAATATAAAGGGTGAGGATGAACGGTGGAATTGACTGGACGCGTTTGGAAACGATTGCATGAGAAAATTAATTTTTTAATTGATTGACTTGGTTGCATAAAAGGAAACCACATATTTGATTGACATCAAAATCAAATGTCTAAAATACTCCTGAATGTTTAAAACAAAACCTAATAAAATGTAGTCTTCCTATTGGTTGATTTTGGGTTAAGACGGTTAATACCAATAAGGGGATTAACAAAAGAACCTCCCTCTCTATATATAGCTAACTATATGACACCTTATTTTAGAGTATTCTGAAAAACTTGTTAAAACGCCTAAAAAGCTCTACAAACATTTTTAACACTTTTAGGTAACACGGTTTATAATTTGGTCGTATAAACATATATCGAATAAAGTATGTTATTGGGAGTTTAAAACGTCTAAACATTTTAAGCATTCTAGATCACCCGCGTGCAAATACAAGTGAGTGAGTGTTAACATGACTTCGTTTTTGAGGATATGTGAATGCCACAAGAGTGCAATGATTGAAGCATAAGGTATTAATGCTTGAAATTGAACATTATATACGATATAAAGTTCAATTTTCATCATATTCGTTAGTGAATCAAGGTAATATTTTTATTGGAATATGAGCAACCAAAATGATGATAATGATAGAAAGACAGATGTCTAAATATTATAACAACCAACAAACTTAATGCTAGTAATTGAAAAAAAAATTACAATGCAATTAAACCTTAAATCTATAGGTCAAATGCAAGTATCTATGCTCCATTAATGATGTTTTTAACCATAATGTGTGTTTGTGGAAAGAACATATTCCCATAACACAATAAGAAGGTCATAAAGATTGTGACATGATTGATGTACCACATATCATAAGCACATGTTTTAGGCATATAATGATATTTTTAAAAACAATTAGCCCTTTTATGTATAATTAAAGGTTATCAAACTTGGTTTTAACCTTATGTTCATTCAAATATGATTATGTTTGAATTACTAAGACTAGGAGACATGTTTGGTGTGGGTTAGAGTTAAATCCACAAATCGTACAACATATGCTTGTTGATCATTCTCCCAAACTGCAATCCCACCATATTTCGAGGCACTGCAAAATGCAGGGCAACTTTTTTAAATTGTACCTAATGAAACTTGAATCAAAATCCATATAGCAAGAAGTCATTGTCATGCAATAAAAAGTCATAAGTAATATGATAAAAACTTGTATCTAACACTTACAATTCACAAAATGTTATATAACAAAAACAACGGGAACTATTGAGTAAATGAAAAATTTTAATTGAATAACAAACGTATATTCGATTTAGATTGAATTGCGGTGCAGGTTGAATTGCGGTGTGTCCAACATAAAACCGTACTTCATAGAAAATAGTTTAAAATACAAACAACAAATTGTACATTGAATATTTTAAACCACGTGTTTTGGTATGGTGGGGGTTGTGCGGCATTTTGACATTACAGGTTAAAACTTAAAACTACGGCTACATTGTTTGGTTATTGATCATTTATATAGCCATACGTAGCAAAAAGAAAATAGTGACCTCTCGTAAGGGCTAGATCTAAAAAGACAAAAACTACTTGGACTCTAGAAGGCACCATAATATAATGTTTATATGTCTTGTCGCCTTAGTCAAATCGTTCATTTTTACTCTCTATAAAGCTAAAAAAGGGATCAAAATCCCTCCGATTCGGCATCATGAGGGTCGAGAAAAAAGTTCAAAAGATGACAAAGAAGGTCGTATTTCTTTTATGTAAAGCCTTCTTATTTAATATCACATTCTTTTCAAAATCAGTTACATAACTAAATCAGATATTGCATCGAATAAATAGAAAACAAACAAATAAATAAATGAAGAAAAAGAATGTATTCACCATGATGATGAAATGTTTTTTAGTGTTTTCATATGTAACTATGAACAAATTCCTTTAGACATATTCTTGTGTAAATATCCATCATTATCATATTGATATGTTCACCACTTGTTTCAAGAATTTGGAACACATTCCTCTTGTTTTACCCCTCCATTTCTCCCATTTATTGAGACAACTTGCATCATTCTCATACCCTTTCCCAAGACAATGTGTGCCTTTAATTCATGCTTAGGCTCACTCCTAATTCTAGTGCTTGTACCAAATGTGCAAATGTAATTATGGTGTTAATCATGGTGTTTATATTAATTTTTTAATTCATAATAATGTTGTGTTCAATTCTTTGATGATGTAACAAAATACATATTTTGATTTGATATGTAGGGTTTATGAACCAAATCATCAATTCCATTTTGATTTCATGGTCACTTTTTTGGTTTTGTGGAGCTTTCAATTTATTCCGTTATGAATATTTAACGTGTCCGTTTTTTCTGGAATTTAGTACAATTCGAATGTATTCGAGGAATAATTGGAAGATAAAAAAAAATAAAGAGATTAAATGTGGCAAGAGTCCATAGAATGGATAATATGGATAAATACGTAACATTAATATAAAGTTTTTTAATCAAACTTTAATCGTTCATTTACAAACACTAATGGTGTCAAAATTCTGTTTGGTTTTGCAAATTACATTAAATACTGAAGTTCTATTCTTATCTGGGTTAATTTCTCTGTTTTACAAATTACATTAAATATTGAAGTTCTATTCTTATTTGGGTTAATTTCTAACATAATTAAAACCAAGAAACCAAACCAAACAACATAAAGTGTTTGTAATGTTCAAAAAGATAAAAGTTCAAACAGATTAATCCTAAAAAAATTTATTAGTTTTGACCTATACAAGTGAACAATTTTTTTATGTTGTTCCCATTTTGTCACACTTACCATAAATCATTAGTAATTACATAAAAATTTGATTTTTCTTTTAACATAGGTCAAATATGTGTACATGTTACCTTTTTCGAATCCTATTGCAGGCAATATGTAGCCGATGGGAAATCTATTGCAATAGCCAAAGTTATAACAATGGTTTTCTAATCTTTTCTTTCATATTTTCACCCACATATCACTACGTACGTAATATCCATTACGGACCTAACTAAAAAAAACCCTGATCATCTTTTCTCTAAAAAATATTTTCTTATATAGACTTAGGGTCACCCAGATATAGTTTTTTTTACAAGGAAAAATTATGATATTCCTTTTTAGTGTGTTTTTAGCTAGTCCGCAATATTATGGGCCTGGATATTGTGGATGTAGAGACATCTAGGTAAAAATAGAAGAGTAATGGTTAGAAGACCAATTTGAAAATGTAATTTGGCCTTTCGAGTCAATTCCCTCTAGTGGATTCATTTGTTTTGGTATAAATACACAATTAACACTATCGAGAGTCTTTATAATTTTTAGATTACAGGTTCGGTGTGTTGCCGTTTAAAAAAAAATAGTTTGCATGGAATGACACCAAAGGCGGATTTAGCCAACCAATAAAATTTTCTGTAATTTTTTTACGGTCTTTAAGGACGTTACCCATTTTGTTTTGTTGTATGCTTCGGTGAAAACCACAATAATAACTCAAACATTTAACAAAATTAACTTTAATTACTTCATCTTTTTATTGGTTATTTACGTTGGTTAACTTTTATTTAATAAGAATATATATAGTTTCAGGTTTAAATGAAAATTCATTTTTTATTGTGAATTAGGACCGAGGTAGAAATTTTTTTAAGTAGTGGCACCATGTAATTAAGTTTTTAGTTGATTTTCATAGTTTTTTTTTCAAATTTTTTGTTGTTTTCGTGAGATTTTTTAAGTTATTTTTGTTGATTTCGATGGACCTTTTTCATTTTTTTATGTTGAATCGAGAAATTTTTTTTGTTTTTTATTTGATCTCAGGATTTTTTCTTCGTTTTTTTAGTTGATTTGAGAGAAATTTTCGGTTTTCTATTGATTTCGAGAAAAGAATTCGGTTTTTTAGTTGATTTCTAAAGAGTTTTTTAACCTTTTGGTGCACCCTTTTAAGTTTGGAAAATAATACGGTGGCGCCCTCCAAAATAATAAGGTTGCACCTTTACAAAATTAAATTTTTTTACCCCTATCCAACGAAAATAAGATGGCATGTGACACCGTGAGCTCTTCATGAGCTCCGTCCCTGTTGTGAACATGAAGGCAGCCGAGAGCGCACCACGTGGCATATTCACTCTGAATAATCATGTATTATTCAGAGTTAATAACATAACATTCAGTATGGTATACCACGTGGTACACACTCATCTGTGTTCACGTTCGCAATAAAATTTGAGTTCGTAGTGAGAGATTTCTCTCTCTCTCTCTCTCTCTCTCTCTCTCTCTCTCTCTCTCTCTCTCTCTCTCTCTCTCTCTCTCTCTCTCTCTCTCTTTATATATATAATATATGGAAAGTTCAAACGAGAAACATGTCAATTTAAGAAAAAGTGAGGAGTAATCTCAGTCACTCATCTCGCGGTTACATCTTTGTTGACCGAGATGAGTGGTTGAGAATGCTCGTCGCGTTTTCTTAAAAAGTTATATTTTTCGTATGAACCTCCCCCGCTCTCTCTCTCTCTCTCTCTCTATATATATATATATATATAATTAGTAAAAAAAAGACAGAGTATTGAGTTGGTAAATATCCAGTTGTTGTCCATACATGAAAGTAAAAGATCCATGAGAATCTACTGATCAGCTTTTATATCTCCCATACATAAACATGAAGATGGGATAAATGCATTCAATGCTTTAACCTACATGAAAATGGGATTCAAACTTTGAATGCTCCCATATTCACTTGCTTTTAATGTGGATTTCCCTTTTACAATCCGATAATCAAATTTCAAAGTTTAAAAGTAGAATCAGAACCACATTCTCCAAAAAAAAGTTATAAAAGAAAAAACAAGCCCAAAAGTTGACAAATAACTTATTATAAATTTTGGAATCTGGATAATATGGTGAACTGAAGAAGGCAATAGTAGGAGTAGCAGCAGCTAGTAAAAGTACTCTGTACATAGGGAAAGGAGGAAAAATAAATCAGATGAAGAAAGAAGAAGAAGAAGAAAGTAGTAGCAATATGACCATCTCTTATCTCTTATCACTTTTCTCTTATTCCGCTTTTTTGCAAAAATTGTACGGAAAGAAAAAATCACATGAAATTGTGAGTAGTAGTAGTAGTAGTAGTAGGAACAATTGCTAACTTTTCTTCCTGATGAAACCTGACTTGCCTAGCGATGAATCCTTCGATTCGCTTCTGGAACTCCTCATTGCTCAGTTCATCCACGACGTTTTCAACCGCCGGAGACGACGAATCTACCGGAATCGCATCGCCTTTCCGCCGGCCGACCTCCGTCTCCGACCGCTTAAGCTTCACGCTAACTTTTTCCACATCCAGAAAACAATCTGATCTCTTCGTCAGATTCTCAGACTGGCTTCTCCGATAGATTTTCAGATCCAGATCTGGAACCGAATCATTAGGATCATGATGATGATGATTCTGTTTATCGAAATTCCTAATTTCAATTTCGTTTTCATTGATCGATTTAGTGAAATTTACTACTTCCGATACGATTCGTTTATCCTGATAAACGATTTCGTCGTCCTCCGGTTCGAGAACCGGAGGACGAACAACAACAACATCTTCTTCTTCTTCACTTACATTATTCACAATCTCTTCATACAGATCGCTTCCGGCGCTGTGATTTCCGGTGATTTGGCCGGATTTAAGAACGAGAGTTAACACGATGACGTTACCGACGAGAAAAATGAAGAGCGGACTGACGACGACGGAGAGAAGGTGCCGGAAGTACTCGCCGGAGATTCTGATGACGAACGGCAACCGAGACGAGATCCACGAGAGCAGAACCACCGCCAGAAACAGCTCGACGAGGCGGAACAGCCTCGCGATTTTGCGAAACCGCCGGTAGTGTAGAGTTGCGTTTGCTTTCTCCACCTTGACGTTATGGATATCGAAAATATCCATATCTCGTTTTCTTCTTATGCTTTTTACAGATTGTTTCTAGTTGTGAGCTTGTGAAAGCTCTCCGGTGGATTAGGTTTATTTTCCGGTGACGGAATGGATTTATTTTTCCGGTGACGGAAAGGGAAAGTGAAGAAGAAGTGTGTGATTTTTCTAAAAGGATGAAGGGGTGTCGCTGGGTTTTATAGATGGTTCAGCACGGCTAAAGATGGTCCCACGGTACTTTAAAAAGGGCGGAAATAACTAAAGGAAACAAACGAAGAATATATTCAAATTTATATATTATTTATTTTTAATTTTTTTTGTGGGAAAGTTATTTTTTTATTTGATGCGATACTTGCCAAGAATTTGAAATACGTATTTTAACTTAATAGATATGTATATCATTTTTAGAGAAAATCGAAATTCTGGTAGTCCGTCCTAGTTTTAAATTTGTATGTGTTAACTTTGCATGTATCTTAGCCCATGTTCGACAAAAATAAGCTAGCTGATAAGTTAGTTCATCCAAACATATATCATAAGCTAGTTTTTTAAACGCTATTTTGCATAATCTTTTGAGAGCTTTTTGTAATGTTTTTTTTTTCAATTATACCCTTATTAATTTTAATTAAAAGATACATTTTTTGGTCATTTTACATACTCATAAGTTAGTTTTTGCCAAACATAATTTGTTCATAAGCTTGCTTATCAGCTACTAGCTAGTTCATCAATCAACAACTAGTTTATCAGCTACCAGCTAGCTTATCAGCCAGTTTGCCAAACTAGCCTTAATATTAACTCTATATATGTCTTGTGCCGGAGATTAAGGTTTTGCTTGACAAAAATAAGCTAGCTTATAAGCTAGTACATGTTTGCATAGACCGTTAGCAAGCTTATCAACTACCGTATTGAAATACTAGTTGGAGTAACATTTTAGAAGCTTTTCGTAGTTTCTTTTTCCAGTTATACTTTTATTAATATTAAATATTATACCCCAAGATGCTCCTTTTTGTCATTTTACATTCCCATAAGCTAGTTTTTTTGTCAAACATAATTTATTCATTCATAAAGCTAGCTTATTATCTACAAGCTGGGTTATCAGTTATCAACTAGTTTGCCAAACACAACCCAAAAGTAGTTATTAAATCTTTGGAATATGAAGGTAACTTAAAAAATCATTTTAGTAATGTTGTTGACACCTCTATTTTAAAAATAAAATCACTACTTTACATTCCATATAGATAAACATATGTAATTTAACTTCTTTTGGTGGAAATAAACAAAAACCAAGCATTTTTACATGTTACAAGGGATCTCTTATGATAAAAATTTTGTAAACACCATCTCAAAAAAGGGGAAAAAGCATTAAACCGCATAAACAAAATTGCAATCTACTCTAATTGCTATTTTCATAAGAATGTGAAATTTTCAAAAACGAAATATAACATGTTATTTTTTATAACAACTTCATGCATAAGTTTTGTTGTTTTAAAAATATTATATTAGAAAAGTTAGTTTTAGACTGTTAACTGTGAATTGTAAGCACACGTAAATATAAATACAGAATAAGCTTATTATTTACTAGAGTGATACATTTTTGGTTTTTTGCTAGTGTTAGGTTATTTCTTTTATGCTTGTTCATAATTTGTAATAAAATATTTGAAATTATCACTTAAAAGTTCTAATGACAATTAAACGAGTAAGTTAGAATTAATTGTACGTTATCATGTCTACTCTGTTTATGCCAGGCATAATTTTTTAACTGATTGTAGATGATGATGAAACCAATCCATTTTATAATTGCTTAATGAATTTTCTTAATGTAATTTATTTCATTTTTAAAATGACCATATTCTTAGACCAAGTCAATTTTGAAGGCAAAACTTGCATACAAACTCATAAGCCCCATTTGATAGCACTTCATGATTTTTAAGATTGATGCACCGGTGGTACTTGTTTTTCGCCCCAATTTTAGTTTTCTTCTATAAAAAAACATCTACATTAGTGGTGTTTGACCTTTTTTTTTCGTAACACTTGTGTCTTTTTATTTTACAATGTTAGTTAGCAACAATTATAGAGTATTAGTCAATCTTTTTACAGACTATAGAGACCAAAAGCGTAATTTACTCTAAAATTTAATATGGTTTAAGTTTTTTCTCTAACTTTTTACTAAAAGTAATCATTTATATATCTAATCACAAATCAAAAATCTTAAAATAAAGTACATATTAAACACAAAAACTTTATATTTAGCTAAAAACTATTAATTATGTAGTTTGACTATTTATTAGTAAGAACTTACATATTATATATATATATAGAGAGAGAGGGGAAAGTTCAAATGTGAACCACTTTTTGGTTGTGAACGTGAGGACAACGGAAAGCGAGACACGTGGCGGAGACTAGTTAATAAAGGCGGCTTTGAGTGTGGTCCCCCCTTTAATTCAATGCCCTCCCATGAATCGCGCCTAGTCATCCGTCGTGGACCTGACGTGGCGCCTAGTCATCTGCCACGTGTCACGCTCTCGGCTGTCCTCACGTTCACAACAAAAAAGTTGTTCACATTTGAAACCATCCCATATATATATATATATATATAGAGAGAGAGAGAGAGAGAGAGAGGAAAGTTGAATGTGAACCACTTTTTGGTTGTGAACGTGAGGACAGCCGAGAGTGCGACACATGACGAAGACTAGTCAATAAAGGCGGCTTTGGGTGTGGTCCCCCACTTTAATTCAATGCCCTCCCATGAATCGCACCTAATCATCCGTCGTGGACCTGACGTGACGCCTAGTCATCCGCCACGTGCAGCGCTCTCGGTTGTCCTCATGTTCACAATCAAAAGTGGTTCATATTTGAACCCACCCATATATATATATATATATATAGGGGTGTTCAAAAAAATCCGAATCCGATCCGACATCCGAATACCCGAAAAATTCCGATCCGAAAATATCCGAAAATTCGGATATCCGGATTTTCGGATTCGGATTCGGATTCGGATAGTGTTTTCGGAAAATTTCGGATATTCGGATATCCGAAATATCCGATTTTTATAATAATATATTATTTTATATATTATTTTATTAATAATAGATATATATTAAAAAATTAAAACCCTACTCAAAGTCTCATATGCATTTTATTAATAATAGATATATATTATTTTATGTTCTTATGTTACTTTAAACTTTCGTATTATTATTTAAAACACGTAAACTAAGTATTTGATGTCGTATTAGCTTGTGGATGATTGGAAACATGTGGACGATTATTATGTACAAGAATGATGTATTTTTTTGGGTTCTTTTAGCTAAAAATGACATTTTTATCCAATATTTCGGAATTTCGGAATTTTCGGATTATCCGGTATCCGAATCCGGAATTTCGGATATCCGGAATTTCGGATTCGGATTCGGATAGTAAATTTCAGTATCCGAAAATTTCGGATATCCGAAAATGAACACCCCTAATATATATATATATATATATATATATATTTTTGCACAGCGAAGCACACATATTATTACCACCAACCAAAAACAAAGTACACAATACACACCAAGATACAAAAACACAAGGGATCAAAACGGTAGAACGAAACAAGTTGCGACCAAAATGAAAACAACACACAACACATCCCGGTATAATTTACGAGGGATAAATTCCCCGAAAAAGCGCTAGACCGCCTTGAAATCTTCTGGCATCCTTGTGACACGACGTCAAATCCGGACCGAGAACGAGGAGACCAAACCGTGACAGCAAACCCTGCTGTTCGACATTGGCTCAAATTGCTCACAGAATTTTCAACGACATATTTCAGAGTTGTTAACCAGAGTTTCCAATCTAGCGATTTCGGTTCTAATCTCGATGAGACCCATTCAAAGATCTTCCGTTGGTATTCCGGGAATATATCAATCAAGTTTCTTTTATCTGAATTGAAGACAAAAGAATTTATATTTGCCCAGATAGATAAATAGAGGACCACACAACCTTCTTTCAAAGTTTTGGACCTTTTCCACTCACGTTGCTGCTGACCTTTTCCATTGTCGTTGCTGTCGACGGTAAGTGCCAGTAGTTCCTCCACCAAGTCAGCTCGTCCCATATCCATATTTCGCCAAATCGCCACCCTCGACCAGATCAATCTCACGTCTTCGCAGCGCCAAAGAGCATGGTTTACCAATTCGATTTCTTTCGAGCAACTCGGACATAGGGACGAATGAAGATCTATCCCTATTTTTTTCGAGAAGCTATCTAGTGGGGATTCTATCTAGCTTTACCCTCCAAATCATGATGGGTATCTTTTTAGGTACGTCGTGTGACCAAGCCGTGATGACGCCATCTCCACTTACGCCCGCCAACTTATCTTCGATCAAAGTTTTCAATTCTTTTACCGTCAACTCTCCATCCGGTCCCAACCATCATTTTGGAGCGTCTCGTTTGTGTTTACTTGGAGCCCATCCTTGCAACACCAAGATAAGGTTAGTTAGTTGCCCCACCTCTCTTCCTCTCGGCTCCCTCCTCCATCCTCAATTCCATCTCCAAGTCTCACCCTCCCAAGTCCCAATAACCCCTCTCAGCCACTAAGGCATCTTTATTTGTTTCTAGATGCCAAAGTCTCTCAAACTTTTTGCTAAGTACCTCACTCGCGAGCCACCTACCGGACAATAATTTTGTTTCCCGACCCTCACCTACTTATACCTTAAACGACGAAAAATAGTTTATTCCCAACGAGTCAATTTCTCTTCCTACCTTTACGATTCCGGCCTAAAACGAATCCCCCCCCCCCCACCGACTTACCAAACCCCCCAAATAGTCTATGGTCCCTAGGATTTGAGGTTTTAACACTTTGGGTCCTAAAATAAAATATCTACGAATTGGTTCCTCGTAATTTGCATTTTATAACACATGGGTGCCTAAATATTACTTCATTAAAATATGTCGTTAAGTGACATAAATCATAAGGGTATTTTAGTCTTTTTAGTAACTTTTTCATTTTTCTATTACTTTTTTTCTTTACCTTTAATTTGGTTTTTTAATTTTATTTAATTTCATGGAATAAACATGTTAAAATTGAAGGAAAACACAAATTTTAATTTGATGAAGTTCTCTCTACATGATTTGGGTTGTTCCCTTTAAATAAGCTATATTAAAAACCAAGATGCCCTAACTTTTTCCGATTCTTCAAGTCAAGGCTAAGGTCTTCACAACGTATTTTTAGCAAGCAAAAAAATGAGGCTGTAAAGAGCCCAATTAGGGTTTTAACAGGTTCGAGTTTTCTAGGTTTTGTTTCAGGTTTTTTTAGTCTGGGGCAGGGCCTTCCCATCTTGGTTCCATAAGCAAAAAAAGTCCTGGAATTTGGGGTTGCAAAGGGCGCAATTGAGGATTTCTATCGGTCGAGCTTTTCTAGGTTTTATTTGGTATAAGTATGTTTTTTCTATCAATCCTAGCCTAAAGTTTTTTTCAAATGAGTACAATTAGGTATTTATCATTTTTGTCTTAAACTTTCTTGATTTCCTTTCCATCTATTTTAAAGATGTCCTAATATAATATCTCATCAAACTTAGGACAACAAATATTTGTATTATTATGGTATTTTGTACCAAATGAATAGGGAAAGTGAAATTAAGTTTGGAGGGGGTGGATTGTAACATTTGAAAAAGTGGGGTGTACGTGTCAAGTGTGGGATGAAAGAGGGAGAATAAGAGGGGTCCTTATTAACCGCAGCATACACGCACCCCTACTATCCCAAATATTCCCCCTAATTTGGACTAAATGCCGTATACCTCAATTTACTTCATTTTTTTTTAACTTTTTCTTCTTCTTCTTTTTTTCTTTCAAAATATGCAAATACAAAGTACAAAACTTAAATACAATGATAAAAAATAAATTGTTGAAATAATACTGTAATTTTTATAATAAATCAATGTGAAAGATTGTAACCTTTAAGTATAAGGATATCGGTGCTCCAGGCTCGGCTGGCTGAGATGGGCGGGCTAAGTGAGCTAAACGGCTATCGATACTAACTCGGCAGGCTCGGAGCAAGCTTCCTCAGCGGCGTCCTCAACGACTTCCCCACACCGACGAAGTTGGGGTTTCATCTCTCTCTCTCTCTCTCTCTCTCTCTCTCTCTCTCTCTCTCTCTCTCTCTCTCTCTCTCTTATCCTTTCTCTCTATCTCTCTCTATCTATCTATTCTTTTCTTATTAAAAAAAATATATGTATTGGGTATTTGGCTTGGAGGGTTCAAGTACTACAGAGAGAGCTCCAGAGGGCTTGTAGTGAGTTTATCGTAAAGCTGATGTGGCGCAGATGTGGCAGAGGACTCGGGTACTAATAGCCTAAGTAATTTAGTCTTTAACATGTTCTTGTTTCACTATTTTTTCCCCTCTTATTATATATTTAATTTGTTAAAGTATAAGATAATCAACTTATTTTTAGGTAACTGTAACAAGGTTGTCATTTTTTAGAAAAATATATGTGATGGCTATCAACTTATAAAAGTTTTGATTAATTTTTTTAGATATAAAAAACATAATGTAGAGGATACCCAATAATTCAACTCATTTTACTTATGTCAAATTTTATTTAAATTGTGTTAAAAAGTGGTAAAATGACCTTTATACCATTAAAAAAAAGGTTAATTTCATATATGCCCTTGTTAAAATAGAAAATATCATATTTATTCAACTTAAATGACAAATATCATATATACCTTTTTTAACCTATCAAAATATCATATTTATCCAAATAATCATTTTTGTCAATTCTTAATCATTTTAAATCATATTTAATAATCAAAATTAGTTAAATAAGTATTATATCCCCTTTTAATTTTAATTCACAAATATCATATATGTCATTGCTTACTTATAAAAATATTATATTTACCCAAATAACCACTTTTGTCAAATTTTTAATCATTTTAATCATTCAAAAATGTGAACGTTAATTTGCTTAGAACTTTAACGATATCGAACTTAAATTGTTATGAAGGAGCAAAATAAAGAAAATCTACCTTGAAATGTATATATGCAATTTCTTTTTTGATGTTCATCTTGACATCAAGTTTTCATAGTTTTTCTCTTGCACATCGGTTTCTGCGTTTGATTCTATTTTTTTAATTCTTTGTGCTTTTGAAGATTTTGGTTTGATATTTCCTTGATGCTTTGATTTATGCTGCAATGAAGTGAGCCTTGTTATCTTTTAATGTCATTCTCTTTTCTTTTCTTTTGCTTTGGTTTTTTGTTATTATGACCAATAAACTCCTTAATGACAATCGCCCTAAGAATGAGAAGGAAGAATTAGATTAAGCAATTGCACTTTCACTAACTAAAGATTTAAAGTCTTAAACGCTGTCAAACGGTAAGATATTTGTGATTAGAAAATTGGATCTATCTCCTCTTACGTAACCCTCATCGTTTTCAATCTTTATCTTTAAATTATAGAAAAACTTTGTGTCACACTTTTTCAAGGTAGATTTTTCTTGATTTTGCTCCATCATAACAATTTGAATCGATAGCGTCACAATTCTAAGCAAAGCTCATAAATTTGTATGACTAATCTAATTTAAAATTGACAAAAATGATTATTTGGGTAAATATGATATTTTTATAAGTTAGGAAAGATATATATGATATTTGTGAATTAGGACTAAAATGAGGTATAATAGTCATTTAACTAATTTGGATTATTAAATATGATTTAAAGGGATTAAAATTGACAAAAATGGTTATTTGGATAAATATGATATTTTAATAGGTTAATAAAAACATATATAATATTTATAGTTTAAATTGTGTAAATATGATATTTTCAACTTTAATAAAAAGGGTATATATGAAATTAACCCTAAAAAGAACTAACTTTGAATATGAATGTTAACTTTACAAGTTAATTACTGTCATTTCAAATCTGTAACTTTTACATCAACCTTTTTTTTTTTAATCTGAAGTCTTTTTGTTGAGCACCTAAAGTTTGCATTTTTATGTTTAAATCAAAGCTATACTTTTTTTTTTGTTAATTTTTATATATCCTAGTCAATTTAAATGTAAATAAGTTGGCATACATATAAACAACGTTGAATAAAGATCTTCGTTCTTTTTTAACTTTAAATGCCAATTTTTCACTAATACAATCATCAGTGGTTGGTACTAGCTGCTACGTCAGCGCCACATCAGTTTTCTACTATCTTATCAACATCTTACAAATTCTTACCAATTAATCCTTAATGATTTTGACTTTCATACCAAAAACATTTTAATTTTAGTTTTTTTAAATACTAAAATATATAATTAAAACAGTTATTTTAAAATTAAACTATTAATACTATTAAACTTTTTAAACAATAATATATTAAAACTAAAAAACTTACATTAAGACTGAAAAACTTTTACGTTAAAATTAAAAATAATTTTTTTTCCTAAAAAAAACCTATCTACTCGAGAGGATCTCATCCGTATTTTTGGCGTATCTCCTCCTTCACTCGCAACACCGTTATCAAAGCCCCTCCCGTAAGATGTCTGTGCAGTTGAATGTAGAAAGGCGAGGTTCGTACTCTTTTTGTCTCGCTTCCCGCACCTCCGCATTCTTCCGCATTGTCTCGAGATACGAATGGTTCGACGCGTTGTATGTGGTTAATTGTTCCAACAACGCTGTCACGCTATCGTACGACCCGACCGCCGTAGAGGAAGACCCCGTACGTCTCGTCGCGTTTCTACCCATCGGTCGTGGCCGCTCGGTGGTGTCTTTTTCGGTTTCATCTTCATTGTCGACATTGATGTAAGTGTGTGCATCAGATGACCCGGGGGAGGCGGTTTCGGATGTTTTCGACCGTTTCGGAGCGTGGACGTTGGATGGGCCTAAGATTTCGATCGGTTTGAATTTCGGGCAATCTTTGAGAATGTTCCAAGCATGTTCGTGAGGAAAAGTCTTGTGAACCTCTTCGCGGTATCGGTAGCGAGCTTTTTGCAAGACGTTCGTGTCGTTCTCGCCGTTTTTTGTCGTGTTAACGGTATTGTTGTAAATGCAAGGAAATTTTGCGATGTTACTTAGTAAGGATTTAACCTTGCTCATTATGGCATCTACAGAGCGGTGATAGGGGCCGAATCCCATACGTACGTCAGATGACGCTTTCATCGCCTTCCAAAACGCGTCTACAAAACAATTTAAAAAAAAATAACATCAATAAAATGATACAACTATCGTTAGAAACCTTTTTTTATTTACCTATGTTTGGATCCTCCGAGGACTCGGCCCATGCTTTTGACAACTCGATCTCCTCATCCGTTTTCCACAGTTTACACTTAAGATCTACCCGTGGTCGGGTTCTTACCCTTTCGTGATTTACCCAAGGGTTGCGGTTGTGGTGGCGGTGGCGGTGACGGTTGGTTTTCGGGTATCACATCAGCATCTTCATCTGACGATGATTATTGTTGCGAGTCTCGCGGTTCGTACACTTGTTGTTGCGTGGTAGGTTGTTGCAGTAAAGGAACGTATGGTAGTATTGGTGGTTGCGAAAGCAAGCTCGTAAACGAGACTTGCGGGTTCGAAACAAAGTTTGAGGATTGCGCGTAGGGGGTGGCGACATGTTTGCATAAGCCCAATTCTCGATCATTTGGGGGTGGTAGGCCCCCGTCGGACTCGGAATTTATTTTTAAGGGGGGGGGGGCCCCGTCGGGCTCGGCATTTGCAGATGGTAGGCCCCCGCCGACATTTGGGACGTCGAGAGATTTGAGAATTTTGATCGAGAACGTTTGGAACCGGTATGTGTATTTTGTTGATCCATAGAAAAAATGTTAAGCTTGAGGTTGAGAATAAGCGGTTGCGATTGAGAATAAGAGGAGACAAGAAGAATAAGAGATTGAGATTGAGATTGAGATGAAGATGAATAGGAGAATAAGAGGTTGATATTGAGATAAATGGAAAAAAAAGAAAAAAAATAGCCGTTAGAGAGCCATTGGGAGGGGGTGTGGTGGGTGAAGCCAATGGCATGGGACTGTCGTACCGCCCTCGGTGCCGGTCACCCTTGGCAATGTTGTCGGGGGTACCGGCCAGTACCGCCTCCCTTAACACCCTGCTGTGGATGGTCTAATAATGTGATCTGGTATGCTTTATCCCTAGTTTTTAATATTAAAATATTTATGATCAAATTACTCTATTAACTATCATATTATCTGAAAATCCTTTTGGATTTTATATAAATAATCACTCTATTAACTATCATATTATCTGAAAATCCTTTTGGATTTTATATAAATAACATTGCCCACATGAATCAAAACACATTTTGCACCAATGGTCTATGAACATTGCTTTGAATGGTGGGGCATGGTGTGCAGGGAGATATCAAAGTCTAAATTAAGGTTATGGTTGGTAAATTAATTAAAAAGTTAGCTGATGACTGATAAGCTAGCTAATAAATAAAATACGTTTGACAAAACTAGCTGATAAGATAGCTTATGATATAAAATGACAAAAAATACATGTTTAAAAATTAGTAATGTAAAAAGTAGAAGGTTTATTTGGAATAAAGATAATAAAAAAATCTCATAATTATAATAAATCACCAAAACACTACTCAAAGTACCTTTTCAAAAAATTAGTTTATAGCTTATAAGCTAGCTTATTATTCATCCAAACATCTATCTTACTTATAAGTTGACTTATAAACTAGCTTATGAACTAACTTTATTTTACCAAACAATGCCTAAATGGTGTGTTCGGTATCCAAATATGATACGATAAAATATGACTCAATATAATAGAATCGATGTCCAATATTTTATAAGATAAAACTAAACAAAATGACATAAATAAAATTAATGACCAATTTACTTCTATTAAGTTATTTATATATTGTGATTTAGTAAGTAATTGATTAATTTATAATAAAACAATGTTTTTTTGTAATAAAATATAGCATTAGAAAGTATTTGTCATGATAATTAATAGAAAAATAAAAAAATTATGCAGCTAGTTTTCAATTTCTATTTTATACTTTTCCTATATATTGTTTCTATTATTAACATTTAATAAGTTATATAAATAATAGTTTAGAACCGTAAATTAAAAATTTTAAATGTATAAAATACAACATATAAAATTTAGAAAACCAATAAAATGTGAAGAGGAAAAAGTATTCCTTTACTTTATAAATAATATAATTATCTCATTAGCATTAATAATCTTAAAATAGTGATTTTAGATATGGATTTTTCAGATCTCGTAAATTTTAGAGTTCTTAAATGGTTAAACCATTTCATATACACCCCCTTCTTGCCCCGTATTTGAACTATTACTTAATGATATAACACGATGTGAACTCCTAAAAACAATAAGGTTAATTTTAGTCATAGATGTATGTATGTGAGAGTCCATTTTATGTATATACGCATCCATATTTGAACTATATATTACTTAACGATCTTTCTATTTTTTTTACCCATTTCTTTATATAAATCTTCTAAAATGAGTAAAAAAAAATACAAAATGCTTCTTGTGGGTACATCTCTTAAATATATATTATATATGCCATAAGGTAAGAGGAGAAGGAGATTATCATCTATTGTTAATGCATTAAGTTTCAACAACAAAATGAAATGCAATATTTATTTTGAGTGAAAGGTCGTAGTCATCTTCAAATCATAAGATTATAATGTATATATGTAAATTTTTAATTGCTTAAAAGATAATACTAATCCAATTGAAAAAAAATCTAAAATAACGTTTTTTATGCAATTGTACATGCAAAACTTGTATTAAACATCACATATTCAACAATCAAGTTGCTAATTCGATTGCCGACAATATATGATGTATTGAATAACCGAAATAATACCGAACCACTGTAGAATATACCAAAGTTTATTTAAGTTCAAAACTTTCATCATAAATAGTACAAAAAAAGTTCAATTTTCACTTTCCAAGGTAACCTCGGTTATTTTTTTGGTACTTATCATGTAAATACTAATTTTACACTTGTTATTTTACCCGAAAAAGCGATGACAACAAACATAAAACTAATATAAAGTGTTTTTCTTAAATAATTAAATTGTGTACTTGTATTATCTCAATCATCTACACATTTTATTTGTAATCATAAATTATAAGGTGAAAACCAAAATATGAAAACAAAAGCACGAAAATTTCTATTTTGTTTATAAATAAAAAAACGAAATATGATTATTTTGAAAATAAAAGTATAATATTATAATTTAAAAAATATTAAAAGTGGTCAATCCGACCAAGGGAAATTAATGGAAGAAACTAGAAAGCTAATAGTAGTAGTACTGTAGTACGGATTTAAGGGAACACGTTAACAACCCCTGAGCTGACAACACAGACAACCATAATTTAACCCAAAATTCTAACCAAAATACCCCCTCTCTCTTCACCAAAATTATTATTATAAAATTTCATTAAATGACTTTATGACTAAATTACAAAGTGGGTCCCTTAGAGCATCTCCAACAGCATTGCTAAAATAGAAAAAAGTGAGTTTTTTCTTCCTAAGTTGCTCCAACAGCATTGCTAAACCAATTGCTAAAATAGAAAATTTTAGAGTTTTCTCTAAATATAGAGATTTCTCCAAAACTTCTAAATGATGAGAGAGAAACATTTTTTTAATGTATTCCACCAATGACATAATTTATTCTTTAAAAGTTTTTAAAAAGTTTATTGGGATAATAAATATAATGTATATTTTAATAATATAAATGATGATAAAGCCTCTAAAATAGCAAAGCTGTTGGAGATCAAAAAATAAAATTTTAGAGATTTTGATCTCCTATTCTCTAATTTAGAGAAAATATAGCAAAGCTCTTGGAGATGCTCTTAATATATCATTTTTTATTCATGATGGTTTGTTACTTAGGCCGGGCGTTACCATAGGGGGTGGGTTCAACGCATGGAGGGATCTGAAACAGATTTTAAACGATGACACCATATAATTAAGTTTTTGGTTGATTTTGACAAGTGTATTTTTAGATTTTTTGTTGATTTGGATGAATTTTTTTTAACTTTTTTTTGTTGAATTGGGAGATTTTTTTGGTTCTTTAGTTGATTTTGAGATAATTTTTTTTAACTTTTAGGTTTTTTGGTTGATTTCAAAAGCATTTTTAGGTTTTTTTGGTTGATTTCAAAAGAATTTTTAGGTTTTTTCATTGATTTCGAGACAATTTTTTGATTGATTTCAAGTGAATTTTGTGGTTGATTCCGAGAGAAGTTTTTGGGTTTTTTTGTTGATTCCGAAAGAAGTTTTTAGGTGCACACTTTGAAGTTCCCAAAAGGGAAAATTTCATAGAATAATAATCAAGTTTCAAGTTTGTTTCATTAAAGTCACTCATACTTTGAATTCACTCAACAATAGTAATTAAGTTTCAAAAGTGTTCCAATGTTATGTAATTTACCTACTACTACAGGTTACTAGGTTATCCACTTTTAAAAAACCTATTAATTAATTATTTATCTAATTATATCTCAAAATAATTAGGCCCATTTAGTTATTAGATAGACAATTAATAACTAAGTTAAAATTAAAATTTTAACCTATTTTTCATAGATACATACTACAATAATTAAGTCACGTAACACATCATTTAACAAATGATTAAATTAATAAACATTTCATCAAGTTATTTCATCAATTCAAGGAATCTATAATACTCAATCAAACAAGAATTTTTCATTAAAAGGACTTGTTAAAATAAATCTTATTCTAACTTTTTTTTTTTGCCACGTGAGAAACAAAGAAATAATAACCAAATGATTTAAAATCAAACAAAAATTAATTCAATGGAACTTGTAAAATAAATCTATTTTTGCTTTTTTGTGGCCATGTGAGAAATAAAGAATCAATTTACCAAAATTAAGAATTTATAATACTTTATTCAATGTCTTATGATAATTTAAAAACTTTTGATATCCAAACAGGAACGGATTTAATATTTTTTTTCTTACGGTGGCACCATTTAACTATAAAAAACATATATAAAGAAGATTTTCACAAAATCTCTATTGGTCTAGTGGTTGATTCATTGTCTTTCAAATGTGAAGTGTCAAATTCAATTCTTGCTACAAGCAATTTTTTTATATAAACACTAAATTTGAAATCAAAATCAAAAATCTAAAAAAATGTCTCTAATAGGACTTGAACCCATGACCTCATGATTATAAGGCAAGTAAGTAACCAACTAAACCAAAGAAAACTTGTTTCTTTATTGCAGTTTCAAAATATATATGGTGGCACACGACAAATTGATACGATGACACCGTAATTTTTTACACTACGACGGAGGAATTTAACGGTGGCCCGTGCCACCACGTGCCCTTCATTAGCTCCGTCCATGTATCCAAAGTTTACTTATTGTAAAAGCCGACTACGAAGGAATGAGGATATAACTCGTTAATTACAAAATTGATTACTAAACTATTAATTAGCATTGAATTGTTGATACCAAAAATTTTACTTACAGTACATGAATTCGATTGGAAATGAAGGAAATACTAACCCGTTGATTATGAAATTGATTACCAAACCTGTTGATTAGCAATGAATCGGCAGATGCCTATTTGCAGATTACCAAGTCGACCAACTATAATGTCGAGTAGGGTATTACCGTTGGCGGAAGTCGAAGAACAGGAAGGAGGCAACTTTGGTGATTAATTCTAAATCAAATTAAATGGGCCTAAAAGTATATAATAAATTAATTATTTAGGTTTTATAAATCAATTTAAATTAGGAATAAAAGAGGGTAACTTGGTAACCTGTAGTAGTAGGTAAATTACATAACATTGGAACACTTTTGAAACTTGATTACTGTTGTTGAGTGAATTCAAAGTATAAGTGACTTTGGTGGAACAAACTTGAAACTTGATTACTATTCTATGAGATTTTCCCTTTTGGGGAGTATACGGTAGCACCCTCCAAAAAATACGGTTGCTCCTTTATAAAATTCAAAATTTTACCCTTCGGCGAACAAATTAGACGGTAGCCTGTGCCACTATGGGGACTAAGCAAGTCCGTCCCTGGTTCAACGAGTAGGGGTGGGGTGGGCATGTGGTACGGGGTCGGGTTTGAAAGCCAACGAAGCCGAGCACTCTCTCTCTCTCTCTCTCTCTTGCTCTCTCCTTCTCTCTCTTATATATATTAATTACAATAATAACAAAAATTAGAGTAAATATTGGGTTCGTTAGGTTAGTGGTACTCCACTTTACGTTAGGAAGGTGATACTTCCACTTAACAAATTGATTCATCCAAGGAAGATAAATGGTTCACTAACTTGTATATTAGTTTCAAGGGTGTTGTAACTTGTACCATATGTGGAAAAATCAATTTATTAATTGAAAGTATCACCTTTGGGTAGGGTAAAGGAGGCTATGAAAAAAAAGTTGATGTAACGCTCAACTGACATCAAAATTTAAAAGATATGAAAGGTTGTGACATACATAATCACTATAGTTTTTCACTCCGACTCTTTAAAATTAATTTTTGATCACTAAACTTTTCCAGTTAGTTTTGTTTTTCGTCCTGCAACTATTTCTCTTAGAAAAACCAACCTTGTTAAGTTTTTGTTAGATCAAGATCATTTTGGTCAATTAGTACGTATGTTTAGTTTTATGCTAAAAAATAAAATTCATCCCTAAAAAAGTTTCACATTTCTTTTTAACTCAAAAAACGAAAATGTGCTTTTAAACTATAAACATCAATTACATAATTAGAATGCATTCTACCTCCTTTAAATGACTATACTTCTTTAATTCATCTTTTTTTAAGACCAAACTATATGTGATGTTCAACTTTCTCTCGAGGTCTATTCTTTTGATAACATCATCGACATATGTGCAGAAGAAGAAGTGAACGTGGTCGTCAAAGAAAATGGTTGAAATAGAAGGTTGCTAGGGAAAAATGATCGAAATCATGATTGTATGGGGTAAAGTCTTAGGGGAAAAACAATCGAAGAAGTGGAATGGGAAGGGGTAGGTGAGGTGGGTTATATTTTTTCAGTTTATGTTTTACTTTGTAAAATTTATTATTCCCATTTTTTTAGGATAAAAATAATTATAAGAAACCAACCACATGGCCAAAAATCAAATTTTACTCGTGTATTTCTTTTTTTTGAATCTTTATCTTTTACACTTCGACACGTAATAATCACGTAAATCATCATCTTCTTCACTCAAGAAAGATCTTCATCTTCTTTACTAAGCATCAAAGTGTTGGGTTTTTGTGGGATCCCTCGCATCAAACTGACACGAGGATCAATGTGGATCTCAAACCTAACTGGATTAAGATACACCATAAACCTAAATTCAAACTGATAAAGGTTTATTATATCGAATACACACGGATTCAATAGAGCGGAAGCGGTTTGGATAAAAACCCGAAAACCACGATCGTTCGTTTTAATTTTGTTTAAACAGTTGAAAGGATTAGACTTTTACCTGGAAAGCTTGAGATAGATCCACCCGTGATCGACCACATGAACGTTATCTAGCAGAACTCAAAAAACCCGAATTGACCGGAAACCGAACTGGTTTGGGGCTTGGGGCCGGCGCAGATAAGAGAAAGAAAGAGAATGGATTTTTGGTGGAAACTAACTGGGAATTGATTGAGTTGAATGAATAATTCTAAGACTCCCAAAGCCTTTATATATAGCTTTATTAGATGGAAGAGTTTCCATCTAATATTGTTTCCTTAATTATCTGATTCTTTATTTTCCTTTAAGAAAGAATCTTCTAGATAATTATCCTTAATTAACTAGATAAATATTATATATTTATTTTCTCTAATAAATATATAATTCACCTAATTAATTATCAACCCTCTAACTTTGGGATTTCTTACTGAAATTACCCAACTGGTTTATAATTAACTATTATAAACCTAATCTCTTCATTTCTGGGTTTTATTTAACTTGTTCGATTTATAGGTCTTCACAGGTGTGACCCTCAAGTGTCTTGTAACATTGGATGTGTAATTACTGGTTTGTCAACTTCTGCACACAATTACTAACAGACTCCCACTTGTGCAAGTTGGCAATACCGCCTTGTTCACACGAACCTAAGGAGGCCCCTAGACAGGCACTTAGGCTAACCAGGTTACAAGAACTCTTATACCCAGATAGGTGATTTAAACTTTTCCGTAAGGAAATAGCATTTACGAAACAACTGTTCATAAATTGGGTATATCTTGGCTTTTCCCTTTGCAATACGATATTTCATCTATGAGTATGAGCCTGGATTAAGTCAACTCTAAATACTCAAGATTCTGTTTCTTGACCATCCGACCTCTACTGATAGGTAAACGACAAAGAACTAATCAGTTCGTTTGGGCATGGCCATGCACTTCATCAGTATATTCAGTCAGTCAAGGGGCCCAGAAATATATCTCTTCGCAGAAGAGGTGCAAATCCCATCTTGCATATCCGCATTTAACACCACGGCTTCCGCTGAATCTAGTTGCGCCTTTTATAGCCACCTGTTACGGCGTAGCGGTTAAACGCACTAAGTATCCAGCAGTCCTCATGATGTCAAACCAGATACCTCAGGTGCTAGGGACAACCACTGTGAGATTCTACTTATGACGAAATCCAAGAAGTAGTCTCAACTGCGGATCACGTCCGATATTCGCTACTCTATCGAATACCTGTGCAGTTTTTGGTCTACAACGCTTGTAGCTGTTACTCAACCACTGATCATAACTATCCAAAAACTCACAATGACTTTAATACCTTATTGGGTTCCCACCACAATAAGTTGTCACGGACAATTTTCGAATGACAGACTGGAAACTAGTTTCATTCCTGGATTATAAAACATGCAGAATATATAAAAGTGATAAAGAAACTATTCTTGTATAGTCGACATTACACTATGTAATGATAACAAAAATAATGACATTTCTTAATTACTTTTATGGTGTCTATTCAACGTTTACTAAATACTGATTTAAACGAAGTATCACCTAACTTCAGTTTAAACCCTTTGATTAATGTTTACCGTATTAATCAAAGTAACAACCAAAATAATACAAGTTTGTATCATTTGATACAATTTACTTGATTCTGCTAATCTTTGTTTTGCAAACATTTTTAAACAGAGATTAGACTTTACTTTACCATATTCCCTAAACTTGGAGATTCTGGAATAACTCCTAGTTTCACTGAATATGTAAAGTTTAAACTGCAACTTCCCTTAGTTGCTTGTGTAGATGAATGATTTCTACCTGAAATCGGATGAAATTTCCATTTACCAAACAGGCAAATTTCAGGAAATCCATTCTAGTGTTTTCAACACTTTCTAGTCTAAAAGATAATTACTATCTTTAATAACTATTCCAACACATTTTAATTATTGATTTTTCTCAAAAGTCAAGTATGACTTTATTTTGTTTCAAAGTCTTTGAAACTTCTGTTCTACCCTTTTGACTGAAAAGTAGATCGTATATCTTATGAATTTACATCCTACCTGGATCATGAATTCCGAGATATACTAAATCAATAATTTTATCTTTTATTCTTTATCATAGAGTAGATACAGAATAAACTGGGCTCCCACTAACCTATATGAAAACCAACTATTACTTAAAATTAACTATTGACTTAGTCAAAACTTGATTATTTAGTCAATTCTACTTCAAGTAATGAACACGAGAATTTTAACATTTATAAAACATAACTGGATTTTATTAAATCCTAATTCCAAAACTTGGAATTTTTCCTAGTTTTATAAATACTGATATTATCAACGATATCTGAGATAATATCCTAAATTCCTTTTAAAACATATGAGTGATAAATTCTGATTATAAAATACTTTCATAATCCTTTACTCATAAATGTTTTATTCAAAAACACATCTCTATAATTATAGTACTTCGTGTGTTTTTGACAGTTTTCATATACGTTACTTCAAATTATTTTGATTGAAGTAATACTGTTAGTGTAATAGGCAACATCTAGGATCTAATTTCGAATCAAGTTAAATTTGACTTAATCAGATCAAAAAACCATGCATAAAGATATTTAAATCAAGACAATAATTTTAAATTTTAAAACCGATGAACAAATATCCAAAAATCCAAATTTTGGAAAAACAAGATTGTTTTAAATCATGAAAGTTTAAAATTGTCTTTGATAATATCTACTTGCATGTTGATCCTTGCAATCTGGGCACTTCACTTTTAATGACCACCCACAATTAAACTTTTGCTTCTAGGTGTCAACACACTCGTAAACTAACAAGCAAAAGTGATAAACTGAAGCAGTCACGAATACCTGAGGTGTTTATACCTGCTTCGTAATGCTTCGGGCGGTTATGCCTCCAATGACCGACTTCATGGTACTTGAAGTATTGAATCTTGGTCATTACTCTGTTAGACTTAACTTTCTTGCCCTTGCTCTTGCCTTTGCCATTATTATTAACCCTGGGTGCACTCAGGGTAGCCAGAACTTGGCCCTTTCCCTTACTGGTGTTCCCATGCCCACGCTTCTTCTTTACTTCACCATTCTTGACCACAAGCACATCTTTGGTCTTGGTCCCCATACTCAACTTAATGGTTTTCAACTTGTTGTTTCATAATCATTAGACATTGAGTTAAGTATCGTATCCGTTGCTAACTGCAACGGAACTGGGTGACCGAGCCTCTCTAGGTGATCAATGTGCCTTTTCATGATCACTAACTAAGGTTCCCTAGGCCATCTTGTACGTGTTTAGTGCTCTACTGCATCATGACGCTCTGTGCGTGCTTGCGTCTGAGGCATGTCCCTCAACTGGCGGATCATGTCATTAGTGTTTATGAGCCTCGTAAGAAAATCTGGGCTCATAGTTGCAAGCATAAGATAGCCTACATCCAGCAAATTATTGAAAAGTTGTTCCTGACAGTGACAACATCATTTGCTGGAGGGGCCTTCACCTAGAGGCTTTTTCTAGGACATACCACTTTCTCTCGTGCCTGAGCACAATCATCAGATTGCGCTCCAAGACGAGAAAAATAACCTGATAAGTTTGTCCCTTTTTTCGAGAATAGAGCGAAGAGAAAGATTTATTAGTGTTGGTTACTGTGTTTGCAATCTACACATTTAAAAACTTTGGTTTTAGTAACTGTGAATAGACTATCTCCAATAAATATCAATAAACCCTTAAATGATCAATTTATTGGACTAGGATCCTAATTACATACGCCCTGATGACCGGTGTGTTCACGTCCCACCAGGCCCACGTACTAATTAGGTAGGCAATGACTTTTACCAATCATATCTAACTGACATGACTCCTAGATCTTTTCGGGACAACGGTAATTATCCGTACATGTTTCAGTCCCTCTAAGTGCTTTTTGGCCCGGTACCACCCGGTAAACTTAACAGAACCAAAACAGATCTCACCATTTTGGGACTTGGACACTTTACTCTGGCCGGTACCACCCGGAGATAATTCGCAGAGTCTTGTTAATCCCCTCCAGCTTCGGTTTGAACGCGGTCGTTCAAGGTGTGTTCACTTACAACGGCCGCGTACCTTACGCCGGAGGTGCCCCTAGATGGGTTGCACTACTGATATATGATTTTCGGGGTTTTTAATTAATTTTGAAAAACCTTTTAACATCCAGTATTTTTGAAAATTGTAACTTTTGAAAAGATGATTGTTTAAACAGAAACTGATGTTTAAACTAACTGTTTCAAACATACGTTGTTTAAAACTAATTGTTTTAAAAGGCTCTTGCTAATCAAAACTAGCTGTTTTGATGGCATCCTAGTTGACCAAAACTAACTGTTTTGTCAACTTGCCTTTAAACAATCTATTTACAATTCTTTACAGGTTTTAAATAAAATCTACCATTTAAAGGTTTTGAAAAATTGGTGACTTTAATTTAAAAACCTACTTGCTATCGTGATTTTAATCTAGTTTTTAAAACTTTCCTCTGTCTTAAAACTCTTGATTAACTAACTATCACGAGTAAAACAACCACGCAGTTTAATAATTACAAACACACAGATAATTATAACAACCACGCAGATATAACTAATTATAGGTTTGCCAACTTTTATTCCTAAGGACCAATAACGACCTATTTTTCTAAAGCACTTCCGGATCCTTGTATAGCTCCCACTGGCTTCGGCACCTTTTGTTAGAACTCCGAAAAAAACTTCAGTCTTTCTTGCATAGCTCCCACTGGCCTTGACATCCTTGATGGAACTCCGAAAAGAAAAATAAAATAACTATCCTATGGTTATTATTACAAAGGGGTTGTAAGTGGCACGCAGGCCTCCCCAGAAACGATCCAAAGGTCTAAGTTTGGCAAGCTCTATAATAGGCATATATACGTACACAGGTATATAATTTAAATAACCATGCATTTATATAAAGCATAAAATAAGCGAAAGACAATCCTAGATCCGTTAAACATTATCTCGTTCAGTTTATCGCAAAACATGGTTTTAACTGATTTATAAAAACAAACTGTTTTATAAACCGAAACTAATATTTTAATCTGAAATTAGTTTTTCACTTAATTTATAAAATTACCCAGACTTATAAACTATAAATCTATTTTATAAATCAAAAACCAATTTTCTAAAATATTCACCTTTTTATCCAAAATTATATCAAACCGGGTCTACCGAAACAAACTGGTCGGTTAAATCAACATTGGCCCGTGAACTGTGCTGTGGTTTGACCACTGGCCAAAACATGACACGAAACTTATTTGACAACAACGAGTCAAATAATTGGTTTGATAACTTTTCTAGGGATAATTATTAAAATTCCCTTAAATACAATTTTATAAGATAATGCAATCGAATAAAATTACTCTGGATAAAAGCCTAAAACCAATAAACCCTCTTGGGCCATAAACTTGGTCCAAGACTTCTGAGTTTTGGGCCTGACAACAATTTGGCCCATTTATACGAAAAACCCATAACCCGTGATCGATTGACAATTCGTCTTTGAACAGATCCGGTTACATCCATTCTTGCGGCACGAATAGATCCAACCAACGCCGGTTTCGCGGCCCGAGTAGCCTTTGGCTACAGTCGTTCTCGCGGCGCGAAGAGATCCGACCACTGCCGATCTCGCGGTGCGAGCAGATGCAATTGAACAACCACACCTGTCGCCGACTCTTGACGTCGGCGATAACAATCTGCCACCACCATCATTGATGTCCGGCAACCGTGGGCAACAACATCACGGTCGTTGATCGCCACCAATCTGGTAGCGATCGACCATCGCTGCCGCCGCACCATCGTCATCATCACACAATTGGCGACGATGGCAATCGGCCACCGTCGTTGTGTGGTGGTTTGAGTCAGCCGTCGAATACGATTGCAGCCCATCGCCACCGCTCGCTTGCGATCGGCGATTGTCATAACCCACGCCGCCACCACCAATCTGTGGTGCGGTCGGTCGGGCGTCGATCAACAACCGAAACGCCGCCACCTCTAGGCGCGGTGCGGCCGGCAATTAATCTTCGATGGCTGCCTCGTCTGGTGACGACGACAACGCAAGAGCAATCGCCGCCACCCCACCTTGGTCCAGCCGCCATTCGGCGATCGAACGACCACCGTGGTTCGGCCACTAATCTGAAACCACCGGCCACCACCATGCTGGTGGTTTGGCCTCGGTTTTGTCACGGTTTCTTACCGCCGAGTTTGACGACCGTCAACGAAACCGCCGTTGCCACCACCGATCTGGTGGTGACCTGCGGTCACGACTACCACCATTGCCGCTGCCACCATTCTGGGCACGACTGCGGTGGTCTTTTGCAAGACGCCGCCACCACCAGTCTGGTGATGCGGCAATCACGGCCTCCACCAATCTGGTGGTGGATCCTCGGTGGTTTTTCCGGGTTTTTATTCGTACGATATCAGTCTTAATGCGATTGACAAAAGAGATAAAACGGAAAAACAATAACACATAATCTCAAAATCTTGATACGAAACTGAAAAAGATTTTAAACTGATAAAAATCATATTTTTACCCAAACTGATAAAAGTCAAATTTTTATACTAATCGATTATCAACAAATTTTCTTCGCAAGAAACAATGTCTAAAACGGATCTATAATAGTTAAACAGTTAAAACGAAAAACCTGTGGCTCTGATACCACTGTTGGGTTTTTGTGGGATCCCTCGCATCAAACTGACACGAGGATCAATGTGGATCTCAAACCTAACTGGATTAAGATACACCATAAACCTAAATTCAAACTGATAAAGGTTTATTATATCGAATACACACGGATTCAATAGAGCGGAAGCGGTTTGGATAAAAACCCGAAAACCACGATCGTTCGTTTTAATTTTGTTTAAACAGTTGAAAGGATTAGACTTTTACCTGGAAAGCTTGAGATAGATCCACCCGTGATCGACCACATGAACGTTATCTAGCAGAACTCAAAAAACCCGAATTGACCGGAAACCGAACTGGTTTGGGGCTTGGGGCCGGCGCAGATAAGAGAAAGAAAGAGAATGGATTTTTGGTGGAAACTAACTGGGAATTGATTGAGTTGAATGAATAATTCTAAGACTCCCAAAGCCTTTATATATAGCTTTATTAGATGGAAGAGTTTCCATCTAATATTGTTTCCTTAATTATCTGATTCTTTCTTTTCCTTTAGAAAGAATCTTCTAGATAATTATCCTTAATTAACTAGATAAATATTATATATTTATTTTCTCTAATAAATATATAATTCACCTAATTAATTATCAACCCTCTAATTTTGGGATTTCTTACTGAAATTACCCAACTGGTTTATAATTAACTATTATAAACCTAATCTCTTCATTTCTGGGTTTTATTTAACTTGTTCGATTTATAGGTCCTCAAAGGTGTGACCCTCAAGTGTCTTGTAACATTGGATGTGTGATTACAGGTTTGTCAACTTCTACACACAATTACTAACACAAAGACCATCAACTTCAAGAAAAACCCTAAAACATAAATAAAGAACTTTTATATGTGATTTTAAAATGTGTTACCTTTTAAACGTAATGGTTTTTTACCTTATCGATAATAGAGATTTAAGTTTCTAACGAACTATAATTGTTAAAAAAATTTGCAAAAAAAAAGTTAGAGTTTTACAAAATCGAAATAAATGAACTTTCAAAAGTGCTCGTTTCCTCTTTATAACCAACATCAAAGGTGTTCTAAGAGCAATTTCTATAGACAAGTTCATCGCCACCTCATTATATTGAAAACTGGTTTTTCATTTTCCTTTACCATTGAGTGTACCAGAGGCTAGTGCCACCTCAGTGAAGCGGTCCTCACAGTATAACCGCTCCTTGTGCTCTAAATGGTGGTCCCCACATATCTATTATATATTTAAATAATTAAATTCACTTTTCATTTACATTAACAAAACTATAAATAATGTGTTCATTCAATTTTTAAACATATAATCAATTAATATATAATCAAATTGCCATCTATAAATAATGTGTACATTAACAAAACTATAAATAATGTGTTCATTCAATTTTTAAACATGCAATCGAATTAATTATGAATTTCAACCTAGTAGAATTATTTATAAGTTGCCATCTACATAAATTAATATATAATCAATTGTAAATATTGAAGTTGAGTTTTAGTTGTTGTAGCTATTATTATTGTAAGATATTTTGTAATTTTATTTAGTTATAATAAAGATTAATTCAGCATATCTATTTTTATATAATTATTTTGACTTTTATTATTTTAATTTTTTAATTATAACAAATAATTTTTATTATAAAATCATGGACCAGTTCATGATTGAGAATTAAAGGTTTATAAAATGCATAGAAAAGAGAAAACCAATGTGTCTAAAAGACTAAAAGAGAAAACTGATGTGATATAGTCATGAACCTCTAGAGGTTCTTGACTGTGGATGCTCTAAACTTCCAACAACTATTAATAAATACAAGATTTTTATATGAATTTTACGTATTTAAATGTTCCTACTTATCCTAAAATTTTGTCTTTTTATTGTGAAACTTATCCTTTTATCTGTTAAAAAGATTTCTACACGCTTGATATAATATGATAAAAACTAAATATTTGGTTGTTCATTATGTAACTAAAGTCACAAGAACCATACTATACTAGAATTCTAGAGGCGCATAAAATGTTGGAGGATAGAAAGGAGACTCGATCTTAAGGAGAGATAATCCCCGAGAAAACGTTTCTATATATGTTGAGTTAAAATTTATCATGTCAAGCTGGAACGCAAGGCATGATAGTGAAAGCATAGTAATAACTCACAACCAAGGTAAAAAGGTCACGCGAAGAAATGGTCTTTGACATCGAGATGATATAGCTTAGTGTAACCCCAGGTTAGGGTTCACAGTAGAGATCAAGCAGTATGCCTAGCAACTTTACTTTCATACTAGGAAATCAAAGATGTGCCAGATGGCTCTTGTAAAAGTTTTCATTTTGAATGTTGCAATAAATCCTTACTCCATTACTTGACTTTCTTATTAATATATGAAGGGCATAGCAACTGAATAAGAACCCTCCCTGTGAAGCAATCACCTTTCCTGAATTTTACGGTCATCGGAATAGGCTTTCAAAACCTGCCCTTTTCTCTTGGATTCATATTCCGAGTATATGATCAATGAAAACATTTCCTTCGGCGTAAATTGGACTTTGTTTTTGACAAAAGATTTTGGTTTAATTTAAGAGTTAAACGTCAAATTTATGTATTTGTAAGTCGTTTGAAATCAGTAGACCGACAAAACTACAATCAGAACGTTTCTTAAAAAGCCAAAAGGTTGTGTTGTTTAAGTAGTGGAATAAGCCATATTCTCGTATCGTAACCATACAAAAGCTACGGTGAAACTAGTGAATTTTTATCAAATTATAGATCTTAACAATGTCTCTTTTATGAACGTAATGTTTCTATATGTAGTGTAAGCATTCTTGAGTTTGTCATAGTTATATAGTTGGCCTTCTAATCAAACTCTTTCTATATAGTCTAGACTCCGCATCACTTTTTGTAATGTTTGCACATAAACAAAAATACATTTTTTTATTAGACATGAGTTCTAAGTAAATCCTTAGAGCATCCACAATGTACTTATTTAAAGGTTTTTCATAGGTTTTTCAAAAAGTAAAACCCTCACTTTGAGGTTTTTCACATAGTGTAAAGGTTTTTCGGATTAGGTTTTTCGTAGGTTTTTGCGTCATAGGTCGTAACTGCACGACCTGCTTTTCCAGAGGTTTTTCGTATTTAATCTATTTTAACTTTATAAAACTTTATAAAAATCTCGTATTAATCAGTTATATTTTTATATATCGTTTTTAGATTTAAATTTTATTATATATTAATAAAAATATTAAATTAATATATTTAAATAAATGTCTCAAAGTTAAGATTTTTATACAATTTTACGTATTTTTTAATAACCCAGTGTTTCGATGGAATTCCACGGATTTCTTGATAATATAAATTTTATACAACTAGGGGTGTAAATGAGCCGAGACAACTCTCGAGCTACTCGAGATCGACTCGGTCAAAACTCGACTCGAGATACTAACGACTCAACTCGAACTACCTGATACTCGGCTCGACTCAAAACTCAACTCAAATAAAATTATATATTTGTATAATTTTATTGTATTTATTTTCAAATAAAATTATATATTTGTATAATTTTATTGTATTTATTTTTATAAATAAAAATATAAATGATATTAAGTTAAAATGGTGGGACCTGAAAATTTGAAAAAGTTTGGATGAGGTTTTTCACATAGTGGAAATATGTAAAGGTTTTTTAAATTATTAAGGTGGTAATAATGCGTAAGAAAAAAGTTGTGAAAAAGTTTGATAAAGAGCTCATACATTGTGAATGCTCTTAATAAATATATAATTTATGAAATTATATAAAGAATAGAATATTATATTGTCCATGGTTTACGATTGTCTTGTTGTATTTAACTTCTAAATTAAAATCAAATTTAGAATTTAATTAAGATATAAGCTTTCCAACAAGTCCGTTAAATATATACTTCATTCTTTAGAAATATCAATGATCTTATTTTAGTGGTTTCTATATCACTAACAGGTTTTGTGATTAATCAAAATGGAAAATTTAGAAACTTTTATACTTAAAGGCATATTTAGAGATGTCAAAGAAATACGAAATTCCAATAAATTCATTCGAACCAAATTGAATTTATTGGAATTCGTTGTTTGGTTTAAAAATAGAAGCAAGGAAGGGAAGTCTATTTCTTGGAATAATTGGTGTTGTAAGCATCTTGTTATTTATTGACTTTGTATTTCTCTAGCTCCTTGGTAGTTATTGGTAAATAAATATTATCATTCTAAAAGAACAAAAAAATAAGAGCACTTAGAGACACAAAGCATATCTGTGATGGAACCTGCATTAACATTGATGGCAAGAAAGGAACTAGGCGGAGCCAGGATTTTGCATCAGGGGGAGCATCAAAACAAAAGTAAATAAAACTTAAATATTCATGTTCTTAAAATGACAAATTATTGTAATCTACCTAAATACTTGTATTGACCTCTCATTATCAGAACTATTTTTTTCTGGGATAGACCAATTACTAATCATGTTGTTTCTTCTTTATTAGATATTTTCTCCATGAATGCTAAAGGTTAAACTAGTTAATATAAAATAAATTAAAACAATTACTTTAATTAACAATATATAAACTGAGTTAAAATTATGGATTAAATTCCCCGAACAATTTAAGATATAATAAAATCAACACTGCAATCTTTTAATTTATGTTATAAAAAAATAGATGGTTATTTTTATTTGTTTTTGCTCTAAAATCAATATATTTATTAATCAATCAATAATAATACTAATCTTCAGTATGCAGTTGTAACGCTAACGTGAAACAAAGAGAATCGAGCTAGATGAAGCACACATTTGGATATATAAATAGGATTACATCATTGATGCATTTAAAGAAAATTAAGGGTTACTTTTATAAATTAACTAAAATACAAAGATTAAAAGTGTATATTTATTATCACTTCACTTTACCCAGGTGGGACCGCCTCCTTGTTGCAAACTTTATTTTCATTTCGATAAACTTGACTAATTTTAATATAATTATGTATGAAAGTTTGGAAGATTTGAGGGGTAGCGGCTGCTACCTCTCGTTACACTATGGCTCCGGTAATAATCTCTACCCTCCCATGAATCGCGTCAATCCTTCATAATCACATCCATCGTAACCGTGAGATGAGTAGTTGAGATTGTTCCTCACGTTCTCTTAAATTGAAATGCTTTTCGTTTGAACCTTCTGATATATATATCTATGACTATATATATACACTTATTATTTGGATAGAACATTGAAGTAATTAAGTTGAACCTCGAATATCTCCGGTTGCAGATGACACGGGTCGTGGTCTTCATCATTACATGGATTATAAAAGGAAAGAAATGCATCCATGAACCCCCTTTATACCTTTTCTTTTGTAAATGAGTACCTAGTTTTTGGATATATATACACAAAATGGGTCCCCCCTCATATTCCTTGAGTAGATGGTGACTATTTTTACCATAAATCTTTTGCAAGTCAATGGACGGACCACATATCCTTTCTGCTCATCTTTTAACGAAATTTTCGCAACTTTAGGTAAATTACATGGTTGTGGAAAATCCTTACGACTAGAATATATCGATCGATAGCATGACTGATCAGTTACCTCATTTAGAATCGTCAATTATGCATGAGAGAGGGGGGACAAGGGCAACACAAACGTGCAGTATAAATTGTTTGAAAGTGGTGTATTGTTCATATTGAATGTTGTTTTATTTATCATGAATAATTTATGAACATGCACCTTTGTTATTCATACTGAAGGTTGCATGTTCTCCTTAATTTGTTCTCACGTTCGCAATAAAGTATGAGTTTTTATTTGAACCCCCCCCCCCACACACACACACACACATATATATATATATATATATATAGGTGAAAGTTCAAATACAAACCACTTTTTGATTGTGAACGTGAGGACAACCCAGAGCGCGACACGTGGCAACAAAATTTCTTACACGCGCGACTTTTCCCGCGACTTAGTGTTATTCAGACTGAATAACACTAAGTCACGGGCTTTTTGGTTACAAGTCGCGCGTCATTGAATTTTCGGCGACTTAGTGTTATTCATACTGAATAACGCTTTATTCAGTCTGAATAAAGCGTTATTCAGTATGAATAACACTAAGTCGCGAAAATTCAGAGTGACACGTGGCGCGCTCTCGGTTGTCCTCACGTTCACAACAAAAAAGTGGTTTGTATTTGAACCCACCCCTATATATATATATATAGAGGAAAGTTCAAATGTGAACCACTTTTTGGTTGTGAACGTGAGGACTACCGAGAGCGCGACACGTGGCGGATGACTAGGCGCCACGTCGGCTTTGAGTGTGGCCTCCCCCTTTAATTCAATGCCCTCCCCATGAATCGCGCCTAGTCATCCGCCGTGGACTTGACGTGGCGCCTAGTCATCCGCCACGTGTCGCGCTCTCGGTTGTCCTCACGTTCACAACCAAAAAGTGGTTCACATTTGAACCCACCCCTATATATATATATATATATATATATATAGGGAGAGAGGTTCAAATTAGAACTGCTAAAAAATGAGAGTAGAGAAGTGATCCTAGAACCTTCATCTGATCAAGATTTGTTGCTTTAACTGTGAAGCACCAGATAATTCCTCGCATGAGTTTATAGAAGATAGAGGAGTGATTTTGTAACTATTGCAAATAAACAACAAACAAATTCATATGTAAATTCTTAGTTAGTTCACATGTAACTATTTAAGTGGTTCACATATAAACTGATAGGTTCATCTGTGAATTAGTTAACTAGTACATATGTCAATTAATTAATTAGTTCATATGTATATCATAAATGTTTATATGTGAATTACACACGCTCATATATGAACATATAGCTCATTTACGAATCAATTAAAAATTGTTAATATGTAATTCCACAATTCATATAAAAACATCTAGTTCATATATGAATCAATTAAAATAGTTAATATGTGAATTATACAGGTTCATATATAAACATATAGTTCGTATATATATGAATTAGTTAAAAATAGATAATATGTGAATTGCACCGATTCACAAATGAATATGCAGATCATATGTAAATCACATATGTTCATGTATGAACCTGTTTTCCGTCTATTTGTAAATATTATGAAACTACCCCTCTATTTGTGTCATAGCCACAAATTTTGAACAGTCAAAGCCACAATCATTGACAAGTCAGATCCGCTATATTTTGACTAGTCAAATTTTATTTTAACAGTATGAAGGGAAAGAATCACTTTTCCAGTTCTCATCTTTTTAGTGCTTCTTGTTTGAATATTTATCTATATATATAACAATTACATCAGATAAAACATTTTTAATGATATCAACCAATTAAATCAACTCTTTAGAAGATTTGCACAAATTATAGTGGTTTGAATTTGTTGGGACCAAATTGTCCTAATTAGTGAAAGTTTTATAAAGCAAGCTTTGTGCTTAATTGTATTATTTAGCTTATAGAGCAAGCTTTGGCATATAGCTTATAAAACTTTCACTAATTATAAAGCAAGCTTTGTGCTTAATTGTATTATTTAGCTTATAGAGCAAGCTTTGGCATATAGCTTATTGAACAAGCTTTATCATTTAGCTTATAGAACAAGCTTTATCATTTAGCTTATAGTGCAAGCTACACCTATATATAAAGGTGTCTTGGGGTTAGTTGTAAAAATATAGAAAGGTAGGGAAGTGTAAGAAGTCATTCACATGAGAGTCGTTTAGTGTGTGCTTGTGTGTGTTTCTTGTAACCGTGAGAGCTCTCGAATAAATCAAGAACACTTTCTTTTGCTATTGATTCTTGTTGTTTTCTTCTTCTCTACCCTGAATCTTGTTGAAACGGACTCACAAGTGGTATCAGAGCGATCGTTTTGGTAGATTTGGATAACTTTTAGAGGCTGTTTTTGCTTGTTTAGCAAGTTCCCGATTCGGAACACTCAATTCCCGAATTGGACATTCGTGTCCCGATTCGGTACATTTGATTTCCCGAATCGGAACTCATCTTTTTCCTGAATCGGATCATTTGTTTCCCGAATTGGATATTCGTATCCCGATTTGGTAAACTTATCTCCCGAATCGGAACTTGAGCCTCTCCCGAATTGGAACTCACTAAATTCCCGAATCGGAAATTTGAAATCCTGAACCGGGACTCTCATTTCCCGAATCGGGACTTTCACTTTTTCCCGCCTTGGCCTTTCTTTTTGAAATTTTCGAATTTCTAAAAAGGAAAGGGCTTTAAGCGCGGAAGCTCTGTCCAATCGAAAAACACCATCTACTCAAAACAGATCCTATTTCTGAGGACGCGATGTCGAAAGAAATAATTAGTATCGGTTCTGAAACTCGACCTCCAGCAATGGAAACGCCGAATGATTAACTTCCTTGATCTACTAGATGACAAACTGATGGTCTCTATCACTGAGGGACCAATTAGACCTACGGTTACTGTAGCCGAAGTAGCCAGAACTGATGTCACTCCTCATCTACCTGCATATGCGGTTGAAAAATCATATGACATGTTCTCTCATGAACAACGTGCCCAGGCAGCCATTGACAAACGTGCTCTCACGTTACTCACCATGGCACTGCCTAATGACATGTTCGCGAGAGTTGACAGCTGTAAAGATGCTAGAACGATGTGGCTGGGCATTGAACAGCAAATGCAAGGTGGAGACAAAGCACTTGAAGGCCAAAAGAAGAACGCGATGAACGCGTATGAAAGCGTTTGTGCTCGTGAAGGAGAGACACTGACTGAGACCTATAATCGTTTAAACATCTGTGTAAACGATTTACGAAGACTTGGACTGGAAAAGAACAAATACGAGGTGAATGTGAAATTCCTCAAACGATTGAACAAACTCTGGCAGTCAGTCACGATCAGCATTCAAGTAGGCCAGAATCTTGGCCAACTTGGACTTCATGATCTATACAGCATGATGCTGCCACATGAAGAAGCCTTATTCGGTAAAACTGAAAAGAAAATCGATCCTCCTACACTGGCCTTGATGTCAAACAGAGGTTCGTCCTCTCATGAAAACTACACCGTTGAAGAACCTGTAGTTCTTGATGTTGGACTTACCGAAGAGGAAATGTTTCAGCTGGAGAACTCCTTCGCCTTGATGGCTAAATTTCGAGGAAATCCCCAACGCTTCAACAGATTCAGACAAGGACCTCAGTATGTAGGAGGTCAGTCTAACCAAGGCGGGTACCAGTCCAAAGAAAGCTTTCAAAGGAATGATCAGGGGAGATCAAACAACTATCAACAACGTGATAGTTTTGGGTACAACTATCAAGGATCTTATCAAGATCGAAGACAAGGTTACAACAACAACCAGCAACAGCAAAGGGATCAGGATTACAACTCCAACAACTACCACGGAAACAGAGGTTATCAGGGAGGTGGTTACAATCAAAGGTGGAACGACCAATCTGGTTTTAACAGTAACAACCAGAACCAGAAGTCAAATGACGAAGGTCGTCAGTACAACAACATCGGTGGAACTGAACCACCACAACAAGACAAACTACCAGCTCTAGAAGCTCCACCTGCAGCCAACCAGAACATAAATCCTGCTCGGGTTCCCACCTGCTACAACTGTGGTGACCCGGGTCACTATGCATCTGATTGCAAGAAAAAGCTCAAAGACTCTGCTTACTTTGAGAAGAAGGCTGCCATGATGAAGAAGAAAGAACTTGGAAAGGTGCTTTTGGCTGATGAGGAAGACTGGGTCATGGAACCAGAGGACTCAGATGATGAAGGCCCTTCCACCGTGCAAGGACACTGCCTCATGGCTGACTTTGAGGAACCCTGCATATCTGGTTCCCCAAATGACTCAACTGATGAAGAAGCTGAGGTAAATTCTTGTTCATTATTGTCAATACCTGTTGAACTGTCTAAGTCTGAAACTCTAAGACTCGAGAGCCAACTCCAAATGGAAAGAGCTCTCGTCGCGAGATTCAGAATAGAGAGTGTTGTGTATAAAAGTAGTTTAGAGGACCTCACCGAAAACTTTAATAGAATGGAGCTTGAGTCTGGGATTAGAGAATCTATCCTCGAAAACAAGCTCCTTGATCTTCAAAGATCTCACGACGAAATTGAAAGTAGTCGTGAAGAACTCAAGCTCAAATTTCACATTCTTTCTGAGGAAATAACAAAACTGTTTGTAAAAATAGAAGAGATTGAGGAAAACAATCTAAAAAGAGGACAATCTGAACATACCTTGAGTCTGCTTACCAAGCAAACCACTCAACATCCCTTTTATCAAGCCAAACCTGGGTTGGGACATTCAGAGAATCATATTCTTGAAAAAGCACCTGCACATCTATACAATTTTGACAATATGAGTGCTTCCAAACCTGAACCTAGGTCAGTCAAAGGACAAGACAATGATAACTATGTGATGCAGACTGTGACTTTTACTGAGATTATAGATGGAAAAGCTGTGTCTTTCACTACCAGTCCTGCAAATAGTTCAACCAGTAGTCCCCCTTCCAGTCCTGTTGCAAATGGTCCTATTTTTACCCCTGCTAGTAATCCAGAGAACACTTTCACTAGCTGGGAAGGCATCAAAGCTAGAACACCTAAGGTAGCCATGCCACCTATTAACTATGACGATATGAACTTTAGCTATGACTCTAGGGAAATTGATACATCTGAGGATGCTGATGTTATCCAACCTTTGGATGTTTCCGCAACTCAGCCTCCTGCCCTAGTGTGTATAGAGAGAGAAATGTTCCATCTCAGGTCCAAAACCGTAGAACTTGATGCCTGTCGCCATAAGATAAAGAACTTTGAGTCGATTCTCTCTGAAAAAGACAACCAGATTAAATCATTGGAGCATAGTTATCATGAGGCAAATGCCGAAAGGATAAGTATGTCGAACCAATGTGAGAACGCAAAGTTTTCTTGCTCATGTTTTAAAACCAAATTTGCGGATCTCCAAAAACAACTAGTTATCCAACTTGTTAATAACACAATGGAAAAAGACTTCTTTTATGAAAAAGAACTGTTGTTTGGTCAAACTTTCGCAAATCAAGACTGTCAAATCAATCGGTTGAAAAGACAAGTGTCTTTGTTAGAGGAATCTGACTCATGGGATTCAAGTACCAAAAGTTCACCTCTCATACCAGACCTTAGGACAACCCTGCCTAAACTTGTATTGGATCCAACTATTGTGTATGGTGTGAAGGTATTTTTAGATGTTGATGATCCTCCTTCAGGTTATATTCCACGAAAACCTGTTTTACCAAAGGCACCTGCTGTAAAGCAAATCAGTTCCACCAAACCACTTGCATCAGTGTCTGTGATAAACACTGAAGGTGAAACTTGTGACGGTACTGACAAAGGGAAGTCAGTTAAGCCACACACACCTACAGTAACACAAACACATCATTCAAATACTAAGGATGCTAGTAGCTTGGTGAAACCCATTAAGGGACTAGACTTTCATTCTAGTTCATTTGATGTGGGTGAGAACTCCAAACCCAAACAACCTTTGAAAATATTAAAATCCGTTTGTCAAAATGCCACTAACTTCAAAGGTGGTCAATCCATTCTTGTTAAACCGTCACCCAACTCACAACTGGCTTCTCATGCAGATGCGAGGACAGGTGATGGAACAGCGAATGTGAAGCCACAGAGGAGGAGATATCGGAAGAAGAAGAACTCTTTTAATGCTTTCCTTAAATGGGGTGGTCAGGATCACACTGGTCTTGGCTACAATCCACCTAGTTGTAATTCAAACTAGAACTCAAAGTCTGTAAACATTGATCGCTCTGCGAATTCTGATAATCTTACAGCTTTTAAAAACCATATCTGTTCGTTGTTTGATAATTACATGCGTGTTGATATGCCTCGTAATGCAAATACTTATCGTAAGTCAGGTAGTCCTCACCGGGAAAGAAATAAGAAAATGACAAAGCAAAATGCTTTGCCTCCTGTGAAGTCTCCTAAGCCTAAGGAGAAATCTGAAAAGGACACTTCACCAGCAACTTTATCTGTTTCTAACGGTAGGACACCATGTGGCAATGGGTTCCTAAACAAACTTGATTTTGCGTTTTTGCAGGGCAGTCACATGTGGTACTTTGATTCAGGAGCTTTCAGGCATGTGACTGGGCAACGCAACATCCTCTTCGACTACGTCGTTAGAGCTGAAGGCTTCGTCAAACTTGTAGACAAGATGCGTCTACCAATTCTGGGATATGGAAGCATGACGAATGGAGAACACGTCATAAAAAATGTGCGGTACGTTGAAGGATTGCCTTTCAACTTACTCAGTTCAAGCCAATTCTGTGATGGAGGATATCTTGTGTAGACGTTCATTCTTAGGAGCAATGTTGAAGACGAGGATGGAAATGTGATTCTTCGCGCTCGAAGAAACGATCACTTATATACCACAATGTTCTATGTTGTTCCTCAACATTTGGAAGCTGTGGTATTGCTCGCTAAAGCAACGAAGGAAGAAAGCTGGCTGTGGCATCAGCGTTTGTCTCATCAGAACTTCAGGGATATGAACAGGCTCGTATCGAAACACCTTGTCAAGGGTCTTTCGGAGACGCGACTATCTAAAGACACCCTCTGCTCTGCTTGTGAGAAAGGGAAGATGAAGAAAAGTGCGCATCCTCCAAAGATGGAGACAAACTGTCACCATCCCCTTGACATGCTGCATATGGATCTCTGTGGACCGATGAGAGTCGAAAGTCTTGCACACAAGAAATATATGCTTGTACTTGTCGATGAATACTCTCGGTACACATGGCTCAAATTCCTAAGAGCCAAATCTGACGCTGCAGATCTAATCATCGCTTTCATTAAACGAATCCAAGTCCTCTTGGGTCGTCAGGTGAAGAAGCTAAGAAGCGACAACGGTACAGAGTTTTGAAATGTGAAACTCCAATCTTTCCTTGAAGAAGTGGGTATCTCTCACAACTTCTCTGATGTACGTACTCTCCAGCAAAACGGAGTCGTAGAAAAGAAGAACCGTACGTTGGTCGAAGCTGCAAGATCCATGATAGCGCATTCTGGCGTACCACCATCCCTGTGGGCTGAAGCAGTATCCACTGCCTGTTACACTCAGAACAGGACCCTAATCGTCAAGCGGACTGGTAATACCGCGTACGAAATGGTCAACAAGCGTAAGCCGAATATTAAATTCTTTAGGGTTTTCGGTTATGTATGCTATCTACTGAACAACAGAGATGATCTGGGAAAGTTTGACGCTAAGTCGGATGAGTCTATCTTCATTGGATACTCACTTAACTCAGTGACTTACCGCGTATACAACAAACGGACCCGATCTATCTTTGAGAGTCGGTACGTTGATTTCACTGAGACCGAGATGTATTCGGATGCCAGCACTAGTACAGCTAGTCCCATCTTTCCTGAACTGAACACAGTTTCACCACCGAGCACAGCTATTCCCACTGACTCGTTTGAATCTGATTTTGTTGACTTAGCAGAATTTGATCTAACGACCCTTGTTGGTCCAATCATTGTTCTTGCTCCATCTGATCATACAATTCATTCATCAACATCCATATCCGCAGACGCATTTGTGAATGAGAGCTCATCTTGTTCTACCGCTGTAGGAGAAACCTCCTCTGGAAACGTAGAACCGATGTCTGTACTTAACCCCATCATAGAAACAGAATCCTCTTATAACACTGTGAATGAGGAAATTGTTCTCTCCCCCTCTCAGCTCTCTTCAACACAACCTTCTCCTGAAACTGCAGTTGAAGCGGTCCGAGAACAGACAGTGTCCCCGGTTCTTGCACCAATTCCTGAAGTTGTTCCGCCACATTCTCCATCTAGAACCTATGCTGAAGTGGTACGGGAACCCTGTCCGGAGACCGTGTTGAATACTGATCTGGATGCTAGTCTTCTCTCCACTGCCATTCGTGATGAGAACGACGTAAGAAACAACATGGAATACGATCCTATTCCCCATTCTAGAAAGTGGACCAGAAGCCATTCCACTACCAACATTATCGGTAGTCCATCTGCTCCAGTGACAACTCGCTCTTCAAAGAAAGATGAAAACCTAATTCTTTTCGGCGGCTTCCTGAGTCAATTTGAACCAACCAAGACCCAAGATGCTCTTTCAGATCCTGATTGGGTAAGGGCTATGCAGGAAGAACTTGCTGAATTCGAGCGAAACAGAGTTTGGCGCCTTGTGGAAAGACCAAGAAGAGTAACAATCATTGACTTGAGGTGGATCTTCCGCAACAAGAAAGATGAAAACGATCTTATCATCCGTAATAAGGCTCGTTTGGTCGCCAAGGGATATCGTCAACAGGAAGGTATCGACTACGACGAGACATTCGCTCCTGTGGCTAGAATCGAGGCCATTGGGATTTTTGAAGGTCTTCCAGATGGACGTCAAATGCGCGTTCCTAAACGGAGAACTTCAAGAAGTAGTATATGTTGAGCAACCCGAGGGATTTGTTGATCCCAAGTACCCGAAACACGTCTACGTGCTTGACAAAGCACTTTACGGTTTGAAGCAAGCACCTTGCACCTGGTATGAAACACTTACCATTTATTTGCTTGGATCCGGATATAAAAAGGGTACTGTTGATCCTACCCTGTTTCTTCGAAGGTCAGGTAATCATTTGACTGTAGTGCAGATATACGTAGATGATATCATCTTTGCATCTACAAACCCTGAGTCTTGCATTGAGTTTGAGCAGATAATGAAGTCCAGATTTCAGATGAGTATGATGGGCGAACTTACGTTTTTCTTGGGACTTCAAGTCCGTCAAACCCCGCAAGGGATTTTTATAAATCAGTCCAAGTATACTCATGACATTTTAAAACATTTTGATTTTAATGGACCTAAGTCTGCCTCAACACCGATGTCCACGTCATTTCAACTGGATACGGATTTATCTGGTAATCCGGTTGACCAAAAGGTATATCGTGCGATCATTGGATCTCTGCTTTATCTTACGGCCAATAGACCCGACATTAAACAGGAAGAGCACGTCAGGAGCATGCCAGTTTCTAGGGGACAAGTTAGTGAGTTGGTCCTCGAGAAAGCAGGACTGTGTTTCTCTTTCAACAGCTGAGGCAGAATATGTCGCCGCGGCCTGTTGTTGTTCGCAGGTTCTTTGGATGAAAATTCAACTGGCGGACTATGGCTATACCATGCATTGGATTCCGATTTACTGTGACTCTAGCAGTGCCATTCAGATTGCGGCGAATCCAGTTCAACACTCTCGGACGAAACATATTGCTATTCGATATCACTTTATCAAATATCACGTCGAGAAAGGTAACATTGAATTGTTCTTTGTTGAAAGTGAACATCAGATAGCTGACTTGTTCACCAAAGCTTTTGACGAGAAGCGCCATTACTATTTACTTAGTAAATTGGGCATGCTAGATCCCCCGGCAAATTTCTAGGGGGAGCCAGTCTTTTAATTATATGCATGTGTGTCGGGGGAGCTCTGTGTCATATATCTAGGGGAGTTATTGTATAAATGTTGTGTATTTCTAACTCTTTCGGATCCAATCTGCAATGGATACCTGATGCGGTAATTATCATATGTAAAAAACGTAACAAGTTTTAACCTCTAATGTCTAGCCACCGTCTTACCACATATACAGGCAAGCGTACCTGATCGTGAGTAATATAGTGTAGGAAAGTCCAGGTATCGTATCTACCACTGGGAACGGTCAAGTTATCGTAGACTAAAGCCTTAATCGGTTTAATTAATCTAAAAGGGGGGTTTTGTATGAAAAAGGTTTTAATACTGGAAAAGATAATTAACTAAGTAAAAACTAAGAAAGCGGTTAAAATAATAATTGAGTTTATAATAATGGAAAAACAGCAGTACTTATCATGATAATACGAATCCCCAATATGGATGATATGGATAAATCGAAGGTTTGGTTGTTTTGACTATTGTAGGAATTTAAGTCTGGGACACCCTAACATGTGCAATTTATGGCTATGAACTAGGATATGGTCCTCCTAATTTCAATCCTAAATCGTTTGGTCCACAATCTAGAATCGGTAAACCCTTCCCAATCAGTATTGCAATGGCTCTTTTACTATCGGTCACTTATTGGTCAAAGTAACCCCTTAACATAACTCTATGGTCCAAGTCAGGCTAAGGTAGGTTGATTATCCTTTCGGAGTCTATCTGTTTTTGGTCTAACAAATACACCCAACCAAGTGATTTCAAATCGCCACAACAACAATAATCAAGAAAGAACCATAAACGACATTCAATTAATCAAAAACAAACCAATAAACATTAATTGCAAAAATCATCCACAAAGGTTCATCTTATCATGACAAGCACTACTAATTGACTACTCACTCATATTGAGAACAAAAACATAAACAAGAGCATGATACCGACAGTACAACGATAGATGATCAGAGATCGACTTCCGCAGCGTATCGGCACCTTCCGTACTCTAACTCTCGTTCCCCTCGTGTATCGCACTTCAAAACTCATGTCCAAAACTGAAGGAGGAGGCTGATATTTAAAGAAAAACGACCAGGCGCCATCTGGCGATCGCCAAACTGCCATCTTGGCGACGCCAAACACTTAAAATCAACCCTAATCTGCACTTCAGTCGAACTTGGTGGCGCCAAACATGGTACTTCGCGATCGCCAAGTGTCTTCTGTGTTGACTCTGTGCATTTTTCACGTTTTCTCGCCTTTTTCCGTACTTTTCCGTTCCACGGCCTCCAAATCCTTCATAATCAATAAAAAGCTCAATTAGTGCATGAAATGATCATAAACGGGTGAGAAATGGGGTAAAGTCATACGATTACGCGCAACCAAAACATGTATAATTTTGGTGTTATTAAAATCCCCACACTTAAGCTTTGATTGTCCTCAATCAAAAGACTGAAAAATAAGAAAGATAACTCCAAAACTATCTCCACCCAAGATCATCAAAAAGAACAGAGTATACTCACACAATCGAACACACAAACAAGACTCATCAAGCAATCGGATACCAAGGCCAACCTTTTACCCTCACATAATATGAATAACAATATGAAGTGTATCTCTCGGGGGTAAAAGTGTATATAAAAGTGATCACACCAATACTCGACTAATTCCCGCATGCATAAGCTTGTCACCAAATCTAATCTCCACCACTGAGAAGTTGTCAACCGTCAAGAGGACTTTAGGGTTGTAATGTTAGGCTAAGGGTTAAGGGTAGGATAAAGGATATATAAGTGACTAAGGATTATGCAACAAAAACTTGAAAACTTAATCAGTAATGATCCAAACAGTGAAACAATCTGACTTTCAAACAATGAGACTTTTGGGATGAGTATTCTCTCTTTTCTTTTTAGAATTGGCCTAAGCCTATGGCTTATTTGGGGCGCAAATTCTTTTTCAATCTTTTCAGCTCTCATTTCTTTTCTTTTTGTATTCTCGACTCTTTTGATACTTTTTTTCTTTTTTTCTGAGTCTCAAATATTTTCTTTTTTTCTCTCTTTTTTTTTTCAGAGCAACAACTATGTCGCTTTTGGGCTCTTTTTAAATCTCAATCCCATACAAACTGTCAGATAAGAAAACTGGATCAAAACATCTCAAGATTCAAATTTAAGTCACGGCCAAGAGATAGATAAACAATTAGGCTCAAGGATAAAGTGTATAGTGGGTAAAGAAATGATAAGGCTAAGGCTCAAAATGGTTTCAAGGGGTAAAGTGTTAAAAGGTGAACACTTTTCAATTAAAGGCTAGACAAATCAAATAACCTTATGATGAGGTTATCTGACGAAGGCTAAAAGGGTTAGAAACGAAGGCCTCTATCAGTGCAATGGTGATAAATACTTCTCTTATGTGGTCTCGACAAGCATTCAAAAGACAAGTTCTACCTTGGGTCAAGGTCGGTATTCCTCACGAAATAAACAGATATAACAATATAGGCTCAATCTCTCAACGGAATTGGGTGAGGTACTCATGGTAATCAGTATTCCAAGGCATCCTTTTACTCAACTAATCCTATTCAGTGTTCTCCTATGCAAGCAACTCAGTCTCAAAAACAATCTCAAATTTCGAAAAAAAAATTTGGAGTCAAATCTCAAAGCTTTCAAAAGTTTGAAAAACGACAATCCACAAGCAAAAAGTGAACCCATTTAAACAGATAAGTCTACATAACCCCCTCCCCACACTTAAAATTTGCAGTGTCCTCAATGCAACAATTAACACAATTAACGAGTAATTGGGAAAAAGGAGAAACTTCCCGGGTTATGTGACGAAATTTGTTTTGATCTGAGAGTGGTGCATAAAATTCGTGCTCGATCATAAATCGCCATATCTACCAACAAAAAGAAAAAGAAAAAGTAAAAACGTACAAAATAAAATAAACCAAACCAAATTACTTAAAATCCTAAGCAAACCAAACAAAAATAAAATTGTTCAACACAACCACGCAGTTCAAAAATAAAATTGTTTAAGACAACCAAATCGAATATTGGAGATAAAAGATAGAGATCAATAAGGGCCACGAGGTTGGTTTTGCCAATCCTCGTAAGTCGGGTAACCGGGCGGAGCATCCTCGGAGTATGGCCAATACGGAGATGGAGCAAATGCGGTATTCGGTTGAATACCGAAGTGGGAGGCCATCTGGTTCATCACTCCACTTTGCCAGTTGGCTTGGTGAAGAGCCTCCACGGTGTTGTACTCCATGTGCTGTTGATGCCGGCCATAAGAAAATGACATCTCCGAGAGTTGGTTACTCAAATCTTGGTAACCCGAATAAGCAGTCCAATCCGCCGGTTGTTGACTCGAACTCGCCCCACTTGTTCCACCGGTCTCGTGCGTACTCCTCGGTGTTCGGCTAGGTTGACTTCTCGGTTGACCTCCATACGCTTGAGGATTACGGATCCATGCATTGTAGTCCCTTCCGATCGCATGTTCAACTCTCACCACGCCCATACCTCGGAGTTGATCCATGTCAATCAACCCCATCTCCTCGAGGTTCGTCATCGAAGCAATCGCGGCGTGGGTTAGGATACCGAAATGTTTGGCCAAGAGTGTCACGTACTGGCCACCAACGATGCAACTACCCTCGCGATAACCGCTCGCCTTAGCAAGTTGAGCGGCGATGAGATACGGAGCATTCGGATATTTATCATCCGTAGAGAGCTGCTCAAGAAGCCACAAATCTTGCACGGTTACTTTCTCCTCACTCGAAGATCGAGCGTTCACCGCTTGAATGAGCAGGCGGTGTAGAAGTCTATCCGTCGAAACAATAAAGCCTTTCACCTTGAGGTTGCCATGATAGTCACCATCACCCAAAATCGCCCATGCCAAACGTGGATCAAAATCGTCGGGTCTCTTTGCGGTCGCCCACATGTACTCCTCAAATCCGGGAGCATCGACGTCCAATTGGGTATATATCCCCAAAGCAAGAGCAAAATCAACCAAAGAAAGAGATCTCCAAACACCACCAAGTCGGAAAGTCATACACGATTGATGAAATTCCCCAAGAGCCTTGATTGCATCGAAACGAAACGTGGCCACAAACTCCACGATAAGCTCTCGGTATAGGGTCTCGGCGATATCGAAAACTCGCTCCCATGCATGGCATATGTAGTACTCATTGCCATCCTCGTCGTATGCGTGCTTTTCAAGAATCGCTTTGATGTCGTTCTCGACATGCATCGATCGAAGAAGATCCCAATCGACTCTTTTCGGCATGAGAATTTGGCGGGGGAGAAGTCGGTTGACAATGTCCCGATATTCCTCCTTCTTTCGAGTGTTCAACGTTGGGTCATTCGTGAACGAAGTGAAAACATGACTTCCGTCCGGTGCATGGAAGTTAATTGCGGCGCGGTCTTAGATGCGCGGGTCTTTTGTCTTTACAAAATCAAAATACCATTGTCTTAGAAAGTTTTCAATCCAATAAGTGCAAGACAAAGACCTATACGTCTAACAAGTTCAAGCATCACAATCATATATGCATAACAAACAAGAACAATGGGGATGTGGAACATCCCCACACTTGAACTTTTAGTTCGATCATAATTACAAACCAATCTAGCTATCAAGAAAGAATGGGGGATTTTGGTTTTCTCAAAATCCCCACACTTATCATTTAACCACAATTACTAGATTCAATAATCAAATAGCATGCTAGAAACAAGATTTCAATCACAATATAGGTCATGCATTCATCTATAAGCTCTAAATCATCAATGGTGTATCAAGAATCATATCAATTTCATTCAAGCAAAGAAACACCATTGCTACCCAAAACAAGATCTCCAATTACCAAATCGAGCAATCCTCACGAAATCAAAGTTAGGAAACGTACCTTATACATGTTGGAAGATGAAATTGAAGCTCAAGAAAGTCGAATTTCGCAAGAACGTGAGAGGGTTTGGCGGCGCCTAAAAGGAATTAGGTTTGTGTGTTTGTGAAAAGTGGGAAAAAGAAGGTTTAAAAACCCCTCTGTCCCGACTTCGCGTCGCGAAACCCTGGGTTTCGCGTCGCCAAACAGGGAAAAATCAGCAAACCTTGATTTTTCAAAAGTTTCGCGTCGCCAAACGGCCCTCTTCGCGTTGCCAAGTTCGAAAAATGTTACCTGGCCCGTGGCTTACTCACTTGGCGTCGCCAGAATTGGAATCTGGCGATCGCCAGATGGCTACTGTTTCCAACTTGTGAAATTTTGCATCGCGTTCCGATTTTGCTCGAATCTGGTTTCTATCCCCTCCGTATGGTTACCTAAGCAATATCAAATGAAAACATTAATAAAAAAAACACACGAAAAGCATTAAAAACGAAATAAAATCAAAAAGCTCGGGTTGCCTCCCGGGAAGCGCTTCATTTTTGGACGGGTCTAGCGCTCGACCCCACTTTCGGCTCATTTCTTGGCACGTCTGGATGAGCCTCTCTTCTTCCTGTGATCTTTCTTGGAGGATCCCGGTTCCTTGGTTGATTGCCCCTTTTTGTGCATCGGGTTTGAATAGTCCTCCGATTTCTTTCCAAGCTCATGCGGGAGTAGCGGGCGGTTCATGCTTTTGGTGTAGGCCAGAGAAGGATCATCATAAGGTTCGTCGAGGTGTCTAACCGGCTCTCCGTTAGGATCAAAGTAAATCCGATTGTCTCCATAGCCTAAGCTTGTGACTTGATTGCGCATATCGGTATTTACTTGAGCGGTGTGCAAGAAAGATCTCCCGAGGATTATCGGGATCTCCGTGTTTTGTGGAAGGTTAGCTATGACGAAGTCCGTATAGTACACAAATTTTCCAATACGAATCGGGACTCCTTCCGCTATTCCTAACGGTGTTGTCATATAACCATTCACTCCCCGATATTGATAGTTCATTGGCACAATCCTCTTGACTCCCATTTTCCTACAATAGCAAACAGGCATCATATTAAGAGCGGCACCTGAATCAACCAAAGCAAGACCACTAAATTTATGACAAGAAATAGGTAAGTTGTAACTCCCTGGATCATGCTTGATTGGTGCGATGTAGATGAGATCATCTTCCGGTGCTTTCTCCTTTTCTTTCTCCTTTTCTTTGCCTTTATCTTCTTTCTTCGGGATCACGAATTCCGTGTATCCGCCTTGCTTTCCATCTTCCTCATCTTCATCCTCACTTGAAGCCTCGGGAACCTTGAGTCGTAGGTGTTCGAAAGACACGGTGAACCCCTCCGAATCGTAATCCGTGGCATAGTCGGGCTCACTTTCACTCTCGGTCTCCAATTACTTCTTCGTGTAGATGTCCGTCCACTTCTTTTTCGATGGCTCTCCGGCTATCATGAGCATTGGTTTTGCATTCTCCACTTTTGGGTTGACTTGTGTTTGCGTTAGCAATTCTCCTTGCGTTCTTTAACTCAACATCTGCGAAACACGTCCAACCTGCAATTCCAAATTCTGGATGGTACTTTGGTGATTACGTAGGTATGAACCCACTTCATCGTTCAGTTTCTTTTGCGCATCGATGAATTGGATAATCCGATCTTCGATAGATACCCGTGGCTCTCCATCCGGCCTTTGGTTTTGTTGAGTTGGTGCAAAGAAACCGGGAGGTCTAGGGATGAAATTACGGTTGTTGTTCCACCTCCCTTGGTAATCGCCTCGGTTGATATAGTTCACCTCCTCGGGTGTCATCATCGGCTTGTTCGGGCAATCCTTTGTCAAATGCGGTCCATTGCACTCCTCACATCCAACCTGGAAAGCATGAACAGATTTAATTAGTTCCTCGATTTTGCGTTCAAACTTTACCTGTTGGTTTTTCATAGCGGCTAGTTCATCGGATGGATCGAAGTCGGTAGAGATTTTTCCGGCCATCCTCGGGATTTGTAGTCGCTTGTCCGTCCTCCAATCTATGTTGTGTATGAACATGTCTTCGAGGAGCTTGTAACCTTCCGTGGGTGTTTTGTACATGAAGACACCACCTGCAGATGAATCCAATGTAGCTCGTGAGGAATAAGCAAGTCCACTATAGAAAGTTTGAACATGTTCACTCTTATTTAGCTCGTGACTCGGGCACGAGTTTAGGAGGTGCTTAAAACGTTCCCATGCTTCAGATATGGTTTCCCCGTCTTGTTGTTGGAAGGATCGGATCTCGGCTCTCAGTTTGTCGATCTTGGATGGTGGAAAGAATCGGGAAAGGAACTTGGAACGAAGTCCTTCCCATGTAGTGATTGAGCTCGGTTCTAAGGATCTTAACCAAGCTCTAGCTTCTCCGGTGAGAGTGAGAGGAAAGACTCGGAGACGAATCGCATCATCTCGGCCTTCCTCTGTTTTGAACAGATCACAGATATCAACGAAGTTTTCCATATGTACGATAGGATTGCTATCGCTTTTCCCGTCGTAGGTAAGGTCCTTGATCATGTGTAGGAGCTTCCCCGGGATTTCTTTGGCTTCGTGATCGGATTGGTGGGTACAGTTGGAGCGGCTCTCCTGGCGGTCCACATTGGTGCCTCGTCTCCCATCTCAAAAATCAAAGCTCTCGGACGAACTTTGTTTGCTTTTGATTTCTTTTTGTTTCTTTTTCTGAACTCTCTCTCCGGCTCCTCAAATGGCTCTAACAAGTCTGCCGTGACTGAAATCACAACAAACGGTTACGGGCAACTTGCGGGAAACAAAGAGATAAAATATAAATAAAGATAAAACTAAAATTAATTAATTAAACTAGAAAGCGAAAAACTTGCAAGGGAAAGAATCCCTCACAAGGATCGATTAACAAAACTAATTAGACTAAAATCTAACAACTACCGTTCCCCGGCAACGGCGCCAAAAACTTGATGCGGTAATTATCATATATAAAAAGCGTAACAAGTTTTAACCTCTAATGCCTAGCCACCGTCTTACCACATATACAGGCAAGCGTACCTGATCGTGAGTAATATAGTGTAGGAAAGTCTAGGTATCGTATCTACCACTGGGAACGGTCAAGTTATCGTAGACTAAAGCCTTAATCGGTTTAATTAATCTAAAAGGGGGGTTTTGTATGAAAAAGGTTTTAATACTGGAAAAGATAATTAACTAAGTAAAAACTAAGAAAGCGGTTAAAATAATAATTGGGTTTATAATAATGGAAAAACAGCAATACTTATCATGATAATACGAATCCCCAATATGGATGATATGGATAAATCGAAGGTTTGGTTGTTTTGACTATTGTAGGAATTTAGTCTGGGACACCCTAAGATGTGCAATTTATGGCTATGAACTAGGATATGGTCCTCCTAATTTCAATCCTAAATCGTTTGGTCCACAATCTAGAATCGGTAAACCCTTCCCAATCAGTATTGCAATGGCTCTTTTACTATCGGTCACTTATTGGTCAAAGTAACCCCTTAACATAACTCTATGGTCCAAGTCAGGCTAAGGTAGGTTGATTATCCTTTCGGAGTCTATCTGTTTTTGGTCTAACAAATACACCCAACCAAGTGTTTTCAAATTGCCACAACAACAATAATCAAGAAAGAACCATAAACGACATTCAATTAATCAAAAACAAACCAATAAACATTAATTGCAAAAATCATCCACAAAGGTTCATCTTATCATGACAAGCACTACTAATTGACTACTCACTCATATTGAGAACAAAAACATAAACAAGAGTAGACATCGACATGATACCGACAGTACAACGATAGATGATCAGAGATCGACTTCCGCAGCGTATTGGCACCTTCCGTACTCTAACTCTCGTTCCCCTCGTGTATCGCACTTCAAAACTCATGTCTAAAACTGAAGGAGGAGGCTGATATTTAAAGAAAAACGACCAGGCGCCATCTGGCGATCGCCAAACTGCCATCTTGGCGACGCCAAACACTTAAAATCAACCCTAATCTGCACTTCAGTCGAACTTGGCGGCGCCAAACATGGGACTTCGCGATCGCCAAGTGTCTTCTGTGTTGACTCTGTGCATTTTTCACGTTTTCTCGCCTTTTTCCGTACTTTTCCGTTCCACGACCTCCAAATCCTTCATAATCAATAAAAAGCTCAATTAGTGCATGAAATGATCATAAACGGGTGAGAAATGGGGTAAAGTCATACGATTACGCGCAACCAAAACATGTATAATTTTGGTGTTATCAATACCATTCCTAATTTTTCTTGCAGGTTGTAGAACCGAACTACGCTTCTGAATACTTCAGTTCAAGACCCGTTGTTCAAGTATAAGACTTCTGACCATTTGGGTCAGAACTGTTGCAGAATCCGATCTCGGGAATTTCTAGGTTAGTCGTTTCAATAATGTCAAGGGGCTGAACTTGTAAAATCAATAAACTTGCTAGTTAGGGGGTTGGAAGTGACAGTCCTGCCAGTTTCCAAAACTTCAAGTTCAGGGACCGTTTTTGTAACTCTTTCAAACCACAAGTTCAGGGGATGTTTTTGAAAAACCTTCAAACTTTAAGTTCAGGGGTCATTCCGTCATTTTGTTGATAGTCGAGATCTGAGAGAGCAGTTATCAGATAAAATTTTCAAACTATCTGATACGTTATCAAAAATATAAAAGCGGGAGTTGATAACTGAATTTAGTTATCACTTTCAAAATTCAAACTCTCTTATCACTTTCTCTCTCGACTGATCAAGAACACGAAGAACGACCCGAACGATCCTTCGCTTCCCGGTTTCCCCGAGCGTTCGTTATCACTCTGTTTGACGATCCGACTACTTCATTACGTTCCTGGTAAGATTTCTAACAAATTTATGCATTCAGATTCATCTAAACTACGTCGATTCTTGATCGGATTGAAGCCTAAACTTTCGGATAAAACCCGAAACCCATAAGTCTTTGGATTGGGGTTTCGGGACGTTAGATCGCTCCAAACTTCTTCCTAAACTAGTTTAAACCGTTAATGTACTTAATATCACTAGTTCTAGGATCGTTAGACGTGTTTTTGGATCGATTCGAGGTCTGGAATTGCAACAGTCGCGATATCCCGGTTCGGTGTTCTTCAAGTCCCGATTCGGGACTCTTTGAATACTCAAGAATCGGGACCTTTGTTCTTGATTCGGGGATTTTGATCTCCTGATTCGGGAGTTTGGAGTGTCCCGATTCGGGACCTTAGCCTTATAAGATATTTAAATTGTTTGAATCTCCCGATTCGGGACTTATATTTTATTTGGTTTAAATTGTTTAAAACTCCCGATTCGGGATTTTATAGAAAACATTGCATGTCCCGATTCGGGACTTCTATATATTGTGTGATTGTGTTTTGACAAACCCCCGATTCGGGATTTTGTGACTCCCGATTCGGGACTTGGTTTTTCTCAAGAATCGTTCTTAACAAATCCCAAAACGGGATTTGTCCATAGACCGATTCGAGACTTGAGCCAGTCCTGGATCCGTTGTTTCGAATCCAGTTTCTATTATCTTGACATGAGTTTCGCGGCTTACCAGTTTTAAAATCTCGTTCGACTCAGTTTTAAAGATTCCCTATTCGGGAATCTTCGAAAAACTGACTCGCGCCTAGCCGAAACTCTGTCGAATTTTCGTCAGAACACTTGTTTAAGTTTAGAAGGGTCTAACTGTTTACTTAATTCCTGTTTCTGTCAGAAATGGCAAACCAGAGAGAACACCCTTCTTCTCCGATCGACCCCGAGGCGGACCGAGCACTCGTTGCTCCCTCGGCGATCCTTCCCATACTCTAGAACAACGAGTATGTGAACCTTTCTACCGTCCGGGTGCAGCACACCATCGTGAGAGAGATCTTGCGTGCTCACCCTCTGGCATATGCCATGACGGCCACTGCGGATGTGCCTGCCATCTACGTCCAACAGTTCTAGAAAACTGCTATTCTCGAGCACCAGTTCGGCGTCTTCTCGATCATCGGTCGAGTTGATCACACCGAACTGGTCATCTCTATGGAGGATATCCGGCGCATTCTTCACCTGCCAGCTGCTACTGATGGCGGCCACGAGGACTTTGACCCTCTCGTTTCGGGACCCATTCTTCTCAGCGAAATCCTCGCTCTTGGGGTCACCGAAGAAGTCAACGACATTTCCCAGGTTACTGCGAGCATGCTGCCACCTATTTGGGTGCAGATGTTCAACCTGATGAACAGGTGCCTGTCCTCGAAGACTAAAGGGACTAACAGGGCGACGACGCCCTTCTGGCACGTATTTCACTCGGTTGCGTACGGTCGACGCATCGATATCACCGCTCAACTCTGGCTGGACATCACGAAGGATATTACCGGCAGAGAACGCACCAGACATCATTCGATCCCTTGGTTGCGGTTCCTGGGTCTTATCATTCGTGACCATATGGATCGCAATCAGGAGGTTCGACGCAGATCCGGACATCCTGTCATGAAGTCGAAGAAGGTCAGTTGGTTGGCCAAACGTGACTATACCGAGGGCCAGTACGAGATGCCGATTCCTCCACACGTCCTCAACATGGCAGACCAGCGAGCACCAAGCGTCGTTAGGTATAGGAATAACCTAGGTCTAAGAGCCGCGCCCATGGACTGTCCAGAACCGGAAGGTCATGCCCAGGGTGCGTATCCCGTCCCTTCTAGTCCTCGGGCCTTACGTCCGAGGCGCCGGGGTCCCACTGGGGGGCCTCTGGCTCGAGTGGTGTGATGAGTGTGGGCGTAAGGGAAAACGTGGGTAGCATTGTCCGAAGATCCGCCACCGCTCACGCCGCATCAACGTCAACCGACCTTCCGAGAACGAGAGAAGAACGATTGAGGTGTCTTAGGCAACACATGATAGACGATCCTCAGATGCCTACACCGAGGGTCAAGAAGTACATTCCCCACCGACGATCCACTCCTCGTATTCCTACGATCGAGGTTGTCTCGGAACCCTCTACTCCGATTGATGCTTCAGGATCTACGCCTTCTGGCGCGGCGGGTGGTGCCATGGAAGCATCCACACAAGAACATGCCCGTGCTCGATCACCTCCACCACACGCCACCTCGTCGAGACTTCCGCAAGACCTTTTTGGTGATCCAGAATGAAGCTCTTCTGACACGACGACTCCCGACGATGAGCCCGAGGGAGGAAAGAGCAAAGGAAAAGGCAAGGGGAAAGGCAAGGGAAAGGGCGACTTTGATGACGTCTCCACTTCCTCCTTCAATACAGACAACACTGAGTAGCTCCTAGACTACTCCGGCACTGATGATCGGATCGTAAACACGGGAGCTGCTGAACCTGAAGCAAGTGAGTCGTGGATGCAACTGGGCGGCGGTGAAGGCTTTGAGGGTGAGAGTCAGGGTCCTATGAGTAAAGAGGCCGTAGTAGAAGAGGCCTGTCAGGTAGAAGCTGTGGTAGAAGCCTAAAAAGAGGCTGAAGAGGTAGAGGCCCAACCTAGGCAACCAGAATCTGGAACCCAACCAGCCCTGAGTCTATCCTCCACAGAGGCATCCCATACTGATGCTACTCGGCCAATGCTGAGTAGTCAAGCCGTTGGCAGCTAACCAACGCAACTGCACACCCAATCCATCCACTCGACCGCCTCACAACAGGCGGTCGTTTCATCAGATCACGGGGTTTAACCACCTATTCCACCTTTCAATCGTTTGGAGTCGATCGGTGTTGAAACAAGAGAAGCTCATCCCCAGCTCTCGCCTTCTTTCATGACACATCGAGTCCTAGAGCCCCCTAGGACACAACTGGAGTCTTCCACCCAAAGCCCCACTGCACATGACACTGTACCACTTGTCAGCGCGGGCCAGGGAAGCACCTTTGCGGGGCTTTCCCTGTCAACCGGATTCAGAAACGAGCCGGTCTTGACACCATCGGGAGTGGAGCCCAGGGATTCGGCCAGCATCCTAAAAGCTGTCCAAGACAGGTTGGAAGCCCTCGAGAAGACGGACGTGGCCAAGAACCAGCGGATTGAGGCCATTGAGAAGGCCTTAGCCGTCAAGGAACCGGAAGATAGAGCCCGCCGAGCTGAGATCGAGGAGCTACGGAAGGCGGAAGAGGACAGACAAAAGGAGCTGGATGAAGCAAGACGCCTTATTAAGGGCAAGTTTGCTGAAGGTGAGCGCCCGTCTTTTGGCGACTCGAGCTGATCTCCTACTTCTGTCCTCCGCCTAGCACCACCACCACTCGCTGAAGACGTCCCCGGCTTTGTATCTGAAGCCGAGCACTAGATGGTCATCACTTCCCTCACTACTCAGAGGGAGGTGCGTCAGTACCAACAGACCGTGGCCACCAGGGATCTTCAGTTGGAGATAGCACTGCGGAGGGTCCGTGAACTTGAGGAGACATGCAGGTCTCAGGTTCAGTCCTCAAAACGGGGACATGATGACCCTGACGACCCTGCCGCAGTTCCTCATGAGGGGGAGGTCCAACCATCGAAGAGACCGCGCCTCGACCTTCTCTCCGCCTCCGGAACAGCTGCAGATACGACACCGACCGACACCGCTCCACCGGTAGATCAGCCCGCAGATCCGGAAGATCGTCCCATGGATGTTTGGGACTCTGATTCTGACGACGAAGACATTCCGGCAGATGCCGTGGACTGGGTATATGAGGCTATCCCAGAAGGTGTGGTCGTTCAGTTCCCACACGATAAGGTAACTCCCGCTATCAACTTGATCGATCCAAACACCGCTCCGACAGATCCTTCCGAGCTTCATATTTCTGAGGAGGCAAGGAGGATTCTGAACCAGCTTGCACAGAGCCTCCGGTTTTGGAAACGATCCGACGACATCATATCCAGCGCGGAATATGATACCTTTCTCCCTACCGTTCAGACGCCTGAGGTAGTTACAGCTCCCACAGCCCAGCAGCCTATCAGACTTGGTTGGAACCACACGGTTATCTTCCGACCCTTCCTGGAGGAATCCTTCTCACGGAGCTTCCAACAGGAAAGGTTACACTCGTGGTCCAAGAAGGTCTTCTTTGGGCTGTCTCACATGAAGAAACGTCAACGCCGAACTGCGTACGTTTACCAGAGGAAGCTCAGTTGGAACAAACATGGGCACATCAGAAGAAAGCTTCGGTTTACCAAGGTCACAGATGTCCGACCTTACCGATTCGGCCACCAACTATTCCTGGAGTTTCACGTTCGCATGTACAACCCTGGCAGACCCAACGGAAACCTTCGAGACTTCATGTTCACCGAAGCTGATCTTGATAGCATCGATCTCGAAGATCTCCTCACTCTCATCAAGTATCTTGAGGGCCCAGTTCTGAAACCTGGTTACTTCAGAGATGGCCTTGAAGTCCTCAAGAGGTACGTACGTCATTCGATCAACCTCTCGCATCTTACTGACTATCAGATGGCAATAGAAAGCAGACAACAGAAGGTAAATCTGCTTCGTCCCAACCTGGAGGCCAATCTACTTGACCAATACCTGCTCTACTTTCTGACGAAGGTTCCGGAGCATGGTGTTGTGTACCTTACCTTCAGGAAGAAACAGCGAAGGTTCATGCGGTTCAGTGAGCTATCCAGCTTTTGTGACGGCACCCTTCTGTATGTTTACAACGGGATGAAGCACCGTCTGCTTGAGAACAATATGATGAAGATCAAGGGCGGTCAAGGGAGGAAAAAGTTGATCGAGGCCTTGGATCTGATCGAGAACAAGCTGAAGGAGAGGCTAATGTTGAGAAGAGTGGAGACAGCAATGGAGCTTCGTACGAGAACGATTCGGGCATGGGACGAGTACTTACAGCTCTCAGAGTGGGAGCCTGCGCTCAAATATCCGTCGCCTTTCTGACTTCTTCCCAAAGGGGGAGGTTGTTAGACCATGACTTTTGGTTGTTAAGAAGTCAGGGGCGTATTTTGACAAGTTTGTAATAGTTAGGTTTGAACAATATCTTTTGTGCACCTTTTAAAAGAGTCATAGACTCTAGGGGTGTTTTATGTAACTCCGGCTCTATAAATACGGGTCGCTAGTTAACGTTTTCTAATAATCAAGTAACTGGCAACTTCCTCTATATGCGTTATCGTATTATCATATTCTTTATCTATCGTGCATATATTGCTTGATTACCGCTGTTTGAGCATTATTATCTATTGTAATCGCTTGCAGTGGTCCATTCATCGTATCCTTATTGAATCACGGACTCACAGAATTTGATCATTTGATATATATATATATATATATATGGAGAGAGAGAGAGAGAGAGAAATGATTCAAATGAGAATGCTAAAAAAAATGAGAAGTAGAGAAGTGATCTCCACTACTCATCCGGTCAATAAAGGCAGCTTTGACCAGTCATGGAAGACGTGATGTATATATATAGATAGAGAGAGAAAAGTTTATAGAAGAATCCACCCAGTTTGTAAGAACAAAGGAACTATGATAGCCATATATTGATGTGGACCCACATGGGCCACATCATATGTGATTGTAAAGAGTTCATTTGTTCTTACAAATTAGTTGATTTCTTATTTGAACTTATTTCTATATATATATATATATATATAGAGGGAGGTTCATACAAGAACAACCTCATTTGTAGGAACAAAAGAATGCATTTTGAGCCACATGTTATGTGGGACCCATCATTAAATAAATCATATATGATTTAGTGGTGGGACCCACCTGAATCATATATGATTTTTTATTATGTGGGACCCACATCACATGTGATCTAGAATTGTTCCTTTGTTCTTGCAAATTGGCTTTGTTCTTGTTTGAACCTTTCTCTCTCTCTCTCTCTCTCTCTATATATATATATATATATATATATATAGAGAGAGAGAGAGAGAGAGGGAGAAAGTTCAAATGTGAACCACTTTTTTATTGTGAACACGAGGACGAATCTTAGACACTCATCCGGTCAATAAAGGCGGCTTTGACCGGTCCCCCTTTAATAATATCTATCTTCCCATGAATCGCGTCAATCATCCGTGATCACATTCACCGTAACCGTCAGATGTGTGGCTGAGATTCGTCCTCACGGTTCACAATGAAAAAGTGGTTCACATTTGAGCCTACCCCTATATATATATATAGAGAGAGAGAGAGAGATAGAGATAGAGAGAGGGATCAAGGGAAAACAAAAAATTGAAGAATACCCTCATAGCCCTTATCTTACTCACAAATTCATCAACTTCCTGTTTGATCCTCTTTAGACACAAATAAAATCTCTCTCTCTCTCTCTCTCCATTTCTCTCTCTCTCTCTCTCACACACATATAAGGTCTGGTTAAAAAAACGGAGTTTCGGTTGCGAACGTTGATAGAGAGGAGAGTGTGCCACATGTTTAGACCTTCGCATTTCATTCATGTATCATTCATGCTATATATATCATTCATAATGAGTAATACAATATTCAAAATGAATAATGGATAATGGATATGATGAATAATACATGTATCATGAATTAGTGTATTATTCATTCTAAATGATGACTTAGGCTATGTTTGCAAACTAGCTGATAAGAACTGATAGTTGATAAGGTAGCTGTTGACTGATAAGGTAGCTAGTAGTTGAAAAACTAGATTATGAACAAATTATGTTTACTAAAAACTAGCTTACGAGTATGTAAAATGACGAAAAAGGGTATATTGGGATATAATGATTAATAATTTTTTTTGGAAAAGAGAACAGACCCTCGGAAAACTTATAATAATTAATATTAATAAGTGTATAATTGAAAAAAAGCTACAAGAAACATTAAATAGATACCTCCAAGTAGTTTATCAAAAAGCTAGTTTATAATCAAGCTTGTTTTTACCAAACAATGTCTTAGTCATCCTGATAGTTGTATTATTGATCATTATTAATAATTCATGAATGTTCACATTCGTTATGTATATTGAATGCTGACACCAGAGGCATGTGTCGTGATGTCGACTGTCCCACGGTTCACAAGCGAAAAGTATTTTTGCAAATGAACTTTTCTCTATATATATTATATATAAATATAGAGGGAAGTTCATTTAAAAACCAAAACATTAGTAAAAACCGTAAAAACTCATGGTTTTTTTTGCTTAAATCAACGAAAACTCTTCGTGAAGTGGTTTAATATTATGCAAATGTTTCATATAATTCGTTTTTTAAGGTTTTTACGGTTTATATATATATATATATATATATAGAGAGAGAGAGAGAGAGAGAGAAGAAAGTTCAAATGTGAACTCAATTTTGTTTGTCAACGTGAGGACCAACAAAATCGCGCCACGTGGCAATCTGAATCGGCGCCTAAGCTTTATTCTGATTGAATAAAGCCTTATTCATTCAGTCTGAATATTAATGCTTTATTCAAACTAAATACAAGCTTTATTCAATCTGAATAAAGCATCAATATTCAGACTGAATATTGCTATGTGACGTGATACTAGTGGTCCTCACGTTCACAATGAAAAATGACTTCACATGTGATCCTGACCCTATATATATTTCTGTGTGTGCGTGCGCACCTACGTGCATATGCGTGTGTAGTGTGATGCTCAAATAAAAATAATAAATATCGTGAGAATGTAATGGAAAACAATTAAGGAAAATTCATATGTAAATTATTGAATTAAAATTTGTTTAAAGATGCATATATTGATGTTACAAATTATTTATATGTGTTCATATATACATTTTCAAATGGATTTTTTCAATGGTTTACATTTAAATATTCTTTCTTACCTTCTTATGGTTTTTACTTTTCTTATTTAAACCAGTCCCTATATATATATGTATATAAAAGTGACAAATAATGCAAGAAAGTATTCATTTTACAGAAGGCAAGAAGAAATCCTATCCACTTATCCAATTAAATAGGGGGATGTTATCCCCACCCCTACATTCATAATTATTTATTTTTACATCATGTATCTCACTCTCATACACCTATTGACACTCCTTACAAAGGGGTGTGAATAGAAACCACTATTAAATAAGGAGTTTTCTATTCATACCTTTTTTGTAGAAGGTATGATTAAGTATATGTAGATGTATAGGTGGGATCCTGTAGCCAGGCCCGTTCCTGATATTTTTTGGGCCCTGGACGAGAAGTAAATATTGGGCCCTTCGTAAGTACGAAAAAGATCATTAATATATCGTCTTTCTCATAAGAAATAGCATTGAATTCAAAAAATACTAATAATTCATGTAAAACTATTTTTTTGCAATATTCCTATATGCAAAATCAATCAACAATTATTTCTAAGTAAATTAATCATCTACAATACCAATTTTTACATAACATTGTCAAAAACATCTTATGATATATCTTTACTATATATATTGACTCCATTTCATCATTTGGGTTACAACGTTGACTATTTAGAATAACACTCTATGTAAATCAATATAAATAAGTTGGTAAATCAAGAACACTCGGTATTGTTTTAGAGATAAAAGTGTATTTAAGATTATTTAAAAACTGGTTGGAAAAGTCAAAACCATTTAACTTCTTTAAAAACTGCTTATTTGCTGGTTGGTGCCATTATAAGCATTTTATCCAAACAATCAAAACTGCTTATTTGTTGTTTCAACCCGCAATAAGCAAATAAGGAGTTTTAATAAGTAATTCCAAACACCCCCTTAGGTAAAGAAATCAACAATACATGAAAAAATAATTATAGTTTCTGAATCTTAAATATAAATATAAGTTAGACCGTCTCATAAGATTGGTAACCTTTTACAAAAAATATGAGTTTTATTAATTAATAAAATGAAATCTACTATATATAAATACATATATACAATTCATGCAGATGAAATAATTAGAATAGTCGTTAGGGAATGGATGATGGAGAATATATCAATATTTTCTAGGCAAGTAATTTTAAACTTTGATACTAGATAAAAAAATTTGAGAAATTATAACTAATACTATAAACTGAATGACAAATTAACCATTTTAGATATTTTATTTTCCAATGTGATTAAATAATATGTATTTGGGCCCTTAATATAGTACAAATGAACTTAGGTCTTGTTATATGCTAACAAAATTTGTGTACTTTATTTACTAAATCTTTTAGTACTATAATATTCTAAAAAAAAATCGGGCCCCTGTTATTTTTGGGCTCTGGGCGTACGTCCGGCCCGTCCTCCCCCAAGGACGGCACTGCCTGTAGCAATCCCTCTTAAATAAATTGTTTTATAATTGTACTTGCATTTCAATTTTAAAAGGGTAATCATGTTTTTTGTTATTGTACTTATCTTAAAGGAACCTCTATCGACGTCAATTTCGCAATTGACTTTTCTTTCTCTCATTTATAAATTATTTAACCTCATCTTTAACATGTAATTTCTATTTATTTCTTGCAGATTTTCTGGTTGCTTAGTTTGAAGGCTTTTTTCGAGCCTCTATTATTTAAAAATAGCATCGATCTCTTTTTTCTGGCGTCCTATTTGTTTGAAATCTGTAAATAGATCCCAATGACACTTTTTTCCATTTTGAATCTTATCATATATGATCGATGGTATTGAATTTATATGATTTATCACATAAGATATACAAGAATTTATAAAATGAATCATATGTGACAATTGACATATATCATATAAAGCATGATAAAAATATTATGAATTAATTAAAGTTGGAATATAAATAATTCTAAAATTGTTTTTTATTTATGGTATTTTTCAATGGATTATGTAGTTTGGATTGTTTTTCGTATTCCTGTAGCTTAACCATTTTTCTTGTTTCAACCTCATCAAGTATAAGAATTTATCACTTTCGTGAGAATCTAAATAACTGTGAAGATACATTTCATGTGTGAATGTTGCATTATATTATATGAAAGTCGTAACCTTTGAATGACCTGGTATATTGCAATCCGAGGTTGTAGCAATTACACAACATAAAATTACCCTCCAACAAATTGAAGGAACATTCATCATTCACTTGGGAACCTAACTTTTACTGTGATCAACTGCAAACGTGTTCAAATACCCATAGGATATTCATAATGAATTGTATAAAAAATTCAAATTCATTGTTCATGATGAATAGAAACATGTATTAGGTTCTCATTTATCTCTAATCTACAACAAAAGTTAAGTTCACAAATGAGTTTTCCTCTTTTCCCTGTGTATATTTATGCCAAATTTAGTAAGGGGCAATGCCATTTGCACCTCTATAGATGTCAGTTTCAGGTAAATTACAATGTAAAAAGCAATTTTCAATGTAGATGCATGTGAGAAAAAAAACACTTAATAGAAATATGGTTAGCAACACGTAAGAGGTATAATTAGCCCTTCCCTAAGCCCCCTCATTTGTGTCTTACTGGACCACAAAAATATTCCAATATAAAGTTTTCTTTTTATATAATTCTATACTATACAACCACTTTTTGTAATCATTTTACACCATAGTACCACCATTTATGTATAATTTTCAGACAACATAATTTACCCTTATTGCCCCTGAGTTACCCTGTTTAACTGTTTGAGATTGGAAAAAAGGGTTCTAAAATAAACTGGGTTAAAAGCAGAGTGTGAGTAGTAGTATAGAGAGGGTAGTAGTAGGGAGAGAAGATCACATGGGAAATTGTTGTCTGTGTGTGCAGTCTACAGTACAAAAACACAGATGGCAGGCATCCACCAGAGAGAGAGAACTCTTGATTGATTGACTCCTCTTTACCTCACTATCCATCTTCATTTTTGTTACCTTTTTTCTAGTTGTTTCACATCTCCACCGTACACGTGGCATCAATGGACCAACCACACGCTTCCTGTACTTTCAGATAGGCCCCCGTACCCCTATGCTATTTTTTCCCCTCTCCAATTATTACTGCAACTACAATATTGTCTTTTAACGTATCGCATTTTTTCCCCTTTGAGCATCGACAATATACTTAGGCTTTAGGCTTTGTTTGCCAAGCATAAGCTAGCTGATAAGCTAGCTGATAAGCTAGTCCATCCAAACATGTATTAGAAAGTTAGCTTATCAGCTAGCTTTTTGAAACGCTACTTTGAGTAGCTTATGAGGAACTTATTGTAGCTTTTCCGAAAAACGCTACTTTCACGATTTTTTTAGAGGTTTTTCAAAAAGCAAAAACCTCATTTTAAGGTTTTTTACATGGTTAAAGGTTTTTCGGATTAGGTTTTTGCGTCATAGATCGTAACTGTATGACCTGCTTTTTCAGAGGTTTTTCGTATTCAATCTATTTTAACTTTATAAAAATCTCGTATTAATCGGTTATATTTTTTATATATCGTTTTTTAGATTTAAATTTTATTATATATTAATAAAAATATTAAATTAATATATATTTTATATATTTAAATAAATGTCTCTAAGGTAAGACTTTTTACAATTTTACGTATTTCTTAATAACCCAATGTTTCGATGGAATTCTACGGATTTCTTGATAATCTAAATTTTATACAACTAGGGGTGTAAATGAGCCGAGACAACTCGCGAGCTACTCGAGATCGACTCGGTCAAAACTTGACTCGAGATACTAACGACTCGACTCGAACTACCTGATACTCGGCTCGACTCAAAACTCGACTCAAATAAAATTATATATTTATATAATTTTATTGTATTTATTTTTATAAATAAAAATATAAATGATATTAAGTTAAAATGGTGGGACCTTGAAATTTTGAAAAAGCTTTGATGAGGTTTTTCACATAGTGGAAATATGTAGAGGTTTTTAGATTGTTGAGGTGGTAATAATGCGTAAGAAAAAAACTGTGAAAAAGCTTGATAAAGAGCTCATACATTGTGGATGCTCTTAGGCCCTCCCTAGTGCAATGTACAAACCTGCCTAAGTTGTTATATTAGCGTTACATCATATTTATTTACAAAACTTTATCAAGCCTGAAGTTGAAGTATCACTACTCATCTACAAGCTCATGGGCGGACTTACTTAAGTGCCCATGGTGGCACGTGCCACTGCATCGTTCTTCCATCGTAGTGTAAAAATGTATAAGGTTGTGAAAGTGTTACCGTATTAATTTGTTGTGTGTCATTATATATATTTTAAAATTGCAATATAGACATAAACTCAACTTGATTGAGTTGGTTAGTTTCTTGGTTTTCAAAAGTGGAATCATGGATTCTCTTGTTAGAGTGATTTTTTTAGTTTTTATTTTTTAATATTATATTTATTGTGTTTTAAAAAAAATTGTAATAACAAAACTTGAAGATGAGACTTTTCATTTTAAAATCAAAGAAACAAATACTAAACCAATATACACAGGGGTGGGTTCAAATGTGAACCACTTTTTGGTTGTGAACATGAGGACAACCCAGAGCATGACACGTGACAATCTGACATCCGCGGGTCAAGGCTTATTCAGTCTGAATAAATCCGCAGGTTAGTGTTATTCATACTGAATAAAGCGTTATTCAGACTGAATAAGCCTTGACCTACAGGTAACCCGCCCGCGTCAGAGTGTGACTAAGCCTCATGCATACTGAATAAAGCTTTATTCAGTCTGAATGATAGCGTTATTCAGTATGAATAACACTAAGTCGAAATTTTTTCAAATTGTCACGTGGCGCACTGTGGGCTGTCCTCACGTTCACAACAAAAAAGTGGTTCACATTTGAACTTTTTTTTCTCTCTCTCTAGAGAGAAAGGTTCAAACAAGAACAAAACCATTTTATAGGAACAAAAGAACCATTTTGGATCACACATGATGTGGGCCCATGTGGGACCCACCCATTATTAAATCATATATGATTCTGGTGAGTCCCACCACTAAATCACATATGATTTAATTAATGGGTGGGTCCCACATAATGTGTGGCTCACATTTGGTTCCTTTGTTCCTTTAAAATGGGTTGTTCTTGTATGAACCTCCCTCTATATATATATTTCAATAAAAAAAGTGAAGGAGATGGAGAGAGAGGGAGAGAGTACGTTGAGTGGGTTGTCAAACCCGTGCCGTAAGCCAGCGCCTTCAGTAGCGCAAACCAACGAAGCCTCATAGTAGCCCGTGCCCGAGCTCCAAGGGGTTACGCATGGCCTTAGAACATTTACGATGTGGTTTTTTTTTTTTTGAGGGTTTTCAAACACCAAAAATCTTTATTTGAGATTTTTCGCATAGTATAAAGATTTTTCACCACAAATTTTTGATGAGATTTTTCGTCATAGGTCTTATCCGCACAACTTGCTTTTTCAGAGGTTTTTTGTATTTAATCAGTTTTAACTCTATAAAATTTTATAAAAGACTCGTATTAGCCGGGTTATTTTTTATTAATCAATTCTTTTATTAATATATGTACAATTTTCATATTTTTTTAGATTATTGAAGTGACAATAATGCATAAGAAAAGAACTGCGAAAAACCTTGGTGAAAAACCACAACATTGTGGATGCTCTTAGTAAACTACCAAATATTGATAAGTTAGTTGTTTGATTAATAAACTAGTTAATTATTAAAAGTGATTATTAATTAATAAGATGGTTGATAAATAAGTTATGTTTGATAAAATTAACTTATAAACATGTAAAATGATCAAAAGAACTTAATGAACCATATTTAATTATAAACTGGTTATAGTATAATTAAAATACATATCTAATAATATAATGTGTTATTAATATAAATAAGATAGTAAATATATTAAATAATATAATATATTGATTGGAAAAAATATAAAAAGGATTATTATATTATAAATTTAGAATTACTAGAATTAATTTAAAAAAAAATTTATATTAAGTTGTGATTTTAAATAATTATTATCTATGATACAAAATAAAAATAAATTTTATGAAGTTCACAAATCCTGTTAGTACTTTAAAAATATAGTTAATAATAAGATTGAATATTTTATTAAAATATTTGATATATTTTAATTATCTATAAATAAATAAACTCAACTTTAATTTTATATCTTACATACAAAATTTAATGTTGTTATATATATTTTTAATAGCTAAGTATATTAAATAATAATAGATAATAATTAATGATATTTATAAATAACTAATAACTATTATTAATATATTATGTATAATGTATAATGTATAATTAAAATCAATTAATAATTAATTATAGTTAAAATAAACTAATACTTATTAATAATCAATAATTATTTTAATTAATACTAATTAAAGTTATAATGAAAAAAATTACCAAAAAAAAAGGTCTTTAATAAGCTATTTCAAATCGCTTACCATAAGATAACCTATAAATTGAGTTATAAAATAGCTTATGTCCATCCAAATATATACACTAAAAATAAACTAACTTATAAGCTAGTTTATTTTTGCCAAACAATGTCTAAGCCTATGTTTCGTAAACTATTTGATAAGCTAGTTGATGATTAATAAGCTAGATGGTAACTGATTAGCAAACTGATTAAAAATTATGTTTGACAAAACCTGTTTATAAGTCTATAAAATTATCGAAAAGGACACTTGAATAAATAATTAATTACAATTATTTTATAGTATAACTAAAATAAAACTTTAATAATATAATATGTTAATTAATACGAACATATAATATAATAAATTAATTGAAATAACAAAAATATAATTATTATATGTACATATAAGTTTAGAATTTATTAAAACAAATTTAGAAAAACTCTACATTAATCTATAATTTACATTACTATATTATAATAATAATAATAATAATAATAATAATAATAATAATAATAATAATAATAATAATAATAATAATAATAATAATAATAATAATAATAATAATAATCGATCAACTTCATATATTCCAAGTAATTAGTAATTTTAAAGAATATATAGTTAAAAATTTAGATCAAATATTATTAAATAAATTATTTAGCACTTTTTACGTATCTATGAAAAAAGTATAGTTTTAATTCTATATAAATTACATAAGCATTTTAAAGATTGTTATATTTGTTTTTTGATAAGTAAACATATCAAATAATAGTTGATATAACTAATAAGATTTAAAAACAGTTAATAATTAAAATATAATGTATAATTAAATTAAATAAATAGTTTATAATTAATTTTGATTACTTTAAGTTCCTTTGTCTCTAAATCACCGTTTACCGCCTGTTTAAAGCTTCTTCCATCCACAAGTCTTGCTTTTGAGGAAAGGGTATTAGATCTTCTATTGAGTGCCTCTTTGAATGGTAGGCTCTTAGATGGTCTTGAATGGGCATCAACTTCTTGTAAGAACCTTCTAATACTGTTATGGAATTTCTCCAAATTAATAATCAACCTTTTCGAATCTATGATGATCGATTGTAATTGCTTTTCCAAACGCTTTGCGTCTCCTTCATACTTGAACTTAAGAAACCTAAATTTTGACCCTTGTTTGGTTCGTTACCTGGCAAGATATAGCAACGATATCTTTCCTTACTGCTTGAACATTCTCTCTAGAGCTTCCTTTACCCATGAATCCAGAAAGCCCGTGAAGAAGAAGTTTAACAAAGACCCACATGTTCTTCTTCTACGCTCCACCTTTTGCCAACCATCTTCGTTTCCAAAGCTCCTCTCTCCTCTTTGCTCCATCCCTTTTTTAATAATTGTCCTGAGTGATTAAGTGTTTAAACTATGTTTTTTAATAATAGAACTCTTAAACTTTCTAAAACATGTTAAATACATCGTTTTACCATTGATCTTTACCTGTTACCCTTTTAATAGGTAATTTCTAAAAAATGTAGTTGCTAATTGTTAAACCCTAATCGTATGACCTGTCCCCCTATCTCCTCCATATTGTTACTGTCAACTAACCACCGCCACCACCAATCCTTTGCCACCTAGCCACCCTCAGCACCAACATTCAGGTTCAATTTCCATTTTTTGGTTGCCATCGGGTTTTATTTTCAATTTTCAAGTTGCTTTTATTCATAGTTAAGGCTCAATTTTTATTCTTAAGTTTGATTTTACTCAAAATCGTTCGAATTTCAAATTTCATTTTCATATTTGACAGACTTGCTTCTTACAAGTTCATATTCAATTTTCGATTTTCAGATTTTTTTTCCCTTCAAATTGGTTAATATAGATTTGTTGTATCGTAACAAGATCATATTCAATTTTCCTTGTTAATTGTTTCCGTTTAGGTTCAACTTGTAAAATATCTAGCATGGTAATTTAAAGTTTGTTTCCATTTGCTTCAATTGTTAAAGTATGGAAAATGAATCTTAACTTATTTCCTTGTACTTCCATGTCTAAATTACAATCTAATCATTCTTTGTCGAGTTTCGTTTTCATTTGAGAATTATGATGATCTCATTGCTCTTTCTGTATATAAGATGCCATTTGATTGTAGTGATGACTCTTCGTATGCGTAAGTGATGATTCAAGTGAATGTATGTCATATTACCCCTTAAAAAGAAGGATGACATAATCAATCAAAAGAAAACAAGTGATGATCTATAATTTTTTTGTACACTTTGTAATCATGAGGTTGGTTCCGATGTACAGTTCAATGTGGAAAAAAGAGGATGGCAATGTTGGAGAATAGGTTATACAGAAAGAGGTGCAATGTCCAATACATGATCCTAATGTTCATTGGAAATGAAGCACGATTTGGTACGAGGTATGAGAATCCTTGTCAATTAAAAATAGTGTTTGATAAACTATTCAGTTACAAATGGCTACCAATTGGAGTATATAAAGATTGATTCAAGAGAGACTACTTGTTACATGTGGAAAAGGTCAGAAAGATCGTACATGCCCCTTTATATTGTGGGCATCTTGGATGCGAGCATCAATACTAGCCACTTATGTAGTAGAAACTATGTTTCTAGATCCATAGCAACATCAAACTAGATTGCAACGCATTATGTTAGGGGACTAGTTGAAAGACCATTCATAAAAATGAAACATATCGAAGAGGATATTTATTGAATATTCTTTGACAAAACAAGGAAACACTATGGAAACCTTTGGGATTATGCACATGAAATTAGGAGGGTTAAACCCACGATCAACAATCAAGATCGATGTAGATTTAATGGCAAATGAAAGCAATGAATTTAATAGGTTTTAGGTATGCTTCAAAGCACTAAGAGATGCATGGATTCGTAGATGTAATAAGATTATAAGACTATGGTTTTTTTTTTAAAGGAGTGTGCAAATGAGAGTTATTATCGACAATTGGTTGAGAAAAAGTAATCAAATTTATCTTATAGTATGTATATTCAAACTATGCTTATTATTCTATTTCTATATTCTTATTATTGGTTTAATTTTGAATGCTTATATTTATATTGGTTTAAGACTATAGAGAGGTAGTTTTGTAACTTTTACAAATAGATGACAAACAAATTCATATGTGAACTCGTTGATTAGTTTCCATGTGAACTATTTAACTGATTCACATATTACCCTATGGGTCATATGTGAATCAGTTAATTAGTTCATATGTGAATCAGTTAATTAGTTCATATTATTCACATATGAAATTATGTGTTCATATGTGAATTACAATGGTCTACATGTGAATCAGTTAAAATAGTTCACACGGGTACACAAATAAACATGTTTGCCGCCTATTGGTAAAGTTACGAATCTACCTCTCTATTTTTTGCATGATCGGAAATTCTGATCAGTCAAAGTCATGATTTTTGACCAGTCAAATCCGATTTTGAGCATATAAAGGGCTAGGATCACTCTAGTTCTCACATATTTAACCTTTCTTATTTGAACCTATGGCGAAACTGCAATTTTGATGACGAAAGATGTTACTTTTGAGAAACCACATGGACCAATTTTGTAGTTTACTATTTATCTTTTCTTATGTATTGACACGTAAAATAACTCAATTGAAATTTCCTTCTTTTAAATAGGTCACATTTATTATAAAATCAATCAATCAATTATCGGCAATTTCCCAAAAAAAAAAAAAAAGAACATAGTAAAAGAAAATGTAAATGTACGGTCGACAGAAAACACAAACATCAAACTTTTAAAAGTTCTAAAAAACAAATAAAAGAATCAATAAAAAACTATTAAAAAATCAAAACTTCATTAAATAATCAAAGAAACTTGTGTAAAGTGGTTCAGGTTCACGTAATACCAAATTGTTTTAGTGAGATCGGTAAGACCAACATCTTTTGCATGAAACTTTACATCAAAATACTGTGAAGGTTAAAAAAATATATTGTACGTTCATAGTAAAAACAATGTAAATTATACGGTTACGGTGTTTTTTGATGTGAAGGTTCGATTTTTTTATACATTCACAGCATTTCCGTTGTGAAGGTTCACATTATTTATTTGTTACCTTCATAGCATTTGCGTTGTGAATGTTTCGTTTTTTACCTTGTTTTGGATTTTTTTACCTTGAAAGTGTTTTTATTATGCGTATTCGAGTTTTATTTACCTTCACGGTGTTTTGTTGTGAAGTTTCATATGTTAAGTCTTGGTCTCACACGGTCTCACGAAAATAGCTTGGCCTCATATGAAGCTAATTATATATAAAGTAATCATTAGAAATAGTAATAAAAAAACACTAAACAATCAAAGCTATCGATTAAATGCAATTTTATACTAATTAACTTCGAAAATAGAAGAATTAAAAGGAATAAAAAAACTAGAAAACAAAAATCCATTAAGAGAAATTACATACACTTGAGTCATTATAATAAACTCAAAGTCCAAAATCAAAAATGCTAAAAATTAAAGAAAAATGTGTAGATATTCGAACCGAAGTCCTATGTTTAAAAAAAAAATAAAAAATAAAATTGAAGGCGTTATGCAGTGACACCACCGGCACACTACCAACGCAAGCCCTAATGATGAGTAATTGTGATTTATTTTCTTTTCATTTATATTCATTTTCTTATGTTTGTTTAACATCTTAAAGATCAAACTCATTTTTTTGACGAATGAACATAAACATGAAAACTTCTCTTTTACTATTTGTGTTCATTCGATTAACATACATACCCAATAATATTGCTTATGTTTCTTCAAATGAAAATCATATGTCTAAGATACAAATCTAAACGTTCATTTTCCTAAGCAAATTGTTCTACAATCATTTTAGTAAACTCTATATGGTTTTGGATATTCTATCTTTAAGTATCATTTTAGAAAGTAGTAGCCAACAACCTTCGGTTTTGAGGTTTAGTTATATGTCTGGGGAGGACCTCCAGGTCTACAGGTTTTGAGTCAGGCATGATATATGACACCTATTTATTCGTATTGTTTAAACAATAAACATTTTGATGTTTCATATGTGTTAGCTATGTTTAAGACTATATACATTGAAATTAAATCATTTCTTAAACATTAATTTTTTCATAGATATATATCTCGTTATGTAGGGTACTCTCATATTTTTCATGTGAAAAGTTCTAAAACAAACCATCCACAGAATTGCAAAACCTTCGTCTTGAAGTAATGATCAAGTAAACAAACTACACATTAATACGATTTACCTAAAAAAAACAAAACAACATCTAACCCTCACACATTAGGTTAAAACTGAAATAACAATCCAAATAGCGTAACTTTAGCTCAATTCATATGTTTGTTGTTATTGAGACCTTTTCGAGTATTATCGTGACTCTATGCTTACTTCATCTTCAGAAGTTACATACATTTAAAGTTCACTCGTTTGCGATGTTTCCGTTGTTGCATAAAACATATAACCATTATTTCATATAAATTTATATAACTTGGTTGGTTTTTTTTAGCAAGAATCTTTGAAAAAAATGGAAAAGAGAAAGTTAAGAGAAAAGCATATAAATCATTTTATAGAAAAATATGGGCTCCATATAGTCCATATTTTCCGCACCTTGACCAATGGCCCAAAGAGTGTATAAAAAATCAAATATTTTATGTTTTATTTAATTAATAAATAAATAAAAAGCAAGAAAAATGACATTAAAAAAAGAAAATGATTGGGAAAAAAGGTAAAAGTATATTTAAATAAAGCTAATGGCGGTGAAGAGAATCCTTAGCCAATGAAGGTTACTTATGGGGCCTATTTCACTTCTAATAATTTCTTATTACAAAAAAGTTAGTGATTGTTTTTCTTTCAATTTCAAAATTCACAAAAATAACTTTAAAATGATATAAATTCTTGCTAAAATGAGATAAAAACATAATTTGTTAATTTGAATTATACATATGTAAAATTACGCAATAAATCTTTTTTGTTTTTGTTTTTTTGAAACATTATTCAAATAATCACACTATTGATTGCAACTGACTTAATTAGTTTATTAATAATTTATTTACACACAAACATATTATTGGCTTTAAATGATTTTTTTAGTGAGAAAACTACGAAACACTAGCTGCAACATTTTGTATATGCAACACATTTTAGAAATTTATTATGTAATATATGAATATAAAATTCAGACCAATAGTTTTTGTATTATTCTAAATACTTCTTGGCCGATTTTAGAAAATCTAACTGGTGATTACGACATTTAAAAAAAATAGATTTTTTTTCCTTGAAAAAATAGCTTATTTGTCCCTTACCATTTTTTTATAAAATACTTGATAACATATTTACCATGCAAACACCTGAAAAGAATAACAAAGGTCATTATTATAAGGGCATGAATGTCATCAACTACTCCATGGCTTTATATGCATCAAAAACCTATGCCTATGCCTTATTAACCTACTAATTATTTATGTTCTTATCTTTGGAGGAGATCATGTTAAAAACATTTTAAAATTTTATAAACTTTTAGGTGTAACCAAAGGTTAACATACAAAAAAGAGAAAACAAAAAAGAACCGATAATTGGTCGGCATTGAATTACAAAAAGAAATTTTATTGTTTTCAAATCAAATCAAATCAAAAACGTAAAAATAAGATTTGACAAAACCAGGATTGGAATGAATCTAAACTTGTTTGGTATTCATTTAAAATCAGTTTCATTGATAACCAAACAAAGCATTAATATTTAATATAAACATGAAAACATGAACTCAAGATGATATCATTTCAATTGTATAATTAAAAGTAAAAAAGGTCAAGTATGTACTAACTTTGAACATAAGAGGGAACCAATTTTAGAAAAAAATAGTAAAAAATGAGATTAAAGTTTTTGACCTAAGTTATGAGTTTTAGAGTTTAGACTAGTTAACTTAGGTTAGGCACACGTACATATATGTACTTGCAGTTTCAAGGAACTTAAATTTTTTAAAAGTAAGAAAATTAAGCTAATGAATTATTTTTTAGAGTAAATTACGGATTTGGTCCCTGTGGTTTGGGAGTTTTTATGGATTTGGTCCCTAAACTTTAATAATTACATATTTGGTCCCTGTGGTTTGCAAATTCTATTGGATTTGGTCCTTGTGGTTTGCAAATTCTATTGGATTTGGTCCTTATGGTTTGAAAATTCTATTGGTTTTAGTCCCTGCCTATTTGCACTACCAGGGATCAAATCCAAAAGAATTTGCAAACCATAGGGACCTAATCCGTAATTACTAAAGTTTAGGGACCAAATCCATGAAAACCCCAAAACCACAGGGACCAAATCCGTAATTTTCTCTATTTGTTACTTCAAAACATTTCTAAGTATTTTTTTTAAATGAAAAAATAAATAGGAGAGAAAGTGTGAAATTCATAAACTTAAAATTTTTAAAAATAATTAAAATGAGGAAAAAAAACATATTTTTGTATATTGCATTAATAAGAAATTTTGAAACCAAATATTTAAAAATCAGATTAATAATACTTTAAAATATGTAAAAAGCCATTTTAATGATATAATGAAAGTTATAATCGTTAAAAGAAAGAATTTAAAATATTTTAATGATATATATTTTAATGTATAATGAATGTAATTCTTTTTTAAATATTTAATTTTTGATTCTACATTTTGAATAAATTTCAAAAAATCTATTAAAGATGCTATAAAGTTACTGCTAAACGTACATTTGCTTAAAAAATTTCTAACATCAAGACTTACTTTTTACATTTTTAGTACATGACTGACTGATTATTTTAGACATTGATATAAGCATGTGTGAGTATGATTGTTTTACCATCATTTCATGCATGAATTAAGCTAAATTGTTTAAATGATATAAATGCCCGTTATACCCATACTTTTTTCATGTATAACAAATTTTGCAAGAGGTGCAACCAAAACCAAAACCGTTCGATACCAAAAGACACTTTTCTACAAGGTTAACCGAACTTATAAGATCAGTTGAAGTACACAAACCAACTTGTCCAGCCACTTAAACAATTAAAAAAAATACACCATCTTTACCACCATTCCTCTTTTGCCTCCACTACCATTGGAGTATGTTTTATCCCCAACATTACCATAAACATGATTTGAAGCAATATGTTTTGCTACTACCAAAATCTGCAATACCCTTTCACACCATTTTGAAAAGTGGACTTTGATTTACCACCAACTTCACATGAAGCTTCAAGCCTCAAAACAATCCATAAACCTTTTCACAGATCCAACAACCCCTTCCTTCACTTCACCTCACCAATTCCAAATAAATTTGAACTCAAAATCGTGTGTCATATGGTACACAAACAAGAGGGATAAGATATGATTGGACAGACGAGGGTGAGATAGGCAGATAACAAAGAACTGTGCAAGGTTTTACTGCTATATTTACCGATCTTGTATCTCTATTTTTTTGTCCCACCTATCTTGGTGGGACAAAATGCATTATTTGTTTCACTAGTTATGTCATGTCGATTCCCGTCCCAATCTTTAATGCCGCATAAAACATCAGACAAGAAGTTCACGCAGGTCAATGATTTAGTATGCTCGAGTATTTACCTTAGGTAAATATTATATTCTCAAAAACTTCAAATCGGTGCATTAAGACGAGGAGTTGTTGGTATTGATAAGGTATAATCGAATAATGGGGCGGTAAGAATTGGACTCCTGTGTGAACTTTCTTTTCCTAGTGTTTTTAGAGGGGGACAACAAAGAAGAGGGAGTAGAGCTCCACAGCAATAAGGGGAAATAAGGGTAGAGTGTGGATAAGGCGAGAAGGGAAGGAGGGGAAACTTATTGGCTTAACGGATACAACTGGTACCTAACAGCTGACGACCAAATAAGTCGTGGAATTAACGCATAAGCCACAAGCAAATACCTATGTATCATGAATAAGCCATTCAGACCTGAAACCATTAAGCCACTTCTGAATACTACCTTAGCCCAATGCCATTAAGCCTCCCATACTAGAGACAGAACTTAGACTGGACCAAGAAAAAATCAGTCCCGTAGCATCAATACTGACCACACTGGACCCGTTGGTCCTTTCTCAAACCATATTTTTTGTGAGAACGTATAGAAGCCAGGTTTTTTTACGACGAGATAAAGCCTGAACTGGGTGCAAACCGGAAAAAGACTAGACTCACTATTTTCGGACCGATCTTTTCGCAACTTTATCCCAACAAACCCTAAATACCAAGATGTCCAACAATACGCAAGCTAGGTATCGATTCAATCCCATGAACACGTAAGTTTTAATTTCAAGTCTCGCTCGAGTTAGGGGCTGTTTGATTCTTAGAAAATACCTCTTAAAACCTCCTAAGTCTGAAAATTAAGAGGTTTGGAGACTTAAGACTGTTTGTTTTATTTTTAAGAAAAGGTCTGAAAACCTCTTACTGTCCTCCGTAAATTTACCATCCACCTCTTATTTTTTAGATGTGAACTCAGACTTCAGACTTCAAACTTCTTAAAAAACAAACGACACCTTAGTATAAGTAACCCGTCCTCTAAAAACCAAACTCTAAATAAAAAGATATAAGATCAGATAAAATGAAAACAAAATGTAGGCATAATTGCACCTAGGAATTTTTGAGACAATCTTTGCATGCAGCACCAATATCACAATGATAACACAAATTCAGGCATCTTTTTCCATCACCATCATCATTTCCACCAGTTTGATGCACTTATGCATCCTGTGACCAAATTACACATGCAACTTTGGTAAACTGTAAGCCATGCTTTTATTACTCCCAAATATGTAATGTTAATCCATGCTATTAATGCCGAAAAAAACGTGTGTATTATGTACGATATAACCTGCCCGAAAGACTTGCAACGATGTATCCCGTGAGACAAAACCTCCATCCTAGTGACAATTGTCACTGGACACACCGGGGGACTAACCTGCACCATGTAAAATAATCAGATCGTCTGAAAACTATTAAGTTTCACAGAAATTACGAAGACTATGTTTGGCAAACTAGCTAATAAGCTAGATGTTAGCTGGGAAAAAAATAGTTGATATTTGATAAGCTACATGACAATGTAAAAGGACTCGAGATGATGTGGTTTTTGGTCATTTATGCAAAAATTAAGGGGCATAATTGGGAAAAAATATGAAAAAAGCCCCTAGAGCTTACGTTGTGTTCTTAAAAGTTAAAACCTCTTTTGCGAGAAAAAAAAGGAACGGAAAGAAAGGGAAAGGGGAAGAAAGTAGAAAAAACTCGTGTTCTTTTAATAAGTTCCTTAATTACTTATGGCCTACCAAACGGGTTTTTTTTTTAATAAGTTCATAAAACAAGCTAGCTTACGTTTGCCAAACAACGCAAACAAAATTAAGCAACCTAAGATAACAAGAAATGATATGCATAGAATACTTACGAGACTGTCGTGTTAGAGAAGCTGATCTAAATACGGTTGCAAATTTGCTATTGTAGGAAAGTATCTAGTTTTTCCGTACACCATACTTGCTTTATTTGGAACTATACATTCTTGGAGGCCAGAAAACATGTTGCTATTCACCATTGATGCTCTTTTTTCCGGTTTTCTTATGCCATTTTCGACATACCCCACTGGGGTAGTCATTAACGGTTGCTTTCAGAAGTGTGAGTAGGAGAAGGGTCTGTGGAAGATGATCCTTTTGCAGTTGGGAGGTAAGACCATGCTAAGGCAGTACTTCCAAGTGTAATTGCAGCAGCAATTGAACCCCAAATCCACTTCTGTCTTCTTTTCCTCCTTTGCCTAAGACAACGCATTGTTTCTGTACAAGGATATATGATTTAAAATCACACGATGAAGATTGTTATGTAAGAACCAACAAAAGAAGGTGGACTCAAATCTGTTGAACACATACATAGGGAGAACATAAAGCCTACGATCATAAATTATGTATATGCTGCAAAAAATTGCATTTAAACAAATTGGAAAGGCAGAGTAAAGATCTTTACATATTCATGGGTTATTTAGCTAGATGGTCTCCTGACAAGTAATTGTTAAATTTATGACCTTTTAACAGACTTATAGGCATTCTTGTGTACGGAAGTGGCATTCTTCTGTTAAGCAGCGACATTCTGAAATGTCACAAGGTCATAGTTTTCAAAAGAAAAAAACTTATCAGAAGGTCATCTAACCAAAGGACCCCAAGTCATTATGGTGATATCTATGCCATGCCCAAATCATATGCTTTTTGTGGATAAAAAGCTTCTTTCTTGAAGAGGAGAAAAGGACCAAATAGCAATGTTGGGATATACTTCTAATTCTTAGCCATATGCAAGTATAGTGCTAGTTAGAGGCAAAGTTAAATAAGGGAAAGAATAGCTAGGAGCAGCATGAGACGGTAAAACCGAACTAAAGATACCGGTATATCATCACCCAAAGGTAAGGTCTAAGGGGGTATGATGTACACATATCTTACCTGTGTCCCATAGGTTTTCGAGAATAAGAAAGAAACATATCTAGAAAGCACAATGAAAGGCCACACAAGAAACACAACACAAGACGGTACGGTCATTATGATAGATATCAATTTCCTTTGCAACCTGAAAACTTTGTATCAACCCAACACAGTACATAATAACATGAAAGGAGGACTGAAATTAAGCTCTCAAAAGATGGATGTCCACAGGCAACTAACCAAAACAGCTTCATGTAGAAGCAGTCGTTATCTGCAATCAAGATTATTATATTATAGTAAAAGAATTTCTTTGACCAACTACTAAATTGAAGGAGAAAAAAAAAAATCAGACCTTTGTGCCAGGTAGTCAACCAACTAAGGTTAACTCATAAAAATAATGAATGCACATTGGTGAAGGAAGAACATAACTATGAAAATAATAAAACTACGAAGAAAAGCTGATTATGCACAACTATAATCCATGTAAGGTTTCAAAAGGAAAAGATTCTATCATGTTGGTGCACTAATTATGTATTCTAAGCAGTAATTTGTGTATGCACCAATAACTTATGCAAGCTTCATTGATAGAAACCTTCCTATTCAACTGCACATAGACTATGTCCCTTGGTACCAAAATTTGTAGCCTATCGTCAAATCTTATATAGAAATAGGGAATGATGACATTCAAGCATTGTTGTCAATAGCGATAAATAGCACAAAATAGCGATAGCGACCGTGTAGTGCTATCTGGTAAATAGCGATAGCGATGGCATTTTCGTAATTATTTTTTTTACTTCGATAAATACTAGGGTTTTACCTATTATATTTTGTTCTCTAATACATATAATAGTTTAAGACTTAAGACACATAGTATTATGTTTCGCTCTCTAATATATATAACAGTATAAGACTTTTAAGGTAATATATTAATAGATAATATATAATTTATCTTTTAGAAGGCTATCGCTAAATGTTAAATAGTGGTCACTATTTATCGCTATTCGCTACTGACAACTATGCATTCAAGGGTATAAAGCCGTGTTAACAGGGGGGTTTGAGAGCGGTATCATCATTGAAGAGGCCTGCAGAATGTAATCCTGAAAGGTAATAAGCAAACAACACTCACCAACACTTTCTTGATTCCTCTGAGACATTTCGTGATTTACAGCCTCATAGTAATGCAGTCTGTCCAATAACCTAGCAATCTCAAAGTTCTTAGACTGCAACTGGGCTTCAAACTCCTCCTCAAGCTCAGCCCTTGCAACTCCCCTACCAACAGCATTGGACACAAAGCGGAGAAGATTTACCTGACGACATATCTCTTCCCCAGGATCATTGGCTGGTTCATCCTCCAGCATTGTAGGATCCGCAGGAAGAGTCAGCCCAACGACAGATAATTGTTCCCGGATCCTCCCCCATTGGCTTTTCATATCACTCAGCCGACTTTCTGCTAGCTTCTTTCTCTCCATCTCAATCAAAAACCCCATTCGCATTTCACTTAACTCAGCCTCAACATCATTTGCGGTGTGCTGGATTCCAGTCTCAGTCGCCAGTTCTGTAGAAATAATTCAAGCAAACCCATCAAGGAAACTAAATTATATGAATCATAGACATAACGAAACTAAATTACCTTCCCAAGCATCATAGAACTCATAATATGGATTGAGTTGCAAAACGCGCTCTGATTCATAATTATTTTCACCATCATTGCTGCTCTTAACACTCATTGAATCATGAGGGTCAAAGAAATCATCTACGTCACCATCTCGTTCGAATGTATCAGACTTCCTTGAATGATGGCTATCCTCAACATCACCAGAAAGACCACCTGTGGTGTCAAATACCTTGCTCGATTCAAGGTCCTTTGCTCTTCCATTGAGCAGAAACTTGACATGGTTGTTATCCTTTACATTACCAGAAACACCATCTGTCACGTCTCCAACATTAACGTCCTCTGCTTCTGCACTTTTCCCGATATTAACAGTCTCTTCCTCATCTATCGCTTTATGAAGAAGAGCGGTATCCTCGGAGGAAGTCTTGGAAAGGCGTGGGCCACGGCGCTTATGGTCCACGACGTAAGGCGATGGAGGAAACGGCAACTGTGAATCCGGGAGTGGCGTTGGTTCAGGAGTAGCGTAGAGGGCAGGCGAAATCTGAGTCCAATGATGCTTTCTCTCGATAGTCGTCTTTGCGCTATTCCTCAATTCAGGATTTCTATTAGCACCACCATGAGTTTTTCCACTACCCTGTCTTGTAATGCTAGATTGACTATTCCTCCTCTCCAGTTTCGGTTCGGGTATAACTTTCCCTCCCGCTGCCACTGGTTTAGAAGCTTTCGGTTCTATCAAACTATCTAAAGCTACCGTTGTAAACGTAGGCATCGCACCATAAACGGATCCGTATAGCTTTCGGAGATGGATAGATCATCATACAAGCACAACAAAAACAAACAAACAACATCAAAAAACAGATTACAAAATCTGATCACTTCCACAATAATAATTCGTAATATTCATATTCTGGATCTAACAAATCTTTGAAAAATGAAAAGTAGGAAAATAGATAGATGATTTGTACCTTTAAGAATTTGGAAGAGGAATGAGAGAAGGAAAAGAGAAATTTTGATGAAGAATGAATCCTCCCATGGGATTGTGGAAAAAGAGTCCTTCTCTCCTCCTTTCCATGGGTTATGGAGAAAGAAAGAAAGCTAGCGCTTAAAGTTTTCAGCCATCGCGAATAACCTTCCGCTTTCAAATCCAATTACCACCATCAATCAATATCTTTTCAATTTTCCTTCCTTCCAAATATAACCAACCAACCTATTTAAAAGATATAGTGTAAAAGTACCTAACCTTTGTAGATTTTAATATTTTTTTGTCTCTAAATCTTTCGAAACTCGGATATAGTCCCTCACGTTTACTATTTCGTATGGTTTTGGTCCTTTCCACTAACGCTTATTAACTTTTTCTGTTAAATCTGATTAAGCGAAGAGGTTTTTTTCATTTTCCATTTCTTAAACATTTTTTGATCAACTTTTTTGTAATTTAGAAATGAATTGGTATATATCAAATATTGAAGGGCGACACTCAAATAAAAATCATTTTATAACTAAAAATTCCCGATCGCACGACGACCGATTATAATCGAAGATATCTTTCAGAATAATAATCCTGTATTAAGATAAGGTCCTGAGATAAAACTTAACAATACCCTTGAACAATTATAACGATCGGTCGAGTAAGTCTAAAGATCAATCGAACGATATTTTTATACATGACGTACGACATATCACTAACAGACGTACATAAGGTTTGTTCTTGTTACAAGAAAAGTGATCATCATATCCAACAATTGTCTACCTTTGAGGAAGTCTGAAATCGAGTACTATGCTATGCTCGTTAGAGTTCATCATTACAACGATCATATCACAACAATAACTCTTCCGTTGTCGACATCATCAAGAGGTCAACCGTTATGAACAAGATTCCCGCGACAATTACGATTCAGGCATTAATGATCAGCAATCCGTTGGACGGTTATTATCAAGCAGCTATAAAAGAAGGACCAAGCTCTTGTTTCACAACTACATTGGCATTCCAGCACAATACAAGCTCTGCATCCTCCAAAATCATTACCTTTACAATCAATTGTAATTTACATTCGATTCTACTGATTATTTCCTTGTAATCGTACAATTGAAGTTGTAACATCAAAGGATATCACCCCTAGTTGGTGATAAATAGTGGAACGTCGACTTAATATCGGTCGACCGCAGGTTTTTTCCTCCGTCGTGAGGTTTTTCCTGCGTCATCAAAACATTTGTGTTCATTTACTTTTTACTGCACTTATTATCGACTGCAATTTCTTTTTCTCGACGGTTTAGCCTCACACAATTTCTTCGACATTAGACTTGTGTAAATTTTTACATAAACAATAACCCTCTTGTCGGACCACCACTCCCCCTGCATACCCTCCAATGTGTATATATATATATATATAGAGGAAAGTTCAATTGTGAACCACTTTTTGGTTGTGAATGTGAGGACAACCGAGAGCGCGACATGTGGCGACTTTGAGTGTGGTCCCCCTCTTAAATTCAATGCCCTCCCATGAATCGCGCCTAGTCATCTGCCGTGGACTTGACGTGGCGCCTAGTCATCCGCCACGTGTCGCGCTCTCGGTTGTCCTCGCGTTCACAACCAAAAAGTGGTTCACATTTGAACCCACCCCTATATATATATATATATATATATATATATATATATTGAACTTTCCCACTTCAAAATATATTGTACTAGTGACACATATACATACTTTCACAAAAAAATCACACGGTCTTATGCATATCCAGCCATATTAACGAATGCTCACAGATACTTAGATTAACATATCACATAGTTTCATTAATTACTAAACACAGCTTCATCTGCAGTGATCACACTTACTTCACAAACATATATACTATTTTATCAATAAGTAATTCTCAATTCACCGTCACTCATAGATCTTTATCAGTAATTGATCCATAAGTTTCATGGATGCACGCAAAATTTAAAGGTTGTAACGTAATTAGCCACAAACCTACACACCCATTTTCATATCTTCAAAATATTTGCACTAGTGAATCACATATGCAAATTCTTTCATGATCCAAACTTTGTGCAACCATATAGATTGGAATCACGAAATAGTAAATTTTGTTGGTTTTTGGTGGTCTGTTGCGATTGTTGATCGTATAGTTGTACTGATATACATCTATAAACAAGATAGAACGAATATATACACACATACAATTGCTACATGACGCCAAACGACAAACAACACAATTAATCAATATGTTTATAACGATTATAATAGGGTGATCTGTAACTTCACAATGAAAACTTATCATAAAAGAAGTTAAAACTTCCTTTAATTGGAGCATCTTAAAAAGAAAATGAAGCAATTTTCTTAATTGCACATTTTTAGAGAAAAACATATCTCGTCAATCCAGCTATGTTTGGATTATTTATCCTTAATGTATGATATGACCTCTATTCTCTTTTTAAGGTTTTTTTTTATATTAATCTATTAAAATCCCACATATTCTCACATGGTATTGGAGCCAAGGTCTTACACTTCAAGAACTTGACATACTTGGACAATTTGTGCCCGCCCATCTAGCCCCTTCTCGGCATACTAAGACAATACCTGCCCATCTAGCCTCCATTGAAGGGAGCCTGTTGGAGTCCCTCTTCAGCAAGATTTGAACCCTTTCTTCTGAATATATGATTGGAACCTTTATTCTCTTCTCAAGGACTCTTTTAGAGACTAATATAATGGGGTTCCACATATGCTCACAATCATCATCTAAGCTAGCTTAGCAATAACAAAAAGTTAAACAGAGACATCCATCCATGAAGGTGATGATTGAAACCAAATCATACATCAAAACATGATCATCAAAAGTAAAGTACCAAGGAGTTACAAATTGGTAACATAAACTCACATATTTCATCGGAATTTCGTAACAGGAATTGCATTACATTTACTCTTTGAACTTGAAGAAGAAGATAATCGTGTTTTTCTACCTGCTAAAAGGTCTGAGGAGATATCTTATTATCCCCTTTTGCATTATTTATGCTTTCCTGAAGCTGGGAACGAAACCTCCCATAAGTAGAACAGACATCCTCAAAGACTCGATCACTGACGGTTATGTAAATTCTTCCTGTGTATACTCATGAATTTAGCAACAAACTCTGCAAGGTCGGAGAACGGTAGGTTAGCTAACAAAAACACCATAAGCTTAAGCAAACGGGATCGATTCTGAAGTTGGTCTTTTTATTTGAAAGGTTTGAAATCCCAACCTTGAAGTTGTAAGGCAACATGGGTAAAATGGTCATTTTTTCAATTTCAGAACATTTTATTCATCAGAGAAAACAAACATCAAGTTATCTTCAAAAAAACTTAATCCATACAAACAGTTTAATCTCTACAGGACTTGATAGCCCTTAATTAGATGACAATTTTACCCTTAACTAAAGAATTTCTCATTTCATAATCAGGAATGGAATCGGAAAACAGATACTTATTATGGGACAAACTAAAATAGAAATATACACTTATTTTAGGACAAAAGCAGTAGGAAACACAAAGATTTTATACCTTCTAATTTTAGCAAGGCGCTAGTTCCAAGCGGGAGTCTCTTTTCCTGTAGGTTGGCATTGATTCTTTTTGTCACATATTTGCCATCAAAAATGAAAGAATGTGTAGGGTAAGGATGGGAACTTACATAATATTGATGCCAATAATATAGTTCCCTTTTTAAAGTAGCCTCAACACCCTTGAGGAACTGTTCAATGAGTTTCTGCATAGCAGTAAACATTGCAACATAAGATTTCGAATTATGAGGGTGGACCTCGGAATGATTCTTTTACTCAGAGGTCTTAGCTTTACCTGAAGAATCAGTTTTGGGTGAACAAATTCCACCAAAAGTTTCTGCAGCTTTCCGCGTATGAGAAATAGCCTGATAAAAGCCCGCGCATACACATACTTTACATCAATAAGAAAAATTAAGGAATGTAACGAATATTGGGGGGGGGGGGGGGTGATTACTACCTACATTTGGTACGAATGACAAGAGTGAGGTAGGTCAGTGAAAGAATTTCGGAGCATATTAAGGTTTTAACTTGACATGGGTAGTTTAGTAATTTACATATTTTGTCCCATCACCCTGATTTTGTTCCAACTATTTTGGTGGAACAAAAAAACTGCATTTTTTCCCCACACTGTCAAGCATGTCCCAATCTAATTGTCACACCAAACATGGGACAACAAGTTTTTGTACTGTTCTATCGCACGAACAAAACACACCCGAAAGAAGCTTTTTATACACAAACTTGAAATGCACTTTGTCGTCACTTTGCCACCAACGTATTTATATATGTAATAATCATTTGAAATTTAATGTTGTTGTGAAGTTTTTCTATAAGTATAAAATCCATTTAATAGTTGGAATAAGTAGTATTATAAACTTGCCTCTTATGTGATGGATCAGCTAAGATCTCTGCAGCAAGGTCAATAAGCACATCTTCCCATCCTATTGCGATTGGTTGGTCTTCTAGAAAAGGGTAGCTGCAAACATGCTCACCTGTTAGAATAAGACTAAGAAAAGCTTATTTGATATGAAGATAATATCAGCATAATATTTGTTCTTTACTTGTGAGACTTGCAGGCTTCAAGAGCCATGATTGCTTTCCTCAAGTTCTGTTTGGATTTGTTTGCAATCTTTGCTGCAAATTTCATGGATAAATCGAAGTTCTCTTTCCTTGCGATCTGAATAAGAACTTCCATGATCTGACATTTTAAGAAAAGGTATATTAGATGACAGTGGAAGAATTAGCTCATTAAGTTCATTTCCTATATGTAACACCCGTAATTTTCGGATAAGTACGATTTCGAGTCAATGTATAAATCGCTCTTATAAGGTAAATATGAAAAATAAGATTTTGGATTTAATCATGGATTTTATGGTCTTGTTGGATGGGTAATTCAATTACATTTCTAACGCTTATTTCCGGAGTAAAATCGGAGCTAAAACGAATAAGTTATGGCCAAAACAGTGAAGCACGCGAGTTCCACACGGGGTTCAAATCCGGACGGGTTTATAAAGAATTCGGGTGGGTACCATACGGGTTTACGCGTGTTAAAACCTGCCTAAGCATCTATCAGCCCTAAAAGTTGTGATTTGAAGCCATTTTCTTCATTCCTTAATAACTTTCTCTCCACAACTCCAATTTTAGTGATTCAAGCTGCTAGGGTTTCGTTTTTGAGAGCTCTTCAAGGATCTAGAAAGAGAAATTGAAGCATTCTTGTAGATTTGGAAAAGAGGAAGCTGCAATAAGGAGTTCTTCATCTTCCTTCAAGAAGGTAACCCATCTTCTATGCAACTTTAGATTCTAGTGCATTGGGGGTTTTGACCCATTTTGAGTGGGGTTTATTAGGGAAAACCACTCGAAGTGTTGCTTATTCAAGAATCTGTTATCCTTTATTAAGTTTTACACAAAACCACCATTGTTGGTGAAGTTTTATCAACATTTTCACATTTGTGCTTTCGGGGTGTTAAGGAAGATGAATTCCTATGATTAATGGAATATGAGATTAAAGAAGATGTTTGATGGTTATTGTTGGTCACAAATTGTTAGAAAACCATCGTGTTATTATTTTAACTAGATGACCCATTTTGGGGTTTTGGGATGCCTTGGTTGAGATTTTTTGCAAAAATCGAAATGCAGGTCAGAACAGACCGCGACACGATGTACTAGGGGTGGCAATTTCCGAAACGACCCGCTAACCCGACACGACACGAAGATAAACCGGTTTGGGTTGAGGTTTTTGACCTGCCAACCCGTCAACACGCCAACTTCGTGGGTCGTGTTCGGGTCAACCCGTCGGGTTGACTCGAGAACCCATTTATCTTTTAATTAATTAATTTTTTATTTTATTTTTATATAATAAAATTATAAAAATAACATTTTTACTTTGACTCACTAATTTTTGAGTGTCCAAATAAGTGAATAACCCTAACATACATCGGTAACATGCGTGCCTAAGCCCTAAGCCGACACTTACATTCAAATTTCAAATCGATTTCGCTCTCGACACTCATGTTCAAATCGATTTCGCTCCTCGCCGATTTTTTAATTTTGGTAATTTTGATTTGGTTGTAATTTTGAACTTTGGTTGTATGTTGAACTTTGAACTTGGTTGCTTTTGCACTTTTGTAATTTGGATTTGGTTGTATTTTTTTAACTTGGGTAATTTCGATTATGACCCGTTTATGACCCGTCAACCCGTGTCTGATCCGTCGACCCGCCAACCCATAACACGACCCGTCACGGGTTAGGGTTGATGTTTTTGACCCGCCAACCTGAACACGACCCGTTTGCCACCCCTACGGTTTACACTGCGGGTTTAGCCATGCGGAAGTCGTCGGGCCACTGTGGTGCACCGGCCGACTTTTGCTACCTTTTCAGTTTGTTCTATGATTGAGGAACCGATTAGGGACCTACTTTAGGAGGTGTTTAAGAGTGATTTTGAGGAAGTTTGTGAAGTTGACAACCGCTCATAATGTGTTAATTTAGGTGTTCGGTTGTGAGGTGAATACGTTTGGATGTGATATTAAGCGTGGACAACATTTCTCTCACTTAGACGTACGATATTTCTTAAATGTTTCAACTATGCAAACTCTAATTACATGATGATTTTGCTGAAATTCTTTTACATGATCATGATCCACATGTGGTGCGTGAGTGTACATTTGGGGTGGGACTAATTCGGGGAAGTGTGACCCTATCGGTTAAATTCGGGGAAGTGTGACCCTATTATGGCGAGTGTGTGCCAAGGCAAGTGTGAGCCCGTAATGCTGTCACGAGTGTGTGTGACCAATAGCGTAAACCGATTACATGTGTGGTGTGTTGCATGAACAAACATTTATACAACTTATTTGAAATGCATGATATGGCTTTTACTGGTGTGATGTTGCTTTTGAGGGGCCTCACTAGATCTTCGGTCTAACCCTCGTTAAAATCTTTTCAGGGAAACCGATTAGTTGGGATTCAAGGAGAGGTAAGGAGAAGATTTGACTAGAAGCGGTAGAGGAATATTCTTTTAATTTGTCACAGACTTAGCAAATTTAATCATTCTTAGTTGTAAGGGTGTTTAATCCATTAATTCGTACTTGTACATACGATAATAGACTTGGGGACGGTTTACCATCGTTTTATTTAAATGTTGAGAATCATGGTTAATCATGGTTGTTACACTATATCTTCATGCAGGTCACATTATTGGCATGGTATTGGTACGTTTGTTTTGGAGGTCATATTATTGGCATGGTATTGGTAGGTTCGTTTTGGAAATCACAAATGATATAAGATGTTGAATTAGACATTATTTTGGCATCGAATCTTATTACTCCTTCCGACCCAGAAGAAGGTATTGTTTACTTCTGATATTTACCTCTTATTTACTTTGTATGTCTTACTAGATAAGTGGTAACCATTATAAGAGCAATCGTCCTTTTTTCTACAATAAGAGCTTAAAACCACTTACCTCTTATTGGACAAGAAGTTAACTCACCTCATCTTCCTCTTATTGACTTCCGTTTTCATTATTCTTTTATTTCTTTTCGTAAACAATTTATTACTTGTACATATGTGTATATTACTATATTCAAAATTAAAATACACACTTTTCTTTTTCTAAATTAAATAAAAATAATTGTCATATTTATTTTCTAAATTTTGTTTTTTATAGCTTCGAAAATAAGTGTCATATTTATTTCTGTAGAATTTCATTACAAACCTATTTATTATTCATTATTAGTTGTTATACAATAAACAAGTTAAAGATTTTGGTTTAGTATATTTAAATTATTTCGGTAACAATTTTCTTATCATATACTCCAATAAAAAATGAAATTTATTGAACAATTAAGAATTTTTGTTTGAAAGTTTAAATCCTTTTTCAAAGAAAGTTTTACATGTATTATTAATTAATTAAAAAGTTAAACTTTCTACTATATTATTTATCATAAACAATTCTTTTACAACACACCAATGTTAAAATGTCGCTGAGCTGTGGGAAATAATATATAATAAAATATGTTATTTTTCATAACCTTCAAGGTGTGGCGTAATGGTAAGTTCCTAAATGGCGGTAGCTCCTACCCAGGTTCAAATTCATGCATGTACCACTGAGTATTAATCCCAGTGGAACATGTCTTAGCTCTCGGTAAAAATTGACTAGAATGTAGTCCGGACAAAGCCCAGATGAACCTTCTCAAAAAATATGTTACTTTTCATATAATTTTTGTTTTAAAATGCGTGTTATAATTACAAATGATTTCCTTGATTATTCTTTTACATATTTATTGCATAAATAGTAAATTTAATATTATAATATTGTGATGGGTAATATAACTTACAAATTCAGCACCACCTTTTATGAATAAGCGGTGAAATAAGACTTCTGATTTTAGCCCCTCTTAGAAATAAACAGCGCCTAAATGCCCATGATTAAAAAAAACACGGAGTGGTAAAATATGTAAAGTTACTAAACTTTTTTAACTAACTAAATGGAACTAATTATTACACTTTTAAATGACATTATGACTCTATCTATAAACTGACATGTTTATAGAAGTATAGTAAGTTATAACTATATATCTTTAAAAGTGGACACTTCTTATCTTGATACAAATTTATAAAGTGATATGGACACTTATTTTAGTGGTAGCAAATACAAGTTTGAGCTTTTAAAGAAACAAGGATAGAGTAGTAGTACTTACTTCATGAGTTACAGGAGCATCAAGCTTGAAAATATGGCACCTAGATTTCACTGGTTCAAGAATGTGGACATCATCCTCACAACACAGAATCAGTTTACAAACATCTGAATAGCAATCCATAATCCACTTTATCAAGTGCTGAATGCTCTCATCAGCTTTGTCAACATCATAAAGGACCATTACTGTAGAGAGCACAAATGTAAGTTCAAATGTTAATATCAAACATTTTAGAAGAATTTCAAGACTTAAAATGAATGGAACCTGTATAATCTGGCTTCAAATTAACTGTGCTGATCTCAGGAGCAACTGAATGGTTGCTGCTTATTTGCTTGACTGATGCCATAAGAGCGTATCTAGCATTAGCTTCCAAGTACACATTAAGCTCTACATGGTGCGCACTAGAGGCTAAAGGAACTGCTACTTGGGTCAGCCTTGTTTCCTATGAACAAAATGACAAGATATATAACCATGTGAAATGAAATTTGATAAACAATTATGGGAAGGATGATATAGTATACAATAAAGATTGTTTAGAAATCATTATACTCTTGATGCCTCTCAAGAGAAAAAGAGCCTGTTACATGAGGTGGAGAATCCTACAAATAAACTAACGAGGTTGGTTATACAGTGATAATCAATCTGCATTGAAGTGAACTTCCCTGCTTTTCACAATTAAAGTCAGTATATCTTCTAACAGGTCAATAACCACGGCATTGGTAGCTAGTATTTGCATAACCTCTAGCCCATGGAGATTTTTTTAAAGATTTGCTTCTATTGATTGCATCTTTCTTTGAAGTTTGAAAGATAGATAAAACCATCAAGAACAGTCCAATGCATATTTGCAATAGCTTGAATGTAGTTGGAAGCTTAGGATACCGAACCTCAAGAGGATAATCATCATTGACACAAGTGAGCCCAAAAAATACAGCAGTTCTAAGGGGCTTGTTGCTCTTTTGACCGGATCATCAAGAAACGGATAACCTCCTTCAAGATTATTACGAAATGTAGATGGACTTTGATTGTGCTGGAGTCGCCGGTGCAATGATGGAAAAGAGTGCCGTCGGATCAAGATTTGCAACAATGAAGGTGGATGATGAAATCCCGGTGCAACAATGGAAAAGAGTGCCGTCGGATCAATATTTGCAACAATGAAGGTGGATGATGAAATCGCCGATGCAACAATGGAAGAAAGTGCCGCCGGATCAAAATTGGAACCGGTGTCGATAATAGAATCACCGGTGCAATGATGGAAGAGAGTGCTGCCGTTGGTGCAATGTCGTGGATGATGGAATCGCCAGTGCAACAATGGAAGAGAGAGCTGCTAGTTCAACGCATTGACTTCCATCGTTGCACCGACAATGCTCTATTCCATTGTTGCACCGACAATTCCATCATCCATGCCGGTTGCAAATCTTGAACCCCAGCAACCTCTTCCATCGTTGCACCGGCGACGCTCTCCTCCATTGTTGTACTAGCGATTCCAACGTCCACGCCGGCTGCAAATCTTGATCCGACGACACTCTCTTCCATTGTTGCATCAGCGATTACATCATCCACGCCTGTTGCAAATCTTAATCCAACAACGCTCTCTTCCATTGTTGCACCGATAACCCATCACAATCCAAGTCCACCTTCGTTTCGTCTGATCTTGAAGAAGGTTATCCGTTTCTTGATGATCTGGTTAAAAGAGCCACAATCCCCTTAGAATTGAATTGTTGTATCTCTTGAGCTCACTTGTGTCAATGATGATTATTCTCGCGAGGTTCGGTATTTTTCCAACTACACTTTAAGTTATTTCAAATATGCGTTGGGTTGTTCTTGATGGTTTTATCTACCGTTTCAAACTTCAAAGCAAGATGCAATCTATAGAAGCAGATCTTTAAAAAAAATTCTCGTGAACAAGAACATATGCAAATATTAGCTACCAGTGCGGTGATTATTGACATGTTAGAAGATATACTGAACTTAATCTTGAAAGGCAAGGAAGTTCACTCCATATAGCAAAGAATCAAATTTTCCATGGGGACCAAACATACTGAGGTTAATATTTATCTTGTAAGAAATCAAATCATTGGTTATTAGCCTAATTCCCCATCTATTTAGCCAATTCATATCCATGTTTAGCACCAACTCATAGACATTCCATGAAGCCGTTTTAAAAGACTCGAATGTACTTCATTTGGGGTAAGTTGGGCTTAATCAATAGTTTTCTCCAACTTGAGGAGTGAAATAGGAGGGTAATGTTTGTTCATAACTCTATAAACATTTATCTTCTTGTCTTTATCTTTCAATTTTTAGCTTTAGTTTGAACCAACTTGTAACCTATTTAAAGAATGATTTTATGGACCAAGTCCGCAGGTCTCCTCCAACAACCATGTGTTGGATTAAACTCCAACTTAACACACAGCTAACTCTCCAAATATTCAAGAAACCTAATCTCACATCTTGTATAAATAGATGCAGTGCTGTTGATAAATCATTTAATTGAATTTTTGAGAAATACTAAAACTTTATTCTCAACTTGGTACCACAAAAATCTGAGAGGACAATGTGCTGATCAAACTTTTATTCTTAATAAGACATCAGTTTTCTAGCTCTAATACTGCCAATGTACCACAAAAAAAACTTATCATACAAAAGTAGGAGGACTATGGCATAAACGGAAAGACGAAAGATCGTGTGCGAAAAAGAGTTAAGATGAGAAGCGTAAGGGATTTGGATTTTGGACCCTTGATCACTTTTAATCTCATGCTCACCCATGAATTACGCTTTAGAAGAGAAATGATCCGGTGCATGTCATTAGTGTTGATCTTCAATTAGGACTGATCCAAGGGTGGAGATCCCTTCTTACCCTTCTCATCATAACTTTCATTCTCATCGGAACCCAACCCTAAGTGGAAATGTGCCAGGAACAAGATCTTTGTAATAAATGAAAGAAGAGAAACCCAAAATGCAAGGGTGTAGAAATTTGTCATGTGACAATATATTGATATAGTTTTCGTCCCTTTCTTTTTCTTCATCATTAATTCACCTTTAAAGATCTGGTAAAGTCACATTGGATACATATAGGCCCTCACCATGCTCATGTTTGTTTTCTTTATGTTATTGATTCAAAACAAAATCTAAAAACCTCTCTGACTCTTACATACCTGAATCTGGAAGTATCTTAAATCATGAGATATCTGCAAAACGAAAAATGAGCAATCTGAGTATTCGAGTACAAATTTTGAAGGCTAAATATTCCCGTAAAGATTATAGTAAAAATTACATTCCGGGCAGCATCTCCATATATCTCACATAGTAATGCCATTGTCAACGCTTTCCTCCCTGACCCTTGAGGTCCCTTGAAAAGAATATGTGGAAATATGTCCTGGGATGCCTAGAATACAACATAATAAGAATCTTAAAAACCAAATTCGCATAAAAAAAAAGAACAACAGTGTTACAATCACAACACAATGCATAATCTGTGCAATTTCATTGAGAAAGTAGAGATATTTACCAGTTGTTTAAGTTGCAGGGCTTCTTGTTTGTGGCAAGTGAACCCGTTCAATGAAGAAGGTTGATGCTTATCTGCCCAGAATTGTCTAATTCTCTCGACTACGAAAGCCTTCTCAATGAAAGAAGCTTCGTCAAACGCTCTCTCTCTTTCCGGAGACTTCTTGGTGATACGGCAAGGTCCTTTCCCAATGCACGAAAACCATGCATCTGTCTGGCTTTTCCGCCTATTTGCGGTGAACTTCCACGAGCTCCCAGTTGATTTCGCACTCGCATCACTTAGATTGCTACTTTGCCTACTTACACACGGAGCTCGAGATGATAGTTGTGGGCGTTAAAAGATTGCTAGGAGAAATAGCCGTGGTATTATAACTAGGAACGGCATTCGATTTATAACGATGGTTGGGATCATGTTTCTTTTCTAAGAACCGTTTGGTCTTCGGGCTAAGTCGGCTTTCCGGACCACCGTTCTTAACCTTCTGCTTCGAGACGGCTGCATAGTCTCGAGAAAAGAAAATATCGCCACCTGGAAGGGAATCCGTGCTATCGAAAACCGGAGTGTGTTTCGCTGGACTCTTGGCCAGTTTCGCGTTTGCAACCATCTCGTTAATCTCACCCACAGAAGGGGCGTTCTTAGCGTTACCGTCCTTGTCCTTTCGTGGGGTGACGCTTCTCCGCAACGGAGGTGTCCTGCTCCTTTCCTCTCTCCGTTTCACCCTATGATCGTATTTCGTCTGTTGCTGATCCTTGTCCCTCGTTCTTAGTCTAGGTGCCGACAATGTTCTACCGTAATTCAGCTTCTCAATTTCTCGATAACTTTCGGTGTTGGGCTGGCTGTGTTTTTGCTTATTGTAAGAGCCGAAAGCTTCATCGGTTTCCAACATATCATCATTCCCTCTTGCGGATGTGAACGGTGCAAAGTGCCTCCTACGTTCAGACTTGGAAAATGGGCTGATATTCCTTCCAGGTGGAAGCGGGAGCGGACCAAGAGTTGGCGATCGGGAATTCCCATCGTCTCTTCGTGGCTTATACGGAGATTTGCTGTGTCTCCTCGCCGGTGGCACCCCTTCCGGATCGAACTTCGAAGAGTGTCTCCTGGTTAGTCTTAACGTGTTCACGTTCCTAGTATCCTCCAAACTCATCTTCGGCACTCCAGAACCCAATTCTACACTCTTTCTATTCAACTCACGCCACGGAGCTTCTTGCCATTCATTCTCCGTATCAGACGGGTCATACCCACTTCGACCCTGCTTACCGACCGATGAAGAATGCTTCTGCAACCCTCTGCTATATGGTACAGGGTTCTCCATATCAAGACACCCAATAAGCTAAACCCCCACAAATTCTACAACGCGGTCGAAACAAAGACAAAAGTTAAAAAAAAAGCATAATCTGGTTGAGGAATTTTATCAAACACTTGGTGGGCAACAAAAACAAACGGAGAAAGCAAACAACAAACAATGAGGCATTGAAACAGTAATGGGTTCTAGATTTTGATCCCAAAAGATATCCTCTGGAATGATACAAATACCGATGGCTGGAGTCGAAAAATCGACGTACACAAAGCATGGGCATCGTTGAAGACAATGTGGGATTGCCACAAGATTCACGCTTACAGTTAAAAAACCAGTGAATATAGAATCAGCCACAATGCTGCCGTTTACAAGGTAAAGAAAGCATACATAAAACAACTGAATAGTGTTTATATCAATATATATGGTGTCTGTCTGTCTATAGCTGTTTAGAAAAGGTACCTTCAAGAAATTGTATTCAGACATCATCGATGGCGCCAAACTTTGGCAACAGTTTTAGTGAAAAATTTTCTAGTTTTCTAACAAAAAGGTTTTTAAAGTTTTTATAGAAAATTGAAAATAAAAAACTTAACTTCATTTTTTGAAAACGTCTTTTAGAAAAATGAAAAACAGTTTTCCACACCCGAACATAGCCTTAACTATTGTCTTTTGGCTTTTCTCTCTTAAATAACTCTACCTTTTAACCTAAACACTTTTAACTTGACTTTTACTACTAATTCAAACATTTTTTTAAAAACTCATTTTATCACTATTATAAATAAATAAACATTTTGACCAAAAACACTTTGCATCTGCCCCTAACCCGAGCCCAATAGATCACAAAAGGATATCTATTTTCATACCCGAAGCAGCATCAAGGACAATCATGTATGACATTTCCTGCTCATAGTTCAACTCAATTAATTTTTTTTCATTTTATGGAATATACTTGACTTCAAAAGAGAAATTGATTAACCCTAATGGGGCAACTTACCGATTAAGACTTGTAGAAGGTGTAACAACCAATCCAAGTTCGAATCCGGGGGTGAACAACTAAGGGCCGCTGAGTATTAATCTCAGAGAAGCATGTTTAGCTCTTGGTAAAAATTGCCAAGGATGTAGTCTGGCAAAAGTCCAGATGAACCTTCCAAAAAAAGAAAGAAATTGATTAATGTAAGAATCATGAGAATTTGCTAGCAACTTTTGAATGTATATCAAGATGAGATCCATTTGATCAATCAATGTATCAAACATGATTCATGAGTAGGTTTGAGATATTAAATGATGAATGGTTTAAGTGTCTTTCCCATGTTAACTAAATTGCTTACACAATTGTGGCTTCACTTAATATATGTATATTGTTTGTGTGTATATATAAATATATAAAAACCCCAATCTACCCTTGGAGTTTCAAATTTATTCAATAATAAACTCTTACTTTTTAACAATCTTCAAAATTGCCATTGTCTTCATGTCCATAGATTATAACCAATAAATGGCTTAGATCGGTTTTCATAATTCACAATCTCTTTATGGTTCTCACTTGATTATCATCATATATATAGCTAAAAGTTTGAATGAGAAGTAGAGAAGTGATCCTAGCCCTTCATATGGCTAAGATCAAAATTGACTGATCAAGAGTTGCGGCTTTGACTGGTAAAAATTTACGATTGTGCCAAAAATTGAGGGGTTATTTCGTAACTTTTATAAATAGGTGGAGAACGAGTTCATATATAAACCATATAACATATGTGAACCAATGTAATTCATATTTTAACTATTTCTAACTCATTCATATATGAACCTCTATAATTCACATATTAATTATTTTTCACTGATTCATAAATGAATTATATGTTCATATGTAAACTTGGGTAATTCACATATTAACTATCTTAACTGATTCACATATGTACTAATTAATTGATTCACACATGAAACCAGTAGGTTCATATGTGAACATATAATTCATATATCAATCACGAGTTCATCTCAAAAACCTCTGCAGAGTAGGATCATGGCCCCATGCCTCTCTCTATAATAGACAACTTGTAATTTTAACAAAATCGTATATATTAATCAACTATATACATTAGTATAGTAGATGATAAATTACCATGTGATCCTGATGTTGTGTGGTAGGAATAGATCTTTTAGTATGACTGGATGCCATCCCCTCATACTAGGTGGCATAATTGGCCGTTTTGGCCCTATAACAATACCTAAATGTGTCGGCGTTCCGTATTTGTTAAAACAACATATAAATCAATATAAAAACTAGTATAACCCGATACAAAGATTCAAAGAAAGTCAAACCATAGGTTTAAATCAAAGAAATTAGTTTTGGATGACTTAAGACTCTACATGTAAATATTTTGACTATTTGAAAGTCAAACCATAGGTGTGAACGAATAGAAGTCTACTATATGACTTAAAAACACTACGTGGAATCGCTTGGCTACATGAAAGTCAAATCGTAAGCTTAGAGGAGTTTTGAATAACTTTGAAACTCTAACCGTAATAGTTTGAAACTATATGACTTAAAAACACTACGTGGAATCGCTTGGCTACATGAAAGTCAAATCGTAAGCTTAGAGGAGTTTTGAATAACTTTGAAACTCTAACCGTAATAGTTTGATTATTTGAAAGTCAAATTGTAAGTTTAATCAAAAGAAGGGTGTTTTGGATGATTTTAAAATCCTACATGTAATGGTTTGACTATCTGAAAGTTAACTTGTTGGTGTGAATGAAGTTAGAAGTCTATGAACGACTTGAAAGCACTACATGTAATGACTTAGCTACTTGAAAGTTAAACCATCGGTCTAGAGGAGTTTTGGATGACTTTAAAACTCTAAGTGATATAGTTTGACTATTTGAAAGTCAAGCCATAGGTTCTAATCAAATAGATGTGTTTTGGAATGAAAGAAATGAGTTTAAAACACAAACATATGTTTTTAAAAAATTTGGAGGCATGATGACTAGAAAATGAATATTTCCATATATCAATCTAATGTTTGCCCAACAATTGACAACCTAACTACAAATAAATAAATATAATCAAGCTTAATGTTTTTACGACAATTGACAACTCAACTAATTAAATTATCACAAGGCTTAAATTACATAATAAAGTTGAAGAAAATTATTAACAACAATAGAATGTATGAAAGTCATATATAACGAAAAGAAACCAAACCTAGTTTCAAATTGGGAACATCCAAATGGAACTTAGTTTTAATTTCCTTATCTCAAACTCAAATTTAATCATAAAAGAAAGTAGGTGAATCCATATACATACCCATAATCACTAAGAGCATCCACAATGGAGGTTCTTCGTGAAATTCTTTATGGGGTTTCTACAAGAACCTTCACTGTGAGACAGATGTTCTTGTCTAGTCACAGGTTCTTACTGGAACCTAGGTGCTTGAACAAGAACCCAGGTTCTTGTAATAGTTTCCTTTTCTGTTATATAATCATTTACATAAATAAAAATTATATTATAAATAAGAAAATGAAAGTGAGGTTTTTGAAAGAATCTCCATTGTAGAGTTTTAAGGAGGTTCTTAATTTATTGAGATAACAATGATGTGGCATGAAAAAATATGGTAAGTAAGGTTCTTGAAGTTTCCTTTTCTAACTATCAGAGTCTTCGCTAACTTCTTCAGTCTTGACTTGTATTGGAACAGGAGTGTCACTGGAGGCGATTCTATGATCGAGTATAGCTCTGACAGTGCGAATGATCTCTTTATTATCTTGGTTTGTCTTGTCCTTTTGAGCAGTGAAGAGAACTGAAACCAAGTGTTCATATGGTGCTTTGTGTAGCTCGTTGAAACGCTGAAAGCGTAGGATCTTGGAGTTGTCGCTCACACAAATACCATGAACAGGTTCTCTGATGACTTGTCCTTCAGAGAGAGAAACTCCTGGAGGGAGTGAAAGATCAAGCATCGAGAGGTCCAGTGGCTTGACAACCATCCTGGGCATGCAAGGAGTTGGTCTCCTTGTTGAAGCACTCGCTGATCATCGAACAGGAGGCTGAGGCAGTGCTGAAGAAGGTTGGAGAAGGTCATCAGGAATTTCGGTTGTTCTTCTGATGCGTGCAATAAGTTGATTAATAACTTCTTCTACTTCAGCCCGATAGTTTCTGTTGGCTTTGGGAAGTAGGCTTCTGATTTCATTCCACTCTGACAAGTTGTATCTTTCCAACTTGTCAAGAGTGTGTTGCACATCCTTGACTCCTGAGCGTTTGACGGTGATCCATGTTTTTGCTCTTTTGCCGCGTGTTCGGCTGAGATGGATTCCAGAGATAGCAGCACCATGTTTTCTGAGGTGTAGGCGGTCTCGGCACCAGTCAAGCTCTGAGTTTACTTCTTCAGTCTGTTCCTCAGCGTTTCTGTTGAAGACCTTCAGCGCGGCCTTCTGTGCTAGAACAGGATCAACACTTATTTCAGTATCTTCATCAACAAAATCCGATGCAAGCCTTCGAGCGGCTTGAGCAGAGAGGAAAGCTTCCTTCTGCCTTTTATTATGCTTCTCCTGAGCCTGTACAGCATTGTTGTATTCCTCCTGTGATAGATAGGCGAACTCGGAGTCCCAAGAGGTACGAAGAGGAATTTTTACTCTTGTACTCTCGAGTCGCTCTATCACGGCGTCTAAACGCCCATCCCTGTTGACAGTAGCAGAGTTGTCAGGGTAATTCTCACCTTCAGATCTAGGAGAATTAGAGGGAGGAGATCTGGGAGAAGAAGCAGGGGTAGAAAAATCATCAGAGATGAATTCATCATTTGATGATAGGCAAATGGTTTCAGGAGGGGCTCTGATTTCAGGGGTTCTAGAAGAAGAAGCTTCAGGGTTAAAGCGGGTTGGTTTAGAGGGAATGGATTCAGGGTTTAGAGGGGTTACTCTGAAAGTCATTCTGCTTAGTTCGGCTCGTGTCTGTTCTGATGGACTATTCTCCATAAGGCGAACAATCTCACCAGTGACAGAACCAAAGTTCACGTCCTGAAATTCAGAGTCGTCTTGGGTTTCAGGTTCAGGGGTTGGTGAAGGTGTAGGTTGAGGAGTTGGTTCAGGGGTAGGTTGTTTGGGTGGTTGGTAGATAACCATTTGTAGGTTGTTAGTGGGTGAGTCTTCAGAGGAGGTGTCGAGGGTGATGGTTTCAGGTGTAGGCTTAGATTTAAGAAGGGTGGAGATAGGTTGGTTATCAGAAGATGAGAGAGAGGATGGTAGGAATAACGTACCAGGTGCACCGGGGTTCTCCCCTTGAGAGTGTGCAGGCCCTGGAGTGGGCGTTGATGTGGGAACCTTCTCGACGAAGAAGGTGTCGTCGTCTTCATCATCATCATCATCTTCATCATCATCATCCTCGTTCGTTCCCCTTGTTCATTGGTTCTCCAGTTGGTGGAGGGGGAATAAACGGAATGGTCTCTCTGGGGCTGTCTCTCCCCCTCAACAGGTGCCTGTTGTAAGGCGGCTGTTGAAACACTCCGCTGGAGGAGAGAGGCCATGTTGGCGTTGAGCTTCCTGGTGATGAAGGAAGATGAGAGCAGGGACTGTAGAAGTTCCCTATCAGCCGTAGTGAACGACGTCGGTGGAGGAGGAGCAGTGGCGAGTGTGTTGACTGCAGTGGCAAGCTCAGCCACTTTCTCCTGTAGGGCTCTAAGGCCATTCTCCTGTGCATCCAACCTCTGCACCACAAGTTGTTGGAAGTTGGTGGTGGAGGTGGAGTTGTTGTTGACCGTTGTGGAGAGAGCGGGCAGCGCCGTGGCCTTCAGGTCGTCAACAAACGCCGGAAGGGAGGAAGAAGAGGTAGCCACCTGAGAGACCTTGTCATGGATCGCATCCAGACAGGGTATGGTGATGGTGACACCAGTAGGAGCAGGGGCGGCGGCGGCAGCAGCAGTAGCAGAGGCTGCGGCGGCTGCGGCGGCTTCGGCGGCAGTGGCAGCGGCCTTGGCAGCTGCTAGCTCAAGCTCCATGGCCTGAAGCTGGGCCTTGTGAGCTTCCTCCTGCAGTTGCAGTGCTGAGCGAGCATCCTGCAACTGTCGTTCAGCGGACTGACGACGAAGCTCAGCTGCGTTCAGCTGACGGTCGGCGTCCGTGAAGATGAAATCGTTGAAGGGGTCATCCTGATGGAGTTGGGAATGCCCTTCAACGACTGCTCCTAAAGAACCTGTAAAAAGAGTAGCTAAGTGAGCACTAGAAGACTCAATAGCTTTCATAGAAGAAGAAACGGCAATAATTTGCTTAAAAGTATTACCCGAGGCTAGGAGGGTATCAGAACGATTACCCTCCAGATTCTCTGAGTGTTCGAGATGAACAACCTCAGGTTCTTGTTGAACAGGAGCAGTGATAGGAGTATCTGCAGGTGAAGAAGTTTTAGATAAAGGAGATGGTTTATTAAAAAGTTGAGGCAGGGTAATATAATATTTCTTACCAGCTGGAGCCTTCTTTTTCTTTAGCGCCTTGGATTTGGCGTGTTTGGGCTGAGGTGGAGGAGAGGAGCCAGAGGGAGGAGGGCGCTTCAGAGGCGCCGAAGAAGTTGTTGCAGCTGGGGAAGTCAGTATAGGGTTAGCTACTGACATAGCATGCATAGAAAGAGAAGAAGATGGTTTGGATGAGAAAAGAAAGGACATACCTTGAGCAGGAGCAGAGATGGGTTGCTCTTCTGCGTCTGGTTGTGGTTCAGGGACAACCAGGACAGCAGATAGAGGGACATCATCAGATTTCGGAGAAACCTGGTCCAGAAACTTCACGCCTAAGGCGTAGTTGTTGAAGTTTCCCTCCGTTGGGTAGTTGGTACCCATGTGCAGTGCCAGGACTGCAGAGAAGAACCTGGTGTAGGGAACGTTGGTCACCCTGGTTCTGGTCTTGATCTTCTTGACCATGTCGTCCCAGATGCAGCGGACATAGTCAAACTTGCGATTTTTGATCGCAGAGTAGACCATGTTCTGAATCACCGTGGGGAATTGCTCCGTGCTCCCCGTCTTTCCTGTCAGACAGAGACCAAACGTGTTCCATATGTAATAGAACGTAGCGTTTAGGCCCGTCTTGTGGACAGTGGCAGCAGTCTTCACCAGATCATGGCCTTCCTTCACAGGCCAGTTGTAGCCAATGGCATCCAGGAGCTCGATGACGTCGTCAGAGGAAGGAGAAGAAGGAAATTTCTGCTTCTTGGGGAAGTTGAGGACGTTCCTCAGGGTTCCAATGCCGAACGAAATACTGTCGTCCTTGATCTGGAACTTAATTACTTCGTGCATCTTGCCCTTGGAGTTTCTTTCTTGGGCCGTGGTAGCAGTGGACCACAATTGCAGGAGTAGAGGTTTGTTGGGCGCAGGATTGATAGTGAAAGCCGTCTTCAGGGGACATGAGAGAAGGAAGTCCCTGGCAGGCTTCAGATACGCCTTGTTTGCTGGGAGGTCAAATTGCCCAATCAGATTGTTGGGTTTGAACTGCAAGTCGTGCTGGGGGATGACTATTGGAAGGTTTCCAGTGGCAGTCATCAAGGTTGTTGCCTCAGAGGAGAGCTGAGCGTCCAAAGATGTAGAAGTAGTAGCAGCCATTCTGTTTAAACACAAAAACAACATATGTGGATGATTAAAGATCCAAAATATGCATTTTTCTTCACTTTTCAATGAACACAGAATATGTTCATAAAAGTGGTGAAATCCTTTATACTTGGAATGGATTAGATACCAAAATACACAAAAGGAATGTGTTTTGGTATTAAAAAGAACTTCTATTTTGATGAATAGATATCAAAATAAGAGTTTATGATTGTTCTTAAAAGAAATAAGAAAAACCATATAAACGGTTTTAACAAAGATCTTAGAAGATTTTGGGAAAACTAAGATCAAACGAACTGATCTTAGGGTTTTTGGAAAAACGTTTAACAAATAAGTTGTTTAGATGAAGAATACCAACTTAAAATGTGGAAAGAACAAGAGTAAAGAAACACTTACGATGATCTTGTTAACAAAAGTGGTGAGTGTGTTCTTGGTGTTCTTGAGAGAAAACCGTTCTTGCTTTTTCTTGCTTGAGTTCTTAGAGAGAATTATGTGAGCGTAAAGAGTGTAATGGATTACGAGTGAGGTTTTTATACCTCGTGGTAGGAGAGAGAAAAGGGCGGCTAAATTCAAACGTAATGATGAAAAAAGAAAGTTCTACGCGCGTTCACGCGCCTGACACACGTCGTGGGGAACAGGAAACGTCCCATTACGTGTCAGTGTAGATGAAAAGTTTGTTTTATTTGAAAAGATAAAAACCACCTTTTCACGGGATAATTCCATTTTGATGAAAGATTTGTTTTCTTGGAATTGGAGTACTTATCAGATAAGTACTGTTTTGGGAAAATCCTCTTATCACATTTAATGCGATAAGGTTTCAGGAGCAGAGGTACTTACCTGAGAATCATCAGTATTCGGATGTTGAACAAAGATTTTGTAAGTACTGAATAGAGTCATCCTCTGATGAGAGTTTGTTCAGGAGTTGTTAAGTAAAGAGTCCTAAGAATAGTTATTCTATAGGATTTAACAACTGTTTGTCCTGATAAACTTCAATCATCAGGATTTAACATCCCAAGTTCACTAATGAGCATATTAAAACGCGTCACATCCAGTGGTTTGGTAAAGAGGTCAGCAAGCTGATATTCAGTAGGGACAAAATGGAGTTCAATATCACCATTCATCACATGATCCCTGATGAAGTGATATCTCACTTCAATGTGCTTTCTCTTGGAGTGTAAGACAGGATTGTTGGCGATGGCTATCGCTGAAGTGTTGTCACAGTAGATAGGAATTTTAGAAAGTTGTATGTCATAGTCCTGAAGTTGATTTCTCAGCCACAGGACTTGAGCACAACAGATTCCTGCTGCAACATATTCAGCCTCAGCAGTTGATGTGGACACAGAGTTCTGTTTCTTGCTAGTCCAACTCACCAACTTGCCACCTAGCAGGTGACACCCACCAGTGGTGCTTTTCCTGTCAATCTTACATCCTGCAAAGTCACTATCAGAATATGCAGTTAGATCGAACCCTGAGTCCTTGGAGTACCAAAGACCCAGATTAGGAGTTCCCTTCAGATATCTGAAGATCCGCTTTACAGCGGTCAGATGGGATTCTTTGGGTTCAGCCTGATAACGAGCACATAAACATGTAGAATACATGATATCAGGGCGACTAGCTGTGAGATACAGCAGAGAGCCGATCATTCCTCTATAGAGAGTCACATCAACAGGTTTCCCTTTGGAATCCTTGTCAAGTGACAGAGGAGGAGCCATTGGAGTCTTCATCGGTGTACAGGATGTGAGATCAAATTTCTTCAGCATCTCATGTACATATTTACCTTGATTGATAAAGATTCCCTTTTCAGATTGCTTGATCTGAAGTCCTAAAAAGAATGTTAGTTCACCCATCATAGACATTTTATATTCAGATTTCATGAGCAACTCAAACTTTTCACAGAGTTTGGGATTTGTGGATCCAAAGATAATGTCATCGACATATATCTGGACAAGAAGGATATGCTTAGGATATTTCTTTAGAAATAAGGTGCTATCGATCTTTCCACGAACAAAACCTTTAGAGAAAAGAAAGGTTGAGAGGGTATCATACCAGGCACGAGGAGCCTGTTTTAACCCATAGAGAGTCTTGTTTAACTTGTAGACGTGATTAGGGAACATAGGATCTACAAAGCCAGGAGGCTGAGCCACATAGACTTCTTCATTAAGTTTTCCATTCAGAAAGGCATTTTTGATGTCCATCTGATAAACCTTGAAGTTCATATGTGCTGCAAAGGCTAGGAAAAGTCGAATTGCTTCGAGCCTAGCCACAGGAGCAAAGGTTTCATCGTAATCAATGCCCTCTTCCTGCCTGTATCCCTGAGCCACAAGGCGAGCCTTGTTTCGAATAATCGTACCAATCTCATCAAGTTTATTTCAAAAAATCCACTTGGAACCAATGATAGTACGTTTTCGAGGCCTAGGGACGAGAAGCCAGACATTGTTTCTGATGAACTCTGCTAGCTCTTCCTGCATGGCTGAGACCCAGGCAGGATCACTCAAAGCATCATCTATTTCTTTAGGTTCATTTTCAGAGATGAAATTAACATAAAGACAGACGTTACCAGATTGGCGTCGAGTTTTAATGCCAGAGGAGGGATTACCAAGAACTTGATCAACGGGATGATCCTTGGTCCATCGAATAGTAGGTGGCTGATACACCTGTTTTGAAGTGGAAGCTTCATTTACTGATGGATCAGGGAGAAGATTAGTGGGAGTAGGCTCACTAACAGTGGTTTGAGAAAAGTCTTCACTGTTAGTGGGTTGATCAGGTTCAGATGGTGTGATTTGGGTAATTGGAGTGGCATTTATCAGAGGTGGAATGTGTATATCAGTGGGTGGTATTGGAGGATCTTCTTCAAAACCATCAGGAAGGTTTTGAGGAGTTGGATCAACAATGGGAGGTTCAGGGACTTGAAAGAAAGAGTCAGCCCACTGATTTATTTCAGAGTTTTCATGAGGGTGAGGGAAAGTAGGACCCGATTCATCAAACTTGACATGAATCGTTTCCTCTATGGCTTGTCTTCGTTTGTTGAACACACGGTAGGTTTTAGAGATAGAGGAGTATCCAAGGAAGATTCCATCATCAGACTTGGAATCGAACTTTCCAAGGTTATCTTTGTTGTTCAGGATGTAGCATACACAACCAAAGATATGGAGATGTTCGATAGAGGGTTTCCTGTTACGAAAGAGTTCGTAAGGAGTTCTTCTGAAGCGCTTTACTATCAGTGATCTGTTCTGAGTATAGCAAGCTGTGTTAACAGCTTCTGCCCAGAATTGAGTGGCAAGATTGGCTTCACTCAACATAGATCGTGCAGCTTCAATCAGGGTTCTGTTTCATCTTTCAGCAACGCCATTTTGCTGAGGAGTTCTTACAGATGAGAAGTTCTGAGAGATACCTTTCTGATCGAAGAAAGTTTCCAGGGTACTGTTTTTGAATTCAGTTCCGTGGTCACTCCTGATTGATCGAACAGTAAGGTTGTTGAGTCTTTCCATCTTCCTGACGAACAGAATGATTTCTTCAGGAGCATCACTCTTGGATCGAAGAAAGAACACCCAAGTATATCTGGAATATTCATCAACGATTACCAGAGTATATTTCTTTCCAGCAATGGATTGGACGTTAACTGGTCCAAAGAGATCCATGTGGAGAAGTTGTAGAGGAGAGCTGATGGAGGAAATCTGCTTGGACTTGAAACTAGCCCTGGTCTATTTTCCTTTCTCACATGCTGAACAAAGAGATACCTTTGTATAGCGAAAGTCAGGAAGACCAATGACAAGATTGTTGATGCAGAGTTGATTCAGCGTCTTGAAGTTGAGATGAGAAAGACGCTTGTGCCAAAGCCAATTTGTATCAGAGGAAGCACGAGATACAAAGCAGAAGTTGTCAGTGGAAGTATTCATGTTGATGATGTAGATATCAGCATGTCTCACTCCAGTGAGAATAACTTCCTTCCTTCTGTTTTTGACTTTGCACTTCTTCTTTGAGAAGGAGACTTTGTGATTCTTATCACACAGTTGACTGATGCTCAGAAGATTATGCATCAGGCCTTCAACATAAGCAACTCTTTTGAACGTAGTTACTCCGTTGGTCAGTGTGCCATACCCTCGGGTTTGGCCTTTACCGTTTCCACCAAAGGTCACAGCAGGACCTCTTTCTTCACGGTAGTTAGAGAGGACAGATTTAGAACCAGTCATATGTCGAGAGCATCCACTGTCCAGGTACCAGATGCCCTTATCCTGTAAAATTTAGAGTTTAAGTTTTTCTTGGTACCCATAGAACTATGGATCCAGAAGTATCAGTAGGACTGGTGGAGTCAGTGGCAGCCTTAACTGAGTTGTCAGTTCTTGAGGCTGGAGTCTTAACTGAAGAGACAGTCTTGACAACCTTCTTTCCTTTGACTGAATTATCAGTTTTAGGATTTTTCTTTACCTTAGCTGATTTTTCAGCTTTGGTAGCATCAGGACACTTACTCGCAATATGGTCATTTAATCCACAGTGATAACATTTGCGATATTGAAAGCGTTTAGTGGAGTCCAGGAAGTCTTTGAACTTCAAATGAGCAGGACCAGCACCAAGTATGCCTTTAGCATTGGACAGAGGAGGAATTGGTTTCTTCTCCTGAGTCTTTTGCTTCAGGTCAATCTTCAGTCTGGGAACAGGATTTTGGGAGAAAGATTTTGATCCTGAGACTGAAGGACCACCACCCAGAACTTTGTTCTTGGGTTTAGGACTCTTGGTCTTTGAAGGTGTTACAGTTTTGGATTTTTCCTTGACTGTGTTCTTTTTGCTCTTAGGAGCACCTTCAGAGTGTGTGTTAGAAGAAGAAGGGAAGTTTTCAGGAGCATTAGGATCAGGGATAGAAGAAACAAATTTTCCAAATTTGAGCATGGAACAATCAGATTTAGTTCCTCCACGAGTGTATCCAAGACCCCTTTTGTTTTTAACATTTCTTCCTGAGGCTAATATTTCATCAACCTTTTCAGAGGCGTCACTCCATCCTTTGATGGTGACTTTTTCAACATTTAACTCAGCCAGAGCTCTTTCTTTAGCAGCAAGAGCAGTTTCTCTTTCAATACAAAGAGTTTTATTAACAGTGACCTGGTCTCTATAGTTTTCTTCCAGAATAGTAAGTTGTTTTATCTTTTCTTGGCATTCTCTGAGTTGATCACGAAGATCAATGTTCATTTTCTCAGCAGAGGTTTTACCATTCAGGGCTTTGTAGAGATCAAGAGTAACCAGGTCTAGCTGAGTTAAGCTTTCAAGAGGGACAAGAGGAATAGGTACCTGACTGGGAGAATCAGTCGCAGAGGTGGAAGCTTCAGGAGTTGTGGAAGAAGAAGCTCCAGGAGCCTAAGTAGGAATCTCTTCAGGGACCTCTTCTATCTTAGCCATGAGAGCTAAGGTAGGTTCCTCAATAATGGCCATCAGTGCCACTTGAGTATCTTCCTCATCAGATGAGACATCATCCCAATCGCAGTCTTCTGCGATAAGACCTTTACCCTTGCGCTGAATTTTCATCTTTTTGTACTTTTCTTCAGGCGCTGGTATTTGGGGTTCTTAGAAGAAGATTTGGCAGAGGAGGGAGCAAACTGACTTTTCCTGTACCTGCAATCATTAGCAAAGTGTCCTTTGCCCTGACAGTTGTAGCAGATAGCAGTAGCCTTATCAACAGGGTCTGATTTAGGCTTGTCAGTAATAGTAAGATGTTTCTTTTTGTGGAAGTTTCCCTTTTTGGCAAACTTCTTGAAAGATCTAGTTAATAAAGCAAGAGATTCATTGAATTCAGGATCTTCTGACATGTCAGAGTCAGAGGATTCTAATTCAGTAATAGTTACTGAAGAAGGAGTAGCAACAGTGAGAACTGAATCAGAAACCAATGCAACAGAGTTACTTTTGGTATCTTTAGAATCTCTTATGAGATTCTTTTTCAGTTTCTTCTGTTATTCACGGTTAAGAAGAATACCGTACAACTCACTTAGTGTGAGTGTCTTTATGTCTTTTGACATAGTTAAGCAGGAGGTGTATATTTCCCAATGTTCAGGAAGAGCTTCCATGAACTTGGTAACCACCTCAGAGTTAGAGTAGGTAGTACCGATAGTCTTCAGATCAATCAGAAGACAGTTGAATCTCTGATGTAGCTGGGAGAGAGTTTCATCCTTCTGATGAATAAAGCTTTCATACTGACGAACCAAGAAAATCTTTCTTGATTCCATGAGAACAGCAGTACCTTCATATTGAACACAGAGAGTGTCCCATATTTCTTTAGCAGATCGAAGGTGGCAGACAGAATGGAATACATCGTCAGGAAGTGACATGGCGATGAGAGACCTAGCCTTAGTGTCAATGTTGACCAGGCGTCTATCTTCATCATTCCAGTCAGTCACAGGCTTTACCAGCTCCCTTTCAGGTATGGCTGGTTGGCCAGCTGCAGCAGGAATGGGGTGGACTGTTTGTGTAGGCACATGTGGTCCATTTTCCAGAAAGTATGGAATCTGGGGATCAGAACCAGAGAGGAAAAGTTCCATCCTGGTTTTCCAAAGAGAGAAGTTGTCTTTGTTAAACCTAGGAGGCTTTCCAGCAGAGCCGGTATCAAAGTAGTTATCCTTAGCTTGAAGAGCCATGGATTAGGAGAGAGAATCACAAGATTTTTCTTAAGAGAAGAAAATGAGAGCTTGTATCTGCTCTGATACCACTTGTTGGTCCCAATGAGGTGACCTTCAAGCAAGGATAGTGTTTGGGATTATAGAGGGGGGGGGGGGGGTTGAATATAATCACACAAAATTTCACTTTTAAATTCTTGTTGTATTAACAATATGAATTTACAGATTGTTGCGGAAATAGAAAAGACAATTAGTCTAAACTAAACAATCTAAGTTCTTTCACTATGCACTAAAGTGAGAAGATGGAGAAAAGAAAGAAGATAGAGGGAATAAAGAAAGAAAGGATTAGGGTATTTTAGGTTGAAGAAGAAGTATGGAGAACATCTCTTCAAGTCCTATTTATACCCAATGCATTAAATGCATGCAGACTCACTTTTGTGTACGTGTCACAATGTAAGTGGTCCTTTGTACTATTTACTATAAACAATTACTCTTAGCATGGTGTGCAAAAGAGGAAGTGTGTAAACAGTTGCCTTGAGGTCTGATAAGTACGGAGGGAACAGTAAAGAGACTGTCCTTATGTACTTTTGTGTCAGTAAAGGCGGATAATCCTTTTGTGCATTAGACTAAGACATTACACTAATCCTTCAGGATACTGATCAGTGAGTAGAGTCCTGAAACTGATGTTGTTCAGGGTCACTTGTATCCTGATGAATCTTCAGGATGTCATACGATATTGAGCAGCCTGCTATCACTGAGTTCCGTCTTCAGATCACGAGCATGCTGTTCCTGTCATCAGCTAATTCTTCGACGTCGCTGATGATTCTTTGAGTATGATCTTGATGTCTTCAGGAGGTCTTCACTTCAGTGGACAGGATCAGTAGACTGCAGAACAGACTCGTTCGTCTCCTGATCCTGATGAAATGATAATGATCCTGAATCTTTACTGTGATTTTTGCTTTGATTTAGGGTTTTTTGATCTAAAATTTAGAGCTTGATTTAGGGTTTCTCTTTATCAATTCATAAATTGATAAGTCTTCTTCTAGTTCCAGTTCTTGTTTTTCTTAATCCTTAGTTTTTTGAATCTTGATGAACTTCTAAGATGAATCTGAGATGAAGTCTGAGATGGGTTTGTAGGTTTAATTAGATTTTGGAAAATTATGATTTAGGTGGTGGGTGGTGGTGGCAGCAATGGTGGGTGGTAGTGGTGGTAGCAGCAGCGGTGGGTGGTGGTGGGTGAGTGTGTGGGTGGTGGTTGTAGTGGTGGTGTTGTGTTGAGGAAGATGAAACATCAAATCAAAAGGAAAAAATAATAAAAATAAAAAAAACTATTTAAAAGACCAAAATACCCCTGCACTAAATCCATTTAACAGAAACATTTAACGGAGTTAGATGTTATGGACCCAGAGCGTTATAAAGTTTAAACCACAGGTACCAAATCCATAATTATTTTCAAAAAGGACCTAGAGTGTTAAAACCACCAAACCACATAGACCAAAAATGTAATTAACTCTTTATATTATTATAAATAAGATGTTTTAATTCTAATAAACATTACTTTGAATTTTGAAATCAAATTATAAATAAAATAACAACGAGGGGATTTGCCCGCGCTTCGCTGCGGGGAGTTTTGTTGATATTGTAAAGACCTGTAGTTGTGAACAATATTTTAAAGAAAGTTACCTATTAAGAGCCCGGGCTTCGCGCCGGGTTTTAAAATGTGATAGATTTGATCTTGAGTAGTAACATGGATTTATATGAAACATAAAGTTTGTACAAATGTTGTCATACGAAAGGTTTAATAAAGTTAATGCAAATATTTAAGAAATCAAAAAAATCAAAAAATTTAATTTTTGGAGATTTTAATAATAGTAACAATTACCATGAAATCAAAAAACTGTTCATGAACAGTAGCTACCGACAGTTTAACATATTTCAACCAATATACGATATATGAGTAAATGTAAAATGAACAGTAGCTACTGACGTAATTTGCTAATATTAGAACGTGTTTGTTTAACATGTTCCAACGAATATACGATATATGACTAAAACATAAAATAAAATATAGAAAACTAAAAGTATAAAATGAATAAATATTATAAGTTTAGGGGTTAAAATGTAGTTTCTAAAAATCGATTATAATGACGTAATTTGTTAAAATTAAAAACGTATTATTTTAAAATGTTCCAACCAATATACGATATATGAGTAAATCGTAAAACGAAAAGTAAAAAATATAAAGTGAATAAATATTCTAAGTTTATGAGCTAATATGTAAATTTAAAAATAGGTATAGAATTCAGGTCAGTTGGAGTGTATATATAGTATATAATAAAATAACTACATAAAAAATATTCAATATTAGGTTCATTTCGATCGTATCGACAATACGAATATAATGGCGTAATTTGCTAAAATTAAAACATATTTTTTTAACGTCTTTTAGCCAATACACGATATATGACTAAAACGTAAAATGAAATATTGAAAAGTAAAAGGTATAAAGTGAATAAACACTATAAGTTCTAAGTTCAGGGGCCTAATATGTAAGGTTAACTACATACAAAAATACTCAATATCAGGCTCATTTCAATCGTATCGACGATACGAATATAATGGCGTAATTTGTTAAAATTAAAACATATTTTTTTAACATATTTTAGCCAATACATCATATATGACTAAAACGTAAAATGAAATATTAAAAAGTCCAGGGGTAAATATGTAATATTGGGGATGGGTTGGAGATGGGTTTGGCTAGAGCAACACGCGGGTCATGGGGGCGGGTATGGGTTAAAAATGGAGAGAGGAGAAGGTGGGTTCGGGTCGGTTCTATCGGGTCGGGCAACGTTTGCAGGCGGGGCGCCTGCCTTTTGTATATATTAGATAATAAAGAAAATTGACAAATATAACTTTATAACAATTTAAAATTACATAATACTTGAAATTAAATAACATAAACTAATACATAAATTAAAAATACAACAAACTAATACATATTAAACAACACAAATTAAAACATATATTAGAAATTCCAATTGTTCTGTCCACTCGAATATAGGTGAAAGTTTTCATCCGCGTTTTGAGATCCTTCGACTTGCTCTTCAACTCCTCCCGATCCTTGATACTCTGATGCACGATATTGAGACCCTTGATATTGAGACCCTTGATATTGAGTACCTTGTCCAACTTCATTAGCACGAGCTTCTTCTACTCTTTTCCTTAATATTCTATTTTCTCATTTTCTAAATACTCAAGAACCGCAGGTTCAGATATGGAAGTTAGATCTGTAAAAACAATTTTATCCTCTACTGCCCTTTTTTTCAATTGCCATTCTTTCAGCTTGAATTTCATTTCGTCTAACAAGAGATTCATTAGTTTTGTCTATATTTTTGTTAATTTATTTTAACTAGTTTATCCGATTCTTTTTCAGATTGAAGATTTGATTTTGCTTTTTCACACCTATTGGTCTTTGAGTTAAAGTCATACCTTCATCGGTATTAAGATCCAACGAACTTATACTAGCAGGGCTCCCTGACGATGAACCAAGACCAGGAGAAGATGATTGATAAGGACTGTGACGTTGGTATCGAGGCATGTTAGGGACAGGCACAAATTTCTCACAGTCTTTCATGATGTTCCACACATGATCAAACTTGAACCCTTTTTACTGTACATTTTATCTAGTCCCAACATCTTTTTTGCTTGATCCAACTACAAAAAATACAAGTTATATATATATATATATAGAGGAAAGTTCAAATGTGAACTACTTTTTGGTTGTGAACGTGAGGACAACCGAGAGCGCGACACGTGGCGGATGACTAGGCGCCACGTCGTCTTTGAGTGTGGTCCCCCCCTTTAATTCAATGCCATCCCCATGAATCGCGCCTAGTCATCCGCCGTGGACTTGACGTGGCGCCTAGTCATCCGCCACGTGTCGCGCTCTCGGTTGTCCTCACGTTCACAACCAAAAAGTGGTTCACATTTGAACCCACCCCTATATATATATATATATAAATACATAAAACAAGGAATAATTTAGAGTAGACTCTAATTTTGGTCCTCGTGGTTTATCAAAATCTTTGAAAGTGGAACCTATGGTTTGGTAACTCTAAAAGTCGTCTCCGTGGTTTTCACTTTGCTTTGAAAATGGTCCTTCATCACTAACTCCGTTAATTTTTTCACTTAGTATCAGGAGCATTTTTGTCCATTTACCTTTCCTAATAATTAAACCCTTCAATCAAATAGCTTATTCTATCAAAGTAGTCGTATGAACCAAAATCGATCAAACCAAAATCGTCTTCCTCACCATGGATCAAACCTATAAACGCTTAAACCAGAGATTTATGATTTTTGATTTACAATCCCTTTGCCCAGCTTTGTGGATGAAACAAATATCTAAACCAACGTTTAATTTGGAGCCCAATTCATATAATCAAATCGATTAAAGTTTGAAATAGGGTTCACAATTCAGTTCAATTGCTAATTTAGGGAAGAATAATCGAATCAACATTTTGGGAAGTGAGGTATAAATCAAATCCCTGATCCCCATCAATTGAACCCATATGCACCAGAATTTCTTCATTTGTAACGACCTAAAACCAAATACCCAAAACGTAACACAAGACATAACCAAAACGAGTTTCATAAATAGACAGATTTATCATGCGTCGCAAGCCCAAAACCGGCTACTAGAAACTAATCTCAAAACCGAGAAAGTCAAAGTACGAAAACATAAACATCTCAAGGTTCGCTGCGGATGAAAGTACTAAACAACTGAGAATTATTGGAAAGATTTCTAAACTAGCTAGGCAACTCCTCTAGCTACCCGCAAGCTTTACCCTTGCCTTTGACTCCCTTCTTTATGGTGCACTTGCCTGAAAAAGGATTTTGAGTTTGAAAAGAAGATGGGTTAGACCAAAGGGTCTAGTGAGTTCTCATAAAACATTTAGTAAATACATAAGCATAATAAACAATTTAAAACACCAAGGTATAAGCTCATGACCCCCAATTCCATTTTGAGTTCATCATTCATGGTAGGAAATTCCCCCATCGCCTTCCCTTCGCGATGACATAATTAACCCACTCCAAAGGAGCACCCCTAAATCATAAAACAAGTTCATGATCTAGACAAACATCCTTCCCAAGAAGTCATACGACTTCAAGATACTCTACCATGAAGACTTACTCGGATACAAAGTTTATAAATCATGTTTGGTTTCCTCAAGTAATTCGCATCTCAAAACATAATGCCTTTGCAACCAATTCATGAGTAAAACAAGTTTCATAGCATGTAATCAATGTTTCACAATCATATAGTGATAGAGAACTCATCTGATGCACGACGACCAGCTAAACTCTCAAAATTGACTAAGTTGTCCAAACCGAAACCTGAATTTAACGTATAAATATGGTGTTAAAACTCATCTAAAACATCCTATATTCCTATAATAAAGCCCTTAGAATCCGGTGCGAAACGAAGAAAAACAAAAAGTTTTGGAAGAAAAATAGTAGCATGGGCGGGTTAGCCCGCGGCTTCAACCCGCGGCTAACCCGCGTAGGTACAAAATCAGCAAGCCGGCGGGTTGCCCGGCGACCTATACCCGCGCCCAAACCCGCGGATGAGCCTGAAACGGCTTCTGCGTGATTTTCAGCCCTTAGACCTCCATTTCCAAGATTTCCAAGGTTTCTAAACTCCAAATCATTCTCATAAAAGTTACCAACTAATCTAAATCAATTCCAAATCATTTTAATACCATCCATGATCCAATTTCTAAAGAAATTACTTGATCCCAACAAACCCAAAACTAAGAAAACCCATATAAAACCATCAAATGGGATTTTACCCAATCTTTTAAATTGCTCCTCCGTAACTCAAATCCAAAGAAGAGATTCACTAACAAAAGGGTTTAGAAATGAAATAAACACAAATTCCAAATATCTTCAACCCCCCAAATTAACAATTTAAACTTAATAGGTTAAGAGTTTAATAAAACTTTAGCAATGGAGAAGATGACCCAAAAGAATCTATAGAAGCTTTTAGAAGAAGAAGAGTAAGGAAGAATGAAACCATACCTCCTAATGATGATTTTCTTGAATCCTTTGCTAACCTCCAAAGCTTCAATCTCCCCAATTTCCTTTCATCTCAAAAATTTCTCCTCCAAAAGCTTTTTCCCCAAAAATGTAACCTCCACACTAACATAAAGAAAGCCCTAACTTCTCTATTGGGCTTTTTATTACCTAGAGGCCCACCTGAAAAATTCCACTAATAAGCCTTAGCCCACTATTAATCTAACAATAGAACAAAAGCTTAAACAAGGGTTGTTACAATACCTCCCCCTTAATAGAATTCCGTCTCCGGAATTCCATCTTCGAATAGAGACGGGTGTTTAGCCCACTATTAATCTAACAATAGAACAAAAGCTTAAACAAGGGTTGTTACAATACCTCCCCCTTAATAGAATTCCGTCCCCGGAATTCCATCTTCGAATAGGTTGCTTCCGGTCCTTTGTGGTAGCGCCACTGGACTTTCACAAGCAGTATCTCTTTGTTTCTTAACCTTCTGATTTTTCTATCCACAATTAGCTCGGGTAGCTCGATGAAATTCAATTTCTCATCCACTTGAATCTCTTGCAAGGGCACCGACATATCGACTTCCGCCAAACATTTCCTTAAGTTAGAAATGTGGAACGTACTATGTATGCCCCACAATTCTTCTGGTAGATCCAATTTATAAGCTACTTCCCCCACCCTCTCGATAATTGTAAATGGCCCTATGTAACGCAGACTCAATTTCCCTTTCTTTCCAAATCACATCACTCCTTTCCACGGGGACACTTTCAACATTACGGTGTCGCCGACTTCGAATTCTAAAGCTTTCCTCCTTTTGTCAGAGTAGCTCTTTTATCGGTCTTGTGCTACTTTCAATCTATCTCGGATTTGGGAAATCTTATCCGACGTAATTTGCACCAACTCCGGCCCCGCTAATTGCTTTTCCCCTACTTCGTTCCAACATAAGGGTGTCCGGCACTTCCTTCCATATAACACTTCATAAGGCGCCGCTTGAGGGCTCACTTGATAACTGTTGTTATAAGCGAACTCAATCAACGGAAAATGGCTTTCCCATGATCCACTAAAGTCAATCGCACACTCCCAGAGCATATCTTCTAATGTTTGTATCGTGCGCTCACTTTGACCGTCGGTTTGAGGATGGAACGTGGTGCTAAACTTCAACTCGGACCCCATTTCTCTATGAAAGCTCTTCCAAAATGACGATGTGAACCGACTGTCCCGGTCAAACATGATGGATAGGGGAATTCCATGTCGCATCACTATCTCACTAACATAGAGTTTCACCAACTTTTCCAAAGTATACGTCTCCTTGATTGGTAAAAAGTGCGCCCTTTTCGTGAGGCGGTCAACTATGACCCAAATAGCATCAAATCCTTTCGGTGTCCGGGGTAGCTTGGTTACAAAGTCCATGGTAATGTGATCCCATTTCCATTTTGGAACTTCCAATGGTTGAAGCTTCCCGTACGGTCGTTGATGTTCCGCTTTTACTTGCAAACACGTCAAACAACGCTCCACGAAAAACGCCACGTCCTTTTTCATGCCCTGCTACCAATAGAATTGTCGTAGATCTTGATACATTTTGTTTGTTCCCGGGTGGACAAAATACTTAGATCGATGTGCTTCCTCTAGTAGTCGCCTATGCAACTCCCCCGTTTTCGGCACCCAAATGCGGTCACCACAACACTTTAGTCCACGGTTGTCTTCGGTCAAAGTGGAAATCAACCCTACCATCCAACGAATTTTTTTCACTTTTGATACAAATATCTAAAAAATTATCAAAACTAGATGGTTTTTTTTTCAAAACTAGTGTTTTCGGGAAGTGAGAACCCGAAAACTCAAAAAGTAAACCTTACACTGAAGAAGCTACTTGTACCTTAAGCTATATCTGACATTTTGGACTTTGAGAGTCCAACTTCTCAAAAAGTAAACTTTCACGTGATCCTGTGTAAGACTGAAAAGATTCCTCACATGTTGGACTTTGAGAGTCCAACTTCTCAAAAAGTTCTTGCATGTCTTGGAAGATGGAATTGAGAAGAAAAGAGAGCAAACACCCATAAATTCACTAACACATTCAGACAAAAAACACCCATTCAAACACATTTATATATCTCTTTCATACAAACACATTCAAATACATTTTCTATCTCTTTCACACAAACACATTCAAACACATTTTCTATCTCTTTCACACAAGAAAACTCACATATACTCAACTTTCTATCTCATTCAAACACATAAACTCTCACAAATCTCATTCAAACATGGAGAATATGAGAATCCGTCCTGGTCCGTTAAACAATGAGTTGCTGTTTTTGGAGACTAGTCACCGAGCGTATAAGATGTTTTACGGGGAGGGGAACGCCGAAGAGGTGCTTGACGTTAGAAGAGGTGATCAAGGATTGTGGAGAAAAATCAAGGTTAACGATATCCCGAACCCGGTGATGAACTATATACGTAGAGCCGGATTTGAAGGAATGATTAATTGTGGATTCAAGCCCCTAGATCATGCTCTAATAACCGAACTCGTTGAAAGGTGGCGACCCGAAACACACACGTTTCACCTTCCAATTGGAGAGGTGACCGTTACCCTACAAGACGTACAACTTATATGGGGTTTACGAATCGATGGGGTGGTGGTTACGGGACGTGAACGAAAATGGAGTGATACCGATAAAATTGGTACGTGTTATCGGTTGCTTGGAATTGAAACAGAGCCGGGGCATTTCAGAGGTGCACAACTGAAAATGCCATTTCTACGTACCGCGTTGGATACGCCATTTTCGGATAACCCAACTAACGAGCAATGTATGCAGAGAGCCCGAGTATACATTTTACTTTTGCTTGGTGGTTCAATTTTTCCAGACACTTCATATAATTCGGTACATCTGAATTTGCTACTATTGTTAGAAGATTTTGACAGGTGCGGTGGCCTTAGTTGGGGGAGTGCGGCCTTAGCCTGTTTGTATAGAAACGTTTGCAAAGCAGCATGCAAAGAAAAAATAATTGCTGGCCCGATGATGCTATTGCAACTATGGGCTTGGTCCAAGATTCGTGCCACTGCCCCAAAATATGAATGTCAAAATCCTGGCACTCCTTATGGTGTTAGGTACGTAATATATTTTTTATAAAAATTAAGTGTTTTTATGGTCAAAGTAGGAAAGTTAATTTTTTTTATGTGTATGTAGGTGGAACAATTCACTTCATTTCGATAGTGTACCTAAACACGCTGTATCGGGGTATCGGTAGATCCTGTGTGCAATGATGGATGGCGAGGTATCATGACTTTATCTATATAATACAACAAATTATTTTGTATATGTGAATGTTAAAACATGAAGATTTCTTTTGCAGTTTGTGTGGACCCCCTATGACCAATACCCACATCAACTGTCAGCAGATTGGCTGTGTAATACATATATAATTTTTTAGGAAATTGTAGAGGAGTGTTTACCCATTAGGGTAATGAGGCAATTTCACTTAAAGCAAACCATTACTACATTCTGACTCTCAAACCCACAAGAACATAACAGGCTACACAGTTTGACACGTCGAGGGGCCACTTCGAAAGACTGGGTTGCCAAACTGGCTCCCCAAATAAATCATTGGAGGAATCGCACGCAGCATTACGTCAACGGGCAAATCACCATGAAACCGACAACTGAGAATGGGTATATGAATTGGTACCTGCAGCGTACTGTAATTCATATAGTGCAACCAATGCCCAATAATGAGAACGCCTATCGTTACCAAAATTATGGAGGAACTGTTGAGCTACTCGTATGTGTATATTATATATATTTTAATTATTTTTTCGTGTTTAAACTATATTGTAATATTTATTAATAAATATTGTAACATGTAAACTCTACGCAGATGGAGGGTTTGGGCCAGGCGCATGAAGGTTTGAGCCAGGTGAATGAAAATCACCCGGATTATCAACATCTACATGGCTTGTACGAAACGACTGGGCATTATCTCGGGTTCACATATGGAGAAAATCGTCTGCAGGGTTATGGTCCGCATGTGATACCTGTAGGTGATTTTGCCCCGGTTAATGCGAACCTGGTGGAAAGAGTTCGTAGACAGCCACGTGTGCAAAGGCGTAGACATGAGGATGAAGCGGGTCCCTCGAACCAGGATGAACGGGCACCTTCACATCATGACGATGAAGCGGGTCCCTCGTACCAAGGTGAACGGGCACCTTCACATCATGACGATGAAGCGGGTCCCTCAAGTATGCAGTTAACACCAGGCCTTTTCAACGATGGACCGCCTGAACCATCTGGACAATATGAATATATGTCGCCCATTCCACACCTTAACCCTTTTTAGTCGTCTCAAGAGAACCCACGATATGGTAACCCATTTGCCAATTGTTACCACCCATCTCTAGACTCAAACTATCCTGTAAATAGAAATACCTCTGCTGTTCCTTTTGATATAAATCTACCATGGGACGAAAATGAAACAGAGCCGGTAGTAGAATTCCCGGTAGTACAACAAGACGAATATGTACAACATAGACCCGCAAGAAATAGACAACCACCTGGTTGTGGAACAGGTGGTAGACTTGGTCACCATAACTAGCTTATATTTTCAATAACTTGTAATTATTGTAGGTTATAATGTAATTTAATTATTAATGCGATTAATAATTAATGATTCATATATATCGTGTATAATATATATACATATATATCGTGTATTTCATATAACTAGCTTATATATATATATATATATTAATGCGGTCTCATTGATCAATGGCTCAAAACAAATTAGTCTAATTATGGTAAACTAATTAATTAATTAATTACATTGAAACTCCCTCGCAATTATCTTAGATACTCACGATAATTACCCATATGAAAAATTCTATATATATGTTTTTAAATTGAAATCTCTTTTTTAATTGAAATCCCATGTTTTAAGAAGGTTGTGATTGAATTGGGAGGTTATCTCCATAAATTATTCATTATCAATTAATATGGATATATTCCTTATACAGTGCCACTTAACACCATATACCCTAAACCACAAAATTACCCATATACCCTTAATAATTAATTAAATCTAAATAAAATAGAATTTTTTTATTAGTCAATGGAAGTTTGTAAGTTTGTAAAATAATAGTGGTTTGTATATATACGTAGGTCATAATGCTATATACACACATAAGTAAAACTTTAAACATGATGGGTAAACAGCGAAAACCACTAATTCAGATTTATTTATGAATTTAGATATTCAACACTAATTAATCCAACGGGTCAAATACAACAAGACGTCTAAATGGTAAAGTTGACCCTACTCCCGAGTAACGATAGCTATAAAAATCTCGAGCCATAAGTCGTCGGTAATCCATAGCAGCTTGATTACAATCCACGCCTTCATCTAGATTGATTGTTTTCCCTTGAACCAACTTATGAATAAACATACAAATAAACACACCAGAGTGTTCAACCCTACCTTGCGGTACTTCTTTGACAAACTTAATAGTTGGTCTTGGAGTGTCGATGCGACCTGATCTTTGTAAGTACGAAAAACTCTCTTTATAAGGGTCCATTACCTGCGACCAACGTGTTAGGATTGGTTTTAGATCTTCGGATTTCATGGAACGTCGACTGCTAGAAAATAAGGATGTCTCAGCGGTAAGAAGATCCATCTTCACAAGCAACCAATTGTTTTCGTTTATACACAACGGGATAAATACGACATCAATGTCCGCCCAAGCGGGGTATGGTGCATAATTCCCATCAGCATATTTAACAACATCTAATCCTTGAGGCGGGTGTAACAGAGAATCAAATTTCGTTGGCATTATAGTCCACCTCATTGGTTGTGTACTTCTAGTAGATTGATATCGCCGATATCGCAACCATCGTCTTATCCAAGCGTCTATATGCTGTCAATACCACAATATGTTAATTAAATTCTAAACATTCAATAATTCAAAATACAGACACAATACGTAATTACGTACCAATGGCCATAAATCACTGCTAGACAACTCACCCACCAGTAAACTCCAAAATTCTCTAGGTATTTGCATACGACCCAACAACGCAATATGAGAGTATTCACCACCGCCATCCCCATGAAAGTAAAACTCCTCTACACTATGAGCCCATCCTATCTCTGCAACCAGGTCATCCATGACTGGCTCCTGATTATCTTCCAACGTGATCGGCGGGGGTGGATTTTCTCGCATACGTTGCCTCCTCGAAAGTCGCATCCTACGGGTGGTTGGAAATGTTGGCTCCGACTGATAATCGTCCTCATCAACTTCCTCTTCAAGTTGTAGCATCTGCCATCGATCATCCATTTCTTAAGAAGTGAGTTTCTGATTTTTAAGGTTTGAGGGTTTGAGTTTGAGGTCATTGTTAGGATTATGTGCGAGACAGTAACAGGTTACCGTGACCAATGTTATAAGACACTAGTAGGTCACACCGCTGCACACCTAATTGAGATTTTGTGTGAAAGAGATGAGAAAAGAAAGAGAATTAAATAATTATTAGTTGAATAATTATTTACTAGTTTTAATTAATTAAAGGATTAATTAATTGAAGAATTAATTAATTATTTAAGGAATTAATTATGGATAACCATAAAGGGAATTATAATCAGGTTAAATCACTGCCTTATTTTACCCTATAAATAAAAGGGTTAAGGCTTTGGAAAATCAGTTGATTAATCCCACGAAAAACTCTCGCTCTCTCTTTTTCTCTCTCTCATACCGTCGATCTCTCTCTCTCTCACACATCGGTCGGAATTTTTCCGATCAGTCACGGTGGTCTAGCAGCCCTCTCGCGTGGTGTCAGTAGCGGTGTACCCCCTGCCAGCTTTCCGGAAGTTTATTCGCAAAAGGTAAACCGTCATACACACTTTGATTGTATCTGTTATGGTTTAAGATGGGTCCGGCTTTGGGAATCGTTTTCGTAATCCGCTGCGCACCGTTAGTGCCTACGGTTCCCCAACAGTGGTATCAGAGCCACTTCTTAAACCTGCAGATCAGGTTGTTTAATTGTTTAGGTTTTAAAATTCGATTTTTTATCTGTTCTTTTTGTTTAAAAAAATTGGATTTTTTCATAAACCTAATTGGCGGTGGAACGGCGGCAGTTAGCCACCCGTACCACCAGGCCGATTGTTGACCATAAACTACCGCGAGCCATCGCCGGCCGCACCACAGTTGGTGGTAGCCGCCGGCTGTCGCACCCGAAACCCACCACACCACAGTTAGTGGTGGTGGCGGCTGTTCACGATAACCAACCACCGCACCACCGTTTGTGGTGGTGGTGGTAATTGTTTCAATCATCGCGGCGTCGGCCGTAGTCAAAGACGACCACCGCACCACCGTTTGTGGTGGCGGTGGCGATTGATTAAACCACAAATCGACGGTGGCAGTTGTAACCGCTGCCGATTGATGGTGGCGGTGCTGATCAGATCGAACCACCCAAGCCGATTGTGGCAAGGGTGGTGATAGCGATCGATGGTGATAAAAACCACCAAGATTGGTGGTGATGGCAGCGGCTTTGGCCGTTGTCATCGGCTGAACCAAAAACCGCCGTCCAACCGCCGGCTGCCCTAAGGCCGAGCCAAGGCAGTGGTGGTGGTATTTGGTTTTCGGTTCGCCGTCGCCAATTGCGGCGGTGGCCGCTAAAATCGAAAGCCAGCAAGGATAGTGGTAGCAATCGATTGTCACTACCATGAGCCGACCACGGTGGCGATGGTGGCGCTTGGCTGCTGTTGTCGCCGGTGGTTGAGCGAGAATGGTGATGATGGCGATATCCGCCGCTAAATCGAACACCATGGATGGCGGTGGCGATGGCGCCTGCACCGTTGTCGTCACCGACAGCCGATGGCCATCAATCGACTGCCGTGAGTGGCGGTCAGGCGAGAGGTGGCGTTGGTAGTTGGTGGTGGTCGACTGTTTTTTCTCAAATCCGACCGGTGTCGGTGGTGATGGTTTCAATCGTCGTCATCGATGCCGGAATTCGGAAACGATTGTTTTTCAAACAATATCGTTAACGGGTCCCGATTAGGATTCGTTTTCGGATAGCTTTTGAGATAAGGGATTATCCTAAACCAGATAAGGTTTGGAACCCTAGGGATTATTTTTGATAATTGTTAAATTAATTATTTGATTTAATTAGATTTAATTAATTCTGTTTCTAATAAAATCTAGTCAAGATTTTGTTGTCATAGTCAAACCCTTTGAACCATGGTTGCGTTTTGTATTTTATTTATTTTTAAGTATTGGGTACGGGAGGCCTGCGTGCCATTTACAACCCGATCATATGTAATCTTAAAATTAGTAAATAAGAACTGAAGACGGAGCCAAGGAGACAACCATGGAGCTTGGAGCCAGTGGGAGCACCGAGAAGTTTTTGTCCCTTAAGAATTGGACCGTCGTTTTGTGTTGGCTCACAAAACGACAATAGTTAAGGGTTTTTGACTATGACATGTTATTTAAACTGCGTGGTTGTTTACGATTATTCAGTCTGCGTGGTTGTTTATATTTAATTGTATTACGTAGTTACGTCTTTTAAATTAAATATAAAAGTTTTAAATTGGATAAAATACAGTTTGTGTTTAAATCCAAAGTTTTTGAAAAACTGGCATTTTTGACCCTTGTTAAAATCATAGATTAGTAAGTGCAACCCACTTTAGGGACACCTCCGGTGTAAGGTACATTGGACGTTGTAAGTGCACACACTATGAACGTCCGTGTTCAAACCGAAACTAGAGGGAGATAAAACTCTACGAATTATCTCCGGGTGGTACCGGCCAGAGTTTGTCCAGGTCTCGGGTGGTGCAATCTATTTTGGTAATTATTTATTCACTGGGTGGTACCAGGCCAAAATGCACTAGAGGGATTAAATATGCACGGACTTTTAATATCCGATGTCCCGACGATCTAGAAGTCGTGTTTTCAGATAGGAATACGATTGGTATAAGTTTTACCTACCATAAATCGCATGAGTCGGTTTGACATGATCACATGCTTCCCGACACATGTGAAATATGGATTCTAGTCTAATAAATTTATTTTAAGGGTAATAATTTATTAGAATTATATAATTATGAACTAAAATTGGAATTTATATTCTTCTGTAGATGTCTCCAATTAGCATTCCGTTTTATTCACCTGAGGAATCACTTCACCTTATTACGGGCACGTGGAAGCTTACGGGCCAGAACTTTCCAGTTTGGAAGTTGCACTTACAAAATGTTTTGAGTGCCCAGGGTAAGCTTTATGTGATCAATAAGCCCATGTCACGACCCAAAAGTAATGCCCCAGAAGAGGAATTTGCTGAATATTTCAGATTCATGGCAGATGAATCGGATGTAATGTCCATTCTAGTTTTCTCTATGTCACCCGAGTTCACGGGAGACTTAAGAGTGAAATTCTGTCACGAGGTCGTAAGGAATGTAGAAAACCAGTTAGGTTTCTACAAGCATACGGGCAAGCTTTTGATCATGCAAGAGATTCTCTCCCTGAAGCTACAGAAGGGTCAGTCAGTTAAAAACCATCTTATTGAAATGAGAAGGCTTTTTAAGTGTTTATCACGTCTGGGGTACAAGATGACTCAAGAGGAGTTAGTGTACCTCATGTGGTTCTCCCTTACCAAGGAAGTACAGGACACAGCTAGTGCCTACATGAAGGAACCAAAGAACGACGTGGAAGTTCATGAAGATATCCTGGCCAGTCTAGAGCCAGCACCCGAACCTGCGAATCTCATGGACACTGATATAATTGATGAGCTGGGAGATCTGAGTTGCCCAAAATGCGGCAGCGAGGATATTTGCGAGCACTCGATGAACATCGACCAGATAGAGATCGGTTTACCCGATGCTCCAGGTATCTTTATGATAGATTGCTTAATCACTTCTTATGAATCATGGGTAATTGATACAGGCAGTGGTAACCACATTTGTAATCATTTACAGGGATTCACTAGAAGAAAGACTCTGAGGAAGGACCGTTCGAACCTACGAGTTGGCGAAGGCACTCCGTTGATTGCTGAAGCCGTGGGATCTTATAGTCTTAGTTTACCCTCGGGTCTAGTTTTGGAACTAGATAATTGTTATTATATTCCAAACATGATTAAGAATGTTTTGTCTTTTGATTTATTAGTAGACCAAGGTTTCTATTATAAATATACTTATAAAATGATTTCAGTCTTTAAAGATAATATTTTCTATTTTAAAGCTACACCCGTAGATGGTCTATACACTGTAAATCTAAAAGACAATAATAGTGAAATCTATCATATAAGTAAGCGATCCAAGGATATTGAGGATCAGACTTACCTCTGGCATTGTCGTTTGGGCCATATAAACAAGAAACGCGTTGAACTACTCCTAAAAGGAGGTTTTCTTGGCAATTTCGACTATAAACCTTTTGATAATTGTGAATCTTGTTTATCTGGCAAAATGACAAAGCAACCTTTCAACAGTGAGAATGAAAGGGCTACTGACTTGCTTGAAATAATCCACACAGATGTATGTGGACCTTTCAGTCATGTAGCAAGAGGAGGATACCGGTACTTCATTACCTTCACTGACGACTTCAGTAGGTATGGTTATGTCTATTTGATGAGACATAAATCTGAAACCTTTGAGAAATTCAAGGAATATCAGAATGAAGTACAGAATCTACTTGACAAGAGGATCAAGTTCTTACGGTCAGATCGTGGTGGCGAATATCTCAGTGATGAATTTGACAATCATCTGATGGAGTGTGGGATTGTATCCCAACTTACACCTCCGTATACACCTCAGATGAACGGTGTATCAGAAAGAAGAAATCGTACTTTGCTTGACATGGTACGAACGATGATGTGTCATTCTTCGCTGCCAATATCATTCTGGGGACATGCGCTCGAAACAGCAGCACACATACTGAACAGAGCGCCAACAAAGTCGGTAGAAAAGACTCCATACGAGTTGTGGAAGGGTAAGAAACCTAACATATCTTTTCTGAAAATTTGGGGTTGTGAGGTTTACGTCAAACGACCTACCTCAGAAAAACTCAAACCCAAATCCGACAAGTGTTTCTTCGTTGGATATCCCAAGACCACCGTGGGATATTATTTCTACAACCCTGAAGAGAACAAAGTGTTTGTTGCTCGAAATGGAAAATTTCTGGAAGAAAAATTTCTCAGTTTAGAGAACACCAGAAAGGATGTAGATCTACAGGTAGTAGACGAAGAAAGCACTACACCAGTTGTTGAGCCAGAAATTCAACATAATAATGTTGAACCTCAATCAGAGCCGATTGAGGAAGTGCAAACACCGGATCTTCGCAGATCCAGTAGGGTAAGACAAGAACCAGATAGGTATCTTGGGTTCCTAGTCTCTCAAGACAGTGGAGACTTAAATGAACCAACATCCTATGGAGAAGCTGTATCAGGCAGTGAGTCTGAGCAATGGCAGGAAGCCATGAGGGCCGAGATGCAATCCATGTACGACAACCAAGTTTGGGAGTTGACTGATTTGCCACAACACTGTAAGGCTGTTGGACGCAAATGGGTTTTCAAGAAAAAAACCGACATGGATGGGAACGTACACACCTTCAAAGCCAGACTGGTTGCAAAAGGATTCACGCAAACTCATGGCATTGACTATGATGAAACCTTTTCACCAGTGGCTATGTTAAAATCAATTAGGATTCTTATGGCCATCTCAGCGTACTTTAAATACGAGATTTGGCAAATGGACGTCAAGACAGCCTTTCTGAATGGAAAGTTAACAGAAGACGTCTATATGGAACAACCAGAGGGGTTTGAAGATCCTAAGAATCCTAATAAAGTGTGTAAGTTGCTAAAATCCATTTATGGATTGAAGCAAGCATCTCGAAGCTGGAACTTACACTTTGATGAACGAATCAAAGAGTTTGGTTTTACCAAAAGTGAGTTCGAGCCGTGTGTCTACACTAAGTTCAGTGGGAGCATAGTAACCTTCTTGGTCTTATACGTAGACGACATTCTACTCATAGGAAACGATGTACCAACTTTACAGAGTGTTAAGGGTTGGTTAAGCAAATGTTTCCAGATGAAAGACCTTGGAGAAGCCGCTTATATACTCGGTATAAAGATCTACAGAAATAGATCTAAGCGGCTTATCGGGCTTAGCCAAAGTACGTATATCGATAAAATCTTGAAGAAATTCAGGATGGATGAATCCAAGAAAGGATTTATCCCGATGCAACATGGCATAGTGTTGAGTAAAACACAGTGTCCTGTTTCTAGTCAAGATCAGGACAAGATGAAATCGGTCCCATATGCTTCTGCAATTGGATCGATTATGTATGCCATGCTGTGTACTAGGCCCGATGTTGCTTACTCAGTAAGTGTTACGAGCAGATACCAACAGAATCCGGGTGAACCCCATTGGGTGGCTGTCAAGAACATTCTTAAATATCTGAGAAGAACGAAAGAAATGTTCTTGGTCTTTGGAGGTACTGAGGATGAAATTAGTGTCACCGGATACTCTGACGCTAGTTTCCAGACCGACAGAGATGACTTCAGGTCACAGTCAGGGTACGTCTTTACCCTAAACGGAGGTGCGATCTCATGGAAGAGCTCGAAGCAGGACACGATTGCAGACTCAACTACAGAAGCAGAGTACATTGCAGCATCTGATGCGGCAAAGGAAGCTGTCTGGCTAAGGAATTTTCTGTCGGATCTCAGAGTGGTTGCCAGTATCTCGAGACCGATCGATATATTCTGTGATAACTCAGGAGCCGTGGCGCAAGCAAAGAAACCTAGAGAGCATCACAAGTCAAGACACGTGCTCAGAAAGTATCACCTCATCCGAGAGATCATTGGAAGAGGAGATGTAAGAATATGCAAAATTCCAACAGAAGACAATGTCGCAGATCCGCTGACAAAGCCACCAGCAAGGGTAAAGCATGAGGCACATGCGAATTCCATTGGGATGCAGTACCTAGAAGCCAATAGCTAGTACTTAGTTTTTAATTATTACTATAGTATAATTTAGAAACAATGTAATCATGTAAAGTTTTTATTTCACAGTGTGTTGGAAATAAATGGAGGTTTTATTTTCATGATTGTTCTAAACTAACTATTTTTTGCATATTTAACATATCCGTGATTTTACAAAGTTTTGTATGAAATCTAAATTTCCGTAGCCACTTATTGAAATGGGAATTTCAATAGGGAGTTTAACGCTATTATAAATACTTGATGATTTATTCAAAGTAAAGAATAAAAGCACAAGTGATGTGACCAAGTATTTATAGATACTCATCAGAGTGTTTGGGTATTGGAAGTGACCAGTAATCAAGTCTGCTTCATGGAGCCTCAGTCATAAGCACAGACTTGATAGGTTGTCCTTAGACCTGAGATACTTGGTTTGGGAACACGAGGACTACTGTACTCTTAGCACGTACTAACGCTGCACCGTAACTGGGTGGCCATACGGGACGTGACTAGATGCAGCGGAAGCCGTGGATCCAAATGCGAGTAGTCAAGAAGGGATTTGCACCTCTTTCAAAAGAGAGATATTTCCGGGCCCCTTGACGATTAAGATTGGCAGAAAACGCGTGGTCACGCTCGGATAGAATAACAGGGGTTATTTAGTAATATCCGTTACTGCAGGCAATTGAAATCAGAGTCAAGAAATACTTGATCTTAAGAAATGAATCCTCCACTCCATGTCTTAAGTCACTTTAGAAATATCGTGTGCAAAAGGAATGAACCTGTGTACGAATTCAATCGAGAATTGTATCTCTGGATATAAGAGATCTTATAACCTGGTTAACCTAAGTGTCTGGCTAGGGACCTCCTTAGGCTAATGGTAACAGACATAGTTACATGTCTAGCACAAGTGGGAGTCTGTTAGGATTATGTGCGAGACAGTAACAGGTTACCGTGACCAATGTTATAAGACACTAGTAGGTCACACCGCTGCACACCTAATTGAGATTTTGTGTGAAAGAGATGAGAAAAGAAAGAGAATTAAATAATTATTAGTTGAATAATTATTTACTAGTTTTAATTAATTAAAGGATTAATTAATTGAAGAATTAATTAATTATTTAAGGAATTAATTATGGATAACCATAAAGGGAATTATAATCAGGTTAAATCACTGCCTTATTTTACCCTATAAATAAAAGGGTTAAGGCTTTGGAAAATCAGTTGATTAATCCCACGAAAAACTCTCGCTCTCTCTTTTTCTCTCTCTCATACCGTCGATCTCTCTCTCTCTCACATCGGTCGGAATTTTTCCGATCAGTCACGGTGGTCTAGCAGCCCTCTCGCGTGGTGTCAGTAGCGGTGTACCCCCTGCCAGCTTTCCGGAAGTTTATTCGCAAAAGGTAAACCGTCATACACACTTTGATTGTATCTGTTATGGTTTAAGATGGGTCCGGGTTTGGGAATCGTTTTCGTAATCCGCTGCGCACCGTTAGTGCCTACGGTTCCCCAACAGTCATAAACTGGATTTTATAACATTCAGGATCCGGACTCTCAGAGTCCAAATTCCCCACACTACCGTTCATGCAAGAGAATCTTACTGTTCATGAATAGTAACATTCAGAATCCGGACTCTCAGAGCCCGAATTCCCAACTATACTGTTTACGCCAGAGAATCTTACTGTTCATGAATAGTAACATTCAGAATCCGGACTCTCAAAGCCCGAATTCCTAACTATACTGTTTATGCCAGAGAATCTTACTGTTCATGAATAGTAACATTCAGAATCCGGACTCTCAGAGCCCGAATTCCCCACAACTTAAATAAGAGCCGGTTTATGAAATCAAACTCACAGACTCAAACTTTCAAACCTTCAAACTTACAAACTCAGTTCCGAAAAAAAAAATCCTTCCAAAACATACACATAACCCTTCCACAATATGGTTTTTCCGAGTAGTCCATTTGCGGTGAACCTGTATTGGGGTGGAAACCTACAATACCATAATGGCGAGGTGCATATTGATCAATCCACAAACACAAGTTGTATTGTCTTTCGAGAAAAGCTTAATTATGAAGATTTAGTTGACCTGGTTTATGGGTATGTCATGGTCTCAAAAGAACAGTATCGGTTGAAATTGTACTTATGTTATGAACTTCAAGGGGTTTCAAAATTATCTCTAATTCTGGGGGATGAAAGCTTAGAAACATTATACTTCTTCGCTGGTCTCCAGGAAAATTATTGGGGTAATATTATAGTGAAGATGGAGTATATGGGGTCACCACCGCAACATACTGGGTTTCTCCAAATGCTCCAAAATCTCACTGTACCAGAAGCATCTGTAGGTATTCATCAAGAGGGTTCGATGCAATATCAACAAGTTGACGTGACGGGTGCATCGACCTCTAGTTTGCCTATTGTTGAAACTAGCCCAGAAGAAGAAGAAGAAGAAGAAGCGTTTGACGAATTCGATGAACCTGACTCAGAAGGAAGTGAAGATACGAGAGACGAATCCTATGATAGCGGGGAGGAGGAAGATTCTGATGATGATGACGATGAAGGAACCCATGCAGAGCAAGGTACTTCACCTTCTTTGCATGACTTTAGTCAATGGGACACACATCTAGACACGGAGGCTGATGATTCAGACCCCGTATTCGGTGACGAAGAGGAGGACGGAATGGATTTTTGGAGTGCAGGGGCATCAAATGTGATTCGAGCGGGTATGTATTTCTCTAACAAACAAGAGTTGATACAAGCCATTAGGGGATGGCATATATCACAACATAGGGAGCTTGTAGTTCTATAAAGCACGCCGACATTATGGACAGCGGTTTGCTACACTCAAAACCCGAGAAACAACACTGAATACCCTACATCTGGTGCACCATGTAACTGGCAGGTTCGTGCAACAAAAAAGAAGAGGCAAGGTTTGTGGCAAATCAGAACCTGGGTGGCTGCTCACATTTGCTATGGGACAGTTATTGCTCACAACAACCGAAGTTTGAAGTCATCGGTCATAGCCGTTCATATCCTACACTCGATCCGTGCAAATATCGCCTACCCAGTTAAACAGATCCAGGCAGATATTAAAAACAACATGCACGTTGATATATCATACATCAAGGGATGGCAACTTTGAGGTGTTACCGAGGTACATTCATGCTTTAGAAACATCTAACCCTAACACGGTTGTTGTGTGGTCGCATGACCCGAATAGCTCGTCCAATATCAATACGTTTAAATACGTTTTTTGGGCTTTTGGACCTGCTATCGAAGCTTTTACCCGTTGCATCCCTGTGATATGTGTGGACGGGACCCATTTAAAGGGTTCATACAAGGGGAAGCTCCTGACCGCGGTAACAAAGGATGCCAACAATCACATTTTGCCGCTTGCCTATGCGATTGTTGATGAGGAGACAGTGGATAGTTGGAATTGGTTTTTTAAGCAACTAAGGTGGTACGTTGCAAATAACAGTACCAGACAGTTGTGTGTCATTTCTGATAGGCACAATGGGATCCTTAACGCAATGAGCAATCTAGATGAATGGAAGGAGCCAAATGCATATCACTGGTTTTGTCTCCGACATATTCAAAGCAACTTCATGAGGCAGTTCAAGAGCTACCGACTGAAGAAACTTTGTTACGAAATGGGTTGTACGTCGCAGAAGAGAAAATATCTTCTAGCCCTAAAGGAGATAAAAGAGATCGACCCCGCTGCATGGGAGTACCTTAAAGAGATCGGTACTTCTAAGTGGACTCTTCTGTGTGACTCAAAAAGTTGTCGTTGGGGAAACCTAACAACAAATATTGCAGAAAGTTTTAATAATGTCTTGCGTGGAGCTAGGGTTCTTCTTATTAAGGCTTTAATTGATTTCACATTCAATAAAGCCATGCAACATTTTAGGAAGCATATGGAAATCGCTAGCAACTACCCAACTCCCCTACCCCCACGTATGTAGAAAAAATTCAACAAGCGCGACCGATATGCACAAGGGCACACAATTACAGAGTTTGGCTACACGACCGACATTTATAGAGTGGTTTCAAGGATGCAAAATGACTACACTGTCGACTACGATAAAGGTACGTGTACATGTGGGAAGTGGCAAATACATCGATTTCCTTGTTCGCACGGTATTGCCGTTTGTCGTGTAAGGGGAGAGGACCCACATACACTTGTCAATAAAGTGTATACAACATATACATACAAACGGCAATACCGAAGTGACTTTGTGCCGCTTCCTCATGTTGACTACTGGAATGACCCAGGTTGGAGAATAAGAGCCAATGCATCAAGACTTTCCACATCTACAGGTAGGAGACGCACGCGAAGAATACGTAATGAGATGGACGTCCGTGATCCAAACGAACCAATTATAAGAAGATGTGGATTATGCAAGCAACCCGGACATAACAGGACCACTTGCCCAAACTCTCATCCTTAAGTTAACTTGTCATGTTTTACGTTGTAATGTAATTTTTTTCACCCGTTTAATGTAATGGTATTTTATTATTATTATTATGTCATTCTTAGTATTTTTGTCAATTTTACAATTCAATTATATCAAAAACACTAAACCACCTAAAAACCCTAAAATAACCAAAACCCTAATAAACCATAAATTATATATATATATAGGGTTTAAAGAGTTTCAACATGCAGAGTTCACGTGAAAGCTTCCAACATGCATGCTTTTTGAGGAGTTGGACTCCAAGAGTCCAAATTCTCTTTTTTCAAGGGATTGAGAATTCGGACTCCAGGAGTCCAAATTCTCTTTTTTTCAAACTCACTTCTCAAGAGGTCAGTACTTGGCAGACAAGGGTTGAAAGTTGGACTCCCGGAGTCCAACATCTCATTTAAATCCGGGATCTCAAACCCTGAAAACACTAGTTTTGAAAATAAATAAAAAAGACATCTAGTTTTGATAATTTTTTAGATATTTGTATCAAAAGTGAAAAAAATTCACCATCCTCTCCCTTTTAAGACTTTCCGAATTCATTGCATCAAATTGACTCTTCCTAATTTCTTCTAGTAGATTAGAGGAAATCTCGGCCTTCATATCATACAACAAGGTTGAAGAGCCTTTTGCCCTTCTACTCAAGGCGTCGGCTACAACATTCGCTTTACCCGGATGATACTCAATCTCGCAATCGTAGTCGGTTAGAAGTTCCATCCACCTTCGTTGTCGCATGTTCAACTCTTTTTGATCAAATAAATGGCGTAGACTCTTGTGATCGGAGAATATTCGACATTTAGTTCCGTAGAGGTACTGACGCCACAACTTTAAAGCGAAAACCACCGCCGCAAGTTCTAAATCATGAGTTGGGTAACGTCTCTCGTGATCTTTTAATTGCCTAGAAGCATAAGCGATGACCTTCCCATGTTGTATCAACACACAACCCAATCCTAAGTATGACGCGTCACTAGACACTACCATGCCCTCGGTGCCATCCGGTAGTGCTAATATCGTAGCACTACACAACTTATCTTTCAACGTACCAAAAGCTTCCTCTTGACCTTTAGTCCATTCGAACTTGACGTTCTTCTTGGTTAAATCAGTTAAGGGTGTTGTTATACGCGAGAAGTCTTTGATAAACTTCCGATAATAACCCGCCAAACCCAAAAAACTCCAAACCTCCGATGGAGTCTTCGGCAACTCCCAACTCTTGATCGCCTCAATCTTTGCCGGGTCAACTTGAATACCTTTACCACTTACTACGTGCCCTAAAAATTGAACTTCTCGAAGCCAAAATTCGCATTTCGAAAATTTGGCAAAAAGTTTCTCACGCTTTAATAACTCCAAAATCGAACGAAGATGATTCCCATGCTCCTCCTCAGTCTTTGAGTAGATTAAAATATCGTCAATGAACACTAACCATACCACAAATATATCACCAAGATGATTGAAATACGATAAACTAGACCATTTATTGGTTATAACCCTACGATCCAACAAATGTTTTCAACAATTTATCACTTGTATTCGTTTGGGTGCTAAACCCAAAATAAATACAATTTAGATTGAAATGTGGAATTATCGATACACAACTTTAGTTTTTCTTAATACGATTCTTACGAAGTATCATCTCACCCGACATGGTCTATTCTATTAATATGAGAACTACACATACCTTCAAACCCAAAATCCTCATCGTCAATAATAAGCCATTCCCACATAGTCTTTTTCTTTAAACAAAACGTAAATCCAACGCAGAAGACAATCTAATCACTGAATTACATTGTTTTTTTTTAACTTACATTTGCTAACCAACTCAAATACATGACTAGGTGTAACTTCTGAAATCACCTTTCTTCCTTTGTACAAATCACTAGGAAAAATTCCCGGTAAACTAAACCAACATTAAACCGAGGGTGCGTGCTCAAGTACTTGCCGAACCCATCGATCGTGCAAACATCTTTGTGATATAATTGCAGAAAACCAATAGATCCACATCGTAATTTAATACAACCCAAAACTTAAACATAAATAAAACTAGAAAACTAAAACTCAAGACAATATATCACTTGTAACATCCCTAATATATCACAAATATATCAAGTGATTACGATCCATATAGGTTTATCGTACTAAATGTGGTATTTGGTAGTTTGAAATATCGTCAATTGTAGAAAACTAGAAGACAGGGTATTTTTTTAGGGATCAATGGTCTAGGATTTTGTTTTCAAACGTCTCCTGAAACCAGAATTCCTATAAATTCAAGTGAACTGGTGAAAGTGTTGGGGCTACATGGCAAGGGCGATAATCATTAATCTTTGGCGGTCGTCATCGGCTCCAGGTGGCATTGGTTTACTCCTCTCAAACCATACAATTTTGAAGCAACTAATTCGATAACTTTCAGCATTTGTTGCTGTTTCGAGTTGCTGTGATTCGATTTCGTTTCCATGTTCCTGTGTTTTCGTTGTGTCTTTAGTTTTATCTTGGTTTCATGTGATAGCCTCGTATATGTCGTTTTTGTCTTGGTATGGAAGCCACAAATAGTCCTTTATTCCATTATAAATGCTTGTGTAACTTTGGTTTTTGTCGGTAATGATTGTTGTTGCTTTTCGAATTTTTTTATTTGAATTCTTTATATTGTAATAGTGATTCCTTGCTTTATCAATAGTCTTTTTATGGAATTTCCTTTTGCGATGGAACATCGAGAGAATAATCAACATCTAAACTTATCGAAAATTTTAGATGTATGAAAAGGGAGGATGTCAATTGAATGCTAGTAACATATTGTAATTTGTTTAATGAGCCAGACCCAATTAATTATTAAAAAAGGTAAATGGACAAAAATACCCCTACCATTAACTGAGAAAGTTAACGGAGTTAGTGACGGATGACCATTTTCAAAGCAAAATGAAAACCACAAGAACGATTTTTAGAATTACCAAACCATAGGTCCCACTTTCAAAGATTTTAGCAAACCACGGGACCAAAATTAGAGTTTACTCAATAATTTAAAATAAACAATAGTAGTAAACACTTACCACATCTTGTTCAGAAGGACCACTTGGATTCCGATTTTCAATTTGGTTGATACACCCTCGTAATTTGGCGCATGCTTTTTGGATAACCGACATTCGTTTTTCTAACGATCTTCTTGGTCGAATTTGGCTTTTGAATGGCTCACACGTATAAAGTTGATCCTCAATTCTCACCCAAAATTTATCTTTTGTTTGGTTTATGCCAGCTATTGGATTTTGGGAAACGTCAAGATATAGATATAGATGGCATAAACGTATATCTTCATCGTTTGAGTTAGATAAACTTCGGATTGAAGACATTTTTTATAAGAAATAGTTAGTTCAAAGTGATATTGATTTACAAGTATCATCTACTATTTATATACAAACATCTTCACGCTACCTTTACTATCCCACTATTTACTTGAATGACTATACACTTACAACATCAATCCTATATGACTACACATTTAATATCTCTCATATTTGACCATACCCTTACACAATGTACCCACTATCCCACATATTCTTGAATTGACTACACCCTTACACAATATTCCCACTATCTCACACATAGATTTTTCACTTTTTTCACTATATAATATGGGTTATATAGATAGGAATACATCAAAACTTGTGTTTCCTCTCATCTTATTCAAATTTCACATGGATGATAATTCATTAGATGATGAGGTTTTTGATAACTCTATAGATGAACTATTGAGTGAGGTAATGAATCAATTGAGTGAAAACAACAGTTATATAATTAGCCATCTTCAAAACAACCAACCATCTTATCATGGTTCAGTTCCTGGCCATATAGTTATTAATCTTGACCGGGAGAATGCTCATCGCAATCTTTACAACGATTATTTCTCTCAAAAATCTTACATTTCCCGAGTTTATGTTTCGTCGACGTTTTCGCATAGGTCGTAGTTTATTTCTTCGTATTTTGGATGCCATTCAAAGTCATGATAACTACTTTACACAACGAAGGGATGGACTTGGAAAACTTGGCTTGTCTGGATTACAAAAAAGTCTGCATTTCGAATGTTGGCGTAAGGTGTTCCAGCAGATTCTACGGACGAATACATTAAAATAGGGGAGTCTACGGTTTTAGAATCTTTGAAATGCTTTTTGGAGGCCGCTATCTACGAGAACCCAATGCTAATGATGTGGCAAGGCTACTCCAAACTGGAGAACAACGAAGTTTTCTAGGAATGTTAGGCAGTCTAGATTGTATGCATTGGAAGTGAAAGAATTGTCCGACAGGTTGGGCAGGACAATATGTCGGTCGCAGTAGATCCCCAAGTCTTCTTTTGGAAGTTGTAGCAGACTATGACCTTTGGATATGGCATGCATATTTTGGTCTACCTGGCCGCGACTTTATTGTACTTTGTTTCACTTTTTAGTATCTTATTGTATTTTTAAGTACTTTTAAAGGCTTTTGTTTTGTCCTTTATTATTGTTTTCCTTGCAAGCTACTCTTTTATTAATTTCTTCAATTACTGTTATTTATTTACTGCTTCTTGGAATTATTTACACCATGTTTCTCTCAAGTTGGAATTACTTCTAACTTCGAAGAATATATTGTGTAGTAATTACCAACCTGTTACATTTCTTGTTATTTAAATTCCAACAAGTTACATTTCAACAATTCTGTTGGTCACCTTTCTAGTATTTATATTCCCGCAAATTTACCTTCCAGTCATTTACCTTATTGCAATTTAATTACTCGCAATTTAATTTCCATCAATTCTACTGGTCATCATCCAATATTTACTTTCTTGGAGTTATTTACCCTCGGTTTCTCTCACAGAAGAGAACGTATTATGCAATAACTACTAACCTGTTTTATTTCAGCAATTTATATTACTTGCAATTTACTTTCCAGCAATTTTACTGGTCATCATCCAGTGTTTACATTTCTATAATTACAGCTTTCGTTACTGCTTTCGTTATATCTGCCATTTAAGATTCCAATACTCACATCTTTCGCGAGAAGAATCCGAGCAATGATGGGCTAATTGCCTTAGCTTGGGATGTGAGGAAATGTTGAGACCGCTATTGGTGTGAAAGTATATTATGTGCTTTATTGTTGTACTCTAACTGTTTATTGCAGGTGTTTGATGTTTCATTGAAGATTGTACCGAGTTGATTGACGACCAATTTAGTAGATGAAAATGCACTAGCTTTCAGAGTTGGGATTTATGTTAAACATCTGTAATAGATGTGAGAAGGCTAAAAATAGCTTTAGTACTTAACTGTGCTTTACTCATCTAGTGAGATTGGTAACACTGTGTTGTGCTAGGATTCACGACGTCTAAATTAACTGATATCGTCTCAATAGCACGTAGGAATGTGTGTACTCCTGGGAGGCCAGTTAAACCAGTAGTTGGACCTTCAGTAAGCATAGGATTATTTCTAGATCATCTGTGTCTCTTCAAACCCTTGCACCCTATGCTTCTTTCTCTGACTGATTTTACAACCAACCATTACAACTTAATCCACTTTAAAATCCTCGAATTCGCCATCTGAAATCATCTTTTACAAACTAGACTTTCTGATTAAAAGACTTTTGCACAAAATCTTCCCTAAGTATCGATATCTGGTATTCACTTACCATTATTACTTGTTACGAAATGATAGTAGTTCAAGGTGTATACTTGCGCCTAGTTCTATTTTCCAGTTGAATCTCACAGTCCACAGTCGTTGTCCTTCTCACCCGATTCCATTAAGGGATATGCAACCGCCGTTATAGCCAAGCAATACCCTAGAACGCCGCAACCACCACATTGTTGCCACTCCACTACCAGCCACCAATCGATCGCTGCACCAATAAGTTGATGCTAGTCACCTCACCGTTGGTAACATTACCGTTGTCGCTACTTCCCTCTGTCGCCTCTCGCCGATGTGGTTCAATCACCGCTGTATTTCAACCGTTGTTGTCTTCAACCACCTACCACCATCACCGTCGAGACATCGATGCTGTTTCCTCAGTTTTTAATCGTCGTTGTTGCCTCAGTTTTCAATCTCCGCCGCTGCCATCACCTATCATCGCTGCTGGTTTCCTATGGCTTCCATTCACATCATCACCCATACCTCTTCAATCAAAACCATCGTCGCTGTCATTCTTCACATCTTCACAGCTGCTGCCATATTCTCGCCGCCACAATATCGTTCAAACCTAACACAGGTTTTGATCCCTACAAACCTAGCCAAACCCGATCTTGCCCTAAACCGGTGTCTAAATCCTAAGCCCGATCTAAACCGGTGTCTAAACCCGGTGTCCCAAATCCCATACGCGGTGCCTCCTAAAACCCATACTCGGGGTCTAATACCCGGTTCTACCAAGCAAGGTGTTTAATTCCTCCAAACCCGACCCTCTATTACATACACGGCCCTTGCCAATCATCAAATCTGGCACTTGCCAAACACCTAATCTCGTTCTCGATCTCATCGCACCTGGCCTTGTGCCTCTCATTCACCTAATTCAAATCCGATGACAAACCTTCCCGGACTTCAAATTCGATGACGATTCCTATCTTCTCGGTATTCAAGTGACAAACTTCCCGGACTTCAAATCCGGTGACAAAGCCTCATTCCTGGCGTTTCGAAACCGGTGACAACTCTCTAGAGACCATCAATCTCTTTCTCACAATCGAAAATCAGTTGATCTCCCTAAGCAGCCACCATCCTTAATGCTGCTCTAAATCCAAAGCCAACAAACCCACCACCGGGCTTCAGTCCCGGCCTTACAACATCATCACCGCTGCTTCACCGAACCTCACTCAGCCGCTGCAGCTTCACAGACGTGTCCACAATCTTGTTTTCAAACTCAATCTGGGACATTTTTCCCCGATTGAGTTTGAGGGGGGGGTGTTAGATATATCTCTTGTATAAGCTCATGGTGTTCATGGCCTTCGGCCCCTTATTGTTTCTGTAGCCTAGGGTTTCTCTATTTATAGTCTAGGTTTCCTTTGTTTTTTGTAACCTAATACATTATAACTCTTTATTCTGTTTTAATACAAACGAGTAAACCTTTTGGCCTCTCTGGTGTTCTTCGTTCATCATCAAACCCATCTGGTTTCTAACACCAACTTTGCTTTCCCAAATGGAAACAATTTCATTAAAGGATAGTACATTGGTCGAGGGTCTAAAAACAATGTCTTGTTCAATATACGTGGATCGTCAACTGCTTAGATGGTATACATAGTTATATCTTTTTCTTTGACAAAATAGACCTGATAAAAAAGTAATACAAACATTAAAGAAGTTGTTCCTTTTGCATTTATCATATTGTGTTTTTATGTATTTAAGATTGTACCTTTCTTGTTTCCATCCCCAAGAATGGTAATTTTTTCTCGACAAGCACTCTTGGTGTCCTTTTGGCCCATGGTGGGTAAAAAATAACCAGCAAAATCATTGCAAGCAACCAGGGACGAATTTAGAAGTTTTTTCAAAGGGTAAAACATGGAATATCCTCAAAGTTTTACTTGCATTATGATTTAACCCTCAAAGTTTGTTTTAAAATGAAATAACCATAATGTTTTGTTGACCTGTTACTTTAGCCCTTAGCTTAAGTTTTTACTTATATTGCTGGTTACCTAGATACACAGTTATATAAAAGTTATACCTACAATGGCTTATCAGCAGCTTAATAGCAACAATTTAACAGCAGCTTATCAGCATCTTATAAGCGGCGTATCAACATCTTATAAGCGGCTTATCAGCGTCTTATCAACGTCTTATCAGCATCTTATCAGCGGCTTAACATCTTATAAGCGGCAGATTAACAACATCTTATCAGTAGCTTAACTACAGCTTAACAGCAGCTTAATAGCAACTTAACAACAACTTATTAGCAGTTTATCAACATCTTATAAGCGGCTTATCAGCGTCTTATAAGCGGCTTAACAACATCTTATAAGCGGCAGATTAACAGCAGCTTATCAACATCTTATTAGTAGCTTAACTGCAGCTTAACTACAGCTTAATAGCAGCAGTTTAATAGCAGCTTAATAGCAACTTAACAACAACTTATTAGCAGCTTATCAGCATCTTATAAGCTGCTTAACTGCAACTTAACAACAGCAGCTTATGAGCATCTTATAAGCGGCTTATCAGCATCTTATAAGCGGCTTATCAACATCTTATAAGCGCAGATTAACAACAGCTTATTAGCAGCTTAACAGTAGCAGTTTAACAACATCTTAATAGCAGCTTAACAACAACTTATCAACAACAGCTTAATAACACAGAGCTTAACAATTGTTTTCCAATGAAATAGCACACATCTTAATGTTTTATTGATTATTGTAATGAATGTAAAACACCAACGATACAAAATGATAAAATATACCAACAACCAACACTTTCTTTCTGTTTCATAATCCAAAAAAAATATCATCAACCAACTGTTTCCCATGTGATATGTACCCATGGCAAAAAAAACACAAGTTTTTAATAAACACATGCCCACCACTAATGTATTTTGGCAACATGTTTCCCAAAAATATCAACACTAACCATATACTAGTCTAATTTAAATGCTTTCCCAATAGTTCCCGCCTCCATAAAATCACTAAAATCTAGTTGGGATGTTAGAAAGTGACTCTCAAGTTGTTCCAAATCACCATCAACAGCAACAATTTCATCAACATCAATTTCTTGTTCCAAATATTGCCCAGCCTCTTCAATTGTTCCTTGTCGCAAATCACTCTCACGAGTAGCTTGTGCGTCCATTTCATCTTGAACAACCTTTGGTAATACCCCTGGTGGCCATGCTGGTGTTACCTCCCCATTTAGATGCTTAAAAAAAGGTATGTCATCAGAATGAATTTAGTATGTGATCAGAAACAACGAAATTAAAAAAAATTAGTATGTCATAAAAGTATAACTTACATGTATCAAGGCTTCACCGTCTTGGTAAGACACACCAACCATTCCACCTCTTTCCTTACCTCCTCTCCCCCTACCTCCTCTCCCCCTACCCCCTCTCCCACCTCTAGAAGTTGGAGGTATTCCAATATTGAGTTTTGGCCTTCCTTGTGGTTTGGCTACTTTTATAGGTGGATCAACTCTTTCATTGGCGCATTTCCTTTGGTTGTGGCCCTTTTGTTGACACTTTGTGCATTTTATTGATCTTGATCCCTTTCCATCAACAATTGTACTTGGATCACGTTTCTATTTAGATGGATTCTCTTCGTTTTCAGAAGGATGTTTTTTCCTTTTCAATACGAGTCTACTTGGCATCCTTCTTTCCTTGGGAGGGCGTGGCTTCAAGTATGGTGATTTTAGCCACATTTTACTACCATTCAACGGTTTAATTGATGTACTATATGATGCTTGAAATTTAGCTTTCCTAAACCATTGACTTACCTACTCCTCTGCTTTTCTATTTATTGATATTATAGAAGCAACCCCATGTACACAAGGGATTCCAGCAAGCTGCCAGAAGGTACATGAACAAATCCCTTTCTCCAAGTCTACAGAAAATGGCCATGCATGACTGATAGAACTCCTCAAGGGCCTTTTTGCATCGAAACGGAAAGTGGCCACAAACTCAATGATAAGCTCGCGGTAGAGGGTCTCGGCAATGTCGAAGACTCGTTCCCATGCATGGCATATGTAATACTCGGTGCCATCTTCGTCGTAGGCGTGCTTTTCGAGTATCGACTTGATGTCGTTCTCAACTCCCATGGATCTAAGGAGGTTCCAATCAACTCTCCTCGGTACTAGAACTTGACGGGTGAGAAGTCGGTTAACTGAATCCCGGTATTCCTCCCGCTTCGAAGCGTTCAACGTTGGGTCATTCATGAAAAAGGTGAAAGCGTGGCTCCCATCCGGTGCACGGAAAGTAGGAGCAGTGGAAGTTGACGAGCGGGTTCTTTGTCTCTACAAAATCCAAATACCATTGTCTTAGACACATTTGATCAATAAACGCAAGACAAGGTTCATGCATATCAAAACTCAACGAGACAAAGCTTCCACGACTAACAGTTCAACTAACGAATACATACGTGAAAATCAACTCAAAGGGGGTGTGTAACATCCCCACACTTGAACTTTTAGTCCAACCTCAATTATAAACCAATCTAGCTAACTAAACAAGAATGGGGGATTTTGGTGCAAAATCCCCACACTTATCATTAAAGCACATTCACTAGATTCAATCAATTGATAACATGCTAGAATATACATCTCAATCAAAGTGCATAACATGCATCAAAGAATACCACTAAACAATCAATGGAGCTTCAAGAACAATCTCAAATCCATAAAAGCATATAAACACCATTGATGCCCAAAACAAGATCTAATCTTACCAAATCAAGCTAATCTCATGAAATTAAAGTTGGGAAACATACCTTATTCATGGAGAATGAAGGAACTGAAGCACAAGAAGCTCGAATTTCGCAAGTACGTGATGAAGGTTCGCGGCGCCTAGAGAGAATTAGGGTTGTGTTCTTTTGAAAAAGTGAGAAAAGAGGGTTAAAAACCCGTCTGCACCGATTTCGCGTCGCGAAACGGGCAGTTTCTGAAAATTTTACCCTAATTTTAAAAACTTCGCGTCACGAAACGGCTTCCTCGCATCGCGAGATTCGAATATTTTACCTGATACCAAGGCTGACCAACCTCGCGTCGCCAAACTTAAAAAGTCGCGATCGCGAGTTGCCTTCTGTTTCCAACTTGTCAAAAACTTCGTTACGCATCGGATTTGCTCGTTTTTGGCTTCTATCTCCTCCATATGGTTACCTAAACAATACCAAACAAAAAGATTAGCAAAAACACACACGAAAAACATAAAAACGAAAAACGAAAGAAAATGCTCGGGTTGCCTCCCGAGAAGCGCTTCATTTTTGAACGGGTCTAGAGCTCGACCCCTTTTTCGGCTCATTTCTTGGCACGTCGGGCTGACGAGCCCTTCTTCTTCCTATACTCTTTCTTGGAGGGTCCCGACCCATTGGGTGTTCGATCCTTTTGATGTATCGGGTTCAGATAATCCTCCGTCTTCTTTCCATGTTCATGGGGGAGTATTAGGCGGTTCGTGTTCTTCTTGTAAGCTATAGAAGGATCCTCATAAGGTTCATTGAGATGGGTGACCGGTTCTCCATTGGGATCAAAGTAAATCCGCTTTTCTCCATACCCCAAGCTTGTCACTTGATTCCGCATATCGGTATTCACTTGGGCGGTATGTAAGAAAGCTCTCCCAAGGATTATTGGGATCTCCGTATCCTTTGGAAGATTAGCTATGATGAAGTCCGTAAAGTAGAAAAAATTGCCAATTCGAATCGGGACTCCTTCCGCTATCCCTAACGGCTTGGTCATGTATCCATTCACCCCTCGGTATTGATAATCTATTGGAACGATCTTCTTGACTCCCATCTTCCTGCAATAACCAACAGGCATCATGTTAAGAGCGGCACCTGAGTCTACCAAAGCAAGACCATTAAATTTAGAACATGAAATAGGTAAGTTGTAACTTCCCGGATCATGCTTGATAGGTGCAATGTAGATGAGCTCATCTTCCGCCGCCTTCTCTTTCTCTTTCTCTTTGCCTTTATCCTCTTTCTTCGGTATCACGAACTCTGCATATCCGCCTTGGTTTCCGTCTTCCTCCTCATCATCACTTGAAGAAACGGGTCATTTGAGTCCTAGATGCTCGAACGAAATAGTGAACCCCTCCGAGTCATAGTCCGTGGCATAATCAGGTTCACTACCACTATCGCTCTCCACATATTTCTTTGTGTAGATATCCGTCCATTTCTTCTTTGATGGTTCTCCGGTCATCATGAGCATCGGTTTCGCGTTCTCTACCTTTGGGTTGACTTGGGTTTGCGTTGGCAGCTCCCCTTGAGTCCTTTCACTTAACAATTGCGAAACACGACCAACCTGCAATTCCAAATTCTGGATGGTACTTTGGTGGTTACGTAAGTACGAACCTACCTCATCGTTGAGCTTCTTTTGTGTATCCATGAATTGGAGAAGTCGGTCTTCAATAGAAACGCGCGGCTCTCCATCCGGTCTTTGGTTTTGTTGGTTTGGTGCAAAGAATCCGGGAGGTCTCGTGATGAAATTACGATTGTTGTTCCACCTCCCTTGATAGTCGCCTCGGGTGTCATCATCAGACGATTCGGGCAATCCTTCATTAAGTGTGGTCCCTTGCACTCGTCGCATCCAACCTGCAAAGCATGAACAGATTTAATTAGTTCTTCAATTTTGCGCTCAAACTTTACCTGTTGGTTTTTCATCGAGGCTAGTTCGTCGGATGGGTCGAAGTCGGTTGAGATCTTTCCGGCCATTCTTGGGATTTGCAAGCGTTTGTCCGTCCTCCAATCTATGTTGTGTATGAGCATGTCCTCGAGAAGCTTATATCCTTCCGTGGGCGTTTTGTACATAAAGACACCTCCGGCAGATGAATCCAATGTAGCTCGTGAAGAATAAGCAAGCCCACTATAGAAGGTTTGGACTTGTTCACTCTTACTCAATCCGTGACTCGGGAACGAATTTAGAAGGTGTTTGAAACGTTCCCATGCTTCGGATATTGTCTCCCCATCGTCTTGTTGAAAGGATCGGATCTCGGCTCTTAACTTGTCGATTTTGTATAGTGGAAAAAAATCGGGAAAGGAACTTTGAGCGAAGTCCTTCCCAAGTGGTGATGGAACTTGGCTCCAACGATCGCAACCAAGCTCTAGCTTCTCCGGTAAGTGTAAGAGGAAAGACTCGAAGGCGAATCGCATCATCTCGGTCTTCCTCCATTTTAAACAGATCACATATATCTACGAAGTTCTCCATATGTACGATAGGATTGCTATCGTTTTTTCTGTCGAATGTGAGGTCCTTGATCATGTGAAGGAGCTTCCCCAGGATCTCCTTGTTTAGGTCCGGCTTCGTGATCGGATTGGTGGGTACGGTTGGAGCAGCTCTCCTGGCGGTCCACATCGGTGCTTCGTACCCCATATCAAAATTCAAAGCTCTCGGGCGAACTTTGTTGGCTTTTGTTTTCTTTTTGTTTCTTTTTCTGAATTCTCTCTCCGGCTCCTCAAATGGCTCTAACAATTCCGTCGTAACTGAAACCACAACAAACGGTTACGGGCAACTTGCGGGAAAAAAAGAGATAAAATAAAATAAAAACAACTAACTAAACTAGAAAGCAAAAAACTTGCAAGGGAAAGAATCCCTCACAAGGATCGATTAACAAAACTAATAAAGACTAAAATCTAACAACTACCGTTCCCCGGCAACGGCGCCAAAAACTTGATGCGGTAATTATTGTATATAAAAAGTGAAACAAGTTTTAACCTCTAATGCCTAGCCACTGTCTTACCACATATACAGGCAAGCGTACCTGATCGTGAGTAATATAGTGTAGGAAAGTCCAGGTATCGTATCTACCACTGGGAACGGTCAAGTTATCGTAGACTGTTAATCTTGAATAGTTTAATTAACCTAAAGCTTTTGGGGGGTTTTATGAAAAAGGTTTAATAACTAAAAAGACAATTAAATTAATTAAGAACTAAGAAAGCAATTAAAAGATTGATTAAAACTATATGAAGGAAAACAGTAGTACTTATCATGGTATAGTGAATCCCCAAGTGGATGATTTAAACAGGCCAAAGGTTTGGTTGTTTCGGTTATTGTAGGAATTTAAGTCTGAGACACCCTAACATGTGACTATTATGGCTATCAACTAGGTCTTGGTCCTCCTAGTCCCAATATATAGGTCGTTTGTCAGACAATCTAGTACCGGTCACCCAATCCTATCTCTATTGCATGGTTTTCTACTACCTGGTCGCTCTCGGTCCGAGTAACCACCTAACACAACTCTCCGGAACGAAGGGTAGGTCAAGAAAGGTTGATTATCCTATCGGAGTCTATCTATCTTGGTCAAACAGATACACCCAACCAACGAGTTCAAATAACCAAACAATATGAATCAGATCGGAACCATAACACACATTTAATTAACCAAAAACAAACCAATAAACATTAAATCATAAAATCATCATCCGCAATGGTTCATCAACCACAATAAGTACCACCACTAAAGACTACTCACTAGACATAATAAAAACAGATAATACGAGAGTAGACACATACATTATACCGACAGTACAACGACGGATGATCGAGAATCGAACCCCGCAGCGTATCGGTACCACTCAAATTTCACTCTCTATCTCTCTGCCTATCTATGTGTCTCTATGAAAACTGAAGGAGGAGGCTAGTATTTAAAAGGAGAGGTCAGAGCCCGTTTCGCGATCGCCAGACGGCACTCTCGCGGCGCGAAGCACTTAGGTCAAACCCTGGATTTCGAACTTGGCGAACTTGGCGGCGCCAAACTTGAATCTTCGCGATCGCTAAAAGGCTACTGATTGAGATTGTGCATTTTTCACGTTTTCTCGCCTTTTTCCGTACTTTTCCGTTCCACGGCCTCCAAAACCTACAAAAGCAATAATAAGTCCCAAGTGTGAGTAATTACACCAGAAATGGGTTAGAAATGGGGTTAATTCATTCAATTAAGTATAACCAAAACATGTATAATTTTGGTGTTATCAATCCCATACCCTACCACAGTGTTCAGCTAATGAACCTTCAATTCGATGTATTGCCCTACCCTTTCCTCTATGACACTGTCCCAAACTAACATTGCATAAATACTTCTCAAATATGTACTTCTTCATTTCCTTCAAAGTCATATCTTGATTCTTAATCAAATTTGGCAATAAAGCTTGTGCTATCCAATCAGGCTTTGCCAAAGAGTTATGTGCATAGTTTCTAGGACAAGTGTGATTATCATCTAAAATTTTAACTTGAAAGGTTCTTTCTTTGTTTATCCAAGATGCATACAACCTAAAGGGACATTGGTTCTCACCATCCCTTTTTAACCCACATCTAACCACAACTCTTTTTGAGTCACATTTGTCAAACCTTAATTGGTAACCATTAGCTATTGCATAATTAGTAACACAGAACTTCAGTTGGGTGGGATTTTCATACTTTTCACCTAAGGATGGCTTCATCAATTTCCATTTCTGTTTTGGATCATGTACATGATAAGCGTTTTCAACATCATTGTTGTCATCATCAACATTCGCAACTATATCATCTACATTAATAACTTCATGATCCTCTTCATTATCATCTATCTTACTGATCATCATATGAGGTTCACACAATTCATACAAAAAAGGGTCATCTTATCCGTTTTTAAGCAGTAACGTTTCTTCTGTTTCATTGTCAACATAGTCAAATAAGTCACTATCATTATCAGACCCTTCAACACTCATCTCATATGTTATATCACCACTTTCATCATCAGTCAATTGAAAGTCATCAGTCGTATCTTTTGTATTTGAAGTAGAAACCATTACAGATGGATGTTAAGAAATTGGAGAAATTGAATACTTACGGTTGAGAATTAGAAAGAATGAATCGCTCCAATCATGGTTGTATGTTATATCTTCACTCGAATTGTGGTTGTATGTTGATCGATCACTCCAATTGTGGTTTGTATGGAACCTTCCTTTGATTCACTTTGTCGACAGTAGCATAAAAAAATTAGGGTTAAAATAATGGGATAACCTTCTAAGCCGGTAGAAGGTCAATTAATCCCTTTTTGAAAAAGAAAAAACCTAATTGAGGATTAAAACATTGGTTAAATAAAACATTATGGTGACACCATAATGCAAGTAAAACTTTGAGGATTATTCCATGTTTTACCCTTTTTCAAACGGTGACACCATTTAACTACAAAAAACATATATAAAAAAATTCACAAAATCGCTATTGGTTTGGTGGTTGGTTCATTGCTTTTCAAAGGTGAAGTCTCAAGTATAAAGACTAAATTTGAAATTGAAAACAAAAATCTAAAAAAAATATCTCTAACAGGACTCGAACCCATGACCTCATGGTTATAAATCAAGTAACTAACCAACTCAACCAAAGAAAACTTGTGTCATTATTGTAGTTTCAAAATATATATGGTGGCAAACGACAAATTGATACGGTGGCATCATAATTTTTTACACTACGACGGAGGAATTTAACGGTGGCCCGCGTGCCACTCTGTGCCCTTCTTTAGCTCCCTCCCTGATGCAACATAAGTGTGTATGATTCCTACGTCTTCGGTTGCTCTGCGGATGTTTGCCTTTCCCTTAAAAACACTTTTGGTTGCGTCAACGTCATTAACATGGTTAACATCGGTTCCAAATACCAAAGACAGAAATCTCTATAACATGTATTCAACAAACATGGTTGAATAATATGAAATTAGTCATATACTAATTCGTTGCTCCAATATATTTGTTTATAAATAATAATAAGTTGTAGAGTTAAGTTTTGGTGAGACCAAGTCTTTTCCGTGAGACCGATGAGACCAACATATTTTTCATGAAACTTTACATAAAAACATTTGTGAAGGTAAAAAAAATTGAACATTCATCGTTAAAACATACTAAAAAACACTATCGGATTTTTTTCCAAAAAGAGTTAAAAAAACGAAACCTTCACGGCATTTTTTTTTGTGAAAGTTTGCATTATATATATGTAATCTTCACAGAATTTGATGATTACGTTTTTTATTTAATTTAAATATGTTTTTGATGAGTACTAGTTGTTGGTTCGCATAATCAAACGAAATGTAAATTTTTTTTATAAACCCATAATTAAACACCGAATAATTTTCTATTTAAAAAGTACTAATATATTCTATCCATACCCCTTTATAGGAGGAGGGGGTATGAGTAGGTTATGTAAGGGTGTGTTTGGTATGCTGGACAGGACAGGATGTGATAGGACATAACAGACTTGTTCCATGTTTGGTAGGCATCTGTAACACCCCAAAAATTGGAGTTAACAAAACCTTCAAAAGAAAGGTTGGTACAAATAAAACGCCAAGGCGTGAGCTTAAACCAATAATTAAACAATAAGGCTGTATAAATACATGAATGTAATTCGACGGGAGAGGAATAGCATTTAGCCAAACCGTCTCCTAACTGAGAGAGAGATTCTATGAAGAGTTGCCATCTCAAGGTCGGTTAATGGTCCGGTCCCCATAAGCATCCCCTGATGCTCACCTCGCACACTTATACCTGCTTGCTACCAGCACCTGAGAGACACATCGACACCACACAAGTGTTAGGCCAAAGGAGCCTAGTGAGTTGTACCAAGCATATAACAAGGTAAATATAAAACATGTTAAAGCGTGTGATATATTTATAAGTATGTAATTGTACATAAGGTAAGTATACTTATTCGTTTTATCTTTTATCTTCAGAAACAGTGGGAGCGACCCACTTCCACCAACCAATATCCCTACACTCGTTACTTCCAAACACCCCGATGCCGAATTTAGCCTGGCATCATCCACTGGGTCCCGCACACCTCGGAGCCACCCGAGATGTCAGCGACATAGGTGCGTACCTATTTCAGTACCTCCCAAGACTGTTTGGTGTGGACATATTGCGTTGGATCGTCCATTGTTATTTATATAGCCGTATATCCGCTGCCAGTCCCATCACTCGTTACTTCCAAACACCCCGATGCCGAATTTAGCCTGGCATCATCCACTGGGGCCCGCGCACCTCAGAGCAACCCGAGAGCCGGCGACATAGGTGCGTACCTATTTCAGTACCTCCCAAGATTGTTTGGTGTGGAAACGTGGCGCGGAATATACTTAATTACACATACGTACTGTCTAGAAAGACTCATACAATTATCTTAACCTTTCATAGGTATTGATCGAGGGTCTCAAGCCCTTCATTCATTTCATATAAGCCCACATGCTCGGAATTTAATTCCTTCACATCATTCCGTGGCATACATAATAACACGTATTTCTCATAAATACATTTATCATATAATCACATAGACTTAACTCATGCATTAGTAGCATACGATAATCTACTCCATGTATACGATATTCCAAGTCAAGCCATTCATACAAGCATCGTTAATCATTCATTTCATGGCAATCCTTAAACCTAACATTTTAGGCATTTCATCCTTAATCATGTTTAGTCACAACAACCAAGCAAGACATGTAAATCAACAAGATGATGTGCTCTCATTTTTAACAAAACGGGTTTAGCAACTCACCTTGAGGCTCGTAAAGCCAAAAGCCCCAAATTTCACCAAGAACCTTAGCTTAAAGCTTGAGTGATCACCTATGGTGATAAGAGGTGAAAGTCTAGATTAGTACAAAATCTACATCTCGTAAGCTTAGATCTACACTTAAAACTATAAATGGAACTCACCTCCTCAAGATCTCGGGTGAAAACCCTAAGATGAAAAACCTTCAACAATGGTGGAGAGGTGGTGGAGAAGATGAAGCCATGGAAGTCTCCACCCTCCAAACTAGTAGATCTAGCCTCCAACACTTCCCAAAACATGAAATCCATCTAAAACAACACTATATCTAAGACAAGTATGGAAGAAAAGGTTTGGAGATGAAAAACCCCCAAATCTAAGCTTAAACTCGAAGGAGATGATAAGATTACTTACACCAACGTTTTTGAACCATCAAATACTTGAAATCCATTGATGTATTCTTGAAGAGCTCGAAAAATCGAGAAGATAGCAATTTGAATCACCAAAATCGGAGTTGTAGAGAGAAAGATATGAAGAAATGAAGAAGATGGCTTAAAATTGCGTTTTTCAGGTTTGACCAGCGGTAACGGCGGGTCCCCACCCGCGGGTTGACCCGCGGCTGACACGCCCTTACTCTGAAACCCTCCTGAAACCCGTGCGGTTCACTGTTTTGGCCATAACTTCTTCGTTATAGCTCCGATTTCGATTTTGGAAGAACCATTGGATTCGTATTTCAATTTCCCATCCAACAAGACCATAAAATCTAGGTTTTGATCAAAAGTCATATTTTTCATATTTTCTTAAAAGATAAGTTTTACACAGATCCGGATTCGCATTTGTCCAAAAATCACGGGTGTTACAGCATCTATGTGGGACACATCAGAACTGAGTAGAACAAGAGTGGGACAAGCTATCCCATCCTACCCCCTGTAACTAAGTAAAACAGAGTCAGATTTACCATTATACCCCTCAAAATACAGATCGATTTTCACTTTCTTTATAATTGTCTCATACTTAGGGTGAACAAAACTCAACCTAATCCGAAAAACCGAAAACTCGATTAAAAAAAATCTCGAATCTACCTGACCCACATAACTCGAACTAACTCGATCTTCGAAATTCAACTTTAAGACGAGTTATTCAGTTCAGATAGGGTCTCCGTAACCATTACCCGAACTCACCCGAAACCCAAATAAAACCTTTTATTAATATTTTTTTGTAACTTTTAATGTAGATCTTTGAGATTTGAACTTATTTTTATTAATCTAAGTGTTTAATCCAATTTTTAACGTTTGAAATTTGGATTTTGGAGTTTGAATTAATTTTAATCTTTAATTATTAAGCATGTAAAACAAAATGTTAAGATTAAACTTATAGTCATTATATCTAATATAGGAGTAATTTTTTCTTTAGATATTTTTTTATTCAAATTTTCTTACTTCATATATTCATCTTTAAATTTTTGTTGCACACTATTTCTATTTTCTACTAATTTGGTGGACAACTGTTCTGTCCTGTCCTGTCCTGTCACGTCTTACCAAACGCTGAACAGTTGTTCTATCCTATCCTGTCCTGTCATGTTCTACCTTGTCTTGTCTTGTCCTGTCTGCGTACCAAACGCACCCTAAGTAACGTAGGAGACTTATAAAAAGGGGATATAAGTTTGTGATTGTGAGTATACAGGGGTAGGAATAGCAACATCCTTTAAAAAAAATCACCCGTAATCTATCAACTAGTCTGTCATAACTAAGGGATGATGGGCGACCCCAAAGATAGCACAGAGCATTAACTAAGACTATTTATCAACAATCTAATTCAATCCAATCAAATCACTATTGAAAAAAAGTTTATTTCTCACTCTTCTACCTACTTAATTTCAATCTCAATCCAATATTACATTTTTTTTTTACAGTTTATTAGGCCATCCTCAATGGTAATGGTTGGTACCAATGGTACCAGCTGCCACCCGAGCGCTACATCAGTTTTCCACTATCTTACCAACACATTACCAATCCATATCAATTCATCCTCAGTGGTACCAGCTTCTTGCTATTTACATTTTAATTAATAAAAAAAAGGAAAAGAAGAGAAAGAAAGAAGAGAGAGAGGGTGGGGTGGGTAGTCTTCACAATTGGTATGCCGTACGGACTACCGTGCTGATCACCCTCGGCGGTGTTGCCGGGGGTACCGCATCGGTACTGGTCGGCTGCCGGGTTGATACCGCATCCACTGCGGATGGCCTTAGCAATGCAATCCAATCTCAAATATTTTTAAAAATATATATTTAATTTATTATTATGTATATAATGTTATTATTGTTATTCTATAATATAAAAAATAGATGAAATAAAGTTGAGGCTTCTTAAAATGAAGAGAGTGTTGAAATAAATAGAAAAATTGGTGTGGTGAAAATATATCAATATTGATATTTATTTGTAGAAAATTCAAAAATATGAATTTTGATATACTTTTTATTTTATAATTTTTTTTTGTTAAAGTTATATTTTTAAAAAGATAAAACTTATATTCAAAACTATAATATCAACCACTTAGAAAACAAGTAATAATCTCACATGTAATTTTAATCATCAATTATTATCGATTTCATGTAATAATTTTGGGTTTACTTCACGGAAGTGTATTCAACTTGTCACGAAAAGTTATTATATGTATTGGACTTTGATTTTTTCCATTGTATGTATCAAACTTATAAAAACCTACCATTTGATGTATTTGGTTAGAAGTTGGATACAGTTTTGTGACAAGTTGGTTACACTTTCGTGGTAGGTTTTGATAAAGTTGGATAAATTAAATGGTTATTTTGATATGTTTGATACATACAATGGAAAAAATAGAAGTTCAATACATACAATAACTTTTCGTGACAAGTTGAATACACTTTTAGGAACTAAACCCATAATCTTATATGTAATTCATAGTATTTTCATTATACATACACTTAAATAAAATGTAAATTGATGTGTATGGAATTATCATTGTCAATGCATGTAGATTTGCATGGATTATCACTTTCACCAAATGAATCATATAAACTATTACATGCATCGACCTGCAGTAAATACAGTGGCGGAGCCAGAAAATTTTCTGAGCGGGTGCACATTTGAGATATATTAAAGAGTCCCAACTCCTAAAGTCATTGTTGATGTGGGACGAGATTTAACTCGGTAAAATTTAATTATGTCGACTTAGAGAAGAAAATATATAGTTTTTCAAATGAAATCGACGCTGACCTTTTGAGCAAGACTATCTTATATGTTTGACATGTTTTTAGCTGAATTCCATCATTACAATCAACTTTCTTGTTATTTTTGTAAAAAATCTGATTGTTAAAATTTAATTGAGTTTCAACATTTTGATTGTGTTATTTATTTTTTCCTGGGTTTCTAATTTTTTTCCTTAGAATTTGAAATATATAAGGCAATTAGGCAAATTAACAAGATTAAAATTATTTAAAAAAGATAATTAATCGTAATAGATAACATTTTTTTTTAAATCTCAAAACATGAATCATTTTAAAGATAGAAGAGTTAAATAACTTTTGTTGAAAATTTTGGTTGAATTCTTTTAATATCCGAATATTGAAGAGCTAACCATTTTTAAATGGGAAAATTTCCCTTTTTAAATTCCATAAGAAAAGGCAATTAAAAAGATGAAGTAAGAACTAACCATTTTTAAATTCCATAAGAAAAGGCAATTAAAAAGATGAAGTAAATTTGTCAAAAAAAAAAAAAAAAAAAAAAAGATGAAGTAAAAATAAAAGAATAAGACAATAAGCCATATTTGTTTACAATTGGTTTCGTACCTCCGTCGTCTTGTGAAGCGGGGAGGCGCCTTACATATCACGAATAAACCACTCCACCAAAATTAATTTTGGTTCCATGTTTGATTTTTAATTACTTAAGAGCACCTTTATAATTAAACGGGTGCACCATTAAAAAACCACATCTTTTCCTTTTGTAACAGACGAGTGAGTGGGTGCACGAGACCCCCCACCTGTATATGTAGGTCCGCCCCTGAGTAAATACATTAACAAAACCGATAAGAATCTAAAAAATGAGCTAAAATGAATGGTTTTAAATGAGGTTGCACGGTGGTAAAACATTATATGGTTGTAAATGAATATCCCTCTATCTCTCTCTCTCTCTCTCTCTCTCTCTATATATATATATATATATATATAGAGAGAGAGAGAGAGAGAGAGAGAGAGAAAGATATATATATATAGGGAGGTTCATTTGTAAACCTCAAATATCTTGTAAACCGTGTAAACCAATCCACACCATTGATTTTTAAAAACGTTTCCATATTTCACATTTTTATATTTCTATAATCATTGACTTACCATATATTTCACATTTCCATATTTTCTATGAATCCATATCATTCTTTATTTTTTTGATCAAGGGCCACGATAAGTTCACAAACTTTACAAGATATTTGAGGTTTACAAATGAACCTCCCTATATAGATACCTATCAAATGCACACCCATTTAATATATACCTATCTATATATATATAGAGGGAGGTTCATACAAGAACAACCTCATTTATAGAAATAAAGGAACTAATTTACACCACTAGTTTGAACTAAATAATACATATTTTATTGAATGGCATATTGGTAATTATAAGTACTTTATACCCACTTTCCACCTAGGGGCATTTACTTTAGGGGTAAAATAGGTATACAATATATTGTAAAATATTGGTTTGAAAAATTCACTATTCACTGATATATGATGGTTCCACTATTCATTGACATATGTAATATTAGTTTGAAAAATGCACTATTCATTGACAATAATAATTAATACAAAATCATGTGTGATAATGTTTGCATTAACATGTACAAAATATTGAAATCATATGTGATTATGTTTGCATACTTAGCATTGTAATCATGTGTGATTATCGTTTGTATAAAATCATATATGATTCTACATTTACATTTATACAACATCACATATGATTTTACATTAACATTTGTACAAAATCATATATGATACTGAAATCATATGTGATTTTGTTAACATACAAAATCACATATGATCACATGTGATGCTGTAAATTAGACGTGATTGCATTATACGTTATAAGATCACATATGATCACATATGATACTAAAATCACATATAATCACATATGATTTCACTAGAACCTTGTGGGAAAATCATATATGATACTAAAATTAGATATTATTTTACAATAACATTGTACAAAATCACATATGATTTTACAATAACCTTGCATAAAATCACATATGATTTCACGTAAAAAAGTTGTACAAAATCACATGATATTACAAAACCATGTACAAAATAACATATGATATTGAAAATCACATATGATTTCACAAGATCCTTATACAAAGTCATATGAATATGATGAAATGATGAAGCTAAGTTATTTTATGTTTAAAAAGGGAAAATTCAAATATATGGTAAGATATTTTATCTTTAAAAAAAGAGAGGGAAAATCAAATTGTAAAGATATCTTATGGTTAAAAATAATTAACATATATAATCATCTATGAATAGTGTCTTTTCAAAAAGTAATTGTTTCCCAAAATACTCTTCAAGTAATTATATATATATTGAATTATTTTTGGGGTTTTTAAATAGAGATGTGTGGCTATAAGTTATTCCTTTGTTCCTACAAATTGAATTGGTTCTTATTTGAACCTACTTCTATATCTATATATATCAATCGGGGTGGGTTCAAATGTGAACCACTTTTTGGTTGTGAACGTGAGGACAACCGAGAGCGCGACATGTGGCGGATGACTAGGCGCCACGTCAAGTCCACGGCGGATGACTAGGCGCGATTCATGGGAGGGCATTGAATTAAAGAGGGGGACGACACTCAAAGCCGCCACGTGTTGCTCTCTCGGTTGTCCTCACGTTCACAACCAAAAAGTGGTTCACATTTGAACTTTCCTCTATATCTAATATATATATATATATATTAACAGAAAATAAGATGATTTATAACCAAAAAAATGCATAAGACGTCTCTGATTTAAGTAAGATTAATTGACATGGTTTAAAAAAAGGAAACTAAGAAGTAACAAATTCATAGCATATGTTACCAGTAAGAAAATATCTTTTGAATATTCTTATTTTATGTTAAAAGAATTTTAATTGGTTACAATGAAATATGGAGATCCAACAAATTTTGTACCATTTAGGTGCAAGAACTAGTGCAAACGACCGGAGATGGGGACATTCTTACGAATCAAAAAGTTTAGTTGTCACACAATAAATTGGTTACTTTATGAAAACGTTAAGTCAAGACCAACCGGCTTGGTAGATTTAATAATTGGTTACTTTATGAAAGATTTATTTTTGTACAGTACAATAAATAGTAAAGTTAGATTTTAAATCTTAATTGGATTGATTTTTGTTAGAGGCTAGTCGTTATTATAAACTTTTATAAATATCTATCTATATATAATAAAAGAGTAACTGATTTGCCACGTTTCGTGCTCTGGTGAGCCGAATTGCCATGTGTCGCGTTCTGGTGAGCCGGTTTCGATTATCAAAACAATAAATAAAATAATGTAAAAGATAAATACCACTTTCAAAAATCATCTACATAATTAAATCAAATGGTTTAAAAAATCCTTTACATAATAAAATCAAACATTTTAATCCAAACTATAGATAAATATGAAAACAATAAATAAAATAATGTAAAAGATAAATACCACGTTCAAAAATACATAATTAAATCAAATGGTTTAAAAAATCCTCTACATATATTTGTGTAATATTTAATATAATCAATACACGTATTATTATTTTTCATTGGTGATATAAAGAATTAAAAATATTCTCTCTATTTTCAAAGTACAATTTTCTAAGAGTTTTCCAGAGCTGAAAAATCTTAGTTTTCGTATTTTCTTAATTCTTAAGAAAATTCGATATAACTTCTTGGAACAAAAAAATATTCTCAAGCTCTTTAAAAATTTTCATTTTTTAATCCAAACTATAGATAAATATGAAAACAATAAATTAAATAATGTAAAAGATAAATACCACTTTCAAAAATCCTCTACATAATTAAATCAAACAGTTTTAATCCAAAAATACACACATCAATCTCAATCTCTCAATCTCAATCTATAAATACCCCTTTCAATCTCTCAATCTCAATCTATAAATACCCCTTTCAATCTCTCAATCCCAATCAATTGCTGCAACTCTCTTAATTAAGCCACTATCAATTACACATACATACACAAATGTAATTAATCAAACGCTCTTTAATTTTTATTTTTTCCTACACATGATGATATGATTATAATGATTCTATTTATGTTTATAGTCCAAGTTGGAGTTGTTGATTTCTCGTATGTGATTTTGTATTTATGGTCATTTTCATATTTGTAATATAAGGTTTTTGGTATGATTTAATTTTTTGAAATTATCCCGTTTATTACACGGGATCAAAACTAGTTCAACTATATATTAAAATGTTAGCATGCATTATTAGTTTCATGCTTATCCATGCATGTTTTTAGCGTCAATAAAAAATATCCCTTTTCAGCGTCAACAAAAGTTATTTTGACTTTTCAAGCTTCTTTAATGGCTGCAATGAGTTTTACTTGGTGAGTTATAGATGCCCCACCAATGGTCGATATAACAACATCAACTTGCTTTGTTCCAAGCTTTCATGATGATAAATATCTACCTGAATGATTTATAAAATACGTCTATCAATTTTATAAGAGCATCTCCAATAGCCTTTTTTGTAAATTTTGAATAACTTTATAAAAGCATTTTCAACCGTTTTTTTATTGTTTTCCTAAAATAATAAAGTTAAAACTCCTAAACAATTTTTTTTCCAACTCCAATAATTTTTTTATTTTAGAGAATCTATCATTACTTATATAATTAAAATATACAATATGTCTAATTTTCCAATAAACTTTTTAAAAAACTTCTAAACAATCAGTATTGGTACACTACACCAAATATCACTTAAGCAACAAACACAAAATGTTGCCTTAGAGTAGTTTATATGTTGCCTAAGCCTTAGGCAACATACCTATGTTGCCTAAGCAATGTTGTCTTATTGATGTTGCCTAAGAATTTAGGCAACATAGTCAAATGCCATATGTTGCTTAGGTTGTTTTCTTAGGCAACACATAAAAGGTTATGTTGCATATGTACCGATACCTACGTTGCATCATACAAACTCTAACGCAACGTTCATTTATGCATTTGTTGCCTAAGTTATAAGCTTAGACAACGTACCTTATTCGCATATGTTGCCTAAGATATTAGCTTAGACAACATACTCTATTTGCATTTGTTGCCTTATATATCAGCTTAGACTACATACGCTATTTCATATGTTGCCTAAGATATCCACTTAGACAACATATTTAATTAGATATGTTGCTTTAGATATCAGCTTAGGCAACATACTTTACTTAAATATGTTGTTTTTGAACTATAATTACAAATAATATAATTCTACTCTTAGGCAACATTTATATTGTTTATGGGTTGCCTTAGAAGTGTTATTAAAAAAAATTTCAGCTTTTTTTTATAGACCACGTTGCAATTTTTTGTTTGCATACTTTCTACAAACAAATCTTATAAACAAACAAATAAATATAATTAACAATTCCCCTAAACAACAAATAAGTATTTTCTAAAAACATTGACCAAATAAAAAGATAAGTTTAATAGTTTAAAGATAACGCCTAAATAAATCCAAAATTAGGCAACAAGTTCGATAAGACAAAATAAACACAATAGTTAAATAGTTTAAGGATAACGCCTAAATAAATCCAAAATTAGGCAACAAGTTCCATAACACAAAAGCTAAAAATTAACCTAAAGCATGAGACGTTGGGGTTGTTGTGTTGGAGTCTCCATCACTTGCATTCATTCTCTTCAACAATTTATCTAACAACTTTTTTTGCTTAGCGGCTTCTTCTTTTGCCTCATTTTGTGCCTCTTTTAGCAAACGTATCTCATCATCACGCTCGGCAAGTTGTAGCCGCAAAGTTTCCTCGCTAACCGTAGATACCGGCTTAGAGGTACTTCCTTTCGCCGGGCCTCTCATCCTTGGAGCTCGAACCGCCAAGCTACCCATACCTCGAACAACCGTGCCTACCGATGGACCAACAATTTCCTCAATTATTGATATTTCTTTTTCGACTGGACAACGGATTGGAGGCTCCACATTGTTGGGGTCATTCTCAATCTTCTCAATTGCTTCCAAAACAAGTCTCTATAATTACGATTCAAACAATTGTTAGCATATTTAAAATCATAAATAACATTTTTTTACTTACAATTATACAAGTGCTTAAAATAAATATGGATGAAAAGTGCATTAATCAATTTGTTTACAAATTATTATATTGCGAGTGCTTACTTTACGTTCTTCGCTTTTAGTGGTCTCGGAAATTGTACAGAGGTGAGGAGCCACGTCTCCACTAGCTACATGTTCATTAGCCCTATACCGGAATAAAATCGGTCCCAATCCATGCTCAACCCTTTTTGCGGATAATCTTGCTTCCGACATCCTCTTTGATTTATTCTACAACATTAGAAACATTTAGTTTACAATTGAAACTCAACAATAATTTTTTATGTGTAATTATCTACTCATTAAATACCTTCCATGTTTCTGTTTCAAAAAGCGTGCAGAAAAATTCCCACTGACATGGCCGGTGCACAAAGTTCTTCGGAATAGGAAAGCGACCTTGAAGCTTGTACAATTTGTGGCAATCACTTTTCCACCTTTTGAATGCATTACGTGCAGTTATGTGAATCCATTCAAATAAGGCATCACCGGATTCTCCATTCCAATCGATCTCAAAAAAAACCTAAAAAACAAATATAAACCAAAATAAAATAAAAGTTAAAGTATTATTGATTAATGAGATATAAATCATCAATAAATCAAATTAAAATTATTAAAATAAAATGCATTTACGCTAAGTTGATCAACTACAATCTTGAGTTCATCTTCCGAGAGATTCAAATAACTATTGCTCGACATCGGAACATGTCCACGAACAATACTCCCGATTTGCTTTGAGATCCTACAAACTTTGTTTGTGTCGGGTAAATTCTTGGCTCTTTTATCCCCTATATAAAAAGTAAATATTACAAGTTAAACTTTCATATATAATAAGTAAATACAAATTTTAAATAAAACAAATTTACAAACCTGACTCGATTTCTTCTCTTTAACCAGACTCAAACGAGGGTACCGATGGGAGACGATTTCCTTGTAAACCTGAATCGCAGTTCGAGTTTGTGGAGCAAGTCGAAACTCGTTCTTTCCGTTAAAATTTCTCCCTTGAACTCGAAATTCATGATTCATATCTAGCCATCTACGTGCCCCCATATACGACATCCTACCATGAGAGAACTTAGCATCAGTGTCATCCAAACATATTGGACACGCCTTATACCCTTTCGTTTGAATACCACCTAACATTCCCAACCCAGGAAAATCACTAATGGTCCACATCACCGCAGCTTTCATCATAAAGTACTCTTCCCCATATCAATCCCATGTCCGAAAACCAGTCTCCCAAAGAACTTTGAGCTCGTCAATAAGTGGTCTCATAAACACATTAAGACATTTCCCTGGGGATTTTGGTCCAGATATCAACATTGTTAGTATATTAAATTCTTTTTGCATGCACATCGAAGGAGGTAAGTTGTATGGAATCACAACAATTGGCCAAAGACTATAGGGAGTAGCAGAAGCCCCAAAAGGGCTAAACCCGTCAGTGGATAAACCAATGCGAACGTTTCTAATGTCACTCGCAAATTGAGGATATGACCTATAATGTGTCAAAAAATATGAACATATTAAAAACACTTATTAAAAAAAATATTAACTATGCTAAAATCATTTTCAAGTCAATGAGTATATTTAAAATTTTTACCTATCAAAATCTTTCCATGCTTCACCATCCGCTGGGTGTCTCAATACATCATCATGTGCAGACGTTTCCCTTTGACCATGCCATCGCATATGATGTGCAGTATATTTTGACATGTACAAACGTTGCAACCTCGGTGTTAGTGGGAAATAACGAACAGTTTTCATTGGTACTTTGTTGCCGACATCTTCATATCTTGGCAATCCACATACCGGGCACTGGTCATGCATTTCACCCTCTTTGTAATATAAAAAACAACCATTTAAACATGCATGGATAACCTCATACCCCATCCCAACACCTTTGAGGATCTTTTTCGCCTCTGCATATGATTTAGGAAGCTTGTTTGGAGTTGGCATAAAGATTTTTGAAACCCCAAATATTTATCAAACGCCTTGATAGAAATTCCAGTTTCTTCTTTAAGAGAAATTGCTCTTAGAAGTGTACATAAGGAATTTTCTATACAACCCTCATACAATGGAGTATTCATTTCTGCTAGAAGTTTCGAATATGCATCAATCACTTTGGAAGCAACATCGTCTACATCACAAGCATGAGTACCCTCTTCGGCGAATGATTCATTAGCATTGTACCTCTCATTGAACGGAAATGCATCTTCCACAAAATTTACAACAGGATTGACATTGTGACTCGAAGACGCTATATTGCGTATCATATTCAACCTCTGTTGCGATGCAGTAGGTATATTTGTAACCTCGCCGTGTTGATCCCACACAGTATAAGTTTTAGTTATACCAAAATTCTTCAAATGATAAATTATATCTTCCTCGTTTTCATATAACATGTTGCCACAGTCCATGCAGGGGCATTTGTAATAACCATTCCAACTTACTGAATTCTTTTTAGCAAATTCCAAAAATGTATATATTCCCAAAATGTATTTTTCCTCGAATCTTCTTAAGTTCATCCATGTTTTGTCCACATTTTCTGTCATGTCTGTACGTGAAAAATAAATACACAAATAAAATAAGAGCTAAACATATTTTAGACACTTACTAATACCAATTTATAATAGATAATAACCTAACAATCTCTAAATGTCTTTTGATGATAAAAATGTTTGTTGGAAGCAAAAAATTGCCGAAATTGCTTCAAATCACGTTTTAAATTTACATGAGATAAAATGAAATAACTACAAAAATAAGATAATAACTATTAGCTAATCTATATATAAATGACGTTTAATGATGAAAACAACGTTTGATCGAAGTCAAAGTCACTAAAATCGCTCCAAATCATGCTCTAAATTTACATGAGATAAAATGAAATAACTACAAAAATAAGATAATAACTATTAGCTAATCTATATATAAATGACGTTTGATAATGAAAACAACGTTTGTTCGAAGTCAAAGTCACTAAAATCGCTCCAAATCATGTTCCAAATTTACATGAGATAAACATGAAATAACTACAAAATTAGAGTAACTAAGAAGATAATTACCTAAGAATCTCTAAGTTACGTTTGTTGATGAAAACAACGTTTGTTGATGATGAAAAGTTGCCAAAATCGTTTGAAATCACGTCCCAAAGCTTCAAAAATGAAAATGTTTGAAGGGAGTAGTAGTGTTGGAAGAGAAGAGAAATGTTGCAAATGGTGGAAGTATCTATCTTTATTTTCTAATTTTGATCTTAGACAACATAGAAATAGGAAAATATGTTGCTTAAGATATATCTAAGGCAACACACCCAATAGATTATATGTTGCCTAAGTAAAAGCTAAGATGTCATATATTGTCAACATTAAATCCTTCACCAATCAACCTTAAAGATGACAACTGTTACCCTTTTTAACTTTTTAAGCTTATGCAACAAAGAAATAATAACATATGTTGTTTTAGATAGATCTTAGGCAATAAACCCAATAGATTATTTGTTGCCTAAGTAAAAGCTATAATGTCATAAATTTTCAACAATAAATTCTTCACCGGTCATACTTAAATATCACTCTTTTTAAGCTAATGAAACATAAAAAATTGAGTGGTCTACTTACACTAAGGCAACATAAGGAGAAATGTTGCTTTAGGGAATCAAAGGCAACGTATAATAATTTATATGTTGCCTAAGGGATCACTTAGGCAACATAGGAATATATGTTGCCTTAGAAGAAATTTAAGCAACATATAATAGCATTCGTTGTCTTAGTGTTTCTTAAGCAACACATGTAATTAATGTATGTTGTCTAACACAACATTTGGTGTAGTGGTATTGGTAGAAAATATTAAAATAATGTTTTTTCTCTCTTGATTTAGAGATTAGAGAATTTTCTATATTTAGAGTTTTTTCCATGTTTTTCAATTTTTCAAGAATACGGCTGAAAAGCTATTGGAACATTTAAGAAAAATCCAATTGTAAGCTTTTTTTTATTGTAGAGAACTTGTTGAAGATACTCAATTGTACAAATATCTCATCTTCAGGCTCTTTTTTTGGATGAAATTAGTGAGAGGTGCCCAAGTTTGGGGTTTTTTGACTTGATCAGACTTCATGTGTTAATATAGGTCCAATCTTGCTTTCTTTTGGTTGGACTATTTTTGGATTAAATTTTTTTTTGATCGGGCTCTTAGGTTTCATTTGGACATTGCTTTAGGGCTTGCTAGGACCGGATTTTTGGATTGTGCATCGGGCTATTTTGGTTTACTTCAAAAACCATTGAAAATCATAATCTTGAAATTTCTAAAACATCGCGAGTGCCACAATCACCCTTACCGTTTCCATTTTTGCCAATTTCCAATCTTTATTAGCAACTAGTGCCACGATCATCCTTACTGTTTCCAGCCTTGCTACCGGTGCAAACACTTCACTATATAGTCAATTCCAATCATTTTGTGAGTAGCCTTTATCCACTGGTCGAACCTTGATTTTATCTACCTCTCCTTGCTCATTGAACTTTGTTTTGAACAACCACTTGAGTCCGGGTTTCTTGCTGCCAAAAGGTATAACCACTTGGGTTGCATTTGTTTTCCTATCGCGTCAATTTCAATATCCATGGATTTTCTTCATGTTGGACATGGAGTCGCCTCCTTATACATGATTGGATCATTAACTCTAGTTAGCACTTCATTGGCCTCCGGTTCTTCTTCTAATAGCCCTTCTCTAGAGGTGTATTCTTCAAGATGGGTTGGCATTCGACTAACTCTTCCTGAGAGGGTTTGAGTAATGGGTACACTAGTTCTACTTGTTCTCCCTTGTATTTGTACTTGGCTTTGAACATTGTCTTCATTACTAGGGCCTTTTGTTGTATCTGGATGATCGCCTGGGCGATCGCCATTTTCATCATCTTGCTGGTCTTCTTCATTTATGTCTCCCCATGTCAATTCTGCACTAATTTCCTTTGCTTTCCAATTCCATCCCTTGTCTTTTTCATAAACTACGTACATCGCAACTAACCACCATCTTTTTTTTGTCAAATCATATAATCGGTATGCTTTTGATTCGTCATTGACTCCCATCAAAACACAAGTGTGACTCTTATCTTCTAACTTGGTTCATTTAGCATCGAAAATACGAACATGTCCTAAGCATCCAAAAACACAAAAATGACTTATAGATGGTTTGATACCTTACTACTCCTCTGGTGGAATTTCTTGCAATGTCGATGTAGGGCTGCGATTTAGTACATAAGAATGTCAATTTTTGAAATTGTTTTTATCCTGAACCGAGTAGAAAATGTATTTTCCTAAGGAAAATGGTGGTATAAGATTCGTTCTATATCCGGTTAGGTTCATTCTTTATTTTCTAGAAACATAAGGCATTTATCTAAAACTTTTATTTAGAGATATTATTTTCTAAAACTTATTGGAATTTTGATAAAATGTTAGATTTGTAAACATGTAAAGTGCTGAAAATAATAAGACTAGCTTTCGAAAAGTTGTGTGTCGATTTTCTAGTCTACTTTTGGATTCGATTCGCTAGATGTTTTTGTTTTTTTTAATCTTTGTGATGGTTCGTATCAAAATTTATGTTAGTGGTTTACGATACTCATATTGTTTAAACTTCGTTCAATTCGTAAGTTTTAAATTAAGTTATTAGAAATTATAAGCTTTAAGGGGTTTGGTCGATATTTCTGTACGTCAATTACCTTTTTTAATTCGTTTGTAATTAGTATGATTCATTATTCATCTAGTGTGATCATATGTGTTGTGACGTACTTTTGAAGTTTATACATTGTTATACTGAGCTACTAACCACCTATGGGGGTACCATAGGCACATCGTTGTGGCACCGATGGCACAACACCTCTGTGGCGGTGTGATCAGTCCACAACCTCTCTTTCCAATTAATTTTTGTGCTTTAGTGAGAGTTGGCCATGGTGTTGTGGTTGATTTTGTTTAGGAAACATATCGGTCAGCCATATCATATGTGATTTGTTGTGAGGTAAGTTTTGGTGTAGTGCCCAACACCGTATCCCACATTTACTACAGTTAGATGTGCATGTCCAATGTACGTACAGGCCTGTATCGCCATATGTTTGACACTAATTATGTCAGTTGATTTCCAAGTGTATCCGTTTTTCAAGCAGAATATGCAATCATATGATATGATTTGATTTAAGTTTCTCAAATTCATTTACTATTTAGTTATGTATATTTGTTTTCATTGACAATTTTGATCTTTGACAAGATTTTCTGTGGTGGACATCAAAATATTTACATTTAAGAGAAAAAGCAAACTAAACAAATCTAGGAAAATCTAGGCAAATATAAAGCATGAAGGTAAGATATTTTACTTTGTAGGGAAAAAAGGTTATTGTTCTAAGTCATCATTTGGATCTTCTATTGGTGAGGTATGGTACTTGATAAATATTAACACCTATTGTATATATCTTGTATATTTTGTGTAATCCTTTCCATACATACATATAGGAGAGTTAGTTTAAGTCTTTTGTATCTTATAAATTGAAAGATGATCAATGAAATTAAGCAACACATTGATTCCATAATTCTTTAATGAGTTAATTACATTTTTGGTCCTTGTGGTTTGGTGATTTTAACACTCTAGATCCATTTTGAAAATAATTATGGATTTGGCACCTGTGGTTTACATTTTATAACGCTCTGGGTCCATAATATCTAACTCCGTTAAATGTTTCTGTTAAGTAGGTTAATTACAGGGGTAATTTAGTCATTTCATTTATGTTTCTATTTTCAATTATAATTACAGGGATCAAAAGTGTAATTTACTTTATTTAATATTAATTAAAAAAATGTTATCTTAATTCTTTAAATCAGATGCAGATGCGTCTTCGTCCCTCTCACTTCCGGCGGCGTGTCCCTCACCTTCGGCGTAGTCCCCCACCTCCGGCCGGCGTCGTCTCCCTCACCTCTTTAGCGTCTTCTTCTCTATCGACGGTTCCTACGCCGCCTGCTTTCATCTCCGTCGCCTCCATCGACGAGATCAACTGAAGTTGAAAACCAAATCTTCGAGATCCATACACTAAAACTGAAGCAGATCTGAAACCTTTGAAAACCGTCGGAAGAGAGAAAACAATTTAGATAATAGGATTTGAGGAGGACTAAGAAAAACAGTGGGAGCAGCCATAGGAGGAGGCCAAAGACGATAAGATCCGGATTTTCGATCGAGATTCGAAGTGGTTTATGTCAAAAAATTTAGGGGTTTCTCGTATAGAACGATTTAGGTTATGTACCTCTGAGTGGGGGATGACAATGGTGGGGTTAAACATACTAGCCGGAACGATTTGGAGATGAAGGTGGGCGGCGGTGGTCTCAAATCTGTAGGTGGCGTGGGTGGTCTTAGATCCGCAGGTGGGCGGCGGTTGGTCTCAGATCCGCAGGTGGGATGCGGCGGCGGTGGTCACGAGAGGTAGGTTGGGGTGGCTGGTGATGGAGGTGGGTTGGGGTGGCTGATGGATTTTTGATAAAGTGTGCGTGGTGGTGGTGGTGGTGGTGGTGGTGGTGAGGGTCGATAGGGGAGGGTGGTGGTGGATGGTGACGGCCGATGGTGGTAAGGGTGGTGGTGGATGGTGACGCCGATGGTGGTGAGGGTGGTGGTGGATGGTGATGGGTGATGGTGGATGGTGAGGGTGGTGGTGGATGGTGATGGCTAATGGTGGTGATGGTGGTAATTACATACGCTGGCTGTTGGTTTCAAAGAAGATCTAAAATGAAAATGATGTTTACTTTTCTTTTTACTTTCTTTTTGTTTATTGATAATTAATAAATTACATTTTTAGTCCCTATGATTTTATATATAATGTAAATTACATAATTGGCACCACTTGTTTTTATTTTAAAAATAAAAAGAAAAATAAAATGACTAAAATACCCTTGTATTTATTTCACTTAACAGAAATTTTTAACGGAGTTAAAATTATGGATCCAAAGCGTTATAAAATGTAAACCACAGGTACCAAATCCATAATTATTTTAAAAATGGACCTAGAGTGTTAAAATCTTCAAACCACAAGGACCAAAAATGTAATTAACTCATCTTTAATTAATAATCAACATGTTGTAAAAGATTAATGTCTTTCATTTTAACAAGTAAATTACAAAGAAGAACGTGTAATAAAATTAAATTCAATAACAAAGGAATAAAGCTGTGTAACGAAGCAACACGATGACAAGATATTAAAATTCTTTTATTACAGCAAACGCAAATAAAAAAGTGAACACGCATTTAGAAGTTGGTGATTATTTTAACACATGATACATAGATTTTAAGCAATTTGAGTAAGATATTCGTCGATTGTGGTGTACTTCAACTCTGGATAGAGTGCACTAGGCTCCACACCAAATGAAGGTTCTATCTCGAAGTTTGTTGAGTCTCCTTTCACAAAAGCAGAATGCATCATAGACAATCCAACGCTGAATTTAAACGGTGCCTCTGCAAGACAAACAACTTAACAATTTTAGCATGAATAAACCATATCATTATATACTGAAATTTTGAGCTAGAACGTTTTAAATGTATTATTCTTGTAGAACTCACCTTGGATATTTTTGATAAGTTGTTCCTCTGAAACGTAGGTCTTCTTAAGGGTCTTCCCGATTTTGCTTTCCCAAATGGAAACAATTTCATTAAAGGACATCACGTTGGCAGGAGGTCTAAATATTAGTGTCTTGTTCAAGGTATGTGGATCATCGATTGCTTTGATGGTATACAAAGCTATATCCTCTTCTTTGACAAAAACAACTAGATTAAAAAAGAAAACATAAAAAATTAAACAAGAAGCCACCTTTTCCGTTTATCGTACTATCATATATGCATTAAGGATTGTACCTTTCTGGTTTCCATCCCCAAGGATGGTAATTTTTTCTCGAGGGCAAGTGTTGGTTTCCATTTTGTCCAATGAGGTTAAAAGATAGGCAGCAAAAGCATTGCATGCTATATAAGTGTGTGCAATACCTACGGCTTCAATCGCTCTACGGATGTCTGCCTTTTCTTTAAATACACTCTTGGCCGGTTCAATTGCATTGACATGGTCAACATCACATCCAAATTCAGAAGGTAGAAATCTCTGTAACATGTATTCATAAAAATGATTTAATAGTTATAAACTAGTTTTGTACTTTTGTGTTGTTGTAAGATATTTATTTACAAAATAATTATGAATGGTATGTTGATTTTATAAACTAGTTGTGTACCCTTAAAAGATCTTGAGTTTTAATGTAAACAAGTAAAAGAAAGTTTAAGGAGTATTCTATCATATTAGTATAGTATGGCTTAACAATTATCTTATATTTGAATAAGTTTAACCGTTTTGTCAACTATATAGTTTTATAAAGTTCAAACATAGGGATTTATAAGCTGTATGTATATATAATTTAGTTGTAAACTTATATTTTAATAGATGTTAGAAGCATAAAATAAAAATATTTTGGAATGTAACAAAGACACAATTGTTGTAACTTAAAACTTTATTTTAAACGATTTTACATTTTTTTTTTAATAGCAGACAAATCTAACGGATTTAAAACTATATATTTCCTTCAAATGCCAATGCAAATTACCTTGACATTTCCAGCTTCTTTGATTGCCGCAATGAGTTTCACTTGGTCAGCTATGGATGCCCCACCAAGAGTCGATATCACAACATCAACTTGCTTTATGGCTTTCACCAAGCTTTCATTATCATATATATCTCCCTGAAAGTAAATTTTAAGAACACGACATATTTAACTTCAAAAAGTCTTACCACTGACATCTTAGTTTTTACCGAATATACTGAATTTGGTTTTAGTTATAAAACCACTAAACAAGAATCTTAAAAATCTAAGTCAGTTTGCGTCGTGACAATTAAAACACTTACCTTAACAAGTGTGGCACCTAAAGCTTTGAAATGTTGGAGGAGTTTGGCTTTCTCGGGACGTTCGATGGTGTTTTCTCTGACCAAAACGAAAGTTGGGTGTCCCTCTTTTGCGCTTGCCTCCACTATGAACTTTCCAATGTACCCTGTCCCTCCGATAATCAAGATCTTGCTTCTTTCAGCCATTGAATTGGTTCTCAACAAAGATTGAAAAATTGAATTGATTTTAAGGAAGAAAAGTTGATGAGCTTTTAGGTTTGATTGATTTGAAAATCATTGGCCAGAGGTGGAATTTATACATTTTTATGAGATAATTAAATTAAAGTTTATTTTTCTCAATATATTGGTCCCCAAGAAAAAATGAGCATTATCTAAGCATTTATTGGTCATCGCTTGAAAACTGTGAAGGTAAAGTTAACTTCATATGAAGAAGAGCAACTCAATTTGTAATAGGATTCTAATTAATTTATTTGCAATAAATGGATCTAATACATAATAAAAAATAAAAAAGTTTGATGGTTAGGAGGAAATATATTTAAAAAAGATTATGAGATAGAAGACTCTTATCCATCAGAATAAACCAAAATGTGATATCTTGTCTAGATACCTCTTTCAATTGATTCAATTCAATGGGACAGTCAACAAAAAAAGTCAGATAGCTCCCTTGCAGGCTAACATCAAGAAATATTCAGCCAAAATGTGACCTCTACTAAAAATTCAAAATGTGACCTCTACTAAAAAGTCAAATATTGATTTTCATGTTTTATTTATAACTAGTTATGTATGCATAAGATATGGGGTAAAATATCTTAAGCTATTGAGCACTTTAATAAATAATCTTGGTTCGTATCAGTTTTGTTCATTATCACTAGATTCCAAATTTATGGTTTTATTAGCTTTTAAATCGCATATCGGATGTAAAATTGAAGGTCAAGTGCTCATAAAATGAAAAATATTGGGATGATAGAGTTTTCAAGCCCACAACAAGTTGATTCAAAAAAATACATTCAATATTAACTCATTTTATAGGTATTGATGAGACGATTATAATTATATAACTTGTAACTAAGTAAAAACATATTTTTTAATATATTAGTTAATATACGATTATGTATGTTAATATGATAAGGATGTAATTAAAAAAGAAATGATAAAAAGTCAAGTTAAACAACTAATTATATGAATATGAAATATAATTTAAAAATGAAAAAAAAATATATATTTTTTATTATCACCTTTAATGTGTGAATTTTGAAGTTTTTATAATTATACATGATTTATTGAGATTTGTATCTCTTAGATAAATATATATAACAGTATAATATGTACAAGTTTAAAATAATATGTACAAGTTTAAAAAAATCTCGATACATTATTTTTTTAATTATTTATATGTACTTATGATATTTTATAATATTTTTATATTAAAAAAAATATTTGATAACGAGTTTGCTTTGAAAACATTAATAAGATAACTATAATTGTGTAGTTTGTAAAATAAAAATAAATGTATTTTAGTTAATTTTTAATACTATAAGGATGTAAAATGAAAAATGAAAAATAAAAATATAAAACATATAAACATGTTAATTGGTATATAATTTTGATTAATAATATAACTAAATCCAGAAATATTAAATGTTGAATTCATTTCGAAGGTATTTATGAAATATTTAAAATGATATAATTTATAAAAGGTAGAAATGTGATTTTTTAATACATTTTAATTCATATACATTATTTATGTTTATATTATAAGAGCCTAAAATAAAAAATAAAAAAAATAAGAAATTAAAAGTAAACTACATATAAATTAAAATTTGAATTAACAAGAGATTTAAGGAGAAGTGGATATACATGTACAAATTGAACTGATAATGTAAATTGCGTCTACGTACATGTTTAGATAGAAAAATACTGAAACTGATTCACCTGAAGATAACATATGACATGGTAGTTATTTATTATATAAGATTGTAGTGCCTCATGTGGTTGTGCTCACCCCTTTTCAGTCTTGGCAGTTCATTCATATGTTGCTACTAAACTAGAGTTGTAGGCACCCTTCTCTTTTAAAAGGATTTACAACTTCTCTTTTTGGTCGATTTTACTTCTCAAATGTTTCTAACATATTTTTTTTATCAAAAACTCTTTGTGCTTAAATTTATTTTTGTTGGATAATGTATGTTCTTTTAAAAATGAAATATAGTAAAAATAAAAAAAAATTATTTAAATTTTGTGATTTATTAAATATTATTTTTAAATCAAGTAATAAATTTTTTTATTAATTACATTTTGTTTTAAATAAATGGTGTAATAAGAAAAAAGAATAAATTGAAACTTTGGTTCATGTGGTTTGTTTTCGTTAAAAACACAAATATGACTTCTTGTGCAAGGTAGATAGGGGATTTTTAATGGAGACATCTAATGTTGTACATGAACCAAATTGAGCATTTTTATATATTAACGCTACCAGTACCTCAACCCTTCCAACCCTCTTAACTTGACTGTCACATCAGCTCTATATCAGCTTTTTTCCAACCCTTCCATTAACCCTCTGGAACCCTCTCTAATTAGTACCCAATCCTCCCAACCCTCTCACACACAACACACATAATACACACAAAAACAGCGGTATGGGTAACCCGTTTAAGCTCCCGGCCCGCCGAGCTCCATGCTTGCGTACCGCAGTCCGCTCAGCCCGTTGAGCCCCGCGGGCTCGAGCCCGCTGAGCCTAGGCATGAGGTAGGCATTGCCTAAGGCATTGTTTGGTAAAAATAAGCTAGCTTATTTTCTGTGTACATGTTTGATAAGGCAAAAAGTAGCTTAGAAGCTAGCTTATAAGCTAGCTTTTTTATAAGCTAGTTGAAGTAGCTTGTGAGGAACTTTTTGTGACTTTTACCAATTATACCCCTTACTAATATTAACTATTATTAATTAAAATTATATATTAAGTATTAACTAATATTAATTATTTATTATTAATAAACATTAATTATTAATAAAATAATATTTTTTAGTAATTAAAGTTAATTATTAACTATTAATAATTTTTAATTATACATCATATATATTTATTATATATTATTTATTTTCTATTAGATATTATTTTATATTTTTAATTATCAAGAAACAAATATAATAATCTTTAAAACGTTTATATAATAAAAACATGCTAAATACTTGAGTAAAAAATATTTAATCTAATTGTAAATTATACTTTTTTGAAATTACTAATTACTTATGTGGGTGCCAAATCAATCAAATCAAGAACACTTAGACAAAATGATGTATATGATAAGTACAAGAATTTAGGATAGACTGCATTTCATTGATATGATGAGAGAATCAAGAAGTAGGAAAGTACAAATGAACCTAATGACTACTATTTATACTAAGGTTCTAATGGACTAGGCTTTAAAAAATAAATGGGCCTAAACAATTGGGCCTTTAAATGAAAATTACATAAATGACAATTAAGTTTAGGAAATTACAAAATTGACACAACTAACAAATATTCCTAACAATTTCCCCCTTTGTGTCAATTTCGTTGCTTCTGATGACTTGATGATTTCCTCTTTGATCCTTCAGTCTCTTTGTGACTCTTTGATGATCCGTCTCTTCTTCGTGATGATGGTGGTGGGGGTCTCTCCTCAACTCTTTTGACTGGTCCCTCTATCTTCCGAAGACCAAAATATGATTCGAGACGTCGTAGAATGATACGATGTTCTAGTCGATGCTCGATAATCTGGAAAACTTCATCTATCTGGATAGAGGGATTTATCCAGTGCTTGGTCTTCGACACTTCAAGCTCAAGCCTCTTCTTCTCAGTGGCCAACCCCTTGTTGATGATGTGGAGCGTCCCGTCACTGTACTTGTGAACCTCATCGCATCGCATGAACTTCTTCTCTTCCTTCTGGTTCTGGTACACTACCCCAAGAGTTGGTTTCTCGAGGACTTGGTAAAGAGAATAGCGATCGATGTTCGGGAGGTCTTGGTTTGGCGGGGAGAGGTTGATCGTGCTCTGATGACTCTCTAACCCAATCTGAAAGTCATGAACCTCTGAGTTCTTCCGGTTCCTCTCGATAAAACGCTTAACAGCTTCCAGTCCCTTGAACGTCTCCTTAGGTCGGGTTGTAAGCGTCTTCAAGTCAGTATACAATGTGTTAATGTCATCAAGATGCACATTGTCGAAATCAGCTTCGGTGAACGTGAACTCCCCGTTTCTCTTTCGGATGACAGAGAAGACTGAGAACCATAAGTTCTGAAAGCATACGGATGAAACATCACTGACTCGGATGATCGGGTTGTCATAGAAGAACACGGTTGCTTTGGGTTTGGCTTGAGTATCCATCCAGTAGAGATACTTGTTTTGCTTTTGAGGTGGCAGATCGGTGATGTTGTAGTACTTCTCCAGAGGCACGTTCTCCACCTTGTCAGTGAAGATAGATCTATGAGTGTCTTCAAGATAACTGCCACGCCTTCTTTCTCTATCCCACTTGACTAATTTGAGCGGCTCCACGTACTTTCTGCGATTTGAGAGTGCACCCTTCTCCCTGGTATAGATCACTTTGGGAGGTGATACTGATGGTTGCCTCCATTGACCATGAATCGGTCGCTGAGGGCCATGTGTCACGGGGTTGTTCGGACCACGACGAGAAGCTTTGACTGGTGGAGATGGAGTGCGAGACGTTGAGTCATCCTGAACTGGAGATGGAGGGTGAGGCAGTACCCTTAGTTGAGGACCTCTGTATGTCGGAGACGGCGTCAGAGGAAGAGGAGACCGACGTGGTGAAGGCGTACCATATGAAGAATGTGGAGACATAGGTGGTGAAGAAGAGTCAGAACTATACATCTCCATGCCCGGAAGAGACTGATGTGGAGGCGACTGATATGGTACTAGAAGAGGAGAGTCAGAACTGTAGCTCTCCATGCATGACTCATAATCATCAGAAGGAACATCATTTGAAGCGGGTATGCGGACAGGGTGAGAGATTTCCGGGTTGACACAAAAAACAATCTCTCGACCCTCCGCTGAATCTGCCGTCTGGTTCTGATCAGGCTGAGACTGAGATACATCGGCACCGGTCCCCATATGAGTACCGGAAGGAGCGGCGGCGCCGGAAGATGTGCCTGTCAGAACTGAAGAGCCAAGCCGAGCCTTCTTATGGATTTCCCCCTCACGGCGATCGGGGTCATCTCGGTCGTCGTGTCTGCGCTTTGGTGGCTCGGCTGATGCACGGCAAGAAGTCTCAAGGGCTCGGATCTGAGTCTGCATGTCTGAAATGGAGCCCTTGATCTCAGCTAATTCCTCCGTCTTCAGGGCATCAAGCTTCCCTTCGAGCCTCTGGATAGATAAGACTACCTCTTGAGAAGAGGAGGTAGCCGGCTCGGGACGGCTCGCGGGAAGTAATGGATCAGAGAACCTCTTCAAGTATCCCAGAAGATTGACCTCATGGTCAGAAAGATCACTTCTGGATAGTAACGATGCCATAAGAAGGTCCCGTAGCTCATCAGAAGAGGAAACGGGAGCAGTGGATCTCGGAGGTGGGGATGGTAATCGGAGAGGTGGTGTTGGATCTCGTACAGGCTCAGTCACCTTCCCTTTGCCCTTTAACCGAGCTTCAAGTGCCGCAAACTTTGCATCAAACTCCTCACGGACAACCTTTAGGGCGTTGTCCATCATGTCCCTGACAACAAATGCCGGGTAAGTAACACCGGGCTCACATAGAGTATCCGTTTGCACGACCGCTGAATCAACGGTGTGGCCTACTTTCACAGTTGGCGTGATGATAGCCGTGGTAGGTCTTCCCTCTGGTCCTCGTGAAATGCCCTTCGTGGACACCACTCTCGGGGTTCCGGTCACGTCACTAAGAATCGCGACAGATGGAGCTGAGACTGCGTCACACAGACTGGCAGTATGTGTACCTAGATGTGTATCGGGCACTAGACTCTGGTGCACATGAAGTGAAAGTGGGGATCGGGGCAGGGATCCTCCTGTTTCAATATCATTACCCTCCAAGTGAGGGCTTGATAGCCGTTGTGCTTTGTCCCCATGGAATGAAACACCCACCTTTTGAGAGATGGATGAGTGGATAGGTGGGGCGTGCAATTGCACCTCTGGGTGGGAGGTGTCTTCTTCAATACCCGTACTCAACACATGTGTACGGGTAGCAGATGTGGCTGCCCAGCGTCTACCTAAGGATAGGCGAGGACCGGTTAAAACCTTTGGTCCAGACTCCCACTCATCATTTCTTTCACTTCCCTCGCTCAGCTCACTATCATAGCTATCTTCGACTGTTTTGTCTCCCTCAAACCTTATTTCAACCTCACCGGAGTATTCAGACTCAGAATAATATTCCACCAGAGAGAAAGGTGTTCTGTTGGCCAGTACAGGTAGAGAGAAGCGAGAAGGGCCAGCTCCGGTCTGATCATCGTCACCGCCTAAGTTACCCCCGTCATCTCCCCCCGACTCCTCATCCTCACGCCCTTGGTCATCACCCCCAGATGAATGACCACTCTCAGAACCCTCACTTTCTTGACTAAGGGATTCCTCCGGGGTGCCAGCCTCCGGCTCTGGAGGTTCTGGTAGAGGAAGTGAGTCTAAGTATGCTCTCAGAATCGGTGAACGATGATCAATTGTATCAAGTAATTCTTGGGGAATCTGCATAGGAACAATCTATTGATGATCAGTGTTATCAACTAATTTCGACATAGGCCATGTAGGAAATAATGGAAGCCCCTTCCGTGCAATACTACAGTTCTTGTCGATGATGTGAGAGATGATAAGTGCCAAGAACCGGGGATACGGAACGTAATTTCTGGCCTTGGTTCCTGTCTTGTCTTTGATCACGGATGAAAACTCCTCCCAAAGAAAATACTGATAGTCGGTGTCGGGGTTGTTGGTGGCACAACCAAGAAAGACTTGCTTTAACTCTTTGCCGCATTGATCTGTTCCTCTGGTGCGTGAGGAAAGACACTTGTTGAGAATGGCAAATAGAGTGGACCAGGCACCGGCGATATATTTGCGTTTGAATGCGCCAAGTGTAGGAAGTTCTTTCGTATATCCGAGAGCATAGATGGTCTGGAACATTTCATTGTCAGACAAGTGCGCTGCCTCAGGGGTTTTAACAGGTACTTGGAGGATGCGACAGAATCGGTCTCGAGTGAGTTTGTACTTAAGGCCGTCAACCTTGCATCTGAAGTGTTCAGGTTGGGAAGAGGTACGCGGAATAAATTGCATAGAGTCATAGAATTGTTGTACGTAGACTTCCGGGAGCTCAACACGACGGTTGAGAAGTGGGGTAAGAGGGTGGTTTCGAAGGATTTCTATGATGATTAGGTGTGAGGTTTGAAAGTGATCAAGGTCAAGATGGTTGTTTTGGGCGATAGGAAGAAATTTGGCATAAGGAAAAAGGCTATCAGAGATTTTCTGAAGTTGCGGTGAAAGGGTATCGTAGGTAATGGGTTGGGATTGAGGGACACGAGACTGTCTGTGAGCTGAAGAGCTCGGATTCACCATTGTACCTGAAACGAAGAGGTTAGTAATGCGGTAAAGGCAAGGTTTGAGATATAGGGCACACATCATTGAGATGTGTTATTGTGTACTAAATCAAAAGATTTGGTACAGAATAACACAACACATTGAGTGTGAATTTTTCTCAAGTCTGGAGGATGCACAATTCAAAAGATCTTACCAACCCGAGACATGAAGGTGAACACTTAAGATAATTCGGAATGAGGTGGTATCAAGGCAAGGTGAGACAAGTACATGACATGTATTCATTTAAGCAAAATTAACACTCATATGCAAGTAATCATGTAGGTAAGTTAAATGAATCACATAACCATCCTTGAGAGCCTTGGTGCACACTCGAATTTCAAAAAAAAAATTACGAAGACAATTTACGAGGCCCATACTTAAAAAAAACGAACTTAAAAAAAATAAAACCAAAAAAAAACCTAGAGTAAAAACATAATTCATGATAAAAAAAATAAGAAGAAGAAAAAAATTAAAAGAAAACATAAAAAAAACAAAGAAATCTAAATGAAAAAGAAAAAAAATTAAAAAAAAAACGAACTCAAAGATGGTCAACTTGGTCAGCAAAGAAAGAAAAAGAGGAAAGTCAGCTGAGGCCACATGGCGCTGACGTGGTTACGACGTGGCGGTGACGTGTCGCCCACGTAGGCGAAAGCGTGTGTCAACCGTGTGTTTAGAGGGTGTGAGCATATGCTGAGAGTGTGTGAGTAGTGTGTTTGCGTGTGTCTTTGTGTGGCGTGTGTGTGTGTGACTTGTGTGTGTGACTTGTGAGAGAGAGAGAGGCTGGTGTGTGTGTGTGATATAGCTGGCACGAAGGACGAGGGGGGACAAAGGCTGACGCAAGGACAGAAGACGTCAGGCGCGTGGGGAGGAGAAGCCGCGTTCTGGCGCGTCAGAAGCGCGTCCGGCGCGTGCGAGAGAAGCGACGAGCGCGTGGCGCGCGTGAGCACGCGTGTAAGGCGCGTTTGGAGCGCGTGACGGCGCGTGGAAGTGCGTTAGGACAGCTGGAACCGCGTGAGAAGCATGGGGAATCGAGGAGACAGCTTAGAAAACGTGTCTTTCAATATAAACGGTTCTTTCCTTAATATTTCATTTTATTTTTATTTATTTATTGTTCTCATACATTTTAAAACAAACCACAACTCTCAAACAATTGAGAAAGACGAAGATGAAGCAAAAACCGGTCATGCACCCTTACATGACCTCCGGTCGCCGGCCAATGTTCGGTCTGGTCTGGCCATGCTCCGGTCCGGTTCAGAAGGGATTTCCGTTGCGCAAACACACAACCAATCAAAACAATTTCCGGTCAAGATGGTTCATTTCAAAGTCTCCGGTCGCCGGCCACCTTCGGTTCTGACGACGGAGAGAAGGCGGTCCGGTCGATGACATGGGTTTGATGGTCAAGAGAAGCTTCGGTCAAGAGCGGTTCGGTTTACACGACCACCGGCCGCCGAAAAATGATCCGGTCCGGTTCCGGTGACACCCGGTTCCGACGAGGTCCGGTTCCGGTGACACCTGGTTCTAACTTGGAAGCTAGTCTATTTAGGTTGCAAACTCTTGAAAGTTTCAAGCGACATCCGGTTCCGGCGACGTCAGGTTCCGGCGACGTCCGGTTCCGGCGAGGTGATTTGGTTGACAAGGTTTCGGTTTTCGAGAGAAGCTAACACTCACAAACTTGACTTCAGATCCGGTTCCGGTGACATCCGGTTCCGGCGACATCCGGTTCCGGCGACATCCGGTTCCGGCAACATCCGGTCCGGTTACACTCTTCATCTCACTTTCTTTCTAAGATTCGAACAAGGCATTTTCCGGTCCGGTTCCGACGACATCCGGTTCCGGCGAGTTCCGGTTCCGGCGAGTTCCGGTTCCGGCGAGGTCTCCGGTCCGGTTCCGGAAAGAATGAGACTTGGGTGGAATTGAGGTTTGAATTCCGGTCCGGTTCCGGCGACATCCGGTTCCGGCGAGGTCCGGTCGCCGGAAAAACATCCGGTCCGGGACGAAAGACTTTGGATAAACACTTTGAAAGATTCGGTTCCGGCGACATCTCCGGTTCGGTTCCGGCGTGGTCCGGTTCCGGCGAGATCCGGTCGCCAGAGTTCTCTCCGGTCAGGACTTGAAACCTTGAAGATGGAAGATCAAAGATGGACATAAAACAAGAAAAATAAACTGATAAAAATAAAAAAAAATGACAAATAAAAGAAAAAATAAAAAGGAGTAAAAAATAAGTGGTAAAAAAAATGATCTAGGGTTAAAAACATATCAGGTCTCACAAACACCATAACCACATAGACACTTAATTTTTTAGGATCAAAAAGTGATTTCTTGAGGCTTTTGATGAATAACACTATGATACCTTCAAGAACATTAACAATGGTGGAAATATCTCACAGCTCAAAACCGCACCAAATCACATAAAACATATATGAAATGAAAGCTCCAGATTCGATTTACAACTTTAATAAACACACTTAGCACAAAATCCAACCCAAATTACTCAAAATTCAAGAATTTTGAGATTGGGGTTTTTGATGAACCCTTGAAATTTTCAAGAGGGTTAATCAAAAACAAGGTCAATAAAGGAATAATACAACCAATACAGAACATAAAAGAAGAAGATGATGATTGATTTACCCTTGAACAACAATGAAGATAGTGATTCTTGAGAAAAAAATATGATGGATTGGAAAATAGTGAAAAATTTGGAGAAGGTGAAAGATGAAGTTGGATAAGAGAAAGAGTAGGAAAAAGACAAAACTAGGTATATAAAAATAAATCTGATTTTTTTTTTGAGAATTAAACCTATGAAAGAAAAATACTATTATAGTTATATATAGGGAAACGAAAACTTACCTGGGGTAAATGTGGGTGCCTACCTGTTCCCCTTCTGATCAGGCGGAGGCAGACAACGTTCCCCCTCGGAACAGGCATGGGGAGGGAACGTTCCCCCTTGACTGATGCACACTCAAATTAAACGATTAGGAATACCCACAAGACCATAAAAATAGATACAAAAGAGATTAAACTAAACAACACCTAATCTATCAAGAGTTTAGTCCAAGACAACGATGACACAGTGGTCAACCATTGGTCTGAACACTGGGTCATGGTTCTGAAGGACTGAGTAGTGGATAGATGATCACTCTTGAGGGTCAAACATCCTAAGCTTGGAGATTAGGAAATTGAACCGTTTTCTATCCAAAGGCTTGGTGAAGAGATCCGCAAGTTGATACTCGGTGTTGACAAAGTAAAGTTCAATCGTACCTCTCTCCACATGGTCCTTGATGAAGTGATACCTTATATCAATATGCTTAGTGCGAGTGTGTTGAACCGGATTGCATGTAATGGCTATGGCGCTTTTGGAGTCGCAGTAGATGGGTATGTGATTGAAATTGTAGCCATAGTCTCGGAGCTGGGTCCGCATCCACAACACTTGGGAGCAGCAGCTGGCAGCAGCGACATACTCCGCCTCAGCCGTAGATGTAGAAACACAATGTTGTTTCTTTGAACCCCAGCTTACTAGCTTATCACCCAGGAACTGGACATGGCCTGAAGTACTTTTCCGGTCCAGTTGACAACCTCCATGGTCCGCATCCGAAAACGCGACGAGCTCGAATCCAGACTCCTTTGGGTACCACAACCCACGGTTGGGTGTACCTTTCAGGTACCGGAGGATGCGTTTGACTGCCATCATGTGTGATTCCTTTGGGTTTGCCTGAAAACGAGCACAAAAACAAGTAGCGAACATAATATCCGGCCTACTAGCAGTCAGATATAACAAAGAACCAATGATGGCTCTATAAGTCTTTTGATCGACAGGCTTCCCTTTTGGGTCAGCACCGATCAAAGTGCCCGAGGCCATAGGAGTTTTAGCAACGGAAGAAGTGTCCATGTGAAAACGTTTTAAAAGATCACTGATGTATTTCGATTGATTAATCAAAATGCCATCAGGTTTTTGTAGAACTTGAAGTCCCAAAAAGAAGGACAACTCCCGAAGCATACTCATCTCAAACCTGGTGGTCATGAGATCACTGAACCAAGTGCACATATCTGAGTTAGTAGAACCAAATATAATATCATCGACATAAATTTGAACTAACAAGATATCATCACCTTCGGTCTTGATGAAAAGAGTAGGATCGATTTTACCTTTGTAGAAACCATTATCCAGTAGCGCATTGGAGAGATGATCATACCAGGCACGAGGAGCCTGCTTCAACCCGTAAAGAGCCTTGTCTAGGATGTAGACATGAGTAGGCTTGGTACGATCAACAAAGCCTTCAGGTTGAGAGACATAGACTTCTTCTTTCAGCTCGCCGTTGAGAAAGGCAGTTTTCACGTGCATCTGGTAGACAGTGAAGTTCTTGTGAGCGGCATAGGCTAAGAAGATCCGAATGGCTTCAATTCTGGCCACCGGTGCGAATGTCTCATCATAATGAATTCCCGCTTGTTGCTTGAATCCCTTGGCTACTAGACGAGCTTTGTTTCTGGTTACAATCCCATTTTCATCCTTCTTGTTCTTGAAGATCCACTTCAGATCGATGATTGTCTTGTTCTTTGGTCTAGGTACAAGTCTCCAGACACCCAGGCGTTCAAATTAATTCAGCTCCTCTTGCATGGCGGTCACCCAGTCAGAGATATCAAGGGCTTCCGTCACGTTCGAGGGTTCGTGTCTTGATAAGAAGGCTGCAAATAGGCATTCATTTTGAGTTGCAGACCTTGTCTTGACTGGTGCAGACTTGCTGCCTATCACTTGTTGGAGTGGATGAGCTCGGGTCCACTTGGTTGTATGGGGTAAGGTTGGAGGGGGTAAAGGTTCTATCCTCAGATCGATATAGAACTCGGGTTCACGTCTGGTCGTTGCTAGAGTGGTAACAGTAGGTGGCACTTGAGATTGTACCACAATGGGACCAGGAGCTGCTGGTGTGTCTGAAGAGACAAGTGAAGGGCCAGCAGCAGGTTGAGTGGTTGTACTAGGACCTGCCACTTGTGGAGCAGGTTGAGTAGAGCTTGTACTGGGACCTGCCACTTGTGGAGCAGGGTGAGTAGTGGTACTGGGACCTGCCACTTGTGGAGCAGGTGGAGTGGTGGTACTGGGACCTGCCACTTGTGGAGCAGGTGAAGGAATCCCTTGATGTTGACTTGTAGTAGGCATTGTGGAGGAAGCACCACTCTGTGGACTTGGAACATTCACCACCGGGGCCTGCTGGAAGGTGTGGGAAGGTTCCCCCTCAGCAGGTGTAGGAGATACTCTAGAACTTGGTGATGCTGAAGCAGACGATGATGATGAAGTGCCTTGGAGGTTGGAAGATGAAATGTCAGTGGTAGAGACCATGACATGAGGTGCTGGTTGTACAACTGCAGGAACAGGAAGAGTAATATTAGCAGGTGCACGCAATTCTTTATAAAAGAATTCAAACAATTCATCCAAATCACAAGTATTAGAGTTAGAGGAAGATGGTTTGTTCGCCAATGATGAAGAAGTCATGGGATTGCCATGAAGATGATCAGAAGCCAGAACACCAGAGATTCCTGGTGTAACTGGAGCAGGTGTAGAGTCTTCTTCAATGCCTTCTTCAAAATCCACATTTGTGCTCTCAACCACACATCTTGTTTTCTTGTTGTACACACGGTAGGACGGAGAGTCCTTGGCATATCCAATGAAGACACCTTCATCACCCTTTAGACTGAAGTTGTCAAGATTGTCTTTATCATTCTTCACGTAGCATTCGCAACCAAAAACTCTGAAGAATTTGATGCTGGGAGGTCGATTGTACACTAATTCATACGGAGTCTTCATGAACCTTTTGGTAATAAGGGATCTGTTTTGGGTGAAATAGGCAGACGCAACGGCTTCAGCCCAGAAGTGTAGCGGAGCTTGGAGAATGTCAACATGGTGCGTGCAGCTTCCACTAGGGTACGGTTCTTTCTCTCAACAACACCATTTTGTTGAGGTGTTCTGGCAGCCGAAAAGGTGTGAGTGATGCCGACAGAATCAAGAAACGAGTCAAGCTTGCGATTCTTGAATTCAGTGCCGTTGTCGGTGCGAATCACTTGAACAGGAAGTTGTAGTCTGACCTGCACATTTCTGATAAAAGAAATGATGATGTCTGAAACACCATCCTTACTTCTGAGAAAGTTCACCCATGTATACCTTGAGAAGTCATCCACAATTACCAGTACATACTTCCTCCCGTTGATGCTTTGTACACGCATTGGTCCGCACAAATCCATATGGAGAAGCTGAAGTGGTTTAGAGGTGTTGTGTTCCACTTTCAGCTTGTGCGAAGATTTCTTGATCTTCCCCATCTCACATGCTGAGCACAACTGTTCTTTAGTGAACCTCAAGGAGGGGAGACCAGTCACCAATCCTGTCTTAGCTAGTTGATTAATTGTAGCATAATTCAGGTGGGATAGTCTCCGGTGCCACAACACGTTCTGATTAAAGGTTGCTTTAGAGAGGAGACATACTTCTGTGAATGGTCGTTGTTTTCGGAAATTGACGGTGTAGAGATTCGACCTGCGAGTGCCCTCAATGAGTTCCTGTCCATCATATGTCCTGACACAGCATCTTGTTTCCCGAAAGTTAACCTCAAGTTTCTTGTCACAGAATTTTCCAATGCTAAGTAGGTTGTGACTCAGGCCTTCCACATAGGCTACTTTATTGATGGTGATTTTATGATGAAGGATATCACCATATCCCATTATTGGTGCTGAAAGCTTATTCCCAAACCGAACGTTCCCGCCATATTTTTGTTTGAAGTTAGCGAGAAGTTCCTTCCTTCCGGTCATGTGCTTGGAACACCCTGAATCCATGTACCACACATGACCGTCTTGCAAAATCACGGAGAAACATTTTTAGGTACCCATTTGGGAATGGGTCCTTTCTGATTAGGATTAGCAGGTTTGGATACATGTTCCTGTTTGCCCTTAGGTGGAGATTTTTGTTTGGGTTTTGGATTAGGTTTCTTGTTATGAGTATGATGATACCCACGATTGTAGAATCCATGATAGTTAGGAACAAAGTAATCATTCATGAAAGCATTTGCACAGTACCCAAATCTAAATTGATTTTGACAACGAAAATTGCTATGACATCCATAAACTATATGTTCACATTCATAACATTGAAATGGAGTTCGTGGTACATGCCTATTAGTTCTATGATATACAAAATTGGAAAAATTGTTTTTCATGAAACTAGGCTTATGTGCAAATGGCTTCGGACGACTGCCTTCTTTTGATCCACTCTCCTTGTTCTTACGCCTACCATTTCTCATATTTTGATCTGTCACATTTGGAGAACGATGATTAGTACCTTTGACATTTGGAGAATGAGTATGTGAGGCATTTTTCTTCGGAGTGAAGTTGTGTGATTGTTCCTTTGGTTTGGTAGCATTCTTTCGTTTTCGAAAACGTCTGTTTTTCTTAGGAACATTCACATTGGTACGAGATGAACTCGCAACTTCAGACTCAGGGGTGACTAATTTGTCCTTCCCTTTGTCTTTCCGGGATAGTTTAGGAGGAGCCTTGTTTCCTGGTTTAGATTGGCCTGATGATCTATCATTCTCACCAACCCTATTGGTACTATCATCCGATACAATTTCAGAAATTTGTACCGTTGATTTAGGTGTCATATACGCTAAGTCTTCCATGTATGAAATGGTGGTGCAGATTGGAGTCCTTAGTACCATGGATTTAGAGTTTGTAGAAGAGGTACTTGAAGGTCTAAAATCTAACGCATTCACATTCCATCTATGGTGATGATGACGTGAGTTATCACGAGTTCCAAAGGTGGATTGACTTGCTGTTGGTGTGCTTTTGGATTTGAGGGTTTTCTCCAATTCATTGATTTTACTCAAGAATAGGTCCTTTTCCCTAAGGCTCATGCGCCTCTCATCCTCTAGCTCAGCCTCCAGTTTAGCAATCCTTTTTTCATAAAAGGTTTGGTTATCTTTGTAAACTTTTTCAAGGATTGGAACTCCCTGATTCATCTCATCCTCAGTATAGCTAGGCGTGTAGTCCTTACACAAAGGAATCTCACGCGTTGCATAACTGGCATTGAGAGATGAATAGTTGAAGGGAAATGATTGTTTGGTTTTTCTAGCTTTTTCTTTCTTCTCAATTTCCTTCAACTGTTCAGGGTCATCAGACTCTTTCATGAAAATAATTTTGTATCCAAGACTCATGTACCTCAGATCATACAAGGTAGGAGTCTTGGATATGGCACGCTTCAGGTAGCATGGACTTTTATATCCAATGCCTTCCTTTGGATTGTAATAATTGAACTCTTTGGGTTGATTCATATGAATGGTTTGATCAGTCTGGCCTCTCTTTAAAAATTTGTCCTCCATGTCTTTTATTTTAGCAAAAAGGTTTGTTCTTTGAGCAAAAATCACTTCATATTTTTGTAAACTTTCTCTACTCAAAACTTCAGCCTCATGAAGCTTCTTTTGCAAGTCTGAGATGTTATCATTCAGACTGGCAACTTTATCTTCTAAGGTTTTGTTTGCAAGAGTAAGAGTGGTTACCTTTTCTTTGGAATGAGCTAGTTCAGTAGAGAATTTTACAACTAAGGCATGCTCACTAGCTAATTTGGATTCAACAATTGTGGTTCGTTTGTTAGCTTGTTTGATCTTATTTTCGTACTCAGATACCTTTTGTGCGAGACTTTTTACTTGATTTTCAAGTTCAATGTATGGGTCAGGGAGTACCTCAGAAGAAGAATCGGAATGATCTGAGTCAACATCATTGTAATCCCTATCACTGTCTTCTGAATACTGTTCCTCTACATCAGCCATCAAGCACAGTTGATCTTCCTTTCCTTCATCACTATCCACATTCCACGCGTCATCTTGAGCAAGCATGCAGACAAGTCCTCTTTCCTCATCATCACTGGACATCTGCAACCAGGCTTCATCTTCAGCTAACAAGGAATGTCCCTCGTCTTGTCTTTTGGCTAGGTTCATCTTGTTTTTGTAGTAGTCATACTTTGAAACATGATTGGTACAATTCTTAGCAAAATGACCAGGCTTTCCACACTTGAAGCAGGTTGGTCCTCCATCAGCTTTCTTCACCTCTTTGCCCTTGTCTTCTGGTTTAGCAGCTTCCTCAGGCTTCTGGTAGTCAGTTTTACCACCTTGTTCATACCTCCTTGGCTCAGGTTTTCTTTCATACCTCTTTGGTTCATCAAATCTTCTATCTCTGGGATCCTCATACCTCCTTTCTTCATATCTTCTCTCCCTCGGCTCTTCATACCTCCGCTCTCTAGAATCTTCATACCTCCTGTTATCTGTCTCAGTTGCCCTCTCATACCTTCGAGCATCATTCTTTGGTTCATACCTGTCCCGAGCTTCATACCTTCTGCCACTGGAATACCTATGATTGTTGGAAGACAAAGGTTTCCTTGAAGTTCTTTTGGCCATTGTTCTGGTGATCAATGCCAATGCTTTCTTCATATCACTCATCTCTTCATCAGATTCACTTCCTCTTTCACCAATTTCGGAAGGAATGTCATAGTCTTCTTCATATCTTGATGATCTCCCAGATGAGTATTGTCTTCTGTCAACGACTAAGGCAAGTGGATCGGTATACTTTTCTGGTTTCTTCTCGGTACCAAGTATTTCAAGTACCTCATCTTGGTTATGATTCAGCAATTCAAACAACTCATGAATATCAAGATCTTCCAAGTTGCGATTCTGTTGAAGATTGGAAGCAAATCTCCTCCATTCAGACCTGAGTGAGTTGATGAACTGGATATTGATATCCAACTGAGACTTCTTGAGGTTGTTCTTCCGGAGCTCATTGATCATGGTACAGAACCTGTGATAGGTATCTTCTAGCAATTCTCCCTCTCGACCTTTGAAGGTAGCAAACTTAGTCAGAAGATTAGTTCTTTTCATCTGTATGCCTTTCTCAGTCCCATGCATTAGGCTAGTGATCTCATCCCACATAGCCTTTCCGGTGTCATTGCAGTCAATGTTAGCATATATCTCATTAGGCAGGCTCTGAATGAGATAGGACTTGGCAAGAATGTCACCCCTGACTCGGTTGGCTTCTTCAGGAGTGAAGTTTGTTTCATCCTTTTCCACTATGCCTCCGACAATTGGTGGATTACCATCTGGGACTGCTGGAATTTCAGTGTAGTACTTCACGGGTCCATTCTTGAGGGACTCCATGATTTGCTTGTGAAGAGGTTGCTTTGCCACGAAGGCTAGGAATCGTGACTTCCATTGCGAAAAATCTCCACGGAATAGTACCGGAGGACGGGTGTCGGACACGATCGCTAATGCATCACGTGTGTTCATGATTAAAGATTGATTGTGGATCTTAAACCACTTAGTATGATCAGGTGAATTGGTTGGTGAAAGGTCTCAAGACTTGTGAAAATCTTGAAAAATGATTCAGTTCTGGAGGTCGGGGTCTGATCTGGAGGTCAGGTTCAGATCTGAAGGTTGGATGTAGTGATGAGTATTGGGTGTCGGGTATTGAAGGAAGACTTAGAGAAATTCTGGAAACTCTAGTCTGAAGGAGGTACTTGACGCCCAAAAAAATCCAAGTCTGAAGAGTAGACCCGGTACCCGATGCTTGAGGTCTGAAGAATCGATTTCACCAGAACCAGAACACAACGGATCAAGAGCAAGTGGCAGGCTCTGATACCAATTGTGGGTGCCAAATCAATCAAATCAAAAACACTTAGACAAAATGATGTGTATGATAAGTACAAGAATTTAGGATAGATTGCATTTCATTGATATGATGAGAGAATCAAGAAGTAGGAAAGTACAAATGAACCTAATGACTACTATTTATACTAAGGTTCTAATGGACTAGGCTTTAAAAAATAAATGGGCCTAAACAATTGGGCCTTTAAATGAAAATTACATAAATGACAATTAAGTTTAGGAAATTACAAAATTGACACAACTAACAAATATTCCTAACAACTTATGATATATGAAGTTGATTAATTTTATTTTTATTATATGAAATAATAATTTAAATCATGAGTTAATGTATATTTTTTCTAAAATTTATTTTAACAAATTTTAATTTGCAGTTTACATTTATAATAATAATAATAATCAATTATATATTATCTCAATATATTATATTATTTATCTTTTTTATTGTTTGTTTTATTTAACGTAATATATTATTATAAATTTATTTTAATTATATTTTTAAAGATTTGTCTTAAATATATTATAAAATATTTCTAATTGATTCTTTATTAAAGATGTCCTTTTTGGTTATTTTACGTACTCATAAGCTAGTTTTTGTTAAATGTAATTTGTTCATAAGCTAGCTTATCAGCTACCAGCTAGCTTACCGGTCATAGCCTAAATAATTTTTTTGCAATAAAATTTTGTTGAAACAAAAAGTGAAAGCAGCCACAAACAGACCAACGTTGAAATTTGCTTTTATAATTTCTTAGATAATATATTTAAAAAGAGAAATGATATTTCCACGGCTTACAATTACTTGTTTCACAACAATCTTTACAAAATTACTTTTCTACCCTTTCTCTTTCCAAGGCTGAAATGAGACAAAAGATGTCAACTTTCTGTCATCCAGCATGGAGAGGAGAGAGAAAAATCCATCCCTCTTATTTTCTTTTTTTACCCTATCTGTTGGGTTTCGCTGTGATCCCCGAACCAAATCTGATCCGAAGAACACTAAGAGTTTTGCGGAAGCGTTTTGTGGTTTAAACCCGGAAACCACTATCTTTCGTTTCATTAGTTTAATCAATAAAAGCAGTCTAAAAATTTCCTGGATTGCTCGAGTATTAATCCACCTATGAACGACCAACGAATGTTCCTCTAGCAGAACGAGAAACCCGAATGATCCAAGAAAACCGAACTGGTTGTGAAGGAGGAGGGGGCGGCGCCAAATAGGAGAGAAAGAGAGGGTTGAGAAAATTATCTGGAAACTGATTATAGGATTAATTGAATTAATAATCTTAAACCCATAAGGTTTATTTATATATGAAGGAAACAGAGTTTTCATCTGATTCAGTTTCCCCTTTTAATTATCTTTTTCTTTTCTTCCAAAAAAGAATTATTCTAGATAATTACTTATAATTAATTAAATTATTCTATTATATATTTATTTGTTTAATAAATATATAATCTACTTAATTAATTAATAACCCTCCAACTTTGGAATTTCTGACTGAAATTACCCAACTGATTTATAATTGACTATTATAAATCCCAACTCTCCATTTCAGGGTTTCATTTAACTTATTGGATTTATAGGTCCTCACAAGTGTGACCCTCAAGTGTCTTGTAACATTGGATGTGTAATTACTTGGTTTGTCAACTTATGCACATAATTACTAACAGACTCCCACTTGTGCAAGTTGGCAATACCGTCTTGATTACACGGACCTAAGGAGGCCCCTAGACAGGCACTTAGGCTAACCAGGTTACAAGAACTCTTATACCCAGACAGGTGATATAAACTTTCCGTAAGGAAATAACATCTATGAAACTACTGTTCATAAATTGGGTATAACTTGGCTTTTCCCTTTGCATCCCGATATTTCATCTGTGAGTATGAGCTTGGAAAGTGTCAACTCTAAATACTCAAGATTCTGTTTTTCTCGACTATCCGACTTTTACTGATAGGTAAACGACAAAGAACTAATCAGTTCATTCGGGCATGGCCATGCACTTCATCAGTATATTTAGTCAGTCAAGAAGGGCCCAGAAATATCTCTCTTCAGAGAAGAGGTGCAAATCCCATCTTGCATATCTGCATTTAATACCACGGCTTCCGCTGAATCTAGTTACGCCCTTTGTAGCCACCCTGTTACGGCGTAGCGGTTGAGTGCACTAAGTATTCAGTAGTCCTCATGACATTAAACCAGATACCTCAGGTGATAGGGACAACCACTGTGAGATTTACTTATGACAATTTCCAAGAAGTAATCTCAACCTCGGATCACGTCCGATATTTGCTACTCTATCAAATATCTGTGCAACTTTTGGTCTACAACACTTGTAGCTGTTATTCAACAACTGATCATAACTACCCAAAAGTTCACAATGACTTTAACACCTTATCGGGTTCCCACCACGATAAGTTGTCACGAACAAATTTTGAATGAAAAACTGAAAACTAGTTTCACTCCTGGATTATAAAACATGCAAAATTTATAAAAGTGATGAAGAATTTAATTTTGTATAGTCCATATTACACTCTGTAATAATGACAAAATTAATGATATCTCTTAATAACTTTTATGATATCTATTTAACGTTTGTTAAATACTGATCTAAAATGAAGTATCACCTTTCTTCAGTTTAAACCCTTTGATTAAAGTTTACCATTTTAATCAAAGTGATAACCAAATAATACAAGTTTGTATTTACCGATACAATTCACTTGATTATGCTAATTATTGTTTTACAAGCACTTAAACAAAATTAGTCTTTTATTTTATCATATTCCCTGAACTTGGAGACCTGGAATAACTCCTAGTTTCTCCCTGAATATGCAAAATTAAACTGCAACTTTCCTTAGTTGATGTGTAGATGAATAATTTCTACCTGAAATCAGATTCCATTTACTATGCTGGCAAATTTACTGGAATTCTATCTTTATTGATTATTCCAATATTTTAATTATCGATTTACAGTCATTTAAGACACTTGTTTCAAATACTTTGAAACTTTTATCCTTTCTGACTGTAAGGTATCTCATGAACTCTTATCCTACCTGGATTATGAATTCTGAGATATATTGAATAAATAAAGATATCTTAAATTCTTTATCTTAAACTAGATAGAGAATAAACTGGGCTCCCACTAGCCTATATGAAAACCAACTATTACTCAAAATTTACTATTGACTTAGTCAAAGCTTTGATTAGTCAATTCTATTTTAAGTAATGAACTTTGAGAATTCTATTTATAAAACTTTAACTGGACTTTGTTAAATCCTAATTCCAAAACTTGGAATTTTCCTGGTTTTATAAATACTGTTATTAACGCTGTCTAAGTTAATATCCTAGATTCTCTTTTAAACATCTGAATATTTAAATTTGATCACAAAAACATTTCATAATCCTTTTACTCATAAATGTCTTTTTCTCAAAAACACATTCCTAAAGTATTTTGTGTGTTTTTGACAGTTTTCATATAAATTACTTCAATTTAATTAAAAACATTGAAGTAACTATAATAGGCAATATCTAGGATCTAATCAAGTCAAAACTTGACTTTGTCAGATTTAAAACTTCATGCATAACAGATATTTATTCAAGACAATAACTTATTTAAAATCATTCAATACATTATAAGCATTTAAAATGTAGCCATAAATAAAACAACTGTTTAAAATAATAAAGAATGTCTTGAAGAAAAATATCTAAAATGAACTTTTATCTTGATCCTTGCAACTCATGGGCATCTCACTTCTGACCACCTGCAATAGTCATTTGCTCTAGGTATCAGTATACTTGTAAACTAACAAGTGAAAAGTGACTAAAGCAATCATAAATATCTGAGGTTTACATACCTGCTTCATGACGCTTTGGGCAGTTTTGCCTCCAGTGATAGACCTCATTGCATGTGAAGCAGCGATTCTCGGTCCTAGCTTTATTTGGTTTGACCTTCTTGCCCTTGCCCTTGCCTTTGCCTTTCTTGGGTGCACTCTGGACGGCCTGAACTGGTCCTTTCCCTTTGCTGGTGCTTGTATGCCCATGTTTCTTTTTCACCCCTCCATCTCTTACCATCAGGACGTCCTTGGTTTTGTTCTTGGTCCCCATATTCAATTCAGCTGTCTTAAGCATGGAGTGTAATTCTGCTATTGACTTCTCCATGTTATTCATGTTGTAATTGACTACAAAGGGCCTGTAGTCTTCTGACAGTGAGTTGAGTATAGTATCCGTTGCTAGCTGCAACGGAACTGGGTGACCAAGCCTCTCGAGATGATCCAAGTGTCGTTTCATTTTCATGACGTGGTCACTTACTGATGTCCCTTTAATCATCTTGCATTCATTAAATGCTTTTGTGGCATCGTAACGTTTTGTACGAGCCTGTGTCTGGAACATGTCCCTCAACTGGCGGATCATGTCATAAGCATTTGTGTTTATGAGCCCTGCTTGTAGATCTGGGCTCATAGTTGCAATCATGAGACAGGCGACATCTAGCAGATCATCTGAATGCTTCTTGTGAGCATTTCTAGCAGCAGCCGGAGCATTTGCTGGAGGAGCCTCCCCAAGAGGCTCTTCAAGGACATACCATTTCCTTTCGTGTCTGAGCACAATCATCAGATTGCGCTCCCAGTCGAGGAAATTAGGACTGGTTAGCTTGTCCTTTTCAAGGATAGAGCGGGGGGAAAGATTGTTTGTGCTGGTAACAGTGCTTGCCATCTACACATTTAAAACTTTTGGTTTTTAGCAACTGTAAATAGATTAATTTCCAACAAATATCAATAAACCCTTAAATGATCTATTTATTGGACTAGGATCCTTATTTCATACGCCCTGATATGCGGTGTGTTCTTGCTCCACCAAGCCCGCATTTATTTCGGTAGGTAAGGACTTTTACCAATCATATCTAACTGATATGACTCCTAGATCTTTTCGGAACCACGGTAACTATCCGTACATGTTTCGGTCCCTCTTAGTGCATTTTGGCCCGGTACCTCCCGGTGAACTTAATAGTACCAAAATAGATCTCACCATTTTGGGAACCTGATCACTTTACTCTGGCCGGTACCACCCGGAGATAATTCGCAGAGTTATGTAACCCCTCCAGCTTCGGTTTGAACGTGGACATTCAAGGTGTGTTCACTCAAAATGCCTACGTACCTTACGCCGGAGGTGCCTGATAGCTGAAAACACTGTTGCTCAATTTGAACTTTAATATTTCACAATATTAATGCAAGTGCACACTAATATTGAGTTCGCTATAAGTAGTATAACGGTGAAAATACCGAGTATCGAAACCTCAGCGACTGAACTTGACTAAGAAATAAAGATTTTTGTAAACTTCTTGCACAAGTTGTGTATCAGAAATTTTGTCGGTTTATTGGTAAAAAGTACGAACTTAACAGATAAATAAAGATTGGGTATAGGTGTAAGTTTTCCTTGAGAAAAATATAAGTTGCACAATGGTTAGACACATGTATGCATAAAAACATCTATAAAGACCTCGATCTCTCGAAAACAGATTTTTATAGAATATGCTGACACGTGTCCATAAAGTTACAATAACTGCCGATTCTTAATCTTGCCGATTTAACTAAGTAGATATCAAAATCAAGTTCCACCGAGTATGGGGATTTATACCCAAATCTCTTTGTGATACAAATCCCGACTGGCTTACTGAACCTTAGCAAATCATACAAAAACCCGCATCTCTGCGTGATTATCAAAGGCCCTCTCGAGCTCTTCGTGTATCATCTAAACCGTATTTCGGACCCGCCCATCTCTGGATCTGAGGTCTAACGCGACACATCAAAATGGCCTATTTATCAGTATCGAAAATAAGCTTCGGTTCAGGTGACCAAGCGTTAAGAATTAGAGATTACGGTAACACCCAAAGTGTTCCCTACTATTCTCAAGTTGACTCACACCTACACCCAAAAGGGTGCTTAGCTCATAACAAAAATAAAATGCATGATAGCAGAAAAGAAATAATTGAAAGTAACTTGCATTTAAATTAAAATTACACTAGACGGAAAATTAAAGACGGGAAAATAAATTACGTGAAAGTAAATGCATAAAGTAGAAAGCAGGAAATTGAAAGCAATAAAATAGCTACTATTCTTTAAGTTAAGTGATAACTTGAAGAATTTTACAAAGCAAGAAAAAAGATAAGAATGGAGATAGAAGGTTGGCGATGGACGATCTTCTTGGAGACTTCAATCCATCTTATATAGGAGATAAAGATCCATATTTAGATGGATCAAACCCATGGATTCTAAATATGGAATATTATCAGCCACAAATAGTCTGCTCACAAACAATCAACTTGTCCCCAACTTGTACCACTTGACTTCTAGGTATGTAGCTTGAATTCAGATTGTGCCCACTGTGGGCATAGCAATACCCAATTTCGACCAAAAATAAGCAATTCGATCATTAGGGGTATTTTAGCACTTTTTGCAAACATTATGGACCAAATGAAGAGGAAAAGAACAAGATGGGTGTTTAAGAGAATAAAAAGCAACAAAAAATGGGATAAATAACTCTAAAAGTTTAAGAGTTATCATACCCCCAAACTTGAGGTGTTACTTGTCCCAAGTGACAGAAAAATATTTACAAAAATTTGACTCAAATAAAAGAAAACGCAAGAAAGAAATGAAAAGAACAGAGAAAAAAAAATAAAAAAAAAAACTTACAAGGACGGGGATGCTTTAATCTAGCTTGAATTTTTGCACAATCTTCCATCGTTGACTTGTGTGTTCATTGACATTAATCGGTAGGGATTTTGGGTTAGTGTTTATGGCTACACAACAACTTACTCCCCCCAAACTTATTTTGAGCTACACCGGGTTTTTTGCAAACTCTCTCTCTTTCTTTTCTATTTTTTTTTTACTAAGATTTCACGAAACCATAACTGGATGAGTGAGTTTGATTTTGGAATGTCGGGTTTCGGGTGTCTCCCAATTTTTCGAAGACTTATTTATTATATAAATATATATTTCTCTTTTTTTTCTCTCTTTTTTTTTTTAACTTTACAGCCTTGTAAAGTGATGTCCCCCCCCCCCCCCCAAACTTAATAGTAACAATGTCCTCATTGGAATGACTATGGCTTGGTTGGGAAAAAAACGGAAAAAGTGTTTGGCCACGCGAAAGATAGCCTACGTCCTTTTAATGTCAATGTCCAAAGTAGTCAAAAACATAAGATTGCACCTGCATAGATTACTAGATAAAGATCCACATAAAAAAACACCCAAAAGTAGGATCAAGAGTTAATCATGAACATCTCCCGCAAAGTACAAAAGAGCGGGGATCCATCAGTTAGAGCTCAAAAAAAAATAAAAAAAATTTAAAACAAAAGCATATTGTTTGCAGTCAGTGCATCAAAATACCACCCCAAATGTTCACTGTTTCGGTGGTGGCTGCCCACTGTGGGCAGTTGCTGTCATGGTCTCCGTTTTATCAGGTTCATCATCGGCTCCGTTCCTTGGTAAGCGAACAAGCGGTGGGCATACGCCTAATGGAAACACTGGGAGTTTGGCCGCGCCCGTCGGGTTAGTTTCTGCAATCATGTTGCGCACCTCGCTATTCCAACCCTTTTGGTACCTCCATACCTTCACTGAATTTGTCTCCAATTCTTCCAAACGTACATCCATAGAGGACACCTTTGACGAGATCTCTTTCAAGCAGCCAATGATTTCCTCATTATGTCCCGCTAACATTGTGAGCCAAGTTTCTGTTCCATAAGCTGTTGGATCCTGCAAAATAGGTTTCGGTCCGGAAGGGCCTGCAAAAGAGTTATTAGTGGTCGACCCAGTTTTGGCGTTAACAGCAGCAGCCGTGGCTAGGGGGGTCTCGGTAGTGGCGGCAACCGTATTCTCCATGTGGGCCAAAGAATTCTTCGCCTGCTCGATCCCGCGCTTCCTTCTTGCTATGGTATCATCGTCAATCGGTTGCGAGATGTAGACAATCTCATCAGTGGCATGAACCGGAACCTTTGCTGCTTTCATCAGCTTCATGATTAGCGCGGGAAAAATAAACCAGGTTGTAGCCCTTCCGGCCGTCGCTTTCAAAGCCGCGTGAGCTATGGTCCCCACATCAATAGGCGTTCCCTGCAAAATAGTGTACAAAAGCAAACACTTCTGGCGGGAAATGGTAGAATCATGCAACGATGGAATAAGATTGTGGCGTATAAACTGAAACCATAACGCCGCCTTTAGATTCAAGTCACCCGCGCTAAGAAAACAAGAACCCTTAACTTTTGTCCAACCATGACCTGGTTCTATCAACAAAGAAGTAACATCTTCATCCGTAACATAGTTTAACCCTTTTACGATTTGACTGAACGAACAAATAAAGGGCGTGGTTAAACCAAGAACCTTGTTTATTTTTGGGGCATCCCAAACAACCTGTTTTCCCCGAATTTGTACCGTCCCACCCTTGTGTAATCCAATCGCTGCAAAGAACTCTCTCACCCAAGAGACATTAACCACACACGGGGCATCTATCATTTTTCTCCACTTGTGTGTATCAAGCGGGTCTTTGAGAAAATCGAACATTTTGACCAACTTGGGGTCAAAATGTCGTTCACAATGCAACTTTTTGTTCTTTAGAAGATCATACCTCGCTTTTACAGATGGCGCCATTGGGGTGGGCATGGCAACCTTTTGAACCGTCCTTTGTGATGATCGTCTAGTAACGGCCTTTTGCGCTTTTTCTACCGGCTCAAAATTACTATCATCGTCACTTTCGGTCAACCTTTTTTTTTGTAGAACCACCTTCTCATGCGCATCCAAGCTTTCGTCCGAGCTAGACGAGTCTGATCCTTCTGGATCTGCTTCTTCCTCCACAACAACCTTTTGTTTTCCCTTATCTTGAATAGCCGTGCCCACAGTAGGCATTTTTGCAGCAGCATGTGGATTTTTAGAAATAGGGCTATTTTTTTTTCTATTTGGGTGATCTTGGGTTTTTGAATATGGGAAGCCATCGAATGTTTCTTGGGTATTTTGATACTCAAAATCAAAGAAAAAGTCGTCACCCAACACCTCTTGCTCAAAATCCATGTTTAGGTTAAATGGGTGAGGGCGTGAAGACGATGCTACGGTTGCTCTTTTTGGTGCATGCGGTGGTTGCATGTGGTGAGGGTTATGGTAATCTCCGACAAGGTTGTTGGTTTCGAACGTGGGTAGGGGTTGAGATGATATGGTAGTGGTGTTTGGCAAGCTTAGGTTAAGGACAAGGGTTTGTTGGGTAGATTGTAGGTTAGGGTTTGAAAGGATGGTAGTGGAAGGGGTTTGTGGGTGATTCTCTTCTGGATTTACTGGTAAGTTTTCAGGTGGGTTCTCATATGGGTTTTCAGATGGGTTATCAGTTGGGTTTTCAGAGGTAGAAGAGCTAGGGTTGTAGCTTACCTTTGTAACCACCTCATGGCATTCATCGTAAGTTTGTGCAAACATGGTAGAGGAGGATGGGTTTTCAGCACTAGCCATGGAAGATCCGGTGGCGGCAGCGACGGCATTAGAGGAGCCGGCGCTTGGAGAAGATTGTTCCGGCGGTGGCGGTACTGCTGCAGCAGGTGATCGGCCGGTGGGTGAAGAAAATTCCGGTGAACAGCTCGACGAAACATTGCCGGTGTTATGGATGCAAGGTGATCGACGTGGTGGTGATAGGTTGGGATTTGGAAGAATCTTTTTTGTTCTAGCCATTGTTTTTTTAGAGAAGATGAAAAAGGCAATTCTTGAGGTTTTGGTAAAATTAAATATGATGGAGATTTTGAAAATATCTGTAAAACCATTTTCCTAGATTTTCTCTTATTATTATTATTTTTTTTATAAATCCAAGAAAATAGCACCAGATACGAGATTTCTATGATTGCCTACTACTCTACAAAAAACAACTTTCATCCCCATCCACACATAATTTATTATATATATTTTTTATTTATGAGATGATATCTTCCATACCACGTATGTGGATGATTTTATTTTTTTTTTTTATTTTTTTTTAAATCTCAAATTACATTTCAAACCCTCCATCTTTCTTTCTTTATTTTCTTTTTTCTTTTCATTTTGACCAAATTCCAAAACAAACTTTTTCTTCTTTTTATTTTTAGATTATACTCTCATTCCAAGCTAGACCCACTAAATATTTTTCTTCACCAACTTTCACCTGGGTCGATCACCATCAACATCCTGGTACAAACATCATTGCCTACGGTGGGCAATCCCTGAAACATTAAAACATAAAGGAAATTAAACTTAATATTTACAATATTTACAGGACAAGAATTTCTTCTTTAGTGATCCAGGTTGTTGGGTTTGGACACTTCATCGGGTATGAAGTGTTTGACCCTGTGCCCATTCACTCGGAATGAACTTCCATCTTGTGGATTTAACAGATCCACGGTTCCAAACCGGCCAACATCTACAACGGTAAATGGGCCGGACCAACGAGATTTCAACTTTCTGGGAAATAACTTCAGTCGTGAATTGTAGAGGAGTACTTGCTGGTCTTTTTCGAAAATTCTTTTATTGATACGACGATCATGCCACAACTTTGTTTTTTCTTTGTAAATTTTCGCATTTTCGTACGCATGATGTCGTAACTCCTCCAATTCACTTAACTGAAGTTTTCTTTTCTTACCTGCTGCATCTTCACACAAATTCAGTTCCTTTATAGCCCAAAAAGCTTTGTATTCGAGTTCTAAAGGTAAATGACATGCTTTTCCAAACACTAATTTGTATGGTGACATGTCCAAAGGTGTCTTGTAAGCTGTTCTATATGCCCAAAGTGCATCGTCCAACTTGAGCGACCAATCCTTTCTATCGGGTTTCACGACTTTTTCCAAAATTGATTTTATTTCCCGATTAGAAAGTTCGGCCAAACCATTTGTTTGCGGATGGTAAGCCGTGGATACTCTGTGTTGGATATTGTATTTTTCTAGAACACTGCTAAGCATTTTGTTCACGAAATGAGTTCCTTCATCGCTTATCAAGGCTCGGGGTGTACCAAAACGAACAAAAATATTTTTTTGAAGAAAATTTATAACCGTTTTGGCATCATTTCGTGGACATGCTATAGCCTCGACCCATTTGGAAACATAATCAACCGCCACCAAAATGTAGTGATTATTAAAAGAGACGGGAAATGGTCCCATAAAGTCGATGCCCCAAACATCGAAAAGTTCAACTTCTAAAATGTTGTTCAAAGGCATCTCATTATGTTGGGACAAATTTCCCGTTCTTTGGCATTGATCACAACTTTTAACAAACTCAAATGCATCTTTAAAAATTGAGGGCCAAAAGAAACCGCTTTGAAGAATTTTTGATGTCGTACGTTGACCACCGAAATGGCCTCCATATGGTGAAGCATGGCAGTCTCTCAAAATATTCCTCCTTTCAAAATTTGGGATGCATTTTCTTAAAATTTGATCGGCTCCCATTTTATACAAAAATAGGTCATCCCAAAAGTACTGTTTTACATCATGAAGAAATTTCTTGAAAGGTTGTCCTGACAGTTGATGGGGTTTGATTCCACTTGCAAGATAATTGGCAATATCGGCATACCAAGGTATGTTGTTGTCAAAGTGATGCCTTATGGCTAATATTTGCTCATCTGGAAACATTTCTTTGATCTCACGATTTCCACCACTTGAAATGTCTCTTTCAATCCTAGAAAGATGATCGGCTACTTGGTTATCAGTTCCCTTTCGATCAACTATCTCAAGGTCAAATTCTTGTAAAAGAAGGAACCACCGAATAAGCCGTGGCTTAGCGTCGGTTTTATTGAAGAGATATTTGATGGCGGAGTGATCCGTGTGAACTGTAACTTTTGTACCAATCAAATAGGATCGAAAGCGATCAAATGCAAATACTACAGCAAGTAACTCTTTCTCAGTTGTTGTATAATTTATTTGAGCCTCGATTAGAGTTTTACTTGCATAGTATATAGGGTGGAAAATTTTGTTTCGCTTTTGTCCCAAAACGGCACCTACCGCCCAATCACTTGCGTCACACATCACCTCAAAAGGCATGGTCCAATCAGGGACTATGACTATAGGTGCCGAGACAAGAGCGTTTTTTATTGTCTCAAAAGCTTTCTTACAATCGGAAGTAAAATCAAAAGTTTGATCGATATGCAGAAGATTACAAAGTGGTTTGGCGATTTTTGAAAAATCTTTTATAAATCGCCTGTAAAATCCTGCATGCCCTAAAAAACTTCTAATGCCTTTGACCGAACTAGGTTCGGGTAATTGCATTATTACTTCAAGTTTCGCTTTATCAACTTCCAAACCCTTTTTAGAAATCATATGTCCCAAAACGATTCCTTCTTGTACCATGAAATGGCACTTTTCCCAATTTAAGATTAAATCGTGGGTTTCACATCTTTCTAAACTTTTTTTCAAATTATGAAGACAATTTTCAAAAGAGGTTCCAATGACAGAGAAATCGTCCATAAAGACTTCCATTGTGTCCTCGATCATGTCTGAAAAAATTGACATCATACACCTTTGAAAAGTTGCGGGTGCATTGCACAAACCAAAAGGCATTCGGCGGAAGGCAAAAGTTCCGAAGGGACAAGTGAAAGTAGTTTTCTCTTGATCTTCGGGTGCAATGTGGATTTGATTGTAACCCGAATATCCATCCAAGAAACAATAAAATTCCTTTCCGGCCAATCTATCTAGCATTTGGTCTATAAATGGTAAAGGAAAATGGTCATTTTTGTTGCTAGGTTCAACTGCCTATAGACCATACAAATCCTCCACCCGGTCACGGTCCTAGTTGGGATAAGTTTGTTCTTTTCATTGGTGATAACCGTGGTTCCACCTTTCTTTGGTACGCATTGAATCGGACTTACCCAACCACTACTTGAAATGGGGTAAATGATACCTGCATCTAACCACTTTAAAATCTCTTTCTTGACGACTTCTTTCATGATGGGATTAAGTCGTCTTTGAGGCTGCACTTTTCCAACACTAGAATCTTCCAAAATTATCTTATGTTGGCAAAGTGCCGGACTAATACCCTTAATATCTGCTATGGTCCATCCAATAGCTTTCTTATGGTTTTTCAATAAGTCTATCAGTCTTACTTCTTGGTCACCACTCAGTTTCGAGGATATAATTACAGGTAATTTTTCCTCTTCCATAAGGTAGGCGTACTTAAGGTGACTAGGAAGTGGCTTAAGGTCTAATTCTGGTGCCTCAATTATTGAAGGACTTGGGATAATCCTATCTCCAAAATCTACATGCTCAAAAGCATCTACCACCTCAATTTCATCATCGTCTCCCAAAATCTCATCATATGAGTCCTCAACTAATTTTATGTCAAAATCCTCACCTAAAACATAAAGGGATGAACATTCCTCGACCTCACCATTGTACTTAAGAGATTTGAAAACATTGAAAGTTATTTGTTGGTCGTTAACTCTCATTGTCATCTCGCCCTTTTGTACATCAATTAAAGTCCTACCTGTGGCTAGAAAAGGTCTTCCTAAAATTAAAGGCACATTCTTATCCGCTTCATAGTCCAAAATTATAAAATCGGCCGGAAAAATGAATTTATCGACTTGGACCAGAATGTCCTCGATTTTGCCTTTTGGATATGCAATGGTTCTATCCGCGAGTTGTAAAGTGATTGTGGTGGGTCGGGCCTCTCCAATTCCAAGATTTTTAAAAACAGAAAGAGGCATCAGATTTATACTTGCTCCTAAATCACATAGTGCACATCCGACTTCTTTTCCTCCGATGGAACACGGGATTGTAAAACTTCCTGGATCTTTTAATTTTGGAGGAATTTTGCAAGTTAGAAGTGCACTACATTCTTTAGTCAAAGCAACCGTTTCAAATTCTCCTAGCCTTCTCTTTTTGTTAAGAATGTCTTTTAAAAACTTAACATACGTTGGCATTTGCTCTAGAGCCTCTACCAACGGAATGTTAATGTGGAGTTGCTTGAAAATGTTTAAAAACTTTTTGAATTGCTCATCCACATGTTTAGTTTTTAAACGTTCTGGAAATGGCAGATCCCTTAGATCCGGCGAAATTTTATTCTTTTCTAGACTGCCCATGGTCTGCCCACTGTGGGCAAACTTGGCTGGTATTTTTACTTCGCTAGAATTGGTTTGGGCTGTTGTTTCTGGCTCCAATTCTGGTTCTTGAACCTTTTTTGGTGCTGGAAAAATTTTAGGTTCAAGAGCTTTGTTTGAAAAGATTTGTCTGTCTTTTTGCTCAATCGGGACATTACTTAAATCCTCGGTGTTTTTAAGCTCTTTCACACTTTCCTCACTTTTCACAAAAACAGCTTTGACATGTTCTTTTTGGTTACCCTTAGGGGTCTCAGTATCACTAGGCAACGTTCCTTGAGGTCTATTCTTAAGATCGGACGCAAATTGTCCAAGTTGTGTTTCAAAACCTCTCAAGGTAGCATTGGTTTGATTTATAAAACTTTTAAGTAATGATTCTAGTGAAACATTACTTTCCGATGCTTGTTGTTGCCTAGGTGCATACTGTTGAGATGATTGGCCTTGATGGTAATTATGGTGATTACCTTGAGGCTGACCTTGATGAAATCCCGGGGGATTTTGTGGTCGACTTTGAACTTGGACTGCCCCGGGGGGTTGAAGTCCTTGATTTTGGCCATATGACAAATTAGGATGATTCCGCCAATTCTGATTGTATGTCTGAGAATAAGGGCTATTCCATGAATTTCCGACATAACAAACCGAAACGGGGTTTCCTGGGCAATTATCATAGTGATGACCTTCGCCGCAAAATACACAACTTTCGCTTATCATATTTGCTTGGTTTTTCTCACCATTTAAATTTAAATTATTTTTAACCAAGTTAGTCAAAGCTACAATTTGTGCATTTAATGCGGCGATGGCATCAACTTCTGATTTCTCTGGTGATGTTCTCAAAACAATTGCCCAAGGATTTTCCCATCCTGTATTGTTGTTGGAGACTTTTTCCAACATCTCAAATGCATCATTATAAGTAATGGAGGTGAAAGCACCTCCACCGGTAGCATCGACAACTCCTTTGTCCGCATGCGTGAGACCATTATAAAATGTCTCGAGTTGGATGCAATGAGGGATTCCATGATGAGGACACTTCCGTAGAAGTTCCTTAAATCGCTCCCATGCATCAGAGACTGACTCGTCTCCAAATTGCTGAAAAGACATAATATTATTTCTCAATTTAACATTTTTTGTAGGAGGAAAATATTTTTTTAAAAATCTTTCAGCCAGACCATTCCAAGTACTAACTGCCTCAAGTGGTTGAGAATGTAGCCAGGCTCTAGCTCTTTCCTTTAACGTGTAAGAAAAGAGCGTCAACCGTAAGGCCTCTGTTGTGACTCCAGGGATTCGAAAATGATCCGTCATTTCTAAAAATGATTTCAAATGAGAGTGCGGATCTTCCTCGGATGTTCCAGCAAATTGACCCATTGCTTGGATCATCTGGAACATCACGGGTTTTGGTTCAAAATGAGTTGCAGTAATACCTGGATTTTGATTCTCAATATTCAACTGATTGTAATCTGGTGTTGCATAATCCCGTAATCCTCTGTCTTTTCTATCAGCAATGTTAACTGTGGTTTCTGGAACCGGTGGAGGCGGTGGTGGTGGTGGTGGATTATTCAACTGATTATCATCTTGACCAGCCATGTTTCTGTTTAGAACTGGATTTTGCAAATTTCCTTGACCTCTGCCTCTACCTCTACCTCCACCTTTTCGTATTCTAAAAGTTCTTTCGATCTCTGGATCAAAAGGCACAAGATTACCGCGTCGACGCCGTGGCATGCAACGCGAAGAGATTAATTATGAAGATGGAACAAGTGACACAGGCTCGAACAAAAATCAATTTTCTTAAAAATCGCGCCAGTCCCCGGCAGCGGCGCCAAAAACTTGATAGCTGAAAACACTGTTGCTCAATTTGAACTTTAATATTTCACAATATTAATGCAAGTGCACACTAATATTGAGTTCGCTATAAGTAGTATAACGGTGAAAATACCGAGTATCGAAACCTCAGGGACTGAACTTGACTAAGAAATAAAGATTTTTGTGAACTTCTTGCACAAGTTGTGTATCAGAAATTTTGTCGGTTTATTGGTAAAAAGTACGAACTTAACAGATAAATAAAGATTGGGTATAGGTGTAAGTTTTCCTTGAGAAAAATATAAGTTGCACAATGGTTAGACACATGTATGCATATAAACATCTATAAAGACCTCGATCTCTCGAAAACAGATTTTTATAGAATATGCTGACACGTGTCCATAAAGTTACAATAACTGCCGATTCTTAATCTTGCCGATTTAACTAAGTAGATATCAAAATCAAGTTCCACCGAGTATGGGGATTTATACCCAAATCTCTTTGTGATACAAATCCCGACTGGCTTACTGAACCTTAGCAAATCATACAAAAACCCGCATCTCTGCGTGATTATCAAAGGCCCTCTCGAGCTCTTCGTGTATCATCTAAACCGTATTTCGGACCCGCCCATCTCTGGATCTGAGGTCTAACGCGACACATCAAAATGGCCTATTTATCAGTATCGAAAATAAGCTTCGGTTCAGGTGACCAAGCGTTAAGAATTAGAGATTACGGTAACACCCAAAGTGTTCCCTACTATTCTCAAGTTGACTCACACCTACACCCAAAAGGGTGCTTAGCTCATAACAAAAATAAAATGCATGATAGCAGAAAAGAAATAACTAAAAGTAACTTGCATTTAAATTAAAATTACACTAGACGGAAAATTAAAGATGGGAAAATAAAATACGTGAAAGTAAATGCATAAAGTAGAAAGTAGGAAATTGAAAGCAATAAAATAGCTACTATTCTTTAAGTTAAGTGATAACTTGAAGAATTTTACAAAGCAAGAAAAAAGATAAGAATGGAGATAGAAGGTTGGCGATGGACGATCTTCTTGGAGACTTCAATGCATCTTATATAGGAGATAAAGATCCATATTTAGATGGATCAAACCCATGGATTCTAAATATGGAATATTATCAGCCACAAATAGTCTGCTCACAAACAATCAACTTGTCCCCAACTTGTACCACTTGACTTCTAAGTATGTAGCTTGAATTCACATTGTGCCCACTGTGGGCATAGCAATACCCAATTTCGACCAAAAATAAGCAATTCGATCATTAGGGGTATTTAAGCACTTTTTGCAAACATTATGGACCAAATGAAGAGGAAAAAAACAAGATGGGTGTTTAAGAGAATAAAAAGCAATAAAAAATGGGATAAATAACTCTAAAAGTTTAAGAGTTATCAGTGCCCCTAGATGGATTGCACTACTGATCTATGATTTTTTGGGGTTTTCTTTTATAGTCCAGTTTTAAAAAAAATTGTAATTTTGAAAAATGATTGTTTAAACTGATGTTTTAAACTAACTGTTTCAAACACACGCTTGTTCTAAAACTGACTGTTTTAAAAGGTTCTTGCTGTTTAAAACTAACTGTTTTAAAAGCATTTTGTTAAATCAAAACTATCTGTTTTGATGGCATTCTAGTTGATAAAACTGACTGTTTTATCAACTTGCCCTTAAACAATCTATTTACTATTTTACTGGTTTCAAATAAAATCTACCGTTTAAAAATTTAAGAAAAAATGGTGATTTTCAAAATTTAAAACCTATTTCCTTTTGTGATATAATCTAGTTCTAAAAGTACAATTTTAAAACTACTTATCATGCAATATCTCACAAATAAGCAACCACGCAGTTAAAAAAAAAATTATAACTACACAGTTTAAAGGTAACTAATTATAGGTTTGCCAACTTTTGTTCCTAAGGACCAATAATGACCTAAAAAATAAAACTAACACCTTGCGTAGCTCCCACTGGCTCCGACATCTTCGTCGGGACTCCTGGAAGGAGGAAGAGCTCCAGTAGCTCCTACTGGCCTCGCCTTCTCGTAAGAATAAGATAAAACCATCTATCCTAAGGTCATTATTACATAAGGGGTTGTAAATGGCACGCAGGCCTCCCCGGAATTTCGTCAAGGGTCTAAGTTGGCAAATCCTATAATTGACATATGCAATTTTTCAAGCAACCACACATTTATATAAGTAATATAATAAAGCGATAAAAGAAACTTAGATCCGTTTAAAATTATTTCATGCCGATAATCGTAAAAACTGGTTTTAATAAACTAGCTGTTTTACAAACCAATAAATATTTCGAAAAAGAATTTTCTTATAAGATTATTTTATAAAGCGAAAATTAGGAAATATTCGTCTTTTATCCAAAACCATATCAAACCGGGTCCTTCGAACAAACTAGTCGGGAAAAGTATTAACCCGTAAACTGTATCACGGTTTGACCAACTGGTCAAACACGACACCAGGCTTTATTTGATCAAACGGATCAAATGATTAGTTTGATAAATATAAGTTTAATAAAACTTTAAAGCAATTATTTAAACAAAAATAACTGAACAAAATTAATGTGGGTAAAAAGTCTAAAACCTATTAACCCTCTTGGGCCATAAACTTGGTCCAAGATTTCTGGGTTTCGGGCCCGGTAACGATTAGGCCCAATTAAAACGAAAAGCCCAAAACGTGACCTGTGATCGATCGATAGCTCGTCGCTGATCATGCAATCGCCGTCGACCACCACCACCTGGTGATGATTGACTTTTTGGCGCGAAAAATCTTCGGTTACAACCGTTCTCGCGATGTGAACAGATCTGGTCAACGCCAGTTTCGAGGCGCGAGCAGACCTGGTTACCACTAGCTTCGCGGCGCGAGTAGGTTTGATCAATCAATCACACCCACTATCGGCCCTCGACGTCGGCAATAGCAATCTGCTACCACCGTCGCCGCCGTCCGGCAATCGTGAATAACACCACGATCGTTGGTCTTCACAACCGACACCGCCACCTCCGAAAGCCATCAACGCCGCCATCGAGTACCGCCACCACCACGATAGCAGCAACGATCGGCCGCCACCACCGTGGCGTGGCCGATCGGTGTTTATTCGAAAAACCCGGCGTACGACGGCAACGCCACAGCGCCACCGCCGCCGCCCTCTCCGTTGAAAACGAACAGACCACCACCGCCCTCCACCACCGGCGATGGCAACGGTGCCAAAGCACCACCACCGCCACCAGCGGCAAACGACAGCAGCAGCAAAAGGACCGCTGCCGCCATCGCCTTCGCGGCGATTGAAAAAACATGAACCGCCGCCACCACCGTGGCTGCCTTAGCCGATCGGTGGTGCGGCTGCTGATGTTCGAATGCCGCCACCGCACGCCGTGGTACGGCTGATGGTTGAAAGCGACAGCCTATGCCACCACCACTCACTGTAGTGCGGCCGGGGCCATTAGGGTTTGACGGCGATCGAGCGAAAAACCCCTCCGCCGCCGTCCAAAGACAGCGGCGATCGCCTCTTGGTGATTCCGATCAACGTCCAACGCCACCACCGCCGCAACCACCATCGTGGTGCGGTCGGCGATCAGTGGAGGGGGGCTGGGCAATGTCGCCGCTCGTGGCTTGTGAAACCACCGCCTGCCACCAATCTGGTGGTTTGGCACGATCGTCGGAGACCACGGCCACCACCATTGGGTGGTAACCGGTCGAACAACCACGGCCACCACCTCCTCGTGGTTCGGCCACCGCTGCGAAAGCGGTTCGGTCACCACCACCCAAATGGTGGCGTGACCTACGACCACCACCGATCGTCTTCACGGTGGTGCGGCCTGGTGGTTTAAGAACAGCGGCCGATGCCGCCACCACAAGTTGTGGTGCGGCCCGGCGTTGGGTCACTCGCGGCTAGGTCTCGCCGGCGATCGGCCTGGCGGTCCGGTCGGCTAGCTGCCACCGTTCGATAAAGATAGAAACTTTATAAGAAATCAGATTTTTATACGAAAGGCTTTCAAAATTTTTAACGGATCTATAATAAACTTTAAATAAAACGAAAAACGTGGCTCTGATACCACTGTTGGGTTTCGCTGTGATCCCCGAACCAAATCTGATCCGAAGAACACTAAGAGTTTTGCGGAAGCGTTTTGTGGTTTAAACCCGGAAACCACTATCTTTCGTTTCATTAGTTTAATCAATAAAAGCAGTCTAAAAAATTACCTGGATTGCTCGAGTATTAATCCACCTATGAACGACCAACGAATGTTCCTCTAGCAGAACGAGAAACCCGAATGATCCAAGAAAACCGAACTGGTTGTGAAGGAGGAGGGGGCGGCGCCAAATAGGAGAGAAAGAGAGGGTTGAGAAAATTATCTGGAAACTGATTATAGGATTAATTGAATTAACAATCTTAAACCCATAAGGTTTATTTATATATGAAGGAAACAGAGTTTTCATCTGATTCAGTTTCCCCTTTTAATTATCTTTTTCTTTTCTTCCAAGAAAAGAATTATTCTAGATAATTACTTATAATTAATTAAATTATTCTATTATATATTTATTTGTTTAATAAATATATAATCTACTTAATTAATTAATAACCCTCCAACTTTGGAATTTCTGACTGAAATTACCCAACTGATTTATAATTGACTATTATAAATCCCAACTCTCCGTTTCAGGGTTTCATTTAACTTATTCGATTTATAGGTCCTCACAGGTGTGACCCTCAAGTGTCTTGTAACATTGGATGTGTAATTACTTGGTTTGTCAACTTATGCACATAATTACTAACACTATCAACTCTATTTTTGTTTCTTTATTTCCATTCCTTTTGAAAAGACGGAAGTTTTTTTTGCAGCAAATCTTTATCGGAGATGACTCAATGACCATAGTGAAGATAGTCGCAGTGGAGATTCCGGCGAGTCGGCGACAGCAGTAGCAATTCCGACGACGACAGTGGCGATGGCGAAAGACAGCGGCAGGGGCGATTCCGGCGGAAGACAGCAGCAGGGGCGATTCCGGTGGACGACAGCGGCAGGGGTGATTCGGCGGATGACAGCGGCAGTGACGATTCCGGGCAAACGACAGTGGCAGTGGCGTTTCCGACGACCGACAGTGGCGATTCTGACGACCACAATGGTGGTTCTGACGACAATAACAATGATTATTCAATTTAGTTTTGTGGATGGAAGCAGATGACAATAAGGTGTGACTATTGAGTTTCATGGATGGAAGGATGCTTACATTCTTTCTCTAGAATTATTATTTAGTTTAGTCTAAGAAAGAGAAAGGGTAGAAGAGTAATTTTGTAAATATTGCTGTGGAATAAGCTATTCCAAGGGTGGCAATATCATTTCCTATTTAAAAAAATATTTTCAAATCTTAGACGGATTTAAGACGAAATCTTTAAAATCCATTAAAAACTACAGAATATTTTTAAAAAATTTATTTTTTAAAAACATATTTCCAAATCTTAGAATCTAAAACATCCGTTAACAATTTGTCGAAAATTGTAGAATATTTATGATTAGTTGGATAATATACTTTAAAAAAGTATTATCGAATCTTAACGGATTTCCAACGTTATCTTTAAAAAAGTATTCTCGAATCTTAACGAATTTCCAAAGGGTTCTGTTATTTACACCCTTGTTTAAAAAAGTCTACTTTATCTATGTCTATTTATACAGAGATTTTTCTTTTTCCATAGAAGTCAAATTTTGAATATTTTTTGGGTATTTCCCATGTAAGCTTTATTTTGTTTTTTTCTTTTATTTTTTAAATATTTTGATACATTACAAATTTAAATCCCAAATATGTTTTTTTATTTTCAAGCTATCCTTAAATAATAGTTTTAAATTACTTTAAAACAATATAAATGCTTTTAATTTAAGCTATCATCTGATTTTTTTTGTTAGGTCAAATAAAAAAGAAGATTTTATTATTTTATAACTTTCATTTTTACTTTAACTCATTTTTCTATACAAATCTCGACTTTATATACTTCTTGTTTCTATACAAATCCTGTTATTTCACAAATCTCGTATTTTTATAACATATATTTACCATTAACAACACTACTTCATCTATAGTCGTAGTTGTAGAAATAATAAAAATTATCAAATAACCATTATTAAAAATAATAAAAGTGTAATAATTCATATTAAAAAGAATTAAAATGTTAATATTATAATTAATGTTAAAAATAATTTTGTAAAAGTGTATTAGGATGATTAATGTTGAAAAAAACATTAAGGTTAAAAAGAAATAAAATAATTAAAATAAATTGATATATTACCCAAATTCAATTCGTAGATAACTTAAAAGAGTTTTTGAAATGTGGATAGTAAACTATATCTTTAAATAAAACAAAAAACAAAACTAATTCATAAAGTAAGAGGATCTTCACCTCCCATAAATCAAATAACAATTATCAAGTTAACCAAGAACTTGCCTTTATGTACACCAAATAGTATTTAGTATTTACAAAACCAAATTAATGTTTGAGTATTTACATTATAGTTAGTAAGGTAGATGGTGGGTGGGTGTAAATAAGAATTCAAGGGTGGGAATAAGAAAACCCATTTCGAAAACTCATAAATTACTTATATATAATTTCAAAATTTTAAATTACCTTCTATATCCTTCTAAACTATAAAAAATTTCTTGTATGTACAAATATCTATTTAAATGTGAGGTGGGTTCTTACCAGAACAAAGTTAATGGAGATTTAATTTACTGGATTACGTTATATGAGTATCAAATATCTCTTTTTCTATTCCTTTTTTATTACACTTATGTTGTGTCTAAACTTGTTGTATATACTATATACATATTAGAACAACTATTCCGACTTGCGTTTGTTTGAAAATGAAACAAAGTTATTGAAACCCCATTTTAAGTCGACAAGGAACTTTTTTTATCCAAAGGTTACAGTTACAACTTATTCTTTCTTTTCTTTTGAATAAGATTATAACTTTTTTGGCTAACCAACGGAATGTTAGCCTAGTGGTAAGGCTTGGTCACTATATAGTAGTGAACCCGAGATCGAGCCCTGGGGGACGCGTTCTGGAGGTACGGAGGCTTCGACCCCAGGCTGCATGCTTTAGCAGTCGGGCTTCGGCCCAAAATTGCCGAGGATTAGTCTGGGCCCAATGTGGTCTGGGATACCTCTTCCAAAAAAACTTTTTTGGCTATATTTCTCTTTATAGTTTTTTTTTCTTCATGTTAGAGAAAAACATGTAGATTTTAGGATTCTAATTTCATAAGAGTAGTAGTAGTAGTAATAATAATAATAATAATAATAATAATAATAATAATAATAATAATAATAATAATAATAATAATAATAATAATAATAATAATTTGTTCTTCATCTTGAAGATGAAATATTAAACATATGAAAATAATGAAAAAACAAAGCTCAAAAATAGGTGGTAAAAAGAATGTCATTCATTTTAAAACCTAGAAACAACACTAGAAAGTCGTGTAAGGAAAGATAGAACCAACACCGAGAAATAAAAGTATATAGCTATACAAAATGATGACAACATATAAAATTTCTTTTATTCTGCCAAAAGCATATAAAAAAGTGATCACGACCTAAAGAGTGGATGATTATTTTGACACATAAGGAAGAGATTTTAAGCAAATTGAGTAAGATATTCATCTATCGTGGTGTACTTCAACTCCGGATAAAGCGCACTAGGCTCCACACCAAACGAAGGTTCGATCTCAAAGTTTGTTGCATCCCCATTCACCAAAACAGAATGCATTATAGATAATACGATCGCTAATCCAAATGGAGCCTCTGCAAAAAAGCAACTTATCAATTTTCAACATAACTAGATCACAACATTAATTATATATCAGTGTTTTGGACTTAAATGTTATAAATGTGTTAATCCCGTGAAAACTCACCTTGAATATTTTTGATAAGTTGTTCCTCAGAAAGGTATGTTTTCTCGAGGGTCTTTCCGATTTTGCTTTCCCAAATGGAAACAATTTCGTTAAAGGACAATATGTTGGCCGGGGGTCTAAAAATCAATGTCTTGTTCAAAGTACGCGGATCATCCACTGCTTTGATGGTATACAAAGCTATATCTTCTTCTTTGACAAAAACGGCTGAATAAAAAATATAAACGTTAAAGAGGTTGTTCCTTTTGCATTTATCATATTGAGCTTTTATATATTTATGTTTGTACCTTTCTTGTTTCCATCCCCAAGGATGGTAATTTTTTCTCGAGGGGCAGTGTCGGTATCCATCTGACCCACGGTGGGTAAAAAATAGCCGGCAAAACCATTGCACGAGACATAAGTGTGTGGGATCCCTGCGGCTTCCGTTGCTCTGCGGATGTCAGCCTTTCCCTTAAAGACGCTTTTGGCCGGCTCAATCGCATTGACATGGTCAACATCGGTCCCGAATTCCGAAGGTAGAAATCTCTATAACATGTATTCAACAAATGTGGTTGAATAATTTGAAATTAGTCGTATATTAATTTGTTGCCGCCTCCAATATATTTGTTTATAAATAATAATAAATCGTACATTATATATATATGTATATATATTGATTATGAGGTAGGTTCATACAAGAACCAACCTAATTTGCAAGAACAAAAGGAACAAATTTTAGCCATATATTGATGTGCGCTCATGTGGGTCTCCATAATAAAAAAAACATATATGATTCATGCGGGTCCCAACCACTAAATCATATATGATTTTTTAATATGTGGGACCTACATGGGCTCACACCATATGTGATTTGGTTAGTTTCTTTATTCTTGCAAATTGGATGAATTCTTATTTGAATCTAATTTTATTGATTATATGCATGATTACGTTTTATGCTTAATTGAACATTTTTAGAAGTATTAGTTGTTGGTTTGTACAATTCAGCAAAATGTAAAATATATTATAAATTAAGGGTGAGCATCGGAACCGGGTACCCGCTTTTAGAATCGGAACCGTATTGGAACCGCCGGTTCCGAAACCGGAACCGATGTGATTGGTTCCGGTTCCTAAAATACGAAACCGGTGGGGACCGGTTCCGGTTCTCATTGCCGGGTATCCGTCGGAACCGGTTCCACTATATTTTAATAAAATGATTTACATGTTCATTATGTTTAATTAATGAAAAACTGAAATTGTTATTGTATGTTTTACGGTTACACATTTATACATATACACTTATGACCACTTTCTTCACTCAACTTACTTATTCTCATTTTTCGATACGTTTTAAATTGTATTTATCATTTCAAGTTGCGTTTATTTGTTTTATTTTCGTTTCAATAAGAGTTTTTGTTTAACGAACAAAATTTACATCGTTTGTAATACTTGTTTCGTTACATTAGGACTATATAATAATTAATAACTAATAATAACTTTTTATAGCATAAAACAATGAAAAATATTCAAAAAATTTAGACAATGGGTACCCGGTCTCGAAACCGGAACCGGCGGTTCCGGAACCGGTTCCCAAATATAAAGAACAGGTGCAACCGGTTCATTCATTCTAGAAACCGTCGGTTCCGATTTCATGTATTTTAGCCGGGTACCTGCCGTTGCTTACCCCTATTCAAGAGCGGAGCCAGCTGCTGCCCATGGTTAGCCCTTGCTAACTCATGAATTTTTTTTTTTTTCATATATAATAATACATATGAAGTCAGTTAACAATTAAACATATGTAGGCCCATTTTAATTAAAAATGATAGGCTAACCCACCAACATTTGGAGGTGGGGACGTCAGAATTGTGAAGGCCCATTTTCTCTTTTTATTTATAAAACCCAACTCATCAGTTATAGTAAAAAAATCATGTTTGATGAGTTAAATTTATGTATTATATATGTATGATGAGTGTTTTTTGGGTGCATATGTATGCTTTTGGATGGAATGTCACTATTAGGCTATCAGTATTCGAACCCTTCCAATACTACTGTCACATGAACGCCACAACAGATTTTTCTCAATCCTACAATAAGCCCTCTGGAACCCTCGCTGATTAGTACTTGAACCCTCCCGACCCTCTCACATACACACACACACAACACACACAACAAAGGAGCGGTTTAGTGGTGTGGCCACACCGCTGTGCTTTGAACCCGCACAACTCGTTAAATTAAAGAGGATCACCTTAGTTTATTTTTTTAGCTCCACCCCTGCCCCTATTATAAACTAAAGATGAAAAACGATATAATTTTTTATTTAAAAAGAATTCATAATATATTGTTTACTTTGTCAGGAGGAACGCAGTGCCCCTCTCGTTGGCGGGGATATGTTCATAGGGGTCCTCAGGTCCTCGGGTGTAGGGGAACACCCCCACCCCTACCAAATCCAAAAAACTCACCCCGACATGATGGATAGCCCGGTGTGGAAAATGATTTTCATTTAAATTTTTTTAACTAATATATATAGAGTAAACTACATATTTGGTCCCTGTGGTTTACACTTAATTGCACTATTGGTCCCTATTTTAAAATAATTATGGATTTGGTGCTTATGGTTTACATTAGATTACACTATTGGTCCCCTAACCCTAACTCCATGTGAAATCAATGTATTAAGCATAGGGATCAATAGTGCAATACATTGTAAACCACAAGGACCAATAGTGCAATACATTGTAAACCACAGGGACCAATAATGTAATATAGTGTAAACCATAGGGACCAAATCTATAATTATTTTAAAATAGGGACCAATAATGCAATTATGTATAAACCACGGGGACCAATTATGTAATTTACTCATCTATATATATAGAGGTGGGTTCAAATGTGAACCACTTTTTGGTTGTGAACGTGAGGACAGCCGAGAGCGCGACACGTGGCGGATGACTAGGCACCACGTTAGGTCCACGGCGGATGACTAGGCACCACGTTAGGTCCACGACGGATAATTAGGCACCACGTTAGGTCCACGGCAGATGACTAGACACCACGTTAGGTCCACGGCGGATGACTAGACGTGATTCATGGGAGGGCATTGAATCAAAGGGGGGGGGGGACCACACTCAAAGTAGCCTTTATTGACTAGTCTCTGCCACGTGTCACGCTCTCGGTTGTCCTCACGTTCACAACCAAAAAGTGGTTCACATTTGAACTTTCCTCTATATATATATATATATATATTATATAGTGGGAAGTTATTTTGCAAACCATAAAAAACGTGCAAACCGTGCAAACTCATGGTTGCACACGTAAATCAATGAAAAATCTTTTATAGAGTCGTTTAATATGATGAAAATGTTTCATATACTAAATTTTGTGATGAAATTGTTTCATATGAAGGTGTTTATTTACGTAGAAATGAAAAAGTTTCATAGAAACGATAAAAAAGTTTCATATGAATAAAAAACACCAACATATGAAACAATTTCCTCAAAATTTGATGTTTATGAAACATTTTGTAACAACCCATCCCACATGGATAGAAAGTAGAAGTTGTTAGCACCTTATAAGCCTCAAGTCATAGGCTACCAATAACTTCCACCATGGTTTTTAGTTGAACTCGAAGTTATTGGGCCAGCCTATAACTTTGGGCTTCGGGGTGTTACAGAATGGTATCAGAGCCAGGTTAGCAAGGGCAAGGTTCACGTGTGATGATCCCGCAGGTAGCAGCTCAGTCAGTCATGTTTATGGATTATGCTTTTGGAAGAAGACATACTTAGGCTTCGGGGTGTTACAGAATGGTAACACCCCGTTTTCAGTTTTGGAAACTTAACGGAGTTTGGTAAGTGACTAACCTTGTTAAACTTGTGTTATAGAGATTCAAGGGCTTAAGTGTTAATTATGAAAGTGTAAGGAGGGTGTGGTCAATAAAAGGGTTAGAAACCCTTAACTCCTTACTTGTCAGTTTCAGAGAAAACGTACAGAGAGGAGGTTAGCGATTTTGATGCAAGGGAAGGAATTGAAGGTTGTGATCAAGCAATTGGAGGAGTAATCATGTTAGATGCGTTAAAGGTAAGAATTCTATGCAAGTTTTGATGTCAATTGATGTGTAATTTGGAGTTTGTCGATGGTTAGGGTTGGTTGTGGAATGAATGATCAATGGATCATCATATGTATGTAATCGGTGTGTAATTGGTATGTTTTGGGTCGTATTACTCGCATACGAATGCTAGTTATCGACCCTAGTTCATGTGGAAACGTATTTGGGTTTGTGATAGTAGAATTTTGGGTTTTGGGTATGAATTTCGAGCAAAGTCGCGAGGAAAGTCGGACCAGGAGACTTACGCGACCTGGCCCGCGACCTGAGGTCGCGCAAGGGAGGTCGCGCAACTCCCTGGAAGATTTTCAAATTTTGATTTTTATCTTTTCAGAGATTGGGCTATGGGATCATGTTAGGGATGTTAAGAGAGGATAAAGCCTAGAGTTTTGGGTCAATTGGACTAGTCTAGCTATGGCTAAGACTAGTGTTTCGGTATGGGGTACTAAGTGGTCATTTTGATCTATGTGTTGATATGAATTTGCATGTGAATGTATAGGTGCTTTGCTTTGAGCTTTGTACGAGTATTGTGAGTGATAGTAAGCTACTATCAGGTGAGTACTCTATCTATATTGACATGGTTATGCTTATGTGATTGATATGCATATGTGATTATGTGACATGATGGTTATGTTATGGTTATGATAGTACCTATGGTGGTAGTGGTACCCCTAGGGAAGATGTGTTCCTTCGGGAACAAAGGATCAAGTTATGGATTAAGCGGCCTGGTACCAGTGTCAAGGGATCAAGTTATGTGCATGTGATGGCTATGTATCTTGGTTATGTATGTATGATTATGCTGGTATAGATGTGTGCTCACTAAGCGAAAGCTTACCCGTTGTTGTTTACCATTTTTAGTGGCAGGTACCTTCCGTAAGGAAAAGGATGAGGTTTGAGGCTCGGGATTCGCCAGTTCAGTCTCGATGGAAAAGGTTGTAAAGGATGATGCATTGGTTTTAAGACAAATACTTGGATATGGTTTATGGAAGTGTTTAATATTGTTTTTAACAGTTTTTACTAGTGTTTTTCCTAAACACGAATTGAAGTTCGGTTAAGTTCTTACCATGCTTTCTAAATGGTTTTAAAAGAATGTGTTTTTGTGGTGAGTTTCTACTACCTACACCTTTTGCTAAATGGTTGGATTTGTTACTATTTGTCAAGTTTAAAACAAAAGTTTTGGACGAGCTTCCGCTTTCATACGAATGTTGGTTACTTACATGTTAAATTGGCGATTTTAGAAAATGGATGTTACAAGTTGGTATCAGAGCCTTGGTTTAAGGGATTCGGGTATTCACATGAGGTGAGTACTTGAACTTAAACCAAATGCCCGTTTTGTTTTAAAAAGAAAAAAAATCTAAGTAACCAAAAGGGGAATGTTTTACGAAGAAAGTGATAGTGAGACTGAACTGCGGACCGGAGCATCAGAGCGGGGGTGAGCACACTAACCTTATCTTGTTGAGCATGTTGACTTGTTATGATGTGAATGTATGGCATGTGTAATATGTGAACACTAGTTATGTGAATTACTAGTGCTATGCAGATTAATTTGAGTATGTATTCCATGATAGCTGTTATGAAACGTATGAATGCATGTATGTCGAATGTGACTTGTGGATATGTGGTTATGAGTAAATAGCATGATGGTTGTTATCTACTTAATTGGTACATGGGCTAATAAAGCTTCATGTATGATAAGTTATGTGAAGTTATGGCATGTGTGGCATGAGAGCATCAGTTGTGTAAATAACCAATGCTATGTGGTTATGTTAAACATGTACCCCCATGATAGTTGATATGTAATGTAATGTATGCATGTAGGGCCTTAGGGCCAGAATTAGACTTGCATGTTGAAATGATTGAGCATGAATTATGTGAAAGACAATGTCATGTAGTTCACTGTGAGCATATGGTATTATGTGATCTGTTGCAAGGAAATGGTAAATACGCATGTTAAGCCTTGTATAGGCTTATGATAACGTGGTTGTGAACAATAGCTGGTTGCATGTTATGTGATAAATTGATAGACGAGCTATTAAAGCTCTAGTGTAAAGGTCATGTATGGGACAACTAGTCGGGGAATTGGGATCCTTGTGATGGTGTCGAGGCTAGATATGTAGGGTGTATATATAATGATACAAGGGCCCGTATCATTGCAAATACATTGTGCATATCAGAGAATTGATATAGTTACAAGGAGTTCTATGAACCTACTGAGTTGTTGGGTTTGGGGTAATAGCATAATAGGGCGTGTATATGTCCTTAAGATAAGTAATAAGACCCCTAAGAACCATGTGATGAGAAGAGAATTTGAAGCTAAGGTTATTGACCTAAGCTAGTAGATGGCATGGGAAGGGAGGTAGAGTGGTGTTTAAAGTAGTATGTTAATTGAATCAGTAAGGATAGACCATTCAGTAGCATGTTAAGGAATGAGAGGTATGGTGAGGGTCGTTGATCCGGACTCTTGTGGGGAGAACGAGAAGGAAAGTGATTATTCGAAAGTGTGATGATATTTAGACCGATTTGCGTGTTGATAAAAGGTGTCCTTGTGTCACCGTTAAGGATTAGAGGGTGTAACAGAGGAGGTAGAAGAAGTTCTCTATGAGATACTCCTGGCCTTCGAGCATTTGAAGCAAGTGGAGAGTATGACGTCGGATCAATTCTTTGGCTTTTCAGAGAACATAAGGTACCTCGATTAGAGGTAGAGAAGTTGATCAGCGAATCACTATCGATGGTTCAACCTATCGGGTTAGAGAATGGGATTACTGGCAAGTTTCTAGAGGGATCGCTCTGTTGCTCAGAGTATGTTTTGAATAAGGAGAGGAAGGTGTGCAGATATGTTGAGGTATTAAGTCAGAGATGAGAGAAGTTGGTGACAGCAAGGTACGCTGATTTTATCAGATGCACGAGGTAATTTGGGCTAGAGAGTTAGTATTGGATAGGCAAGGAAGAAGGGTGATACCTTTAAGACTCGGGGGCGTGTGTTGCAGTTGACATCAAAAGAGTCAAGGACGGAGTTGCACGTTGTGAAAAAGCAAGCAAGAAAGCCCGTTAGAAGTAGAAATAGCGGACGAGGAGTACTGTTGGTGTAGTGACGTGTATAAGAGAGAATGTAATAGTTGATATGGATTGTTCGAGTCTGAATCGAGGTTGCATTGATTGAGAGAAGCAGCAAGTAGTAGTTCAAACCCAAGTGGGGGAGAACTTACTATCGAAGGAGACATGAGAAGACTACCAAAGGTATGTACTTTGGGTTAAGGCCAGAAAGCATGTTTTTCATGGAGGTAGCAGCTACTTAGTGTACGTGAACGAGAGTCGAGTCGTGACAAAGAAGAAGGATGGGACGATGTGGATGTGTATTAATTACCGAGAGTTAACAAGCCTGTGGTGAAGAATAGATACCCGTTGCCGAGGATCGGCGATCTTTTCGATCAACTTCAGGGAGCCATGTGGTTCTCGAAGATAGATCTTCGCTCAGGGTGCCACCAGTTGAAGTTCGAGAAGAGGATGCGCTTGAGACGGCCCTTCGTGCTCGATATGAGCATTTCGAGTCCATTGCGATGCCATTCGGGTTGACGAACGCGCCGATAGTTTTTTTACGGTCGCTTGGGCTTATAGAGATTTGATGAACTTGGTCTATAGGCCGATTCTTGGTGGATCGGTGATGGTTTCCTTGGTGAATGTTATCGTAGTAAATCATGGAAGAACGCTTGATTGTCCGAAACTGTCGTTGAAATTGGGTTAGGAATGAAAAGGTGAATGTAACTGTATGTGTTGAGATGTTAGAGTCGGAGATAAGAGAAGGTGTGGTGGTAGTGAGGTGCATTAAGTGCACGAAGAGGGCGAGCTTGTTGTCCAAACTAATCTTTACTTGATTCTTGTGTTTCCTACACTGGTGGTTACACCCGTAGGCTTCGAGGATCAAGTAGGGACTGTCGGGACCGGGTGCTTGGGGATAAATGAAGTATGTGGATAGTGATGTAAGGGATGTTGAAAGGATTGTTGATACAAATGCGATAGGAATAGAAAGGATAAGAGTTACGTCCACCCTATAATTGGTTGTGTGTTATATGTAAGTGATAGAAAACGATAGATAATTATGTCAAAGGCGAAGAGCATGTTTTGTGTGCATATGGGTAGCCTTGTACTCGTAAGGGTCAAAGGGATAGTATCGTTCTCGTTAGAGGAACAGCAGGATCAGATCCGTTCTTGGAACGGAGGGCAGTTATATGTGCAGCTATGTTTACGTTACGAAATCCTTGTAATCCGTAGAAAACGATGTGGTAGTGGTCGTGTTTTGGGTTGTGACCTGGACTGGGCAACTCCAAAACATAACCGTGATGGAGTAAAGGTGACCGGTTAGGGCCCTGTGTCTTCAAGACGGACAGTATCGAACCACGATCGTCAGATATGGGTTACATGGATTCTGGTTATGAAAGAGGAGGAAAGAAACTTATGTTAACGATATTTTTTAGTGATATTTGGTACATGTATTTTTTTTATGTTTCAAAAGAGGATTGGTCTCGTTTCATGTTTTACGATAGTGAACTTTTTGAAAAATGTTGGTTTTGCTATCTTATGACCTTCGAACAAGACTTCCGTAAAGTTTTAAATAAATTTTTCCTTAAAAATTTACTTTTGATTAACTTGGTGGAACTAGTACTTGTTGAAAAATGTTGCTTTTCATACATGTTTGAATTTCTAAATGTTGGATGGGACGATGTTGGTTTAATTGGATTTTTATGAGTTTTCCGTTTTATTTCAAACGGTTTTTCGTCAAGTATGTGTTTTAAAAACGTAAATTGGCAGACAGGTTGTCAGGGATAACCTCGCTAGTAGGTATGTTCAAGCAGTCACAGCGTAAGTAGTTATGAGTGAGAAATCGTGGAAGGAAGGAATTAAGGATCAAGTGGTTCGGGTAATACCCGACAGTTATGGTCATTTAAGTCGTTTGCAAAGGCTTCAGTATCAGAGACGTAAGGTCGGATTACGGGGGACCAGAATATAGGAAAAGCATGTGGAAAAGTGTTAGTCGTGTCTAAGAGTGAAGGGTGAGTAGAGTGAGAGTTACCGGTTTAAGGTAAGAGTATGTGACGAGGGATCTGGTTACAAAGTGGGTTGTACTTTTGGGAACACGATGTTATGCTGGTGAGAGGTTGGTCAGAGTGAGTTGGGCAGTATTGAAATCATCCAAAAGGTGGCCGAGAGTATTTAGTGGAATTGTGGTAGACTGAAAACTGCTCAGGGTTGTTAGAAGAGCTATGCGGATAAAGTATTGTGAGACCTAGAGTTGATCTTGGAGAGAAAGACCAAGTCTTTGAGAAACAAGGACATCGGGGCAGGGAATGTTCAAGAGAGCATAGAAAGACTTGAAATAGAAGTGGAAACCGGACCATGAGATGAAACAGAACTACTCAGAGTTGTTCTAGACATAGGCGATTTCGGGGACGAAATCCTGATAAGTGGGGGAGAGTTGTAACACCCCGTTTTCAGTTTTGGAAACTTAACGGAGTTTGGTAAGTGACTAACCTTGTTAAACTTGTGTTATAGAGATTCAAGGGCTTAAGTGTTAATTATGAAAGTGTAAGGAGGGTGTGGTCAATAAAAGGGTTAGAAACCCTTAACTCCTTACTTGTCAGTTTCAGAGAAAACGTACAGAGAGGAGGTTAGCGATTTTGATGCAAGGGAAGGAATTGAAGGTTGTGATCAAGCAATTGGAGGAGTAATCATGTTAGATGCGTTAAAGGTAAGAATTCTATGCAAGTTTTGATGTCAATTGATGTGTAATTTGGAGTTTGTCGATGGTTAGGGTTGGTTGTGGAATGAATGATCAATGGATCATCATATGTATGTAATCGGTGTGTAATTGGTATGTTTTGGGTCGTATTACTCGCATACGAATGCTAGTTATCGACCCTAGTTCATGTGGAAACGTATTTGGGTTTGTGATAGTAGAATTTTGGGTTTTGGGTATGAATTTCGAGCAAAGTCGCGAGGAAAGTCGGACCAGGAGACTTACGCGACCTGGCCCGCGACCTGAGGTCGCGCAAGGGAGGTCGCGCAACTCCCTGGAAGATTTTCAAATTTTGATTTTTATCTTTTCAGAGATTGGGCTATGGGATCATGTTAGGGATGTTAAGAGAGGATAAAGCCTAGAGTTTTGGGTCAATTGGACTAGTCTAGCTATGGCTAAGACTAGTGTTTCGGTATGGGGTACTAAGTGGTCATTTTGATCTATGTGTTAATATGAATTTGCATGTGAATGTATAGGTGCTTTGCTTTGAGCTTTGTACGAGTATTGTGAGTGATAGTAAGCTACTATCAGGTGAGTACTCTATCTATATTGACATGGTTATGCTTATGTGATTGATATGCATATGTGATTATGTGACATGATGGTTATGTTATGGTTATGATAGTACCTATGGTGGTAGTGGTACCCCTAGGGAAGATGTGTTCCTTCGGGAACAAAGGATCAAGTTATGGATTAAGCGGCCTGGTACCAGTGTCAAGGGATCAAGTTATGTGCATGTGATGGCTATGTATCTTGGTTATGTATGTATGATTATGCTGGTATAGATGTGTGCTCACTAAGCGAAAGCTTACCCGTTGTTGTTTACCATTTTTAGTGGCAGGTACCTTCCGTAAGGAAAAGGATGAGGTTTGAGGCTCCGGGATTCGCCAGTTCAGTCTCGATGGAAAAGGTTGTAAAGGATGATGCATTGGTTTTAAGACAAATACTTGGATATGGTTTATGGAAGTGTTTAATATTGTTTTTAACAGTTTTTACTAGTGTTTTTCCTAAACACGAATTGAAGTTCGGTTAAGTTCTTACCATGCTTTCTAAATGGTTTTAAAAGAATGTGTTTTTGTGGTGAGTTTCTACTACCTACACCTTTTGCTAAATGGTTGGATTTGTTACTATTTGTCAAGTTTAAAACAAAAGTTTTGGACGAGCTTCCGCTTTCATACGAATGTTGGTTACTTACATGTTAAATTGGCGATTTTAGAAAATGGATGTTACACATTTTCATCATATTAAACAACTCCATGAATCAATTTCACTGATTTTACGTGTGCAACCATGAGTTTGCACGGTTTGCACGTTTTTTATGGTTTGCAAAATAACTTCCCTCTCTATATATATATATATATATATATATATATATATATATATATATATATATATATATATATGGGTGTTGTTATCTCCATTCCCTCACTCACATAATCCGACTGGGTCCCATCTTTGGGTCCTACAAGTATACTCGCACCATCAGCTCTCACCCCCTTACAAGAGGGTAGGGATAGAATTCACCACACACATATATAATATAAACACACTTTATCAAAAAATATATATAAACACATATATCTTTTCTCATCTCTCTTTTATATCTTGTTATTTCTTTCAACAAAATAAAATAATAACGGATTCATTTTCATCATCAAGAATGGTTGCTAAGAGACATATTATATGTTACATAAATAATCTACAAGAAATATGTAACATGAAAAAACACAATCACCTTAGAGCAGATCTCGTGGAACATATTTGGAGCACCTAATTACCCAACTTAAACAACTGGTATTATTATTTTCAAGTGTAGTTGTATTTTTAATTTTGAATCCACTTGTAATTTTTAATTTTATGCAATATTGTTGTTTTTATTAATTAATAAATTAAGAATTTAAATTATTTGTTTTAATGTATTTATTCATGAAAAAATAAAAAAATTGGGATGCATGGAGGGGTGTAATGGTGACCACTACCGGGGTTTCATAGAGGTAGAATGCTAAAAGAGAAAGAGAAAAATACGGATGTGGCAAAATGAATGGAGGGATAGAATGATGACCACTCCCTCCAATTTACTCTTTACCTTACTATCACTAACAATAGAGTAAATTGCATTCCCGATCCCTGTGTGCTCCCTAAGTCGCGTTTATTACACTGGCGTTCCTATAGTATGCACAAATGCATGCTCTAGGTCCCTCCATTTAACGGAATAAAATAGATTTTGTTAGCGTTGTTATCATTTAGCTTAGTTTATTACACTGGGCATTCCTGCCGACTGCCATTACCGACTGCCATTACCGACTGCCATTACCGACTGCCATTACCGACTGGTAAAAGCAATCGGAAATTTCCGATCGTTTTTCGATGGTTTAATGACTGTTCATTATTATTTTATTTTTTATTTATTTTTTAATAAGTGGTCGGAAAATTGTCGGTAACCCGTCGGAAAGCAGTCTGTAAATGAAACAGTCGAAAAACAGTCGGTAAAAGTCGTCGGAAAAAAGTCGGTAAATGAAACAGTCGGAAAGCAGTCAATAAAAGTCGTCGGAAAAACCGTCGGTAATTTTACCGACCATGTTTTTAGCGATGATCGTTTCGTCGGAAAACAGTCGGTAAAGCCGATTTCCGACTGTTTCGGCCTTCAGTAATACCCTTTTTTTGTAGTGTCTTAATTATTTTAAATTAGATTAAATTATTGTTGTGGATACCAAATATTTTTCATAAGAACATCAACCAAATTGTCTGACGAACCGGAAACCGGTGGAGAGGCCAGTCCAACTAAGTTCGGATTTTTGGACTCGAACGAATTAAGATGGTTTTTTGGTTGATGTTCTCATTATCAAAGAGAATTTAACAAAAAAACATAATTCTTGAGGGGTGAAATTGAGAAATTGGTTCATGTTTCAATGGGGAAATTACGTCAAAAAAGAACGTACTTTACTTTAGTTTCTGTTTTGGGAAACGTACTTTTAAAATACATATTTAAGGGTTTATAATAAAACTTTACAACCAAAAAGGGGTCTAATTACAAATATAGAAGGTTACTATTGACATATCAATAATTATATTATTTCAAAAATTATGAATTAGCATAAATATTGCCATGTCACTTAAATAATTTTCATGTCATTAAAAAAAATTCAATATAAATAATATTTTATCACCTACTCCAAATCTCAATCCATTCATCTCCTATGTTTATCGTTTTTTTTAATTTAATTTATTTTCCTTAAAAAAATTTCTTAATTTATGTTCTTATTTAGAGCTTTCACAGTGGTTGAACTTCCAAGAACCCCATTTACCATATTTTTTTCCTACAACGTCATTGTCATCTCAATAAACCTAGAACCTTCTTAAAACTCTACAATGGAGGTTCTTAAAAAACCTCATTTCCCTATTCTTATTTATAATATAAGTTTTATTTATGTAAACTATTATATAAAAGAAAAAAAGAAAGCTATTACAAGAACCTAGGTTCATGTTCAAGCATCCCGGTTCCAACAAGAACCTGTGACTGAGCAAAAACCTCTGTCTCACGGTGGAGGTTCTTGTAAAACCCCCACGAAGAATCTCGGAAAGAACCTCCATTGTAGATGCTCTTAGTTCATAGAATGTGAATATGATGGATGAATATTTTGAATTCCAAGCAATTTCATGAACGAGAGATTTAGACATTTCATCACAAAAATAAGGGATTTTAACGGAATAAAATTTAATATTTTCATAATTCTAAAACTATTCTTTCCAATGTTTTATCGAAGTATTTAATAATTAGTTTATCAATTTATTTAATTACAATTTTTGATAGTTATTGTGTTAAATATTTTTAAAATTATTTATTACTTATTTGTTAAAATATTTAGTAGTTATTTTGTTAAACTATTTAACAAAATAATTATTTTATTAAGGTATTTTTAGTTAAAAAATATTTAATAATCATTTTATTAATGTGTTTTTTATTTAAATAGTTAACATCATCAAAAAGAATACTTTAAATTGATATCTATTTAATGCTTATTATTATAAATATGTATAAATATTTTAACTATAACAAGAATATTATAATTATTAGCATTGATTATTTTTTTGGTAACTTATCCTTGTTTTTAGCCTCAATAATAAATATTCCTTTTAAGAGTCAACAAAAGTCACCTTGACATTTCCAGCTTCTTTAATGGCTGCAATGAGTAAGACTTGATCAGCTATGGACGGCCCACCAACAGTCGAAATAACAACATCAACTTGCTTTATCGCTTTCACCAAACTTTCATGATCATAAATATCTCCCTGTAAATAATTTATAAAATACGTTGGTTAATTTTATAAGAACATCTATAAGTTTTCTATAATTTCAGATTAATTTTATAAGAGTATTGAACTCTTGTATATATATTTTCTCTAAAACAGAGAATGATATGTTAAAATTCTCAAACCTTTTTTTTTTCTAAGTCCAATAGTTTTTCTATTTTAAAGAATACATTATACAACACATTTAATATCCAAAAAAGAAAAATTATACAATCAGTTTTGGTATCAGTGGAAAATATTATACTAATGTTTCTTTCTTAAAGTTTTCTCCAAGTTTTTGTATTTCAGATAATAACATAGAAAACCTGTTGGAACATTTTGGGAAACAAAAACTCTTTTTTCTATTTTAAAAAAACCGTTGGAGATGCAAATAGTCTACTAATATCTCATCTTTAAACCCTAGTGTTTGTAGAATTAGGTTAGAGGTTCATAAAGTTTAGGTTTTTTTTGGCTTGATCGGACTTTGTTCGTAAATATAGGTCTAATATTGCTTTCTTCTGGTTAAACTTGTTTGGGTTTTTTTAAAAAGAACTCCGTTTGATTGGGCCAATAGGTTTGATTTGGGATATCGATTCGAGGCTTGCTAGTTCCAGCTTTTTGGATTGAGCATCGGGCTAACAAGAATCTTGAAAATTTCAAAACACTGCAAAACAAAGAACTTACATGAACAAGTGTGGCACCGAGACTTTTGAAATTCTCTAGGAGCTTGGCTTTCTCGGGATGTTTGGTGGTGCTTTCTCTAACCAAAACAAAAGTCGGGTGTCCCTCTTTTGCACTTGCTTCCACTATGAACTTCCCGATGTAGCCTGTTCCTCCAATGATCAAGATCTTGCTTTTTTGAGCCATTGGATATCCGTTCTTCGACCAAAATTGAGAGATTTAGTTGATTTTAAGGGAGAGAAAATGAGCTTTAGGGTAGAATGGTGTGAGAAAAAGATATAGGGGAGTGGTGGAATATATATATTTTTATGTGGGTATTAAATTAAATTAAAATAAATGATTAAATTTGGTCCCAAAGAAATGGTCATTATTTAAGCCTTAAAGGTTCTCACATGGAAACAGACAATGGTAAAGTTGACTACATAATGGAAGGAGAACATTTTCATTGATAGAGGGGTATTGAAATAAATTTGTTTTAAAATAAGTGCTAAACTACGTTTGTTAAATTGTAAAGAAATATTTGAATAGAAAAAGGATAACATAGATGTATATCATAAATCAAAATGCCTATACCTAACATTTTGTTTAGATTTCTAGTTAGAATAATAGATAATTTTATATAGGCATCTTATTAAAAAAATAAATATGCTTGTTTTGGATAACACCAGGAAAAACTTTATTCTATTTTTGTCGAAAACACTAATATGCTTATTATTAGTTCCTTTAAATATTTTAATGACCTGGCCTTTTTCTCTCATTCATAAATATGTTAAAACAACCATTTAACAAATTTGAGTTCATAGTATGATTAAAATAAATATGTTTTCTAATGGAGTGTTTTAGAGGACCAAAGTTTATAGACGTTTTATCTAAAAGTGTTACGAAAAGTTTATGGAACGCATTTGGACATCGTAACATGTGTTTTAGAACATTTTTTAAATAAAACCTCTTATTAGTTATTTTTTATGACATTATTTGAAAACAATGTCCTATGAACACAAATGCTCCTTAAAAAGACAAGTTTATAAAAACTTTCTCAAAATCGTTGTTAGCTTAGGTTTATATTTGGGTCTGGCCCGTTTGCTTTTAGGGTTTGCTTGTGCTAGGGTTTTCTTTGGCTTTTTATAGGCCGCTCTCGCTTCTTTGTAATTCATGCTTTTCTATTCTAATATACAAATACACTTTTGGCTCTCAATCTTCATGGTATCAGAGCTGAAGTATCGATCCAATCTTTGATGCTCATAGACGACGTTGTAGCAAGCACCGGTTTCGCGGATCGAAATTTTTGCTGGTAATTTCGTTCATGATTTCTCGTTTCGTCTGATTTGTTGTGTTTTGTCTCGTTTCGTTTGATTTCGTTTCGTCTGATTTGGGGCTGTTCGTTGTTTATTGGGGCTATTCGTTGTTCATTAGTTTGGGGTTGTTTTATTCTTATCGTTCATCTTGTGTTGGATTGATTTTCTGTCGAAACCATGGCTCCCAAAGATGATTCTCTTCAGTCTATTAGCACTCAATTAGATGGTAAAAATTATTCGTATTGGAGTTATGTCATGAAAAAAAATTTGAGGGGTAAAAATATGTGGGGTTATGTCACTGGTACAAGTAGTAAAGCGACAGATGAGAAGGCTACAAATTATTTGTCGTTGGTGGATTCTTGGGAAACTGATAACTCTAAAGTTATCACTTGGATTAATAACTCTGTGGTACAATCCATTGGGACTCAATTAGCCAAGTATGATACGGCTAAAGAAGTCTGGGATCATTTGGAAAGATTGTACACTCAATCAAACTTTGCAAAACAATATAAGTTAGAAACTGATATTCGTGCCCTTCGACAGAATGAGTTGAGTGTTCAGGAATTCTATGTTGCTATGTCCGACTTGTGGGATCAGTTGGCTCTTACTGAAACTGCAAAATTGAAAGCTTTTAAGCCTTATATTTCTAGAAGGGAAGAGCAATGCTTGGTTCAGTTCTTGATGGCGTTACGATCTGATTTTGAAGGATTACGTGGCACAATCCTTCATCGTACTCCTCTTCCCACAGTTGATTCGGTTGTCCATGAATTAATTGCAGAGGAAACTCATCTGAAGTCTTATGGTGACAAAGACCCAAAATTGCCATCTACTCCTGCTGTCTTTGCTGTTCCTCAAAGATCTCAGAACAAAGCAAGGGTAGCCCCTGATGAATGTAGTTACTGCAAACAGAAGAATCATTGGAAATCCCAGTGTCCACTGTTATTGAACAAGGGAAACAAACAACAAAGACCACAACAGCAACAGAACAAAGCTCCTGGATTGTTTCAGCCACCCCCTCAGTTCCGTCCTCCTGGTCCGACTCCTTGGGCACCCCGTCCACCGCCGTTTGCTGCTGCGGCTCCTTCTCCAATAGAGCATGATTTTCAGTCCACTGTCACACCACCACCATCTGCTTTGGATCCTCAGGTGTTTGAGCAATTTAAGTTCCTTGCTTCTAATCCAATTGCCATGTCTGCCTCTATGCCTCATTCAGGTTCAGGTTTGTCTTCGACTAGTACTTCAGGTATTCTCTCTTCCTTATGGATTCTAGATTCTGGTGCATCTCATCATATGTCACCTCATTTGATATCTTTTACATCCTTGTCCCCGAGATCACCAGTCTCTGTTATGTCTGCTAGTTCTACGCCCATGCAAGTAGAAGGTGTTGGTTCTGTTGTCACTCCCCAGTTATCTCTTTCCGATGTCTATTATATACCCACACTTGCTTTGAATCTTGTTTCGGTTAGCCAACTATGTAAAACCGGTTATTGGGTTTTCTTCTCTGATTATTTGTGTTGTGTACAGGACCCGAGGACTCGGAAGGTGATTGGGATAGGCCATAAGCTAGGGGATCTCTATGTCGTGGATGAACTCAGAGTTTCTGGTGTTGCGGCTTCCAGTGTTGATTTGTCTTATTTTCGTTTGAGTCATTCTTCTTTAGTTTTTTATCTTTGGCATGTTCGTTTAGGGCATGTGTCTGCGTCACGATTACAGTTTTTGGCCTCTACAGGCGCTTTGGGACAGTTGAAAAGTTGTGATATTTCTGACTGTAGTGGTTGTAACTGGCAAAATTTTCTGCTTTACCGTTTAATAAAAGTATGTCTTGTTCCTTTGCTCCTTTTGATCTTGTACATTCTGATGTGTGGGGACCATCTCCTGTGTCTTCAAAGGGAGGTTCCAAGTACTATGTGTCGTTTATTGATGATTATACTCCTCAACAAAATGGAGTTGCTGAAAGGAAACACCGACATCTTGTTGAAACTGCTCGTTCATTGCTTCTTTCTTCTGGAGTTCCGAGTGTTTTCTGGGGGGAAGTGCTTCTAACCGCTACCTATTTGATAAATCGAATTCCCACAGCTCATAACTCTGGTTTATCTCCTTTTGAGAAACTATACGGTGAGTCACCTGATTACTCTTTGCTGCGTGTTTTTGGTTGTACTTGTTTTGTCTTGCGTCCTCATGTTGAGAGAAATAAGTTATCTCCTCGTTCTGCTTTGTGTGTCTTTCTGGGGTATGGTATTGGTCAGAAAGGATATCGTTGCTTTGATCCGGTAAGTCAAAAACTATATGCTTCTCGTCATGTCACTTTTTTGGAACATATTCCTTTCTTTTCTATTCCGGCCCAATCTCATGATGTGACGCAATCAGATCTCAGATCTATTGATCCTTTTGATATTGACATTGATGATATCTTCTCTGATGTTTCTGCCCATGAGACATCTGCAACATCAGACACCCCTGAGACATCCAGGTCTTATGATTCTACTACGCCTATGACCGCTCCCGCACCTGATGAGACCACGGATGTCCCTCTTCGTAAGTCCACTCGTACTCGTAAGTCTACCAAGCTCCCCGATTTTGCTTATTCATCCTACTCAGCCTCATTTGCTCCCTTAATTACTAATATACATCGTTTGACTGAACCTGAATCCTATCGAGAGGCTATTTCTAATCCTCTTTGGCAGAATGCGATGGCTGAGGAACTGACAGCTCTTTATCAGACCCACACGTGGGATCTAGTCCCACTTCCACTTGGAAAGCATGCGATTGGTTCTCGATGGGTGTTCAAGATTAAAACAAAGTCGGATAGGTCTGTTGAACGATACAAGGCTAGACTTGTTGCTAAAGGATACTCCCAACAGTATGGCTTGGATTATGATGAGACCTTTGCACCAGTTGCAAAGATGACGACTGTTCGAACTCTTATTGCTGTTGCCTCTATTCGTCAGTGGAAAATTTGTCAGATGGACGTAAAGAATGCTTTCTTGAATGGTGATCTTCATGAAGAGGTGTACATGACTCCTCCCCCAGGTGTTCCTCATAAATCAGGTGAAGTGTGTCGGCTTCGCAAGGCTCTGTATGGCCTCAAGCAAGCCCCTCGTGCTTGGTTTGAGAATTTCTCTACGGTGGTTACTTCTCTTGGTTTCACCCCTAGTAATCATGATTCAGCATTGTTTGTTAGATGCACGGGTGCAGGTCGGATTCTTCTATCCTTATATGTTGATGACATGATTATCACTGGGGATGACTATGACGGTATTGAGTCTCTGAAGCAAGAACTGGCCCATCGTTTTGCCATGAAGGACTTGGGAACTTTGCGTTATTTCTTGGGTATTGAGGTTGCTCAATCCAAGAAAGGCTATCTTCTTTCCCAGACAAAATATATATCGGATCTGTTTGAGCGTGCTCGACTTTCTGACAAGAAAACTGTTAACACTCCCCTTGAGACCAATGTTCACTATACTCCAACAGATGGTGTTCCTTTATCAGATCCGAGCTTGTACCGTACTATTGTAGGCAGTTTGGTTTATCTTACGGTTACATGTCCAGACATTGCTCACGCAGTTCATGTGGTCAGTCAATTTGTTACTGCTCCTACTACTGTTCATTGGGGAGCTGTTCTTCGCATTTTGAGGTATCTTCGTGGCACTCAATTTCAGAGCCTCTTGTTCCCTTCGACGTCCTCTCTAAAGTTGAGTGCCTATAGTGATGCCAGTTGGGATAGTGATCCTAGTGATCGCAAGTCTACTACTGGATTTTGTATTTTTCTTGGAGATTCTCTTATCTCATGGAAGAGCAAGAAACAGGTTGTTGTTTCTCGTTCTTCCACGGAGGCTAAATATCGTGCTATGGCAGTAACTACTAGCGAGATTGTTTGGTTACGTTGGCTTCTTTCAGATATGGGTGTTGATGTTTCGCAACCCACTCCATTGCACTGTGACAACAAAAGTGCGATGCAAATTGCGAAGAATTCGGTCTTCCACGAAAGGACGAAGCACATTGAGATTGACTGCCACTTCACTCGTCAACATCTGCAGCTCGGGACTATCTCGTTGCCTTTTGTACCTTCAGCTCTACAGATTGCTGATATTTTCACCAAGGCTCTGTCATCATTGCGTTTTCGCTTCTTATGTGACAAACTCTCAATGCTTATTGTTGTTGCATTGTGAGTTTGAGGGGAGATGTTAGCTTAGGTTAATATTTGGGCCTGACCCGTTTGCTTTTAGGGTTTGCTTGTGCTAGGGTTTTATTTGGCTTTTTATAGGCCGCTCTCGCTTCTTTGTAATTCATGTTTTTCTATTCTAATATACAATACACTTTTGGCTCTCAATCATCAATCGTTTCATAAAATTAGCTAATACGACACTTTATTTTGAAAATGTTCTAAAACACTTGTAATGACGCTCAAAAGCGTCTTATAAACTCAGTGTAATACTTTTAGATAAGATGTACCTTTGTTTGCCACTATAAATATTGGTTTTATTAAACACTTTATTGTGATTGTTTATTTGTTTTATGCGTCCTACAAACTTAATTTTATAATAGTAAACCTTGATATTTTTTAGGTGTTTTGGGTTATGATAATTATTAGATGCGTTTAACATAAACAAAAATTACGACATGCATGTTATGTTGACCGTAAATGTTTTAGAAGATATAAAATAAATACCAAATGAAATAACTAGGTGATCATAAAATTTAAAATAAAGAATCGGTGGTTATGAAACATGATTTCGAAAGCATTACACATAAATGATAATATTTCAAATCGCATCAAAAACCTTATCATTATCTGGCCCACATGTTTTAGCGATCAATGATTTGATGGATAGTTTTACTCGGTTGATTTTCTTTTATGTTCGTGTTACACGAGTCGCGGATCGTTTTAGTCTCGAATTATCTTTTATAGTAGTAATTTTTGTTTGTGTTTTTAGTTGTTTCTTTTGAGATTTTTTGTTTCATCTTTATTGTTGGTTTTATCTCACTTTTTGTTTTTTAAGAGATTCGTAATTCTCTTTTGTATATGTTGTGTTTTGTTTTAATATTATTGTCTTGCCTTTAAAAAAAGGAAAAAAATACACCAAAATGTATCCAACTTATCACGTTAATGGTATGTACTGAACTTGAAAACTTACCATTTAATGTATCGAACTTGCTAAACTTGCCATTGTATCTATCAGGTTACCTACTAAGAAGGTAACTGGTAAAATTGCCACATAGGATGACACATAGGATTCCAAGTCATTATTATTTGAGTAAATTACAAATTTCGTCCCTCTGGTTTACTGATTGGGTCTCATGGTTTCAAGGACCTGTTTTGCCTCTTTTGAAGAACCAAACCCACCTCCAAACCACCACCACTGCCAAACCGCCACTGCCTCCAAACCACCACCACCACCACCGTCGCTGCCTCCAAACCACCACCACTGTCAAACCGCCACTGCCTCCAAACCGCCACCACCACCGTCGCTGCCTCCAAACCACCACCACCGCCACTGCCTCCAAACCACCACCACCGCCACTGCCGCCAAACCCCCACCACCCCCACCGCCGCCACTGCCTCCAAACCACCACCACCGCCACTGCCTCCAAACCCCCACCACACCCATCGCCGCCACTGCCTCCAAACCACCACCACCGCCACTGCCTCTGAACCCCCACCACCCCCACCACTGCCTCCAAACCACCACCACCGCCACCTAACCGCCATCGCCATTACCACCAAATCAACAAAACCTCCAATTTTATTTCGTCCAGATCTTGAGAACCTTTGTCTCTATTTCGTCTCGATCTTCAAATCAGGCTTGTGAACCCTATCCACCGGCGTTGATTTTTGTAGGGCTCAGCGGATCTGGAAGGTTAACGGGGAGGAGAGAGAGAGAGGAGAGAGAGAGGAGAGGAGAGAGAGAGAGAGAGGGAGAGAAGAGAGAGGTCGCCGGATCTGGAAGGTTTGGTGGAAAAGAAAGAGAGGGGGAGGTCGTCAGAGGGTGGGTGGGTGGGAGGTTGGAGGTTGATGTGCCGGAGACGGAGGTGGATGCCGGAGGTGGTGGTTACAGAGGTGGTGTGGCCGGAGACGGGGCCGGCGACATGCCGGAGACGGGCCGGCGACATGCCGAAGACGTCCTTGAGTCGCAAGAGAGAGAGAGAGAGAGAGAGAGAGAGAGAGAGAGAGAGAGAGACAGAGAGAGAGAGAGTAGAGATATATAAAAGGGTTAAGTACAATTTAACCCTTCTTTCGTTTTTGCTAAAATACCCCTTATTAACTGAGTTTTTGAAGTTCAGGTGCCATTTTCGTTGGTTTTTGGAAACCTCATAGACCAAATTTGTAGTTTACTCTTTTTAAAAATAAAAAAAATCCACATCAAATATAACTTGTTACACATCAGCATTTTGTAGGTAACAAAACTGATACATACAATGGCAAGTTTAGCAGATCTGATACATTAAATGGTAAGTTTTCAAGTTCAATACATACAATGATAAAACGTGATAAGTTGAATACATTTTGAAGTACTTTTCCCTTAAAAAATTGTATTATTTTTATCCTCGCCAAATGATTCTCATTGCATTTTTAGACGAAAATGGCAAGAAAAATGAAACTCTTTTTTTGTCTAATTTGTTTTGTTTTGTTTTTAATATGACTATTTTGTTAATTTCTACTAATATTTTTGTTTTGAAGAAAAAGATACACCTTTTAGTCATACTTTTGGATGATTACATTCATAATTGAGATATATTTTTGCATTCTCAATTTTATTTTCCATTTTCATTTGTTTTCTAATAAAAACGATTTTGATGGGTGTTTGAGGCATGCAACGCAAATAAAAATGAAAATAATAGGAAATATGACAATAAGTTTCCATTCCCTTCAATATAATCATGAACGAAATTTTAGGAGGCATTTGGTTTGGGGTATTGAGAGGTCAAGAATAGAAATGATAATGAAAACTGCTGTTTGGTTTGATATTATATAATGGAATCATTCCTGAAGATCCATTAATTTCAATTCCTGACCAAATTGGGGGGAATGAAAATTTTATTTTTACTTGGTTCTTTTTTCCATGTTCCGTCTATGGATGTTAAATGAAATATCTTTTATATTTTCAAGTTGGGAAAACATATTTTTTTTAATATGAGGCAATTTTTCATTGATTATATTGGGTTAACCAAACAGCATCAATGAAATGCTCATTCCTATTCCCATTCTCTTGTATTCCCATTTTCATTTTCATTTCCATTCCCTGAAATGAACCAAACGCCCCCTTAGGTTCTCGAGAGAATTCAATGGACTCCTTATATTATATAAAGCAAACCATTTCTTTTATTTTATCCACGTTATATACGGCTTAATATCATTAACCAAACACAAAATGTTAATAAACGTTTCAAACGATTAGATCACATTTTTTATCCTTATAGTTGTCACACTATCAAGTTTAGTCATTGGGTTATCATTTATTTTACTTTTAGTCCCTATACAAACTCTAATTAAAAAAGGTTCATGATCTTTTTCCCCCTTTTTCGTTATTTTGATTTATTAGACCATAAAATTACTACTATAGTTGGTGTGGTTTGTCTTTCTTAACATTTCATTTTTCATTTTATATTACTTATTATATTAATTAATTAGTAATAATTTTGACTAAAAATAAATTAAAATTTGTAATTTTTTTTTTTGCTAATTACACTTCAAAAAAGCTTTCGTAGTACCTTTAAAATGAGTTTTGTATTAGATAGTTTTATTTTTTATGCAATTTATCCAACATATATTTGCAATCGTCTACAATAATATATATTTGGTTTAATCAAATGGTTTTTTGGATATATATCAAATAAAAACCTTAATAGAATAATTAGGAGGTTACTCACGTATATTCATTGGGTCCCATCTATGGGTCCTACCAGTATACTCACACCACCTACCGACACAACGACACCTCTCTCTAAGGAGGTGAAAATAGAATTCACCAGTAACTAACGTTTTTTTCTCTAAAGATCAACTTAAATCTTGTGTAATGAAGAAATACATATTAAAAACCACAAATGGTTATTATTAAAACTATATTTATTATTAATAAAGATCAATTATATGAAAACGTATAGTGGTTAATTGATCATTTACTTTTCATTATAATAAATTGAAGTTGATTTAAAATGAAATATTTTTATTAACAGACAGATAAATTTCATTTTTCATCTTACTTAAATAAGCAAAAATGAATTTTTTTAAATTGGCTTAAAATATTATATTTTTTGGGATTAGTGTAGACGGATTTATATATATATATATATATATATATATATATATATGGTTAAGTTCTGGTGAGACCAAGCCTTTTCCGTGAGACCGGTGAGACCAACATATTTTACTTGAAACTTCACATCAAAACATTTGTGAAGGTTAAAAAAAGTTGAACATTCATCGTTAAAACATACTAAAAAACACTATCGAAAACTTTTTTCCAAAAAGAGGTAAAAAACGAAACCTTCACAGCAATTTTCTTTTGAAGGTTTGCATTATATATATGTAACCTTCACCGAATTTGAGCTGTGAAGGTTTCGTTTTTTACCTTGTTTTGGATATTTTTTTGCATCGAAAGTGATTTTTAAGTCTGCATATTCGAGTTTTATGTACATTCACGATGTTTTTTTGTGAAGTTTCATACGTTAAGTATTGATCTCACGCGGTCTCATATATATATACTTGCTAATGACCCGTATAATATACGAGCATTTTAAATATGTTATTTTTATTTTTAATAAGAGTAGTATGATAATTGTCGTTACCAATTAATTAGTTAAGTAAATTATATGTTCCACGACAATTGCTATTACAATTGCTTATTACAATCGATATTTTAGTTATCTAATTTTAATAATGTAGTTAAATTAAAAAAAATATTCAATTTTAGACTCATTTTGAAGATATTGTCGAGACGATTATAATGGTATAACTTATTAAAAACAAAAACAAAAATTTTAATGCATTTTAATTAATATATATTATTATTTTAATATGATAAGGATGTAAAGTGAAAAATGAGAAATTAAGGGATAAAAAGTAATTTATTCAAATATTTCTAAGGATACAAAATGTAAATCATAAAGATAATTATGGTATTAAAAAAATAAGAATAATTGATGATATCATCATTTAATGATTATTCTTTAATTAGCCAATGAAATTGCTCAATTTCATAATCATGACATCAGCAAAAACTCTCTTTTAATATATATATATATATATAGATATATATGATAAATTACATAAAATTTAAAATTCAATACTTAACTTAGAGTAAATTACGGATTTGGTCCCTGTGGTTTGTGGGTTTTTATGGATTTGGTCCCTAAACTTCTATAATTACGGATTTGGTCCCTATGGTTTGCAAATTCTTTTGGATTTGGTCCCTGGTAGTGCAAATAGGCAGGGACCAAAACCAATAGAATTTGCAAACCATAAGGACCAAATCCTATGGAATTTGCAAACCACAAGGACCAAATTCAAAAGAATTTGCAAACCACAAGGACCAAATCCATAATTATTAAAGTTTAGGGACCAAATCCATAGAAACTTCCAAACCACAGGGACCAAATCCATAATTTACTCCTTAACTTATTTTAAAGATACTGACAAAACTTTATAAATGTGTAGAAAAAAACTATAGGGGTAAAAGTATATTAACTTTAATATATTTATTTTTATAAATGATATAAAGTTAAAATGGTTGGACCTTAAAAAGTTTGAAAAAACTTGGATGGAATTTTTCATATAATAAATATTTGTAGAGTTCCCTTATTTTGCAAACTGTGTAATTTGTGCAAACTTTGCAAACTAATATAAACCATTGATTAGATAGATTAATGGACAAGATTAATTGTTGATAATTAGGGGGTTACAACTAATCATTTGAAATTCAACATCAAATTAATACTCTTACAAAAATAAACTAAATGTATTGCCAAACTGGATTATAATTGGTGGAATCTTGGTTTGCAAAGTTTGCACAAATTACAGAGTTTGCAAAATAAGAGGACTCAATATATGTATAGGTTTTTAGATTGTTGAGGTAGTAAAAATATGTAAGAAAAAAAAAACCACGACATTATGGATGCTCTTATTTAACTTAGAGGGACTACATAAGTGAAAAAGAAAATAGTCACTACACTGACCAAACTTATAATTAGTTTTAAAAAGAAGGGCAAATTGCCGAAAAAGGTAACATAAATGTCCAAAAAATCTAATCAGGGGAACTTAAATTTTTTTTTTTGCCGAGAAAGGATTATACATTTGATTTTGTCAATAAAAGGGAAAGAATAACCGGTAACTTGTACAACCGGTTACTCTTCCCCCTTTTTTGACAAAATTAAATGTATAGTCCTTTATCGGCAAAAAAATGTATGTTCCCCTGATTGGATTTTTTAGACATTCATGTTACCTTTTCTGGTAAAATCAATGAGTGGTGGTGGAAGTGGGTGGCGGGGAGTCGTGGGTAGCAGCGGGTGGCGGGGGACGTGGGTGGCGGTGGTGCTCGACTGGCCTACCTCATATATTGGCACTTAGATGTTGAATTCTAAGAAAAAGGGGGATGGGTGGTGGGTGGTGGTGTGTGGCGGTGGCAACCGATGGCGGTGCGTGGCGGTGCAGTCGATGGCAATGGGTGACGATGGGTGGTGGTGGTGGTGGGTGGTGGCAGTAGGTGGCAGTCAACGTTGATCAAAGGTGTGCGATGGTGCTGACTAGACTACCACTTGGACAGACACGTAAGCTGGTTACCTGTTGACTAAACAACCATCAAGTTAAATCTTGTCACATTCCTTTTTTTTTTGACAAAATCAAATGGATAGTCCTCTCTCGGCAAACAAAAATGTACGTTCCCCTGATTGGATTTTTTTGACATTTATGTTACCTTTTTCGGCAATTTGATGCTGCTGACTGGACTGCCACTTGGACAGACACGTCAGCAGGTTACCTGTTGACTAAGCAACCATCAAGTGAATCAGGTCACATTCCCTTTTTTTTGACAAAATCAAATGCATAGTCATTTCTCGGCAAAAAAAATGTACGTTCCGTTGATTGAATTTTTTTGATATTTATGTTACCTTTTTCGGCAATTTACCCTAAAAAGAAACTAAATTTAATAATAAATGGCAACTACAAAGATAAAACAATATGTATTTTACTCCTTTATTAGCTTGAAGCCTATTTAAGGTTCCTTCTTAGAGGAAATGTTTTGTTTTGATTCATCAGGGGAAAAGGTTAAAACAAATCTAACACAATTTATGTACCACCCTGATTCTAGGGTTAGTTTTATAGAGTATGTAAATGATAAGGACTAAAATTGTCAAGTGGGGAAACTTGTGAGTACAAGGACTCTAATTATCTACATGAGTAAAAAGAAGTGAGGGGACTCTTTACCAAATTCTTACTAGTACGCGTTTACCAAAAAAAGATTAACATCCAATTATCTTATTGTGTAACATCTTTGGCCTTGAAATAGCTTATGTATTCGGACGAGTTCAAGTGGCCGATGATTATGCAAATCCAACGTGAAACTCTACAATCTTACTTCAAAATTTAGATACCATATTCATCTTTTATTTATAATTCGAAGGGTTCATCTAGTGGTGCTCAACCCTATCTAGTTCTGGACTTCTAGCAGTCATTCATCTAACGCTATTAAACTAGAGCAACATGTGTCGATGTTCCTGTAGGCACTACCTTTCTCTTTTAGAAGGATTCACGATTTATAAGCTCGAACAAGGTTCTTCGTTTCGAAAAACTTTACAATTTGAGAGTGGGTTTAATTTATAAAATTTGCTAAACTTATTTAATGTAAAACAAAAACAAAATATTGTTTAAGTATGAATATTAATTAAAAATTCCAAAATAAAATATAATACATTGCAAAGAAATGAAAACAAAAGTCGGTGATTTTGGAACATCATATCAAAAGTAGTCCAGATTCACGTAAATGATAACATTTTTCTTTCCACCAAACACATTGATTATTTTATAAGGTTTTGTTTACTTTTTTGCAATTTTAAATTTGTTTAAATAATCTCGTATAGATGCAAAGTCGTGAGTTTCTAGAAACCCAAATAATAAGAAATTCATAATACAAGCTTTAACTAGTTAGTTGGTATGACTCTTATTTTGGTTGGGTGTTTCGTGTAATGAGTTTTTTTAAGAGGTATTCCAGACCACATTGGGCCAGTCTAATCCTCGGTAATTTTGGGCCGAAGCCCGACTGCTAAAGCATGCAGTCCGGGGTCGAAGCCCCCGTACCTCCAGAATGCGTCCCCCAAGGCTCGAACTCGGGTTCACCACTATGTAGTGCCCAAGCTTTACCACTAGGCTAACACTCCTTTGGTTCGTGTAATGAGTTTGAATGGATTTGTACGAAAATGAATATAAAACGATTTATTAACTAACGGGTAATTTGATGTTTGTTTTCTTTAATATTTTGCGATTGCGACCAACTCTATAGCAACGACTTTGAATTAGTTGCACCAGGTGTTTTATATACTTTTCTATCCTTTTGATTTATTTAAATGAATAAAATAAAATCAGGATTACGAGTAAGTTGTTTCACTACTTAGAATTAGTCGTCACAATAGAATAGGTTTCTTGTAGTGGTTTGAAATGCTGTAACGAGAGTAAGTTGTTTCACTGGTGAAATGAACGTACATGCTTCACCTGCAAAGAAAATGGACTTGCATGTTACACGAGTGAAGTGAATCCATTTCACCATTTATATGAAGTTATTCTACCAATGGGTTCCTTGAGGAAGTTTTCATATGCCTTTGATTGTTAGGCTATATTTGTACAATTAAAAATCATTCTTTCATGTTACTGTAAATGTATCATGTGGAATATATGCAACAATTTAGACATTCGGTTTTTTGTTTTGATAACCACGTTATCGCTTCAATCCACCATCCTCATTGACGTTGAAAACACCTAAATTGTTATAAACATTTGCTCTGAAGAATCGAAAGAGACTTGCTTACAAACATCTGCTTCAAAAGATAGATTTTTATTTTAATCCGCGACTTCCTAATTGACTAAAATCTATATATATATTAAAAGAAGGATTTTGCTGATGTCATCAAAACGAAATTGAGCAATCTTATTGGTCAATTAAACAAAATCAATCAAATGATGATGTCATAAAGAATTTATATTTTTTTTAATGCCCTATTAATATGTAAAAATACATAACTAACAAATATGGAAAAAATATTTTCCAAAATTCACCTACCTAAATTTACATTTTGTATCCTTAAAATTATTTGATTAAATTACTTTTTATCCTTTAGTTTTTCATTCTTAAAATTACTTTTTTAAAACACTACATATTTTATTTCTGAATCCCTCCAGTTTTAATATCATTCAGGAAATCCGAACCTTTTTCAATTTCTTATATTTTAACAACTATTAGATGACTAAAATATTTAGTAATAAAGCAAGAGTAATTTTTTTCATTTAAATCGTTGATTAATAAGAATTATTTTTACTAAATAACTATACTCTACTTATTCAATTTCAAATAAAGTTTTGAATAAAAGACTGGAACAAAAGTTTTCCTAGATGGCTATGATTAAACTAACTCATTAATGTTTCTTTTATTAACTAAGTCATATTTATATTGTTAATTGCAGGTGAAATATTTGTTAACTTTATAATGTAGATGCCTATTTTTATTAGAAATTAAAACAATATGTTATAAATTGTCCGTGTATTACACGGGCCATTAACTAGTAAATTACTAAAAGCAGGTTCAGAAAATAGACATATTACACTTGTTATTGTTTTGATAAAGTTAATTAGATTAGTTTATTTAGCAAACTGAATATAATATAATCAAAGAAATTTGATATGCCAATTACCGTGTATAAGATAACTGGACAAAGTCCGTGATTTGAAAAAATAAATGAAAAAAAAAAAGATGTGCAAGATGGATGATGGATATTGGTTCGTAAATTATATTCTTAGATGTAAAAATCATATTAAAACAATGGATTAGGATGATAATTTTCACAATTATCACAATATATAGAGTACACAAATGATTAAACCCCTCTCTTGTATATATATATATGGCATTTTTTTTAAACTCGATATTTTATAAGATCTATAAAATCCAATTTAAATAAATAAAATAGTAAAATAAATTTAATAATTAACTAAAAATTGTAATAATTACTGATTCCTAAAAAATATGTTTTATTTTTTATTATGGCCTTACTTTAGAAATATGATCTTTTCATTACCTAAAAAATTGATGGGGTATCGACGATACTATTCCAACCCTTATAAAAGCGTTAACCTTGGCTTTTATAATATTTCATCAAATTACGTTATCGATGTATATACAGAGTTAATTGGTTATATATAATTATACTAGTCTCGTGGAGAGGCCGGTGGCGGTGCTGGAGAGAAAGGTGAAGAGACTACGGAACAAGGAGATTGGAACGGTAAAGGTGCAGTGGCAACATCGGAAAGGATCTTAGTGGACTTGGGAGCCAGATACCGAGATGCGGGAGAAGTACCCGAAGCTTTTTGCGGAATGAATTTCGGGGACGAAATCCTTGTAAGTGGGGGAGAGTTGTAATGCCCTGTTTTCGTTTTTCTTTAGTATTCATTTATCTATTTTACGTCTAGTTATTTCATGTTGGGCTCAAGCTTTTAAATGGACTTTAATTAAATTTTGGGCCTGAAATTAGGTAGGATGGGCTTGGTCCAGGTACTTAAGCCTTAGAACCCTTTTCCGTTGATCAGTTTTAGAGAATTGAAAGAGAAAGGGAGAGAGAGATCGAGAAAGAGAGAGACGAAGAGAGGAGAAGGGAGAAGAAGTGGTTAGAGGCTTGGATCATTGTTACTCTCATCGTTATCCTCGTCGAATCCGTAAGGTATAACGTTGAACCCCCGTTAGTTTATCGTTTCGTAAGATTAGGGTTTTCGGATAATCGTTAGTCGTTAATCGTTGTTGGGTGATGGGTTATTGGTTAATCAATGTCTTGTGGAGACTTCACGGGGCTGTTTTGTATCTTTTAAAATCATATATATTAGGGTTGAAAGCCCTAATGCCTTTTCATTTGTGTAAAAAACGTTTTTAGAGAGAAAGAGGAGAATTTCGGAATTCCTGTCAGGATTGCGCAACCGTGGGAGATCGGCTTGTTCTCCTTCGTTAACCGTCGGATCGTTGTAAAGTTTGGACAGCGGCTTCAAGACTCATTGGTCTTCAATCTGAACGGAGGGATCGAGCATAGGAGGCTCCAATAAGGAGCAGCAAATGTCCGAAGTGGACTGATTTTTCCAGGAAATCAAATTTGGTATTTTGGGGTTTTAAGCGGTGTGGGTGTGAGCGAATCTCGAAGGCAAACGGCGGATAATCAAGTGTGGTTGTTAATAGATCGCAAGGTATGAATTCTAAATCTCTTTAATCGTTGGATGGTGTAATCATCACGATTTGGGTCAAGTATGAGAGTTAGGGTTAAGTTTTGGTGGATAATTGCATGAACACCGATTTGGTGTAATTGATTAGTGTTTTGGTGTAATTAATGTCATGTGGTTGTGTATAATCGTTATAGGATGTTGTATGACTTGATTTTGATGGTTTTCAGTCGAAATTGGAGTTATGGGTGAAAACCCTCGTTGGTGGTCGCAACCCGCGACTGGATTTCCAGTCTGCGGGTGAGCCGCGGGTGAGGACCCCCCGGCGAGCCGTCGATGCTGCTGTTCCGATTTTGAACTTGTTCCAATCGGGTTCGTTTGGGGTTTTCTTGAATGTCCTCCTCAAAGGGACATCCAAATAGGATGTTTGGTAAAGTTTTGAGGATTTTGGTGTAGGTTTACTAGGCCATTTCCTTAAGAGAGCCGGGATGTGATTTCCGACTAGTTTATTGATATTGTTTATGCTTGTATTGTTTAGGTGAATTAAACTTGGTCTCATGTGAATATCAAGGACTACTCTAAGCAGCTTCCAGGTGAGTTTTCACTATATATGATTTATACTACCATGTGTGTATGTATGCGTAGTAGTGTCGTGTAAAGGGAACCGCATGCCCTTGATGAGTTGCGGGGGCAAACTCGTGTCCTTAAGTTTGGCGAACGAATAAAGGGAACCACATGCCCTTGATGAGTTGTGAGGGCCGACCCATGTCCTAATTGACGGGAGAGAGGGAAACCACATGCCCTTAGTGAGTTGTGGGGGTCGACCCGTGTCCAAACTGACGGGAGATTTAATATCGATCTCATGAGAGTCAAGTGTTGGTTACGTGTCATGTGATATGTTTACGTTGAAATGATGTGGTGGTTGACCCATCGCTGTGATTATGTACTTATCATGGATATGTATGTATGTGAGGTATGATGATGCGAGTGTGTGTGTAGTACGTATTATGGGTACGTATGCGTGTGCTAGTGTAAGTTATATATAGTGTCTGCTCACTAAGCGTTTCGCTTACCCGTTGTTGTTTCCCCTTTTTCTCAGGTATCGGTTCGGGTACAGATAAGGGCGAGGGCCCGACTTGACTCCGAGAGCGATGACAGTTCCGACCGAACCTTTATAAAACCGTTTTATCCCTTTTATTTTGAGGCGTTAAGTTAAATGATTATCTTTTATGTTCTCTTAACCATACTTTGATTTTTAATTAATAACTTATGAGTTTTGACACTTAAAATTGTTTTATTTAAGATTATTTATTTAAATCGGTATTTCGGAAATTTGGGTGCTACAACACTATTGTCTATTGAGTGTGTATATTCTTTTATTTGACATGAATTGTGTCTTTAACCAGAAAAATAAATTACGTAAGTCATCATAAACAAGGCTTATTTAGTAAAATCCAGGGCCGGCCCTGACATTTTGGAGGCCCAGTGCGAAACATAAATATGGCCCTATAATTTTTTTTTTGTATTGTGTATTACGTTTTTTAGTACTAAAGTCAAAAAATAGATCCTTAAAGAATGAAAGCATAAACTATTTATAAACGATATCCAAATAAAACTAACCTTTACATCATTAAACTAATGCTTAAAAATTTCCAACCACTAATCTGTTGATAATAAATTAAAAAAGAGCTAACAAACATTAAATATAAAAAAAAGAGCTAACAAACATTAATATAAGTTATAAGATTTTACTATGATACCTTGAAGACTTAGGTTCACGTGAGATCAAACTATTTCCGTGAGACCGCGTGAGACCAATACCTAACATACGAAACTTCAAAAAAAAACACCGTGAAGTTAAATAAAACTCGAATACTCAAACCTAAAAAACACTTTCGAGGTAAAAAAATATCCAAAACAAGGTAAAAAACGAAATCTTCACAGGTCAAATGCTGTGAAAGTTACAAATAAATAATACGAATCTTCACAACGAAAATGTTGTGAAGGTATAAAAAAATTGAACTTTGACATCGAAAAACACCGTCAAGGCAACATTTACATTATATTTAATATGAATGTTCAATTTTTTTTACCTTCACAAATGTTTTGATATGAAGTTTCATGTAAGATATGTTGGTCTCATCGGTCTCACGGAAATAGCTTGGTCTCACATGAATTTAACCCATACCTTGAAAATGGAATAGAATAATAAAAAATTAAACTTGTTGAATCGTTGAACTTCTTGAATTGCTATAGAGTGTATAGAAGACGATAGTAAAATAATAATGAAGATAACAAACCAAATGGAATTGATATTGAAAACCTAATAGGGTCATCCTATATAAAGAAATTAAATAAAATAAAAAATTACTCATTATCTTATTTTAATTTAAAAAATACAAAGATTTTAATTTTGAATGCTAGCCTGAGTTTAACTTTAAAAAATCATCGTATATAAGGAATTAAAATAAAATTAAATATTACTTATTATCTTATTTTAATTTAAAAAATACAAAGATTTTATTTTTGAATGCTCGAGTTTAACTTTTAAAAAATAATTGTTTGCGTTGCCCAAGGTTAGAACCTGGGTCTCCCAACTATCGGCAAAATGCTTTACCATTAGCCCAAAGGAACTTTTATTTCTCAAAATGCATCTGTTAATATATATAGTATATATAAACGTATGAAATTTCCAGAGGCCCTCCAAAATCCGAGGCCCCGTGCGGTGGCACTAGCGGCACATCCCCAGGGCCGCCCCTGTTTATATGACAAAATCTCTCAAACAATTACAAACGGGAATTAAGCAAGTATACATTTATCAACCCATTATTGTCTTATACAGGAATAACTGTAAAGATACTGAATTTCGATCCACAGACGAAAGCAAAAGGTTGTTTTAGCAAGTGAATTATACTATTTATGTGAAATAACTATTTAAAAAGGAGCAAAGGTTTTGGGATTCATTGAGACATGAGATAATCACCGAAATGTGGTAAAAAATTCTTTTATATTAGCGCCCAATAAACAATAAAGAAAGAAGGTTGTGTAAGGAAAGATCAAACCAATAACAAGAAATAGAAGTTTGTAACAAGAAGACAAGATATCAAAGTTCTTTTATTACATCAATAGCAAGAAAAAAAGCGGTCATGACCACCAAAAGGTGGACGATTATTTTGATATACAAGGAAGAGGTTTTAAGCAAACTGAGAAAGATATTCATCGATTGTGGTGTACTTCAACTCTGGGTAGAGTGCACTAGGCTCCACGCCAAACGAAGGTTCGATCTCGAAGTTTGTTGTATCCCCTTTCACAAAAACAGAATGCATCATAGACAATAGAACGCTTAATTCAAACGGAGTCTCTGCAACACAAACAAATTATCAATTTTAGCATGACAAAACCATTTCATTACATACTAGTATTTTGAGCTAGAGCGTTTAAATATATTATTCTTGTAGAACTCACTTTGGATGTTTTTGATAAGTTGGTCCTCTAAAACATAAATTTTTTCGAGGGTCTTCCCGATTTTGCTTTCCCAAATTGAAGCAATTTCATTAAAGGACACAACATTGGTAGGAGGTATAAAAATTAGTGTCTTGTTCAAGGTACGTGGATCGTCGACTGCTTTGATGGTATATAAAGCTATATCCTCTTCTTTGACAAAAACAACTGGATTAAAAAAAAACGTAAAAAGTTAAAAGAAAAAAAAGGGCCACCCTTTTGCATGCATCGCACTATCATATGTGCATTAAAGATTGTACCTTTCTGGTTTCCATTCCCAAGAATAGTTATTTTTTCTCGAGGGGGAGTGTAGGTGCCCATTTGGCCTAATGTAGGTAAAAAATAGCCGGCAAAACCATTGCATGCCACATAAGTGTATGCAATACCTGAGGCTTCAGTTGCTCTACGGATATCTGCCTTTCCCTTAAAGATGCTCTTGGCCGGTTCAATTGCATTCACATGGTCGACATCGCATCCAAATTCAGAAGGTAAAAATCTCTATAACATGTATCCATAAACATGATTCAATAATTTTACACTAGTTTTGTATTTTTACGTCCTATAAACTTATTCATGGTTTAATTTTTTTGGTTCTATAAATTATGTTTTATAAAGTATTCTATCATGATGTTTAGAAGTTAGCTGCATCTGATAAACCTAATTTTATTTTAGTAGCGCTTTGGTTCAATCTCCGGATCGGTTTCGGTTTGATATCTATGTATCTGCTTTAATTTAATTATTTCTTTATTAATCATATTGAACCGAAAAGATGAAGACCCCTATGAACTTCAATACAATAAGATTCGTGATGATTCTTTCATTGTTATTATTAATTTTAACGAGTTGAATAATAATTATTGTACTTGTTTCAAAAACGAAAAGGTTGTTTTTTTTCTCAAACGAATTAAAGGGTAGTTGGCAAATTGATAGAGAAATAATTGGTCAAATATTCCTCTAAGTTCTATTTGACCTTCTTAAAGCCACGAGTTTTCTTGACCTTCTAGAAAAGAACTTTGTGTTATGGAATAATTATATAATTGGTATGGATGTCAATCCCTTTATTAATGGTATGGATATATACCATATAATGCATTATCTTTCTTAGAGGACAAGTAATATCTGTATATAAATATGTACCCTCTATTGAATAATAATACAAGCTTCTTGGCTTTTCTCTCTCTCTCCGATCTCGTCTCTCTCTATTCTCGTTATATTCATAACACGTTATCAGCACGAGGCTCTTGACGAAGACGACATCGGCGGCAACAAAGGCATCCGACGAAAAGAATCCAAAACATCTAAAGACTCATCCTACTACCGAGGGTTCTACCTTAAGAGGTTAGTCTTAATTTTATACCGCAATTTATTAATCTATAATCAAATGTTTCTATTAACATCCCTATCAAAGGGATATAGAATCGTTCGCATGATTTATAATTTTATGACTTACAAATATTTATCGTGAAACTTTATGATTTATGTTTTGTTAATCTGCAATTTCTCGGTTTTCACAAAAACCCAACCCAATCGAAATTTTGTTTCTGAGTCGTCCTCGCGGCGCGAGATCTTATTTTCGTGGCGCGATGATGTAATTTAGGGTTTGAGTCTCCCGTGTGATGATCGCGACGCGAAACGGCGTATTCGCGGTGCGAAAAGAAGCCCTAGCTTCGATCGATCTTCGCAACGCGGGGAATCAGATTTGCGAACGCGAGAAGGCTTCTGTTTTGTGATAGATGCCTCGCGACGCGAAGTCCTTAATATCGCTACGCGAAATTCCCTTATTTCGAAAATTTACTTACTTCGCGACGCAAGTGAATGTTTCCCGCGACGCGAGATTCCTGCTGACTCAAAACAAATATTTTTTTGATTTCTCAAACATCCTTTATGAAGTTTTAACACTTTAAACTCTTGTATCTTATCATAGTTAATCATGTCAAACCTTGCAAAACTTGAGTTTTTGGCTTTGGATATCACCGGAAAGAACTACTTGTCTTGGGTATTAGATGCTGAAATACATCTTGATGCAAAGGGCCTTGGAAAAACCATTAAAGAAGGAAACCAGGAATCTATCCAGGATAGGGCAAAGGCGATGATTCTCTTACGCCATCATTTACATGAAGCCCTAAAAACTGAATACCTCACTATAAAAGATCCACTTATCCTCTGGAAAAATCTTAGAGATCGCTACGATCACCAAAGAACTGTGATATTGCCAAAGGCACGTTATGAGTGGGTTCATCTAAGGTTTCAAGACTTTAAGTCTGTAAGCGAGTATAACTCAACTATGTTTAGAATTACCTCTCAATTAACCCTACATGGTGAAAAGATCACTGATGAGGAGATGTTAGAGAAAACATTCTCCACCTTTCACGCTTCTAATATGCTCTTGCAACAACAATATCGTGAAAGGGGATTTAAGAAATATTGTGATTTAATTTCATGTTTACTGGTTGCTGAGCAAAACAATGAACTCCTCATGAAAAACTATGAGACCCGTCCTAATGAAAAACCATGAGACTCGTTTGAACTTTGGTGATTGAATGTTTTCTTTTGAATTTATAATTTTTTTTGCAATTTTGTTAGAATATGGATTGTTTGAAAATTGATAATGAAGACATATGTCTGGTGGATAGTGGATCAACACACAGTCCTCAAGAAAAGGAAATATTTCTCTCATTTGACCACCCAAAAGGCAAATATTAGCACAATATCGGGTGTTGTAAACATAATTGAAGGCTTTGGAAAAGCACATGTGCTATTACCAGGCGGAACAAATTTGAAAATCGAAAATGCACTTCATTCCCCCAAGTCTCAAAGAAATTTATTAAACTTTAAAGATATCCGTAAGAATGGATACCATATTGAGACTATGGATGATGGAGAATCTGAATATTTCCTCATTACAAATATAAGCTCCGGAAAGAAAAAAGTGCAATTGAAACAAACATGGTCATAAACCAGAAGTTTATAGACCAAGAAAATTTTACCCTTTGGCACGACCGGTTGGGCCATCCCGGGTCAGTAATGATGCGAAAAATAATAGAACAGTCATGTGGGCATCCTTTGGAGAACCAGAAGATTCTCCAAACCAAGGATATGACTTGTGTTGCGTGTTCAAAAGGAAAGTTAATTACTCGCCCATCACCAGCCAAAGTAGGGTTTGAAACCCTCAATTTTCTGGAAAGGATACAAGGGGATATATGTGGGCCCATACATCCCCCTTGTGGACCATTTAGGTATTTTATGGTTTTAATTGATGCATCAACCAAATGGTCACATGTGTGCTTATTATCAAGTCGCAATTTGGCGTTTGCACGATTACTTGCCCAATTAATACGATTGAGAACACATTTTCCAGATTATCCTATAAAGGCAATTCGTTTAGATAATGCTGGTGACTTCACATCCCAAATATTTAATGATTATTATATGTCTATTGGGATAAAAGTTGAGCATCCTGTAGCTCATGTTCATAAACAAAATGGGCTTGCTGAATCGCTTATTAAGCGACTACAAATGATAGCCAGGCCAATGATTATGAAATCGAAACTACCAGTTTCTGCCTGGGGCCATGCTATCTTACACGCAGCCACATTAATTCGCATCAGGCCAACAAGTTATAATGCCTTCTCCCCTTTAAAAACGGTTTTTGGTCAGGAACCAAATATTTCCCATCTAAGAATTTTTGGTTGTGCGGTTTATGTCCCAATTGCTCCACCACAACGCACAAAGATGGGACCTCAAAGAAGGTTGGGAATATATGTTGGATATGAATCCGCATCTATAATTAAATATCTGGAGCCTTTAACGGGGGATTTATTTACGGCTCGATTTGCTGATTGTCATTTTGATGAATCAGAATTCCCAGCATTAGGGGGAGGGACTAAACAGCTGGATAATCAAAGTAAAATAAGCTGGAGTGAATTATCATTGTCTCATCTTGATCCTCGAACTAAAGAATGTGAACTAGAAGTTCAAAGGATAATTCACTTACAAGGATTAGCAAATCAATTACCAGACACATTCACTGACCCAAAGAGAGTGACAAAGTCACATGTACCAGCTGCTAATGCTCCAATTAAGATTGATGTCCCAGAAGGACAAAATAATATGAGTAATGAGTCTAGGGCACGCCTGAAGCGTGGTAGACCACTCGGTTCCAAAGATAAAAATCCTCGAAAGAAAAAAGGAGCTAATAATCAAGATGGTCATATCGAGGTAAATGAAACGCCAAGAGAGTCTCCTGAAGAGACACTAGACATGTTGGTTCTAGAAGAATCTCAGGTACCTGAAAATGAAGAGATCTTAATAAATTATAACATGTCTAGAAAAGTGTGGAACCGAGACAAAACCAACGTCGATGATACATTTGCATATAATGTAGCGCTAAATGTAATGGAAAATGAGGAGGATCAAGAACCAAAGTCTGTCGATGAATGCATGCATAGAAAAGATTGGCCAAAATGGAAAGACGCAATGTAGACAGAATTAAATTCCCTGACAAAACGGGAAGTTTTCGGGCCTGTGGTCCGTACACCTGAGGGTGTAAAACCTGTTGGTACAAATGGGTCTTCGTACGGAAACGTAATGAGAAGAATGAAATAGTGAGATATAAAGCACGGCTAGTAGCACAAGGATTCTCACAAAGACCCGGAATTGACTATGAGGAGACTTATTCTCCTGTAGTGGATGCAACAACTTTCCGATATCTCATAAGCCTGGTAATACAAGAAGGGATTGATATGCGTCTAATGGATGTCGTGACAGCTTACTTATATGGGTCACTTGACACTGATATTTACATGAAACTCCCTGAAGGGTTGAAACTCCCTGAATCATGTAAAATGAGTTCTCGAGAACATTGTTCAATTAAGTTGAATAAATCATTATATGGCTTAAAACAGTCAGGGCGTATGTGGTACAATCGCCTCAGTGAGTATTTATTGAAAGAAGGGTATAAAAACGACTCTATCTGCCCATGTATTTTTATAAAAAGGTCTGGACCTGAGTATGTTATAATTGCCGTGTATGTAGATGATTTAAACATAATAGGAACTCCTGGTGAGATTCCTAAGGCGGTAGAATGTTTAAAAAGGGTTTTTGAGATGAAAGACCTTGGAAAGAACAAGTTTTGTCTTGGGCTACAAATCGAACACCTTAAGGATGGAATCCTTGTGCACCAAGAAAGATATATAGAAAAGGTGTTGAAAAGGTTTTACATGGATAAATCACATCCACTGAGCACCCCTATGGTTGTGAGGTCGCTTGATGTTGAAAAGGATCCTTTTCGACCTCCAACTGATGATGAAGATATCCTCGGTCCTGAAGTACCATATATGAGTGCTATTGGAGCACTAATGTTTCTCGCTGGTCATACTAGACCCGATATCTCATTCTCTTTAAGTTTATTAGCGAGATACAGTTCGTGTCCTACGAGGAGACACTGGAATGGAGTAAAACAAATATTCCGATATCTTCAAGGTACGAAAGATTTGGGTTTATATTTTGCTAACCCATCAAAGGGAAGTTTATATGGTTTTGCAGATGCCGGATACCTGTCGGATCCTCATAACGGTCGCTCCCAAACCGGATATGTATTCACTATGGGTGGTACAGCGATTTCATGGCGTTCCACAAAACAAACTATGGCAGCCACATCATCCAATCATGCTGAGATCTTAGCTATTCATGGAGCAAGTAGAGAATGTGTTTGGTTAAGAAATGTGATTCAACACATTTGTGGATCATGCGGTATCATTTCAGATATGGAGCCACCGACAGTGTTGTATGAAGACAATGCAGCATGCATTGCTCAACTCAAGGAAGGATATATCAAAGGAGATAGGACCAAGCATATACTTCCGAAGTTCTTTTTCACACATGACTTGCAGAAGAGCGGCGACATCAGTATTCAGCAAGTTCGTTCGTGTGAGAACCTAGTTGATTTATTCACCAAGTCACTTCCAAATTCAACTTTTCAGAGACTGGTTCATGGCATTGGGATGCGCCGTCTTAAAGATCTCAAGTGATGTGATTATCAGGGGGAGAAAATACGCGTTGCACTCTTTTTCCCTTGGTCATGGTTTTATCCCACCGGGTTTTCCTGACAAGGTTTTTACTGAGGCAACAACCCCAAGCGTATTTGGAGTAACTATGTACTCTTTTTCCCTTCACTAAGTTTTTTCCTACAAAGGTTTTACTTAGTAAGGTTTTTAACAAGGCATAGTACTCTTACTTGACATCCAAGGGGGAGTGTTATGGAATAATTATATAATTGGTATGGATGTCAATCCCTTTATTAATGGTATGGATATATACCATATAGTGCATTATCTTTCTTAGAGGACAAGTAATATCTGTATATAAATATGTACCCTCTATTGAATAATAATACAAGCTTCTTGGCTTTCTTTCTCTCTCGATCTCGTCTCTCTCTATTCTCGTTATATTCATAACACTTTGCATTTTTTTTTCTTAACAAATTAAACCAAAAAAATTGAGCAACATGTATGCGGACTTTTCCTAGTGTGTCTTTTTGTTGTCCTTCAAAAAAGAAAAAAACATGTATGCGAACTTCGTTTAGGGTGCGTTTGGTACGCAGACGGGACAGGACAGAACAGGACAGGAGAGGACAGGACAGAACAGGACAGGTGTCCAGCGTTTGGTAAGCTAGAACAACATAGGACAGGACAAGCCAGAACATGTTAAAATGACCAGTTTACCCCCGATGAGCTGTGTACTGTTTTATTAATAAATAATCAATTTAATGCATAATAACAAAGAATTTAAAACCTTATAATACTGTTTTATTGATAAAGTCTATAAGTTGTCGCCGGAAGTAGCAGTCGCAAGTCGCCAGACATCGCCGGAGATGGAGGCGGAGGCCGCCGGATGTCGGACGTCGCCGGAGGTAGCAGCCGCAGGTCGCCATACATCGCCGTAGAGGGAGGCGGAGGTCGCCGGAGGTAACAGCCGCAGGTCGCCGGACATCGCCGGAGAGGGAGGTAGATCCGAGGTCGTGAAATCGAAGAGGAGATGGAGTTTGGGAGAAAGCGGTTGAAGAAAAAAGAAGGGATATTTAATTAGGTTTCTTATTTTAGGGGTATTTTGGTCATTAAGTTCCTTGTTCCACTTAGTTCCATGGGTAAGGGGGTGGACACACTTGTCCCATGTCTTGTGCTACTGTGTTCTACTTAGTCCAAGGTTGGGGCGCGCCAAACGCAGGACAGGACTGTCCTGTCCTGTCCTGTCCCACCCTGTCCAGTGCACCAAACGCACCCTTATATAGGGAGAATGGAAGGTTGTGTATTATGATAATTTTTTTATTTTATTTTTATTTATTTTTTAATTAGTCATCGAAAAACAGTCGGAAAACCGTCAGAAAGTCGTCGGTAAATGAAACAGTCGAAAAGCATTTGGTAAAAGTCGTCAAAAAAACCGTCGGTAGCTTATGCTACCCAACTTTTTAGCGACGCTCGTTTCGTCAGAATATCGTCGGTAAAGCCTATTTCCGACTGTTTCGGCCGTCAACCAATACCTTTTTCATAGTAATGTAAGTTGTCATTTACTTTACTAGAAGTTGTAATAATTGTGCATGTTTTTCTGTGTTTTTCACCATGGACACTTATTTTGGAACGGATAAAATATCTTATAAAATATTTACGTGAGTTTTTAGTATCTTGAGTTTAACATTAATCAAACATAAATACAACATAAGTGAAGCAACAAAGGTTTGACTTGGCTTTATGTATGTGAAGGAGATCAAGATTTTATCTCAAACTATACAAAATCGACATCATAATTATTATTATCATACATAAATTCCATTTTTTTAATATTAATTAGTACCTATTAACATTTCATTCTTGCATTACAATAAAAATCGACATCATAAACTATACAAAAACTGTATCAGAAAAGTACATAACTAAAACAGAAATGTGACCTTGAGGATAATATTCCAACCTCCCATTAACTTTTAAAGAAATCAACTAAACATACCATTATCGAGAGGTTGAAGTTTTCTATTTTTATAATATTTCATCAAAATTATGTGATCAATGAATATACATGGCTACATAAATATGTGTGTCTATATATACTTGTAAGTTTAGGTCGAAAATGTTTATACAGTTTGGGAAGCGGTGGATGTGGATGGTAGGGTCGATAGCCAATCTACCAAGGCCTTGTTGACAAGCTCGGGAACTTCATCGTGGGGACAATGCCCTGCCTGTAGGTTCACGATAGACGTGTTTGGATAGAACTCTTTGATACGGATCGCCTTTGCGGGGCCCACCCATGGGTCTAAATCTCCCCACACTAATAACAACGGGCAAGACAATTTGCTCAGCACGCTATCGAGAGTATACTTTCTTTGATTTGACATGAATCGCGTCATTAACCTGAAAAGTAGATGACATGTGTCATTATAAAATGGTATGAAAAAACAACTGAATGGCATTTTGATCTTTGGTATATTAACGACATGCATATAGCCTGAACGAAGCAGCCAAACCGGATATTCAGCTGAAATTTCTTCTCAAAAACTGAAGTTTTCAGAATTCAGTCCGCTAGTGTATTTCTAAGTTAATTTCTACTACAGCAGACTGATTTGGTTTTGAACTGGGGGCAGATCAGATGAAGGTCATTGGACTTAAAAAGATTAAGGCATCCTCCTAATTGAAAACTTATTTAAGGTCATCCAGATCATGAAAACTATGTGCTAGAAGTGAACAATTGGTGTGCATGAGAATTTTCACAACTTAAGTGTGGTTCCTGAGTAAAAACTAAACTCGATAAATCCCACAAAGAGTTAAGGTATCGGGGTGGGATGTAGGCAAACCATTTTTAAGTCTTTTCTAGAACGAGAAGAAAAAAGAAACTATTGTTATAACCCATGTGGAATACCTGTAATAGACTTCTCCAGCATTTGGATCATCTGCTGGTGTGGTAATTGATTCAATGAGATAATCATCAACATTTGCAGTATTTTTATATACCTGAAAATGCAAAATTGAATTTTCTTAGTTAGCCTGGTAAAACAAAGACATATTTACTGCACAGGAACAATATTCTTGCAAAAGATAGTAAAGTAGCGGGTAAACCAAAAGAACTCCGCAAATCCCACACGAAGTAGGTCTAGGGAAGGGTGAAATGTGTTCAGACCTTTCCTCTATCCCAAAGGGTAGACAAGTTGTTTCATTGAAGACCCTCGACTTGCAAAAGAAATATCTTATATATACGTCAAAATATCTAAGAAAACCAAGCCATCCTATAAGATATATAAAGAAACTGACTACTTATACGATCTTGGAAAAACAAAGGGCAACGTAAGGCCATCAATGTTTATAGTTCTCAAGGTTCCACTAAACTTGGAGAGCGTTCCATTAAAGGGTATTTTAGATATTCTACATATATTCAAACAACGCGTTGCAATTTTTGTGGAACGGAAGGCGTACTTGTTAATAATCTTCATTGGAACGGATACAAATTGTGAAGCAAGACTTATTCAGGAGTATAACATATAGTTTTCATAATAACACTAATAATTACCTCCCAAAATAAGTATCCACGTTTCTATGTTTAGTTTATACCAAAATAAAAAAATAATCATCCACTTAGCCAAGTTTCCAATTATACCCTTAATTATGAGATGGAAAATTCCATTACTTCCTCTATTATTAAGGGTAAAGTTGTCATATAGTTAATTAAAATTAAAATAATTGCACATTTCTAAAATGGATATTTATTTTGGGACAGAGGAAGTATCAAAGTTGAAGCTAAATAAGTAGTGTAAAAATAGGTTGACATACACTCTTCAAGACGGACTCAATGCGAGCTGGTTGCTTCGCTTGCCAAAATAAGAATCCAAGAACAACGCGCTGGAAAACCTCCTTCAATGGCTTAATGAAGAATTTCTGTAGGGGGGATTCTTCAGTCTCGGTGGTTGAATCATCCGGGCTTCCAAATTGCCCTGCAGAGTTCAGTAATGCAATGCCCACAACTTGCTTTGGCATTGCTTCAGCTGCCACCAAAGCAGTAAATCCTCCCAGACTGAAAGTTTCCAATATATACATCAATCAAGGAACAAAGGTCGTCTAATTTCGATAGCAATGAATAATAATAAACAATAATATGTATAAGCAACCACTGAAACACACGAAGGAAAAAGTGAAAAAAAGATCATCTAATGAACTCATGGATACCAAATTCCAAAGATCAAAAAAATTACAAAATATTGATATATATATATATATATATAAGGGGTCGTATCCGTTACAAACCGTATAGTTTGTACAAACTATACAAACCAATCTCCACCCTACATGTACATGATCAATGGTGTGGATTAATTCAGTTCCTAGATTTTCTCTCAACTACATTTCAAAATCACCTAAAAGTTAGGAGATAAACAAAATCAATGGTTAAGAAAACAAAATCAATGGCTAAGATTAGGTTTGTATAGTTTGTACAATCTACATGGTTTGCAACGGATACTTCCCCTATATATAGGGGTCGTATCCGTTACAAACCGTATAGTTTGTACAAACTATACAAACCAATCTCCACCCTACATGTACATGATCAATGGTGTGGATTAATTCAGTTCCTAGATTTTCTCTCAACTACATTTCAAAATCACCTAAAAGTTAGGAGATAAACAAAATCAATGGTTAAGAAAACAAAATCAATGGCTAAGATTAGGTTTGTATAGTTTGTACAATCTACATGGTTTGCAACGGATACTTCCCCTATATATAGGGGTCGTATCCGTTACAAACCGTATAGTTTGTACAAACTATACAAACCAATCTCCACCCTACATGTACATGATCAATGGTGTGGATTAATTCAGTTCCTAGATTTTCTCTCAACTACATTTCAAAATCACCTAAAAGTTAGGAGATAAACAAAATCAATGGTTAAGAAAACAAAATCAATGGCTAAGATTAGGTTTGTATAGTTTGTACAATCTACATGGTTTGCAACGGATACTTCCCCTATATATAGGGGTCGTATCCGTTACAAACCGTATAGTTTGTACAAACTATACAAACCAATCTCCACCCTACATGTACATGATCAATGGTGTGGATTAATTCAGTTCCTAGATTTTCTCTCAACTACATTTCAAATCACCTAAAAGTTAGGAGATAAACAAAATCAATGGTTAAGAAAACAAAATCAATGGCTAAGATTAGGTTTGTATAGTTTGTACAATCTACATGGTTTGCAACGGATACTTCCCCTATATATAGGGGTCGTATCCGTTACAAACCGTATAGTTTGTACAAACTATACAAACCAATCTCCACCCTACATGTACATGATCAATGGTGTGGATTAATTCAGTTCCTAGATTTTCTCTCAACTACATTTCAAAATCACCTAAAAGTTAGGAGATAAACAAAATCAATGGTTAAGAAAACAAAATCAATGGCTAAGATTAGGTTTGTATAGTTTGTACAATCTACATGGTTTGCAACGGATACTTCCCCTATATATAGGGGTCGTATCCGTTACAAACCGTATAGTTTGTACAAACTATACAAACCAATCTCCACCCTACATGTACATGATCAATGGTGTGGATTAATTCAGTTCCTAGATTTTCTCTCAACTACATTTCAAAATCACCTAAAAGTTAGGAGATAAACAAAATCAATGGTTAAGAAAACAAAATCAATGGCTAAGATTAGGTTTGTATAGTTTGTACAATCTACATGGTTTGCAACGGATACTTCCCCTATATATAGGGGTCGTATCCGTTACAAACCGTATAGTTTGTACAAACTATACAAACCAATCTCCACCCTACATGTACATGATCAATGGTGTGGATTAATTCAGTTCCTAGATTTTCTCTCAACTACATTTCAAAATCACCTAAAAGTTAGGAGATAAACAAAATCAATGGTTAAGAAAACAAAATCAATGGCATAGCTGTTGGAACAACAAATATGTTAGATTATATATATATATTCATATTGGTCTTGGTTCAAAAGTTCTTTCTATTTTGTCATCATTTATATGTTAGATTAATCTCGATTAATCTATGTAAATAGTTATTTAGTGAGAGGGTGTGATTATTCACTATGGGGTGTGATTGTTCATGAAGAGGTGTGATGTTTCATGAAACAACACCACCATACCGAACCATTGAGATGGTCCGAAGACCGAAGGCACCCTTTCGGTGTCTATATATATGTAACAATTGTACTCATTTCAATTTGTGATTTTCTCAATTATATCAATAGAAACTTTGGTTATTAGTATATCGATCCAACATTATAATATTTTAGATAGTTGGCCAAAAGTCAAATACTTTCAGATAAACTATTTATTCGCTAAAGAATACATTTATAATGGGATGGAGTAACAATATGCACAGGGAAAATGAACACATTCTTGTGTCAAGCGAATCACATGTACAGAAATCAAAGCAGAAAAGTTTTCAATCTATATGAAAGGTTCAACTGATTATGGATTAATGGAACTAATATTGATCAGCAGAGGTTTACCTGTTCCCAACCAATATTGTTGGTTCTTTCACTATCTCCTTCAAGAAATCGGCAACTTGATCTCTCCATACCAATGCATCATATTCAACGAGTGCCTTCTCACTCCACCCAAACCCAAGCAAGTCCACAGCATAAACCTTATACTTTTTAGCCAATTCAGGTATATTGTACCTATAGATATAACGAAAAATCAGAACTTTTTCTTGAATCACAATTATGTCCTAAATTGCATATAGAAATACAGTTTATGCCTAAGACTCTAAAAGGAGCCTAACACGTTCATCAAAAATGGAAGTACACCAACAGCGAGTTGCCATGTTAGATCTTATCAGGATATTCCAACAATGGGTGCACAAAATGCTCATTTGCTTTAGGGTAGGAAAGAGCAATCTTTTTCTTGCGTTCTACAAAGAAGTCCTTGTCCGACTTGAATAGTGACCTTACAAGTTGCTCTAACTCAAAGGGGCCGTTTAGTAAACCCTTACTTTGGTAAACGCTTAGAAGTTCAATTCCTTTATCTGGTGAACATAACAAGGACCGAGAATTTTACCCAGTAAGAGGGAAGGCAAGGATCGTAAGTCCTACCCAATAAATAAGGGTGATGACTCTTACCTGGTAAGTGCTTATCGGATTACAAACGCTTACCTTCAATCCATTTTGATGGAATAAAATGTTATCCTAAGGCTATGGTTGGCAAAGTATCTAATAAGCTAGTAGTTAACAAACTAGTTGGTTGATAAATTAAAATTGACTTAAAAAGAAGTGGAAAAAAGCCCATGAGGCTCATTAAAACACTACTTGAAGTAACTTAGGCCATCCGCTGTCGTCTTCGGGTACCTCCAAACCGACGGCTTCGGCCATGAACACCACCGTGCCTTCAGTGGGTAGGAGAGAGAACGGGTTCTCCAAACCGAAGACTCCCACCCCCCACCCCACCCCACCCCACCCCACCCCCTCTCTCTCTCTCTCTCTCTTCTTTCTCTCTCTTGTTTATTTATTTTTTTATTTTACTTTTAATTAAATGATAGTGGGTTGATAGTGGATGGATTGGGTAGTTTTGGGTAAAATAGTGGAAAGCTGATGTGGCGCTGATGTGACAGTTGAAACCATTGGATATTAGTGGGTCGACAGTGGATGGCCTTATGACTAGCCAATGGGGCTTTTTCAATAAGCTCAAAAGTAAGGAAGCTTATGGTTGCCAAACATGAGCTAAGGCTCCCCGACCCAAAAGAAAAGACAAATTCAAACAATAACAAAAAGGAAATATCAATCCAAAATAGCATAACAGAAAAGGGACCTCCAATGGAAAGCTGAAGCACCAAAACCATGTATAAGCACTATCGGAAAACCTTCTCCTTCTTCAACATAATGGATTTTATGACCTCTCCATGTCCAAAACTTATATCCATCTTTCTTGAAAGGTAATCTCTCTAAACCTATTGAAATAGAACATAACGGATCAACATTAGGACTTGTCACTTTAAAATTTTTATCTAGAAATTTTATATTTTGCCATTGGATCACAAAATTAAAACCCTAAGGCTGTCTTTGGCAAAAATAAACTAGCTTATAAGCTAGTACATCTGTACATGTTGTTGGATGGACCATAAGCTAGCTTATTGAAATGCTACTACAAGTGTAGTAGCGTTTCAGGAGCTCTTTTTAGCTTTTTCCAATTATACTCCTACTTATATTAATTATTATGCCCCAAGATACCCGTTTTGGTCATTTAACATACTCATATGCTATATTTTGTCAAACATAATTTATTCGTAAGATAGCTTATAAGCTACTAGCCAGCTTATCAGCTAGTTTGCCATAAACAGCCTAAATCAACAGAAACTGACCTTGAGCAGGCTGAGATACCAAAGTAGATGGTATGACCGAAGCTCCAGCTGCAACAATTCCCTTGGTTGCAAGATCTCTCCTACTCAAACCGCATCTATGTCCTAATAAACACACACACACACACAGAGACAATAGTCAATTAATGTAATATATAACAAATTGAAGTGTGGAAATTGGAAGGAAAGGTTACTGTAAGGATGAAGTAGTCTGGTGGTGGAATTGAAATTGTTAGCTGCGGTGGAGGTTGTTGTTGTTACTGGATGGGCCAACGCAGCACATGAAGAAGACGACATTGAATTGAATAGGGTAAAATGGTGAAGAGTTTAATGGAGATATAAGTAACAAAAATGGCTATTAATTAATTTGGGGCTTGATTTTGATTCAGGGGTTTGATTTGAGTGGCTCAAGTGGAGCTTTGAGGCTGTGGCTGACCTCAGGCCAAGTTACTACTTCCTTTCCCCCGGGAATTTCAGTTTTAAATTATTATTTTCAAACTTTTTAAGTTACCAAGGAGGCATTGTTTGTTTAAAAAAAAAATAGAGCTAGCTTATTACAAGTCAGCTACATGTTGGATGAATCATAAGTTGATTTATAAGTTAATTTAGAGCATCTCCAACAGCTATGCTAAAATAGAAAAAAATGAGATTTTAGCATATTTGTTGTTCCAACAGCTATGCTATCCCATATGCTAAAATAGAGAAAATAGGAGAGAGATTGTAAAAATCTCTAAATTTGGAGAGAAATCTCTAAATGCAGAGATAAATGATTATTTTAATGTTTCAACCAATAAGATTAATTGAAGATAAATTTTTACGGGAGATAAATGATTATTTTAATGTTCCAACCAATAGAAATAATGTTGGAGTTACTATAATAGAATAGCTGTTGGAGTTGGATGCAAATTTTTTAAAGATTTTAACTTTTCTTACTCTATTTTAGAAAAAAAATTAGCATATTTGTTGGAGATGCTCTTAGGCTACCCGCAGCGGTAGCTTGGGTTGGCAGCGGGTATACCCGCCGGGCTGGGAGGGTTCGAACGGCTTGGGTGCACGGGGGAAGGAAGCCGGCGGGTTGGGGTTTCGTCGGCTTCTCCAACCCGCTTTACTTTTATGTGTGTTGTGTGTGTTGTGTGTGTATTGTGTGTGAGAGGGTTGAGAGGGTTGGGTGTGTGTTGTAGAGGGTTATGGGAGGGTAAAGAGAGGGTTGGGAAAAAGCTGATGTGGCATTAAAAAAGGGGAAAATTGCCGAAAAAGGTAACATAAATGTCCAACAAATCCAATCAGGGGAACATACATTTTTTTATGCCGAGAAAGGACTATACATTTAATTTTGTCAAAAAAAGGGAAAGAGTAACCGGTAACTTGTACAACCGGTTACTCTTCCCCATTTTTTGACAAAATCAAATATATAGTCCTTTCTCGGCAAAAAAATATACGTTCCCCTGATTGGATTTTTTAGACATTCATGTTACCTTTTCCGGCAAAATCAGTAAGTGGTGGTGGGAGTGGGTGGCAGGGAGTGGTGGGGGCGGTGGGTGGTGAGGAGTCGTGGGTTGCAGCGGGTGGCGGTGGGTGGCAGGGGACGTGGGTGGTGGGGTGGCGGCGGACGTGGGTGGTGGTGGTGCTTGTCTGCTTGACTCGCCTACCTCATCTATACGCAATTAGATGTTGAATTCTAAGAAAGAGGGGGGATGGGTGGTGGGTGGCAGTCGGTGGCGGTGCGTGGCGATGGCAATCGATGGCGGTGCGTGGCTATGGCAGTCGATGGCGGTGGGTGACGATGAGTGGTGGTGGCAGTGGGTGGTGGTGGCGGTCAACTCCGATCAACGCTGATCAAAGGTGTGATGGTGCTAACTGGACTATCACTTGGACAAATTAAACACGTCACCTGGTTACCCGCTAACTAAGCAACCATCAAGTTAAATCATGTCACATTCCTTTTTTTTGACAAAATCAAATGCATAGTCATTTCTCGGCAAAAAAATGTACGTTCCCCTAATTGGATTTTTTTGACATTTATGTTACCTTTTTCGGCAATTTGATGGTGCTGACTGGACTGCCACTTGGACAGACACGTCAGCAGGTTACCTGCTGACTAAGCAATCATCAAGTTAATCAGGTCACATTCCCTTTTTTTGACAAAATCAAATGCATAGTCCTTTCTCGGCAAAAAAAAATGTACGTTCCCTTGATTGGATTTTTTTGACATTTATGTTACCTTTTTCGGCAATTTTCCCTTAAAAAAGTGAGTGGGTTGATTGGGTTGGGTGCAGGTAGCCTTATAAGCTACCTTTTTGAAAAGCTATTTTGAGTAGCGTTTTAACGACTTATTGTAATTATGAGATTTTTTATTTATTTATTCTAAATATATCGTTCCACTTTTTACATTACTAATATTTAAACATGGTTGTCTTTTTTTTTTTTATCATTTTACAGTCATAAGCTACCTTATCAACTAGTTTATCCAAACACATCTTATTTATCAGCTATCTTATCAGTCAACAGCTACCTTATCAGCTAGTTTGCCAAACATAGCCTAAATATACAATAGAGGGATTTTCATTTGTGAACCAATATTTTGGTGTGAACTTGTGAACTTAATCCTAGCCATCCAAATCATTTTTTGATGGTTAAGATTAATTTCATGATTTATCTTTATTAACCACCCATGATTTTAGGAATTTTCCATGATTAATCTTGACCATTGATTTTGAATTTGTATGGTTAACATATGGTTCACAAGTTCACACCAAAATAGTGGTTCACAAATTAAAGTCCCTCATATACAATATATATATATATATATATATATATATATAGGATGCCTTTCGTCGGGGTAATAAGGAGTGAATGATAATGAAAACTTTTGTTTGATTTGATATTATATAATGAAATTATTTATGTAGATTCATTAATTTTCATTATTGATCAAATTGAAGAGAATAAAAAATTATTTTTATTTGATTCTTTTTTTCCATATGTCATTCTAAGAGGGTGTTTGGGATTGCTTTTTGAGGTTCAAAAGTGCTTTCGATCAAAAGTGCTTATTGACTTATAGTGGTAGGAAAAGGAGTTTCTAAAAAAGTGTTTGGATTAGCTTATAGAATGGTAAATTAGCTTTTACATGTAAAATGACCAAAAAGGACGTCTTAGGTTTTAAAAAATTGAAATAGAAAATCAGATGCAGATGGAAAGCACGTCGACGGAGGAAGGAACTTGGAGCCGGCGATGACACAGGTCGCCGGAGGAGAGGAAGCTTAGGGTCGACGACGCCGGAGGAAGGAACTTGGAGCCGGCGATGACGCAGATCGCCGGAGCTTGGAGTTTGTAGTAGGAGGAGTAGGTCGTGATGAAGCAGGTCGCCGGAGCTTACCCGAAAATGACGACAGTCAGCGTGAAGGTGGTGTCGCCGGAGGAGTATGCCGTGATGAAGCAGGTCGCCGGAGAGGAGGTCGACGTCGGAGAGCGGGTCATCGCCGGAGCTTACCAGAAAACGACGACGGTCGGCGTGAAGGTGGTGTCGCTGTGAAGATGGTGTCGCGGGAGGAGTATGCCGTGATGAAGCAGGTCGCGGAGAGGAGGTCGACGTCGGAGAGCGGGTCATCACTGGAGCTTACTAGAAAACGACGACGGTCGGCGTGAAGGTGTTGTCGCCGGAGCAGACGGCGGTCAGCGTGAAGGTGTTGTCGCCGGAGCAGACGGCGGTTGGCGTTAAGGTGTCGTCGAAATCTTCGTGAAGAAGGAGAGTCAATGTGAAGGTCTTTTAGGTTGCAGGTGGTGAGATAGGAAGCAGGTGGAGACAAATGTGGAAGGGAAGGTAGGTATAGAATTGAGGGCATTTATGTCATTTAACCAACTAAAAGCACTTTTCATCACAAAAAGCCAGGAATTACTTACTTTTGAAAAACTCCTTTTTCTTCCTTCTGAAAACGTGAATTTAAAAGCACTTTTGTACTGTCCAAACATTATTATTGACTTATTGGCTTTTCAAAAAGCCAATAAGTCAATAAGGAGTTTTCAAAAGCAATCCCAAACACCCTCTAACTATTGATGTTAAATGAAATATCTTTTGTATTTTAAGTTTGGGAATATATTTTTTTTAAATGAAACAGTTTTTTATTAATTATATTATGTTAACCAAACAATATCAATACATTCTCATTTTCATTTTCATTCTCATTCCCTAAAATGAACCAAACGCCCTCATCTTTTGTATTTTAAGTTTGGGAATATATTTTTTCATTTTCATATAGAATTGGATTTGAATCATTCATTTTTTTAATCTTAAACTCTCTCCTGAATTGATTTATAATGAAATTGATCTGGTACATTTATCCTAATGTGCACATATGTTTCTCATCTAATGGTTGATAACGATTTCTCAAGCTCCCAATGTAATTTCAACTTTCCACCAGAACCCAACCCTATACATAAAAGGTAGGGGTGGCAATTTTCGACACGACACGAATCCGATTCGAAAATAAACATATTGTTCTCAAGCTCCCAATGTAACTTCAATAATGAAAATCTCTTATTACCCTTCTCACATAACTAACTATTGTTCTCAACTTCTCATCAGAACACATCTTTGTTTCAGTAATAGCTTTGATGAAAACAAAGTAAATTGCAAAGTTGGTCCTTGTTGTTTGTAGTTTTTTTTATTTAGATTCCTACAAAACTTATTGCAAGAAAACTCTTGTGGTACGCAAAAGTGTTTGTTTTGAGTCCAACACTTGATAAATCTCACGGAAAATACTTTAAAACTCTAAAGTGTGGACAGTTTTGACATGTCCAAAGTTTTTACAAAGTAACTTTAAACACTTTGCTAAATCATGTTAAACCTAGTTTCTAAACCCAAGATTTAACTTTCAAAATTAAAGATTCAAAATCCATAAGCAAACCTCTCAAAAAGCATTTTGAGATCACCATCTAAGCCAAAATGCACCAAAGATTAACCCCATGATTAAAACCCACAGAGATCCCAACAATAGATCTCAAAATACCCCCCAAAAACACTTACCTATAGTCAAATTTCATATTTGACCTTTTTATATCATTCGGTTCAAAGTTTTCTCGGTCTAGCTAAGATAAAAGTTATGATGTTACAGTATTGATTTAGTTCTTTTAATTAAATCACATCGTATATCAAAATAATATCTCACATTCTATTTAAAAACAGGCCCACAAACATGTTTTCAATTTGTATATGAAATTTAACCTTTTCTTTTGAGTTCAAACAAGACATAAAAATCATTTTCCAACAAAAGTATGAGGTTAGGTGCAAGAAGCGCGACGTGTGGCCATAGTGTTCTTTCTTTTGTCTATTATGTCGGTTGTGTATGTAAAAGAAATGGCATTACAAAAAAGATATCAATTTTATATTATTTTTTAATTAAATTATATTTCATGATTCATATGAAAATAATAGTGTTCTTTCTATTTATCAGTGAAATAAATATATGGATTCCTTGCTAAGGAAGGAGTGTGGACGTTTAGCATATGCATCATATCATGGGAATGGAGTGGTCATATACTTTGTGTATATTGAGTTAAAAGAGAAAAACATAACTAACAGAAAATTTAAGTATTCTAAATTTACATTTTGTAATTGTTGTTGATTTCGATATCGTTAATCAATTTTCGTGTAATTGTGATTCAGTTGAGATCGATAAGGTGATAAGGCAACCAGTAATGATTTAGTTAGCGTGGAATGCACTCTCACTAGCATCTTAGATCGCCTTAAAAACAGGGGTCGAGGATGGTTGTCGTTGCCCCGAACCTCTACGAATTTTAAGAAAAGGTTTGCCTAAGAAATTTAAGTTTGGGGATATTCTACGTGAATTTCAAAAGGTTAAAAACTTTATATAACAAATTTTGTGAAACTTTTTTCATAAGTGTTGTTCAGAATTGAACACAATAAAAGTCTCAGTCCATGGACTCTAATTTTGAACAACACTTATGAAAAAAAAAATTCACAAAATGTCTTCCATGGACTCTAATTCAAACAACCATCATAACAAAATCCCATGGACTCTAATTTCTAATAAAACTTATAGCGGAAGACAACTATACTAACGTCGACTTTGATGCCTTAGAGATAATCTGCCACATACCAAAATAAGACATACAAAATGTATTACTAACATCAAAGTTAACAATCTTTACTAACATCACTTAAATCTTGATGTTTCGCAAGCGAAACCATACATACCACCAAAATATTTAAAATATGTGCAACTTTTCATTAAAAAACATGCATTAAGAAATAAAGTCATTAACTCATTTAGCATGCTTATCTGCAACTTACTCCACATACATGTAACATATAACATACATGCACATACCATTCTGTATAACATCTCATCACATATAGATTAATGCATAAATATATTTTATCCATAACATACATTCCAGGATGAATCACATGAAAACTTACCCTGCAGCATTGAGTAGCTCAATCCTAAATTAATCACGATACCTTTGTAGCCTCCTACAGAAAATATCAGACCTAGTAGGTCAAATATGCACCATTGCATTCATTTATAAACTCCTAATTGTACACCCTAGCATGTTCTGATTTGCCTAAAGTAGAACAACATATTCTACAGAAAGAGGTTCAAGTGAATTTACAGTCACAGGTTCAGAAAATTCGTTCTGATCATGGAACTGAATTTAAGAACAAAGTTCTTGGTGGTTACTTAGAGTCGGTTGGTATCAAACATACTTTCGCCGCAGTTCGAACACCACAACAAAATGGTGTTGTTGAACGTCGAAACAGAACTTTGGTAGAAGCGGCTAGAACGATGCTTGCATATTCAAAGTTACCAATGTTTTTGTGGGCTGAAGCGGTTGATACGGCATGTTATACTCAGAATCGTTCAATTGTGAACAACAGGTTTGGTAAAACACCATATGAGCTTATTAATAACCAAGTACCTAACATAGCGCATTTTCGAGTATTTGGTTGCAGGTGTTTCGTGATGAATGATAGAGAGGATAGACACAAGCTTCAGGAGAAATCAGATGAAGCTATTTTCATTGGTTATTCAAAGAACTCGATTGCATTTCGTGTGTACAACAAGAGAACAAAGATGGTGATTGAGAGTATGAATGTTAAGTTTGATCCATATGCAGAAATGGTTTCTGATCATGACAGTTCATAACCCGGTTTAACTGGTGTTTTAGCGGTCAACTTGGTTAATCCAGATCATGTTACTCAAACAAAGCAAAAGGATGGAGCCTCAACGTCTACAAACAATATTTCTGACTTGGATTTATTGTTTGAGAATTTTTATAATGAATATTTTGGTTCATCATCGTCCAATTCAACAACTAATAACAATTCGTCTTCTATTCACAGGGATACAACAGTGAATGTTCAGGAACCAGTTTCAATTTCTGGTCCGTCGATTTCTACTATCTCGGAAGATACATCAAGTGTAGAAAGTCCTCAAGTTCAGACTTCGATCATTCCGATTTCCAAGAATCAAGAGCTTACCCAAGTTCAATCTCCGATTTTTGATAGTTCCGAAATTCAAGAGGCAGATATTAGTTCAAGTGAAGATATATCAGATCCGATTCCAATTCGAATGGAATCCACATTTGATGATTATTCTCAAGATTTACAAATTGTTCCTTCATTTGAATCTTTGCAAGATGTTCCTACAAGTTCATATACTGATTCTGGTTATGATCTTCAATTGTATAGGCCTCTCCCTCATACAACTAAGTGGACACGAGATCATCCACTTCATCAAATAATTGGTGATCCGAATGCTCCAGTGCAAATACGATCGGCGACTGCGAATGAATGTTTGTCTGCTGCATTTTTTAGCAATGTTGAACCACTGAAAGTTGTTGATGCTCTTGCAGATCCAGATTGGTTTATAGCCATGCAAGAGGAGATCAATCAGTTTCTGCGATTAAAAGTCTGGAGACTCGTACCTCGACCTGAAGGAAAATCAATCATTGATACAAAATGGATTTTTAAAAACAAGAAAGATGAGGATAATGTTGTTGTTCGCAACAAGGCACGGTTGGTTGCCAAAGGATACAAACAACAAGAAGGAATAGATTACAACGAGACATTTGCTCCGGTTGCTCGTATTGAGGCTATACGGATGTTTCTTGATTACGCGGCACACAAAGACTTAACCGTCTATCAAATGGACGTGAAGACAACATTTCTAAATGGCGTCTTGAAAGAGGAGGTATATGTTTCACAACTAGAAGGGTTTGTTGATCAAGATCATCCTGATCATGTCTACATTCTCGATAAGGCATTATATGGTTTGAAACAAGCACCGAGGGCATGGTTATACTGATGCGGATCACGGAGGATGCAAGTTAGATAGAAAGAGCACAACAGGACACATACAGTTTTTGGGAGATAAGCTCGTTAGCTGGGCTTCTAAGAAGCAGAATTGTGTATCACTTTCAACGGCCGAAGCTGAATATGTGGCTGCTACAAGCTGTTGTTCTCAGATTATTTGGATGCGTACCCAGTTACCAGATTATGGTTTCAAGTTTGATAAGATCCCGATTTACTGTGATTCAAAGAGCGCGATCGCTATCTCTTACAATCCAGTCCAACACACAAAGACCAAACACATAGATATCAGGTATCATTTTATTAAAGATCATGTAGAGAAAGGTACGATAGAACTTTATTTTGTAAATACTGAATTTCAGTTAGCAGACTTGTTTACTAAAGCTTTGGATGAAAAGAGGTTTAACTTTCTTATCACCAAGCTTGGTATGCGAACTCTGAAAACTTGAAATAGTATTTTCAAAATTTATTTCTTTGTGTATTTTCTTTCTACATTTGTTTTTCATTTTCAGTTCAATAAAGTGTGTTTCTTTGTTTGAGGGGGAGTAAATAAATAAATAAAACAAAAAGAGGTCATTCAAGTTTTGGTCCAGGATATTTTTGAGGGGGAGCTACTGACTAAAGCGGATTCATTTTTACATGAATACCAAATTCTATTGGTTGTTTTGTAGGTAATTCACATTTTCAAGTGGAGCTTATATGTATATATATATATATATATATAGTTTGGCATAAACACATATTTGAAAGATGAACAACTTTCGAGTATGAAAACAGTTTTTATAATTGTTCAAATCACTTCTCTATTCTCAAAGTTTTTCATGAATCTAGAAGTGAATTTTCAATATTTTTCATATTGAGGAATTGACGCATGTTTTCTAAACCGTGTGTTTCCAAAGATTAATACTTGTGTATTATCTTTTCTTATAATGTTTCAGTATTCATACACCGGTTTATGTGCTTCTTGTTTTGTTATTACCATGTCTCTAAAACAACCCAATTATTCGATGGTAATACACTCGTTTGAAATTCCAATTTGCGTCTAAGCGTTCGTTTGATCAGTCCGATACATCTTGTTTCACAAAAATATGTCTATATATCGTTCATATAGATATTTTCCTATCTTTCTGAACCATTACTTTTGATCATACCATCTGATGAAACAGTTTTCTCAAACAATTCTTTGTTTTTCATGTGCATTCAATATATATATATATATAATTGTTTGGAGATATCTTTTTGCTCATGTATTGTTTCTATACATATTTTGAGCAAATTTTATCAAAGGCTATATGATTCAACCGATGAATCATCAATTTTTCATGTTTAGGAAACATATTTCACGGGGAGTGAGGTTATAAAACTTCTATGGACTACCAGCGCCGGTAGCCCTACCCAAGAAGTTATCCTTGAGAGAAATGAGGGGTGAAGGGTCTCAATCAAAGAGTGGGGGAGATAACTCATCCGGTTGCGTTATTCTCATAGTGTTAGAGCGGAAAAATGGAATATGAGAGCTTGGTTAGAAGTGAGGAAGATTAAAAGAATTGGAGGGTGTGAGAACAGAGTTAAAAGAAAATTAACACTCTGCACCAACCATTTCTAAGCCGGGCAACCACATAATCTATCGGTTCACGTTCTTTGGTGACTGATATTGAATCAAGGCAAAGCCCAATGCCGACTCTCGATTACACCCCACCAGCTACTCATTTTCTTCTTAACAAGAAAATGTTTCAATTCAGCACGGGGACGCAGCATATAATCTATCAGATTTTCATTTGGAAAGTCGATATTGAAAAAGAAGGAAGCTGCCCTGCCTTCGAACTTCATTTCTTGCACATCGAGTCAGTGAATATGTTTTTCACTATGTTGAATTTGTTTCTTTGTCGGAACATTCATAGAAATACACCGATATTTCGATGATTGGATGGAAGTCCTGGGGGGTGAACGTCAATAAAGCCCTTTCTACAGTACATCCGTTGTACTAAGTGGCTCTGTGCTACTTACAGGCATTTTAATTGTTTCATGTGTTGATTCAGGGTTACCACTCTATGTCTGAATTTGAAAAGATTCGGATATTTTTTTTTGGAATTGACGGATGGTTCACATTTTTGGATGGTGGTTCGGGAGATATTCTTCTCAGAAATGGATGGTGACTGATCCGACTATTTCTAAAGAATTGGTTGGTATTTGGTTTGAAGATTAATCATTTCTATCTCGTGATTTGATGATAAAATTGTTTTTTCATCAAATAGGGGGAGAATGAAAGAGAAATGATTATTTGATCAATACATGTAATGTTTGTATTTGGCAATATGTTCGAGAATTGATCATTGTTGGTAAATGTTTTGGTGATTCAAAGAGTGAAGAAAGTTGGTTCTTCAACGTACTTGAAGATATTTGTTCAAAGTTCAAGTTGAGTTCTGAAGAGACTTTGTAAATAAGTGAAAGGACAGGATGAAAAGTATTTCGAAGATAATCAAGTTGTCAAAGTTTCGATCATTTAAAGATGTTGGAAGATGTCAAGTGAAGACTGAAGATTTCCAAGTTGTTTTTGGATGAGGATAAAAGTTTGAAGTCTGATTTGATATGAAGATAATCGATTTCCTGATTAAAGTTTGAAGATAACCGAAAAGAGTTTGAAGGTTATAGAGAAAAAGAGTTGGTTTATTTTCTGAAGGTTGATTGGATGAAAATATCTGGAGTTTGATACTTAAGTGATAATCAGTTGGTGAATTCTGATTCAAGCTGAGTTTATTGAAGGTGGATACTTCAAAGGAGATAATTCAATTTTGCGAAAAAAGGGGAGATTGTTTTACTTTGAAAAGGTTGAGAAATTTTTCTGAAGAACGTTGATGATTTTTAAAGTCAAGAGGTTCTCAAGTTGAATTCAAGTTGGTTACCTGTATTTCGTGAAGATTTCTGATGCTGAAAAGTTTTGTTTGTTGCTGATTCTGATAACGTGAACTTTGTGAAGATTGTATACGTTTACAAGTTTTGTGTTAGTTTGTTATTTCCAACTTGAATACAAAGGGGTAGATTGTTAGGGTTAAAATGTAATTGTATTCAAGTTGTTGAGTGTTTTGTAACTTGTATAAAGTTGAGGGGTGTGTTGTGTAAATACCCTTGGGGGTATAAAAGCTTTTAGGAGAGTTAGATTTAAAAAGGATTCGTAATTGTCATATCAAGTGCTTGTTAGAGAGTGAAAGTGAAGAGTGTGTGTTGTGTTCATCTTGTACTAGATAGTTAATAAAAGTGAGATTGGTGATTGAATTAAGCTTCTTAATCATGGTGGATTGAATTCAGATTTAACAAGCACTAAACGTGTTATAAAACCTACTAACTTCTCACACTTCCAAAAGGTTTTTAGAGTTTATAATACAAACGGAAAACATATATAGACCTCTTCTAATTGTAGATATTCAAGAATCTCTTCAACCGAGTTTATATTCCTTTTTTACATGATTTTTATAAACTTAGTAAGTTGTTTTCGTCTAAATATGCCTTTTGACCCGTTTATAACTAAAAGTAGGCAATGATGTCTTAACAAATTTTGTAATCAACACTTTAAGCTTTCCAAAGGCATATCAAACTCATTATTTCGATCAACCAACAATTCATGACAAGTTTTTACAACATCACTACTCGTATCTGATTCTTTTTTTTTGTTGGCTTTCTTAGCCTTGTGGCTTACATTACAATTAATTTTTGATCCTAAAACACTAGATTGCTAACCTCAAACGAAAATAACAAGAATATAATGACAATTGTATCTCAAGTTGGATGATATGCACCTTTTTTTCTCTCTATTTAGTTTCTTCTCCATTTTCTGCAGACTTCCTCCTGCAAGGTATAGGGATACTACTTCCTTTTATAATTCAAAGAAGCTTAGCAATACCTGCATTTCCATCACCACAAATTTCCTAACCATACCTCCATTGGTCTCCTCTTGACTAACACTCAACCACCTTACCTCTTTTACTTCTCAAATCTGGACAATCCTACAAATCAAACATGGAATTTGAAATCCAAATCCAAATCTCTACAAATCCATTAATTCCATCTCTACAAACCAAAGAGATGGTTATAATTATATGACTATGGTTGTAATAAAAACTCATTTTTCATTGGGAACGTGAGGACAGCCAAGAGCGCCACATGGCATATTCACTATGAATAATCATGTATTATTCAAATTGAATAACACAACATTCAATGTTATTCAAAGTGAATAATATACAAACTCTGAATAGCACTGAATGTTGTGTTATTCACTCTGAATAATCCATGATTATTCAGAGTGAGTATGCCGCGTGATGCGCTCTCGACTATCCTCACGTTCACAATGAAATTTGAGTTCGCAGTCGAAGTTTCGTCTATATGACTATGTCTATGTTAACTTATAATCTCTATTGTCCTAGCTAGCCGAATTGCATCCGGTTGATGTCTACATTTAGAGACTATATTCCTATTTTGAGTTCTACTAAAATTTTCCAAATAAAGACACATTTTCGGGTATTAAATAAAGTGAATATAAAAGACATTAATTCCAACATTTGAATATACGTGTACCATTGAAAAGTAAGCCAAAAGTGACTATTTGAACTTTATAAAATTATAAGAAAATTGAAAAAACATGTATTTTAAACTTATATTCGATTCATGTTTTATATTCTAACTTCTAAGATCAACATTTCAAGATTTACACTCTCAATTTATAGTCCAAAGTTTCATTTTGCAATATCTTAAGGGGGATACATCATACATGTAGGGTGAGCATGGGCCAAGTCAGGTCCGGATGGAGGAGAAAACACATGACCTGATCAGGTTTCGGGTTTGACATATACCCCCCAAACATCAAAATCAGGTGTGTGGGAAACGTGCAGTTTTGAGTTTAACAGGGTTAGGATTCGGGTTGGTGTAATATTTTTTTTTTCTCTATCTCCCCTCCTGTATATAGTAGAGCTCTAATCCTGTGCAACAAAAAAAAAATCAAATATGAACATCTAAAATTTTGAGATTTTATGAAGTAACAAAGTTTGAATAAAAAGTGACAAACAAATTTACGCTTAAATATAATGGTTATGATCTATAATCTCTCAACTTTCAACTCTTCATTCTCTATGCTTAAGTATTAAAAAGATTAAAATAAATTTAAACTCTAAATATCATAATTTCAAATAAAGATTAAAATAAACATAAAATCAAAATTTCAGTCGACATCTTTTATTAGGTTTTAGGACAAAGAAATACATAAAAGCTAGAAAAATATTAATAAAATAGCTTATGTGGGTTTTGGACAGGTTCGGGTTATGGACATGAAGACCCTATCCAGACCAAGTATTCCATCAAAAAGAATCGGATTCCAAGATTAGGCTAGTTCGGGCTATATGGATCAAGGGGTTTCGGGGGTTTTCAAGTTTGGTTGGATTTTGCTCACCCCTAAATGATTAGGGGGCATAAAAATACTGCATTTTTATTCTACTTATATTTTGGAGAACATATTTTTAAGATATACATGTAGTACACGGTCTCTTGAAACAAACGTACACCAAGAAATCCAAATACAACTTCATGTGCGTGAGATTATAGAATGGAAAAATAGGTCTATTTACAATAATTATCTTCGTTTTGACATATATATATATACAAAGACAAAAGATGATGTGTAAAAAAAGAGGTAACATGAGAAATATAAAAAAGAATTTGCATCTTAAATCATTTTTAATCTTATCCACCATGAATTGTGTTTCTCATTAAAATTGACCAATTGCATTTTGTTATTACTAATCTTTAATTAGGATTGATTTAAGAGTAGATGTCTCTTCTTACCTTTCTTACCTGGACCGAACCATATATACAACAAGGTATACGCACGGATAGACCAAAAAGGGAAAATAGAAAAGGAAAGTCAGTCCAAGGTAACCTGTGCAGAGTTGGGTTGAAAAATGTCCAGTCGAACGCCAAAAACTTATTTGAAAGATACAAAAAGAAAATCATAAAAACATCTCCAAAGATTTCTTTAAAATAGATAAATAGAGATTTTAAATCATTATTTTAGTTCAATACTTTCCTCAAATTAATGTGAAAGAAGAAGTTAAATAATAAAATTTTCAAAATTTGGAAACTCACTAAAAATGATTTTTATGCGAGGAATATAATATTTTATAATTCTCATCAAATAAAAACTTATTTGTTTAGAAAATAAAAAGTATTTTATAAAAAGTTATGTATTTTAATATATAATTTTACAAGTTGATTGTTATTTGCATTGACAATGTAAAAATGAGAAGTTGATGTTGATGGGTGTGATAGCAATTCAATTTTTTTAAAGGTGTGAATGGTAATTTAAAGAGTGTAAGAGCATCTCCAACAGCATTGCTAAAATAGAAAAAAATGAGTTTTTTCTTCCTAAGTTGCTCCAACAGCATTGCTAAACCAATTGCTAAAATAAAAAATTTTAGGATTTCCTCTAAATATAGAGATTTCTCCAAAACTTCTAAATGATGAGAGAGAAACATATTTTTAATGCATTCCACCAATGACATAATTTATTTTTTAAAAGTTTTTAAAAAGTTTATTGGGATAATAAATATAATGTATATTTTAATAATATAAATGATGATAAAGCCTCTAAAATAGCAATGCTGTTGGAGATCAAAAAATAAAATTTTAGAAATTTTGATCTCCTATTCTCTAATTTAGAAAAAATATAGCATAGCTATTGGAGATGCTCTAAAAGTCAAATCTCCAACAACATCCCTGTAATTTTTCTAAAATAGATAGTTAAAAGTCAAAATCTTTAAATAAATTTACATTTCAATTCAATAGTTTTTTTTATTTTAAAGACTTCAACACTAGTTATATTATTAAAATATTGTATAATTTATTATTCCAATACACTTTAATTTTAAAAATATATATTAAAAAATAATAGTTAAATGCAATTGGTGGAAATGAATAAAAAATTATATTCTCACATCTCTGATGATAATATCTTCAAAAGTTTCTCTATAATTTTTTTAATAGAGATTTAGAAGTCAAATCTTTAAACAGATTTATATTTAGCAGATTCTTTATTTTAAAGATTTCAACTTCTATTATATTATTAAAATATTCAATAATTTTATCTTTCCAATACATTTTTTAAAAACAATTTATATAAATAAATAATGGTTTAACCTCATTGGTGGAAATGAATAAAAAATGAATTTCTCTCTCCACACATCAAGTTTTAGAGAATTCTCTAAACTTAGAGATTTTAAGTGTTCTCTATTTTAGAGAACCATATAGAGAAGCCGTTGGAGCAATTTAGAGAACAAAAACTTTATTTTCTCTATTTTAGAGAAGCTGTTGGAAATGCTCTAAACTTGGAGTTTTTGCTACTTTTTTCTATTTTAGAGAACAAGATAGAGAAGTTGTTGGAGCATTATAAAGAATAAAAACTTAGTTTTCTCTATTTTAGAGAAGCCGTTGAAGATGCTCTAAATAGCCTACCCTTTTTACAAAGCTGATAATTTGTTAGAGTTAACTTAAATTTTTTTAAAGATTTAGTTTTTCCATTAGATTTTTCCTAATACTGAAGATGCTCAAACCTCATAAATATTTAGACCTGGCAAAAACTGATACGACACGTTAACCCGACACGAACTCGACATGAAATAAACGGGTTTGAGTAGCAGGTTTCAACCCGTTTAAGTAAACGGGTTGACACGACACGCACGCAAATTAAAAGGGTAAGGTTAGGGTAGAACATATCAACTCGAAAATGACCCGCCTAACCCGTTTATACATATACGTGTGTCTGTGTTTGTGTGGGTGTGTAAGTATATATTTATATATATAAAGTTTTCTATTTACTATTTAACTAATATAAGATTTACATTTTGGGTAGTTTGGCAAGATAAATTGACAACTCAAAAATAATTAAAATTTAAAAACTCTAAAGTCTAAATCGTTCAACATTAGTCAACCTATCATTTCCCGATTTCAATTTTATTTTTTTATTATTTGGATTTTTAATGTTAATGGATTTAGCTAGAACTTATAAGTTTGAATTATAAAGTTTTGATTCGTAAATTCTTGTAGATTTTTTATTTTTGATTTTTATAAATGGTAAACGGGTTAAACGGGTCAAGTTAAGGTTGAGATTTCTGACCTGTTTATATAAACAGGTCGAATTAAGATCAAACAATTTCAACCCGTTTAACTTTAAACCTGATACGACACAACACGTTTGCCAGATGTATAAAAAGTTATGATAATTGCATACCTCAGAAGAAGTTATGATAAATGCATAACCTTCGTATTTGTCAAGGGCGTCATACAACTCTACAACAATTATTCCCCTTCATATTTGTCAAAAGCATCATGCTCTACAACAATTTTTTCTCAGAGCCATTAACATCTGACATCAAACTTTTTCTAAATTCATAGATTTTACCTAATTTTGACCTAAAAAGACTGCAAAAATCTTAGGGGGTGTTTGGTTAGGGTATTGAGCAGTCAGGAATGAGAATGATAATGAAAACTGCTGTTTGGTTTGATATTATATAATGGAATCATTCCTGCAGATCCATTAATTTCCATTCCTGACCAAATTGGGGGGAATGAAATTTTATTTCTACTTGGTTCTTTTTTTCACCCATTGTTCCATCTATGGATGTTAAATGAAATATCTTTTGTATTTTCAAGTTGGAAAAACATATTTTTTCAATATAAAACAATTTTTCATTGATTATAGTGGGTTAACCAAACAGCATCAATGCAATGCTCATTCCTATTCTCATTCTCTTGCATTCCCATTTTCATTTTCATTCCCATTCCCTGAAATGAACCAAACGCCCCCTTAATTAGAGCACCCAAAATGTAGGGAGGGTTTTACTCTTAAGGTTTTTTATATTTTTTTTCATTTCATGTGATATTGTGATCGTCAACTTAGCAACTTACTAGCCTCATCTTTCATGAACCTGAGTACCACCAAAATCACGTCATATACCAATATTCATTTGAATATCATGCATTATTCAGAGTGAATAAAGGTGTCTCGCCTTTATTCACTTTGAATAATGCATGATATTCAGATGAATATTGTCACATGTCTCGCCTTTATTCACTTTATTCAATATGACAAAAACCCCTATAAAAATATTTTATAAATTTTCAAACTTCTCAGGTTCCATAATTTTATCTTTATTCAATATAGAAATCTATATACAATAAAAGAATAACTGGGTTGCCACGTGTCATCATCCGGTGAGTCGATTCCAAATTTTTTTTTTACCTAAACATGTATTTGGACGTATTTTACATTTTCGATTCATTTAGACTTATCTGATGGACATATGTCCTTCTTATTATCCCATACATTTTAGTTATTTATTTTACTTTTAATCTCCTAACTTAATACCCATATAATAAGTTATTTATTTAATTTTAATCTATTTATTTTTTTATTTTACATTCTTATCATATAACATAAATAATCGTATATAATGCACTAAAATACATTAAAACATTGTTCTTTTTTTTTTACAATTTATATCATTATAATACCTGCATCACTATAATATCAATATATTGAATATTTTTATTTAATCTTATTGTTAAATATTAAATATATACAGAAGTAATATATTTCACATTTTCTTATGTTTTCATTTTTTTTATTTTTCACCCTTATGGGTTAAATACAGAATAATGAATTAATTAAAAGACGTTTATTGTTTTTTTAATAAACTATACCACTATAATTTCATATTTAAAAAACTCTGTGTCGCATTGCACGCAATTATAGTCTAGATTGTAGAAATATAAGTCTATTTACATCAATAAAAATTTATTACTTGAATTATGAACTTATTTCACATAAACCATTGACTAAAATCTTATTACTACAAAAATTTCAACAAATCAAGAAAAAGCTAATTTTAAAGTGTGTAAAAGTAATTTTAAAAACTAACTTAGAATATGTATAATTTAAAAAGTAATTTAGAAAACTAATTTAAAAGTATAAAAATGTGTTTAACAAAAGTTAAAAAAATTAATTTTTATGAAAAAGGGTAGATGTCATCCGCTGGAACGTCCCTATCGCACCAATTCCACAATCATTAGACTATCCATTATGGTTTATCCGATGGCATCGGCTTGGCCATCGGGTTCTTTGGGTTGAACGGTAACACCGCAAGGATGAATCGGGTTGGAAGGCTTCGGCTTCCACAAGCCGATCGACCACACCAACCTGCCCCCACTCCTTACCCCGTCACCCTCTCTCTCTCTCTCTCTCTCTCTCTCTCTCTTTTTATTATTAATAAAATAAAAGTGTGAGTAAGATTGGATTGGGTATAGTGGATGATTTGGGTAAGGTAGTAGAAAACTGATGTGACAATTGGGTTCATGGTTTACCATAATGGATGGTCTTAGGCCATTCGTTATGCCTTACCCTTTGGCAACGGGTACCTAATGGGTTCGACATGAGTGATGAGTGACTTTTTGAGCCTTAAAAAATGTTTTTTGTTGCTAAATGACATAAATACCCCTCGTTCTAACCTAAAGGTGTTTTTTGTTCTTTTTGGTCATTTTATTTGTATAAGGTGAGCTGAACACTTTTTGAAAAAACAACTTATTGACTTATTTGTTTTTACTACCACAAAACTAATCCAAACATCTTTTTAATCATTTTTCCCCCATCAAGTCTAAAAATCTTTATAAGAAAATGCATTCAACTCCAAAAGATTTTTTATTGGTGGAATATAATAAAAATAGTTTTTTCTTTCGTATTAATTATTTTTAGAGATTTTTGAAGAGTTTTCTAAATTTGAAGATTTTTACATATTTTTCCTACTTTCTTTATTTTACAGAAAGTTTTAAACAATATGTTCAAGCCCTAAAAATTTAACTAAAATCTCTATTTTTTTTGGAAGGGTATCCGAGACTTTGTCTCGATAAATCCTGACAAGATTCACCAACAGCTAAAAGCATGCTGTCGTGAGTTAATGCCTAGTGGCTATAATTTGAAAGCGTTTGGATTCAAACTTAGGATATAAGGGTTAACTAGCCATCTCTCCCACAAGCCTTAACCAGTGGGTCATAACACAACTTTATACAGTGAACTAAAATCTCTATTTTCTATAGAAAAAGAAATGGTCCATCAAAAAAGTCAAATCGGTAATACCATTGTAGCCTTGTAGGTGATGATCAAGATCTTATGAATTTAACGAGACTGAGCTCTCACTACAAAAACCCTCATGAATCTAATCAATTTCTCCACCTTGTGTTCTCCTCCATTTCATCACCATCATCAATTCCTCTGAGAAACCCCCAATTTTCCGCCATGGAAGCTTCACTAACCAGATCCTTCACCAAATGCACCAATCGCCACTTCCTCAACACCCTCCTCCTTCCCAAACACCACCACCACCACCACCATCATCAACCAGCCCTCTTCTTCCCCATCATATCTCAACACACCAGACTCACCACCACCACCTCATTCTCAAACCCTAATTCCCATTTCCCCAAATTCAATCTCACCACCTCAACCCCCTTCCACTCCACCCCAATCTCCGCCAATCGTTTCGCCCGAATCCTCTCCGGCCACAACAACGACAGCTCCTTCCAATGGAAGCTCGCACTCGACGGCGAATTCGACGCTAAATTAGGGTTCGTTGGCGAGGACAGGCGGTCGGTTGTGACGGTGGTGGTGTTAGGATGGTTGGGATCGAAGCAGAAGCACTTGAGGAGGTATGCGGAGATGTATAATGTGTTTGGAATGGATGCAGTTACGTTTGCTGCTTCGGTCTCCGATGTTCTCAGTTTCGATTTGGGGAGGAGAATCGAGACGAGGATTGCGGCGTTGACGGATGAGCTGGTGGCGTGGCTGGAGGAGAAGGAGAAAGATGGGAGGGAAAGATTCTTGATCTTTCATACGTTTAGTAATACCGGTTGGCTTACGTAGGTTAAAAATTCAGAATTTGTTGAGTTGTTGTTTAAGTTTGATCATGATCAAATGAGGGAATTTGCTTATTTGTTGTAACCAATGCTTGGATCAAATGGGCATTGGTCAATTACTTACTATGCCTTTTCTGTTGGTATTTAACAAAGATTCATAGTGAATATCATGGTATTCATAGTGTATATCATGGTATTCATTATGAATATCGTGATATTCATCATGAATATTTTCTAAATATTTGGTTTTATGGGTTCTCAAAGTATTTATGGTTTCTAAAAGAACTTTGATGATATTCATTATAAAATGTTCAATAATATTCATTATGAATATTTGGTTTTATGGGTTCTCAAAGTATTTATGGTTTCTAAAAGAACTTTCAAGATATTCATTATGAATATTTGGTTTTTGGGTTCCCAAACTATTTATGGTTTCTAAATTGAGCTTTACAAGTTTACATGGTTATTTATGTTTATTTACGGGATGTTTATGTGTTCTTATGTCTTCTTTTATTGTATTTGCAGCTATGGTTCTATTTTGAACAGATTGCAGGGTAGACCAGAGCTACTGGAGAAGATCAAAGGGTGTGTTGTTGATTCAGGAGGAGACCCGGAGCTTGACCCTAAGGTTTTTATCTTTTCGTTTGTGTAGTTTTTTATGCTCAAAGTTAATGTTAATTGTGATTTCTTTTATATGATAATCTACTGATATTTCTACATTTTAAAAACTTAAGACTTCCATTCTTTATTTTTACTTGTTGTAAGCTTTATAGACGTATGGTAGGTTTTCTTTATATTTATTTCTGCTAAGAAGCTTACATCCCATATGGGACGTTTAAATTATGCAATGGTTGTTATTTTTGAAATACGGTAAATTAAGTAGTGCTTGATTGTTATACCACGTTAGAACTAGAAGCCTGAAAGATAATATATACACGACTGGGTATTGTGTTATTATTTATTAATAACATCAAATCCATCAAAAGAAGATTGGCACAAGATGTTGAAAATAATAGACAAGCGAAAGTTATTTAGAACTACTGATTTGAGAACAATAAATAAGGCTATGTTTCTCAAACTAACTGATAAGGTAGCTGATGACGGATAAGCTAGCTGATGAATAAGTTGTGTTTGGCAAAAATTAGCTGATAAGGTAGCTTACTGTAAAATGACAAAAAAGGCATTTTTAAAAATTGGTAGCGTAGAACTTAGCAGGAGTATATTTGGAATAAAAAAATAACAAGTTCCATAAGTCAACAAAACGCTAGTGAAAGTAGCTTTTCAAAAAGCTAGCTTATGGTCCATCCAAACACGTACCTAACTTCTAAGCTAACTTATAAGCTAGCTTATTTTTACCAAACAATGCCTAAGTGTAATTGGATGTAATAATGAGGCTACCAAAATGTTGAACTAGACCATGTTATGATTGATTTTAGTCAAGATTGCCAAGTATGCAATAGGAGTAAACCAAATGAAATGAATCCAGAGGTGGGGTCTGTAGAGGGTAAGATGTAAACAAACCTGACCTCTTTCCCACACTAAACTACTAAAGTGGTTGTTTCCGTGAAGACCTCCGTCATCCGGCTTGTGAAAAGTGTGACAAAGAAAGAAAGTCAAATATGCTCGAGACTCCTATTGCATTCTAAATGCAATAGGAGATTGGTGCATTATGATCGCGATGTGGTGTGGCATCATATTAGACCATCCTGCACCCCGAATCGTTACTAGTTTGAGAAAACCTTAATAAACCTTCAATTAATTTTTTTTGGTAATCCTAGGCGTCAGGGCCGGCTTGTGCGCATCTCAACTAATCCCATGGCTCCCTGAAGATAACAATTAGGAAAATGGCCAGTGGCCTTGAGGAGACTCGAACTGGGGACTTATATGGAGGAATCCCAAGGCCTAGCCTTTTATTTTTCAGTTGAGTTGGCCCTTGAGATTAATAGATCTATACGTTGCTATGCACTCTATTGTTTCAGTAATAATGGTACTCATTGCTTTTTCCTTATGTTTTACGGGGTTAAAACAAGGACCAAAATATATATTACTCTTTCTCGACTCTTTGCAGGTATGGGCGGCTGGATTTTCTACGGCCATGCTTAAAAAGCAAAGCTCTGCGGTTAACTCTTCCCCTGAGCCCATGGAAACACAAAATGATGCAACAAATGCCAATGCATATGAGAAGAAACCTTTGTTCATTGAGGTTTTGCTTCTCGCATTTTTCGAGAAGTTCTTTGCCTTTCTGCTTGAATTCCCGGATGTAAAGAAGTAAGTGCTTGTTTCAAGTGTGGAGTTGGTTTTCGGTAAGAATAGCAGTTATCCTGAGAAGGGTAAGAGGGATCTCCACTGCTAGTTCAACCTTAACCGAAGAACAATTGACAACACCCTTCTAAGAAAATTCATGGGCTATTTTGAGATTTAATCCAAACCATTAGATCAACATGAATTAAAAATGATCAAGGGTCCAAATCGATCCTTAATCCCTCCTTACATTTCTCACCTTAATTTATATCCTCACATGATTTGTCGTCTTTAAGTGTGTGTATATGTGCATACATACATACATAGGCACATAGCCTTTGTTTAAAATGAGAAGTGGTAAAAAAAATGTGAAGTAGAGAAGTGATCTAGTTGTCCATACGGCTAAGATCAAAGTTGAATAGTCAAAAATTGTGGCTTTGATGAGTCAAAGCTGCAATCTTTGAATAGTCAAAATTCGCAACTATGCGCAACATCGAGGGGTATTTTAGTAACTATTATAAGTAGGCCGAAAACTGGTTCATATGTATATGAACCAGTGTGATTCATATGTGAACCTATGTAAATTACATATTAACTATTTTTAACCGATAAGTATATGAACTATATGTTCATACATAAACCTCTGTAATTCATATATACGTTCATATATGAACTTGTGTAATTCACAAATTAACTATTTTTAATCGATCGATTCATATATGATTTATACGTTTATACATGAACCTGTGTAATTCATACGTGAACCTTTTTGTCGTCTACTTGTAAAATTTACGAAAATACTCTTTTCATTCACTACAACCTATGCGAGGAATTATCCGGTGCTTCACGGTCAAAGCCATAATTTTTGACCAAATGAGCGGTGTAGATTACTTCTCTACCTCTCATTTTTTGAACACTTCTCATTTGAACCTTTCCCTACATAATATATATATATATAGGGGTCGTATCCGTTACAAACCGTATAGTTTGTACAAACTATACAAACCAATCTCCACCGTACATGTACATGATCAATGGTGTGGATTAATTCAATTCCTAGATTCTCTCAACATCATTTCAAAATCACCTAAGAGTTAGGAGATAAACAAAATCAATGGTTAAGAAAACAAAATCAATGGCTAAGATTAGGTTTGTATAGTTTGTACAATCTACATGGTTTGCAACAGATACTTCCCCTATATATATATATATATATATATAGGGGTGGGTTCAAATGTGAACCACTTTTTGGTTGTGAACGTGAGGACAACCGAGAGCACGACACGTGGCTCACATTTGAACCCACCCCTATATATATATATATAGGTGGGTTCATACAAGAAAACGCGAGGATGAATCTCAACCACACATCTTCGGTTACGGTGGACGCAATCACGAAGGATTGACGCGATTCATGGGACGGTGGAGATTTTAAAGGGAGGGGGGACCGGTCAAAGCCACCTTTATTGACTGGATGAGTGGCTGAGATTCGTCTTACTTAAAAAGTTATGTTTCTCATTTGAACCTTTCTCTCTCTCCGTCTCTCTCTCTCTCTCTCTATATATATATATATATATATATATATAGAGAGAGAGAGAGAGAGAGAGAGAGAGGAAAGTTCAAATGTGAACTCAATTTTGGTTGTGAACATGAGGATGAATCTCAGCCACTCATCCGGTCAATAAAGACGGCTTTGACCGGGTCCCCTCCTTTAATAATCTTCACCCTCCCATGAATCGCGCCAATCCTCCGTGATCGTGTCCACCGTAACCAAAGATGTGTGGCTGAGATTCGTCATCACGTTTACAACCAAAATTGAGTTCACGTTTGAACCTTACCCTATATATATATCTGGACTGTATGCACTTATGCATAGAAGTATATTAAGTTGTTTTTTGGTTTTTATGCACATGTGCATATTACAAATTACTTTTATGCATAAGTACATACGATTCAAATGAAGGGCTACGGATATTTCTTAATTTTCATTTTCTTCGAGGTTTTCCTTTGAATATATATTATATATATAATTAGTTTCAAACAAGAACAAAACCAAATTGCAAGAATGAAGGAACCAACAAAATCACACGTGATTTTGTGCATGGACTCCCATTCGCGGCTCACCCACTTGCCTTTTCGGAGCGTGGCCTACACACGCTTTTTTCATCGCAGCACAAAATCACATGTGATTTCCTTGGTTCCTTTGTTCTTGCAAATTGGGTTGTTCTTGTATGAACCTCCCTCTATATATATATATATAGTATTAGGTTTAAATGAGAAGTGCTAAAAAAATGAGAAGTAGAGAAGTGATCTCAACCAGTCATCCGGTCAATAAAGGCGGCTTTGACCGGGTCCCCTTTTTTAATAATCTCTACCCTCCCATGAATCGCGTCAATCCTCCGTGATCACGTCCACCGTAACCGGTCAAAGCCACCTTTATTGACCGAATGAGTGGTGGAGATCACTTCTCTACTTCGTATTTTTTTAGCACTTCTCATTTGAACCTTTCTCGCTCTCTCTCTCTCTCTATATATATATATATGTATATATATATAGGGTTAGGTTCAAATGTGAACTAAATTTTGGTTGTGAACATGAGCACCGCTAATATCGCGCCACGTGGCAATATTCTCTCGAAATATCATGCATTTTATTCAGAGGAATAAAGCTTAGGTGCCTTTATTCACTCTCAATAATGCATGATATTCAAAGTGAATATTGTCACGTGATGCGATTTTAGTAGTCCTCACGTTCACAATGAAAAATGAGTTTTCATTTGATGTGTGAGAAGTGGACGAATCTGCGCCTCTCTCTCTCTCTCTCTCTATATATATATATATGTATATGTGAAGGATTGTGGCAGAAGTTGAGATTAATATGAGAAGTGGATCTGAACTTTTGATATCACTTTTAATCTTATGCTCTCCTATGAATTGATCAGGTGATCTTATCCTATTATGCATCCACTTCTCATCCAACGGTCCTCAACTTCTCATTGGAACGCAACCCTATAAATATATACATATATGTATATGTGTGTGTGTATTTGCAAATTTTATAGGACAAAAGTAATAATAGTTTCTTGTGCTCTCTTTATTGCAGGAGATTGACAAAAATAACATCGACGCTGACAAAAAACCAACCTTTTTATCCGCAACTTTACCTGTACAGTACAACCGATAAGGTGATTCCGTCACACAGAATAGAATCATTCGCCGACCTCCAAAAGAAACTCGGAAGGAACGTAACAACATTCAACTTCAAGTCGACCCCGCATGTAGATCATTACCGGACATTCCCAGATACATACACATCTCTCATTCAAGATTTCTTGAATCAATGTTTTCCTAAACAATTGTGCACTACTATTCATAAAAAGCAACTCTCTTAGAATGGCTTCTTCATTTCTTACTCTCTCTTTCTCAAGGTGTAACAAAGTACAAACTAACCATGCCTAAAGTACAAATTTACAGCACAATTATGTTGTCCAAGGTTAGATTTTTCAATGTAGGGCACAAGCTTAATGTTTGTCGATGGGCTCGGACCTATGATCGATTAACTCATTTACCGGCTTAACGTTGATAGTTTTTATATTTTTATTATATGATGTATATATGTATGACTATGCGAGCATGTGTGGCTTGAAAAAGTGTGCTAGAGTGGCTTGGCTGGACTTGAAAATTATGATCGAGTTTTGAGCAAGTGACTCGAGCATTGGTGTTATGAAGCTCAACTCGGTGAGGTAAACGAGTTTTATTTTGTGTCTGAGGTTAACTTGAGTTCGATGGTTATGAAGCTTAGTCTCGAGTAGCTTGTTAAAAGCTTGGCCCCTTAAGTTAAACGAGTTTTACTTTGTGTTTGAGATTGATTCGAGCTCAAGTAGCTCGTTAAAAGCTTGGCTTATAAATTTAAACAAGTTTTATTTTGTGGTTGATATTGATTCGAGCTCAATAACTATGAAGCTCGAGCTTGATTTGCTCGTTAAAAACTTGACTCATTATACCCCGAAGGCATTGTTTGATAAAAGTAAGTTAGCTTATAAGTCAAGTTCATGTTTGGATGAACCATAAGCTATAACTTATTAGCTAGCTTTTTATAAAGATACTTTCATTAGCGTTTTGATGAATTATGGGATTTATTATTATTTTTATTTCAAATATACCTCTGCTAAGTTTTTCACTACCAAATTTTTAAACATGCATTTTTTTGTCATTTTATAGTCATAAGCTAGGTTATTAGCTAGTTTTGTTAAACGCAATTTATTCATCATCTAGATTATAAGTCATAAGGTAATTTGCCAAACTTAGCCTAAGTAAGATATATGCAAACCATTTCTCTTTCAAGAGGTGAAAGAAACTGCTTTTGAGAGAAAAAATAATCAGTTTTACAAAAATAAAAAATAATTCGTTTTGGCAATTTGCAAAGATCTAGTTGTTTAATTGTGGTTAAAAACTATTTTTATATAAATTTGTTGTCAAAGTATGTGATATATTATGAATATTATTGTTTGTAATGAAAAACTAAATTACAATGGTTTGAAATGTGAAATTGGTATTTCATTAGTGGTCCATATTTAAGCATCGTGTGGCTGGGTATGTGATGTTTTCAATTCATCAAACCTATCAAAAGGTCTATTTAGATTTGTTTCAACTTTTACATCCACACGATACGACTTCTCATCATCCGAATGATGTGATTGACCGACCTACTTTAAAGCCTTTCATTAAAAGAAGAAAAAGAAAATGCAATTACACTTAAAAATTTTATTTTAGGAAACCAAAATAATATCTACGTTGTTTTCGTACATATTTTGAAAGTTGTTTATTTAAATACTTACTCGATAAAACTTATCGGTAAAATTAAGGGTAAATTTCATAGAATAGTAATCAAGTTTCAAGTTTGTTCCATCAAAGTCACTCATACTTTAAATTCATTCAACAATAATAACCAAGTTTCAAAAGTGTTCCAATCTTATGTAATTTACCTACTACTACAGGTTACCAGGTTACCCTCTTTTATTCCTAGTTTTAATTGATTTTAAAAACCTAATTAATTATTTTATAATCTATTTATTATCTCAAAATAATTTAGGCCCATTAATTAATTAATTAATAATATATTTATTATCTCAAAATAATTTAATCCCTAATTAATTAATATCTATTTATCACCAAGGTGGGCATGGAATAATCATGTAAATACTAACGTGATATCCATGAAACCGTAATCCTACTAATGTCAATCATGTTATTTGACTCTCGACTTCTGGGTAGATATACAAATAATAACTAAGTTCATAATTAAACTTTTAACCTATTTTTCATTAGATACATTAAGTTCATGTAACCATCAATTTTAAAATACGATTGATTGGTAACCAATTCCATCGAATTATTCCGGAAATTCTTCGTATAATATTTTCAAAACTGAGAATAAATATTTCATCTCAATACGATTGATTGGTAACCAATTCCATCGAATTATTCCGGAAATTCTTCGTATAATATTTTCAAAACTGAGAATAAATAATATTAGAGTATGTTTTCAGAATAAAAACTAAGTTGGTAAATATTAAATTACCAAAAAACGTATAAAGTACCAACATCACTTGTAAAAATAAAATGATCCAAATATGTGTCCATGTGTTGTTTGCACCTAGCCAAACTCCTCAACAGACGTGTCAATGGTCAAACGAAATAAGGACCCGAAATGTGCTTCCACTTGCTTTACAAAAGCTTATGAATCTTGATCAACATGAACTTCATCTCTTGAGTTCTATATAATAAAAAAATAGAAGTGAATTAATATTCAAAACCAATAAACTAAATAAAAAAATAGTTACATATTTAAGTCGAGAGTCAAATAACATGATTGACATTAATAGGATTACGGTTTCATGGATATCACGTTAGTATTTACATGATTATTCCATGCCCACCTTGGTGATAAATAGATTATTAATTAATGGGATTAAATTATTTTGAGATAATAAATATATTATTAATTAATTAATTAATGGGCCTAAATTATTTTGAGATAATAAATAGATTATAAAATAATTAATTAGGTTTTTAAAATCAATTAAAACTAGGAATAAAAGAGGGTAACCTGGTAACCTGTAGTAGTAGGTAAATTACATAAGATTGGAACACGTTTGAAACTTGGTTATTATTGTTGAATGAATTTAAAGTATGAGTGATTTTGGTGGAACAAACTTGAAACTTGATTACTATTCTATGAAATTTACCCTAAAATTTAAACACTATCATCATATTGGACAATATTTTAGTAACATTAAGAAGCCGTTTATTTAAAGGGAGAATTGCACCTATATCCTTACAAACTTAAGTAATTACACCTATATCCTTACGAACTTTTAAACTACATATATATCCTTACAAAACTTAAGTAATTACACCTATATCCTTATACCTATTTTATTAATTTTTAAAACTATTTTAAAATCATTAATAAATATCTTTAATATAATTTAAATATTAAATCCCCATTCTACCCTTACCCTTCTAAATCAAAACCCCTTGTCCTTCATTTTTTCTCTTCAAATTCCCAACCCTAATTCCCCCATCTCCATTCTCAAGACATGCCAACCCACCATCACAACCCCATCATGTAGTTATATAAAATGTAATTAAAACAAAAACCAATATGAAATTTTAATCTCTATAGCCTGGACAAATAAAAGTGGACATAGATTTGTGATGAATCTGGAACTTCTTTTCGAACGACGATGAACCTGGAAATAGGAAAACGATAATGGTTCCCCAAAAAGTAAATTCTTAGTTTTCTTTCTGTTTCATTAAAACGACGTATCTACACTTTTAATTTAATTCTATTGCATTAAAAAGTAAACTAAAAATTAATTCTCTCCCATCATCTTCCATGGCATGAAGGATGGAAAAAGTAAATCCTTAGTTTCATACTGTAAGTAAAGTCGACATCTCACTTGCAATACTTTTAATAAAATATGAATGGTTTATTAATATTAATGGTGGTGGTGGGTTGACATGTTTGAGATGATTAGGGTTGGGAATTTGAAGAGAAAAAGAGGAGGATAAAGGATTTTGATTTAAGAGGGTAAGGGTATATTGGGATTTAACATTTTAAATTATATTAAAAATATTTATTAATGATTTTAATAGTTTAAAAAATTAATAAAATAAGTATAAGGATATAGGTGTAATTAGTTAAGTTTTTCAAGGATATAGATGTAGTTTAGAAGTTTGCAAGGATATAGGTGTAATTTACTTAAGTTTGTAAGGATATGGGTGCAATTCTCCCTTATTTTAAACACTTACCCGATAAGCACTTATCGATAAAATTGAATACTATCATCTATCATGTTGAACAATATTTTAGTTTCTCAAAATGGTATTGTATGCAACGATTTACCCGGTAAGATAGCAGGTAAGCTTCGTCAATCTCACTTATCGGGTAAGACTTTTGGTTCATGCAATCGCTCTTACCTAGTAAGATTATAGTCCTTGTCATGTTCATCCCGTAAAGATAAATTCATTCGGTAAACATTTACCGAGTAAACATTAAGTAAATAACCCCTAATTTTGATCTAAATGAGGAATTTTCAAAGTCGGATTTTAATAATAACGATTTTAAAATTGGTTCTTTAAACTAGAAATATAGATGGAGAACTTTATAAAAATATAAAGAACTATCTCATTTTAAATGATTAAAATCTATGAACTATATTTTTGAATGAAAACATCAATGCAAAATTTTATTTTGAATGATTAAATCGATGAATTGTTTTTTTAATAAATAAATCGATAATATTTCTCGTTTTAAACGATTAAGTCTGTAAATATTATTTTTGAGTAACTAAAGCATTGAACATATTATTAAAGTAAAAGATATCTATATTAGTTTTATCATTCTCACACCTTACGTCATTCAAACCCTTCACAAACAATGACATTGCTCCCCCTTGCCACTCATGAGTCATGACTACCCCTACGTTGTGTGTTCTCCATATCGCCAATTGTAATATTGGCCCTTGACACCAATTTCATCTTATTATTTATCAAAAGAGAGAATTTTTCTAGGAAGTTAAAATGTTTTGGCTTCCTACAAAACTTTTTTTATCAACTTTTTCAAGAAGATAAGTCGATCCAAACACTTTAAGAATAATTTATTTACTTCTTAAAAAAATAAAAAATCATAAACACTTCAAACAAACACTCCCAAACACCTCCATAATAAAATGATCTATTTAACAAAGAATAGTTATGAATATGTCGTACATGAAATATGACCAAAATATAAATTCTGTGTCCCATCCCATGGAATAATTTTCTATATTCATTGAATTGAATGAAACACAATTTAGTCATCTTTGGATCCCTGTTTTTTTGTCAAATATTTATATATCATCTATTCTGTTTTCTTCCTTCCTTGGTTGGCGTGATTCCCCAAACCCTACCTCCCATGCCGATCGCCTGATTCTACCTCCATTTTCGTCTCTTTTACGCTCTCGATTTCCTCATCGGATTTCATTTTTGATCTCAATTTCAATATCGCAGACCTGAATTTAGATTGTTATCCAGTTCAATCGTATAGAAACAGAGGTATGATTTCCGTTTTTTCATCTTGAAATTTGCAACATCTTATCAAACTAATTAGTTTTAGTTGAAATCGATGAATTGATTACTACAAGCTTTCTGTTCATCTGTTTTAGCTTTAGGTTCGTCTCTCGATCATCTTCTTTTGCGATCTTAAGAAAACCGTTGAATCGAATCTGTTCTTGTGAAAATTACTGATGTTATTCATATGTGAATTTTTGGTTTTGGAGTGTGTTCATTTGTTTCTTTTTGTAGTTTATGTTCACGTTTTTCATCATCCGATGATTTAAGCTCCATGTTTTGATGAAAGAGGTAGGGGTCCATATGATATGCTTGCTTCCCTCCCTAGCTGTACTCATTGTACTCAAATTCGTACGTATAGTAATAGAACAAGTATTTTGCATTATTTGCGACTGACAGTTGCTTTTATTGTGTTAATTAACTCCCATCGGTGTTGATTAATTTTGTTCAATTATATGTATTATACACAAATTTTCTTTAGTTAGGATGTGTTTGGTAGCTGATAAGCTGGCTTATGAATAAATTATGTTTGGCAAAAACTAGTTTACGAGTACGTAAAATGAGCAAAAAGGATATCTTGGAGTATAATGATTAATATTAATAAGGGTGTCATTGGAAAAAACTACAAAAGACTCTTAAAATGTTACTCCAACTAGCATTTCAATAAGCTGGCTTATGGTCCGTCCAAACATGTACTAGCTTATAGCTTTTTTTTTTGGCCAAACACAGCCTTAATGTTTTTAAACTGCCTATAGTAGTGCTATTGTTGTTTTTCTCAGGTTTAATTGAGCTGAGAGAATGTGTGTTTTCAGGATTTTTATGATTTGTATAATTGGATGCTAATATTTTAGCTTATTTGATGAATGTGGTTGCAGTTGCAAGACAATAATACATTGCACATATACCTTTTTGAAAGAGTACAAATAAGATATATCAAGTAGAAAATGACAATTGTGGAGGACCAAAATCCAAAGGTCACACCTGATTTGTCAACCATATCTCCACCGAATACCTATGGAGCTGTTGTCCTAGGTGGCACCTTTGATCGCTTACACGACGGTCATCGCCTTTTCCTTAAGGTTTTTTTGCATTGATCGATTTTTTTTATGATGAGGTTTGGTTAATCCTTTTCGAGATGAGGAGGCTTTGAGTTTTTAATTGCAGGCAGCTGCTGAGTTAGCAAGGGATCGAATTGTAGTTGGTGTTTCAGATGGACCTATGCTGTCCAAGAAACAGGTTTAGACCTTTGCTCCTTCAATCGTTCCTACATACATGTGCATTATAATGTGTCGGTTGTTACTATCGTATGACAACACTTGCATTACATGAATATACAGAGGGGGTCCCAAGCAAAAATGAAAAAAGAATAAAGGAAAAACTGGAATACCAAGTTTTGACATTGGTGTAGAAGCTGATTGTGGAT